>CM054116.1:23882064-24613967 GCA_028673005.1 Tanypteryx hageni | reverse complement strand
ACGGAACGAGTCAAACGAGGGTCCATCGCCGAGTGTCTGATCGTTTATCTCCCATTTTCAATTAAAACGTGGCTTTTAGGTCTGACGGACACGTATCCTGCAAGCGTCATAGCCACGTGGTAGTTTCCGTCATTGCACCATACCAACTTCCGAAAGAAAACCTTTTATTTAAGAAAAACAATTCCATTCGCATATAAAAAACGCAAGAAAATGTACTAGCGCAAGCGGAATGGTTCACGAAAATTTAAAACTGGCATTAGTAGGGTTATCCGAGGGAAGATGCATTTTAAATTCCTCACCAACTTGCGAGAACCAAACGTTCGACACTTACCCTCCGATCGACTACACGGACTTCGAAGACTACACTCGTTCAATGATCCCGATTTCTGTTTCATTGATTTTCGAGACTAGAAATACAGTAATGGGTCAAACGAACTAATTGTGCACCGACCTAGCTCGTGCCATCGATCAGTTCAAATAGTCGAACAAAAATGAAATCTAATGGTATTACAATGCACATATATTACTGTTCTTCTTCAAGTGTCCTCTAACATATTGTAGTATTATGTTATTACCTTAGATCAACACAAGTGGAATGTACTAAATCACAGAATGGAAAAAATCGGTCTAAATAATAACATAATGCGTAAAAGTTTACATTTTTCATTGTATGACAATATAGGTATATTCTAGTGTTGAACAGTTAATAAGAAGGCACACGTTTGAAACATTTTATTCATAACATCAATTGATTTTAATTCGCAGTAAACTTGATTGGCCTTCATTTTTTGCAGCGAAATCTCGAAGTATTTTAAGACCGAATGATGTTTGGGTAATTGTGTCGGAGATTGATAACGGAACAATCGACAATCTACCACAAAAACAAAAATTTTCTTTTTTAGGCTCATTCATTCCGATTTTTCTTGTTAAATTTCCATTCGACACTCGCTGATAACCAAAATCGTTCACTCGTGGCCCGACCCTCAAAATTGCTTCTCGACACTTTTTTTAAGCAAAACCGAATCCTCGTCCTCAGATAAGACCTTTTTCCGATTTTCCTTTTTGTCTTGACAGCACCGAGTAAGGAAATGATAAAGGCCGACGGAGACGCAAGAGTCGCGAGGGAAGCGGAGTTTTTCCCGGAAGAGAAAAGTGCAAGAGGAGCACTAAACACGCCCAACAAAGACTTCTCGTGGTCTTCGGTTGCAGGACAAAAATACCCGAGTCCGTGATGAAAGCAAGGGCGGCTACGAATACGTTTTCGGAAGGATGGATAGGGCGGTTAAGAGAGGAGGTGCCAAGTGGCCCCTCCGAGATTTCCATCGAGTCCTCCGCGAGACGAACGATACGGAGGAGCGGGAGATGTCATCACAACAATGAAAGATAGAGAGAGAGCAGTGGGAAAGTGTCGAAGAGAAGG
Organism: Tanypteryx hageni; assembly: GCA_028673005.1. Lineage (NCBI taxonomy): Eukaryota > Metazoa > Arthropoda > Insecta > Odonata > Petaluridae > Tanypteryx > Tanypteryx hageni. Next base: position 24,612,547 of record CM054116.1, on the reverse strand, counting down.
AGGGGGGGAAAGAGTGATGCGTTGGAGACGGCGAAGGAGGAGGGAGAGAAGGCGGGATCAATTATCGATAGGTTATCGCCCGAGCGAAAGAGAGATTAGGGGCCGAAAAACGCCTTTTGTTCCGCACTTGTTGATGATGAGGGGAGGAAGGAGATAAAATAAGCAGGCAGACGGATGACTAGAAGTGGCGGGCGGGAGAGGAGAGGACGACGGATGGTCTAGGGAGCGAGTGGGCAAGGAGGAGAGGCCCAATTAATGCGGGCGTGGGTGGGAGAGGAGGCGAGGCGGGGAGAGGAAATGGGCGGTGGGAGGCAGCTGCCTCCTGTGGAGCGGAAAGGAGTGCGTGGGTGGGTAGATGGGGAGACGGTGTTTCCCATACGCCATGAGACGGAGCGGGAGAGGGAAGGGGAGAAAGGGGAGAGGGGGTAGGGGGAGGGAGAGGGGGTAGGGGGAGGGAGAGGGGGGAGGGAGAGGGGGTAGGGGGATGGAGAGGGGGTAGGGGTAGGGAGAGGGGAGGGAGAGGGTAGAGGGGAGGGAGAGGGTGGAGAGAGAGAGGGTGGAGAGAGAGAGGGTGGAGAGAGAGAGAGAGTGGAGAGAGAATGAGAGAGTGGAGAGAGAGAGAGAGAGTGGAGAGAGAGAGAGAGAGAGAGAGTGGAGAGAGAGAGAGAGTGGAGAGAGAGAGAGAGTGGAGAGAGAGAGAGAGAGTGGAGAGAGAGTGGAGAGAGAGTGGAGAGAGAGAGTGGAGAGAGAGAGAGAGTGGAGATAGAGTGGAGATAGAGTGGAGAGAGAGTGGAGAGAGAGTGGAGAGAGTGGAGAGAGAGAGAGAGTGGAGAGAGTGGAGATAGTGGAGAGAGAGAGAGAGTGGAGAGAGAGAGAGAGAGAGTGGAGAGAGAGAGAGTGGAGAGAGAGAGAGTGGAGAGAGAGAGAGGAGAGAGAGAGAGAGAGAGAGTGGAGAGAGAGAGTGGAGAGAGAGTGGAGAGAGAGTGGAGAGAGAGAGAGTGGAGAGAGAGAGAGAGTGGAGAGAGAGAGTGGAGAGAGAGAGTGGAGAGAGAGTGGAGAGAGAGTGGAGAGAGAGTGGAGAGAGAGTGGAGAGAGAGAGAGTGGAGAGAGAGAGAGAGTGGAGAGAGAGAGAGTGGAGAAAGAGAGTGGAGAGAGTGGAGAGAGAGTGGAGAGAGAGTGGAGAGAGAGAGAGAGTGGAGAGAGAGAGAGAGTGGAGAGAGAGAGTGGAGAAAGAGAGTGGAGAGAGAGAGAGTGGAGAGAGAGAGAGTGGAGAGAGAGAGTGGAGAGAGAGAGAGAGTGGAGAGAGAGAGAGTGGAGAGAGAGAGAGAGTGGAGAGAGAGAGAGAGTGGAGAGAGAGAGAGAGTGGAGAGAGAGAGTGGAGAGAGAGAGAGAGAGAGAGAGAGAGAGTGGAGAGAGGATGGAGTGGGAGGGGGGGATAACAGAGGAGCGAATAAGAGCAGCTGCGCATCCCCGTCTCCCACTCGATCCTCTTGATACTCCCGCACGTGGTGATGCGTGCGCGTGTGCGCGCAAGTTGAGTTCGGATGGAAGCGGAAAAAAATGCCCGCCCATATCTCAATTGGGAGACGTAAGTCTACCGCTGGGTTTCAATGATTTGAGCATTCTATGCAACTGAGAGTTTTTCTGGCTTCAATTAAGTAATTTTCGGAGAGGAAAGGTCCTAACGAGAGCCCTAAAAATGATATCACAGAGGCTGTGAAATTAATACTTCGGGCGCGCTTTCTCACGGCCATTCACATCCGACAAGAAGAAGAAAACGCGCACAATCTCGACTGGGAGAAAATTTCAGATTCATTCATGTACACAAATATGCGCATGAGTGCGTGTTTTTGTATTTTCGTGTTACTTGAACAGACCCAGCGGCTCTCCAAACTCTGGTAAGTGTCCACTGGGATTTCACCAACACCTTGTCGCCACCGTCCTCAACATCTTTCCTTTACATTACGCGCAGGCATAAATAGCTATATTAATGTAGATAAAATATACCATTGTAAATTCATATTTGAAAAGTTCCTTGGAATAAAATATCGAGAGAGAGAATTTAAACTTTCAATAATGATCAACATATGAAAAATTACATACTTGCAGCTCCAAACAAAATTAATTGATTGCTAGCTGCAAAAATATTAACCGAGCATTTAAACGGACATTTTTTCCGACGCGTGGAACGGTTCCTAATATTTTTATAATGCTTCGTAGTAGTGATGCACCGGGTCCTAAAAGTACCGGGTATTGGGTACCCGGAAAGCAAAGAAAACTTACCCGGCCGGGTATGTGGTTTATTTTATAACACGAAACCGGGGAACTCCCTGACTAGAACACCGGCGGTATATTCTACTTGGTACGTGGAACTCGCAACCCGTAGGCTGAGTGCGAGTTACTAAACCGGCCAGCTGGACTATCGCCTGTTTAGCAAGGCAACATTTTTAATTTACTTGACTATGACCTACCAATACATGATTTTTACAGTTTAAGTACGATATTTTAAAAGTTGCGGTTCCTCGGGTTGAGTTTAAATTTTAGAAAGAAGGCCTAACTTGGGTTGTGAATGAGAATATGTGAACAAATGCAGGCCATTACATTATATTCATCAGATCACAACATACAGAATTTGAATGCTGCCAATTTTAAGTTGATTGAAAATGTAGTTATCTTATTGAAACAATTTTTCAACGTCACAGTCGAAGCCAGTTCAGGGGAAGCTCTTATTTCGATGGTGATTCCAAATTTAGCTGCTTTGGAGCGCTTACTCAGCAAAAAACAAAATGACGAAGGCACTCGAACTATGAAAAAGGAATTGCTAAAATCTGTGCAAGATAGAGTACATAATGTGGAATCAAGTAAATTGTATGTGATAGCTAGCGTTATGGATCCACGCATTTTTAAAACCCAAATACGTGTTATTGCTAAAAACTGGATTATAGAAGAAATGAAAAGTGTCTCCAATATTTGAAAATGAAGAAAAAAATGACAATGAACCAAATGAACTTAAAGAAAAAGAGAAAAATTATGACGTTAAATTCAAGATGTGTGGGCTTGTTTAGATGAAATTTCGTTAGAAAATAAAAGAAAACAAGAAGAGTTTAGTAATGAGGGTAATACGTCTTATTCTAAAGAAGAGATGAAATTTGAAAATGTTCATAAATGTCCTAACATCCCTCATAAAGGCAATCCTTTAACTTGGTGGGCAAAGAATGCAGCTATCTATCCTGAACTGTCAAAATTGGCCAGGTGTAACTTGTCATCACCTCCAAGCAGCATACCCAGTGAAAGGATGTTTAGTGAGAAGGGAATCATATACGAAGTGCGAGGAATAAACTCCTTCCTCGAAATGCAGAAAAACTATTGTTTCTTCATCAAAATCTCCCATTATTGCAATTTACGTATTAAAGTTGAAATTTAATTATTAAAATTAAAAATGACTTCACCTTTATTGTTTTCTTTATTTAAGATTTCATTAAGTTTATAAAATTTTACAAGCTGGTACTGTAACCGGTCATTAAGTATGTATAACTATGCATTTTATGTAAAATGTTTTTTCATGATTCAGTTTAACTTTTGTTAAGAGTAATAAGAGTTTCTTTTTTAAAGGTTTATTATAATTAAAATAACGTTTATTTGAATGTTTTTTGCAAACTAAAATATGAAGTTAAATTAATTTCTACTACATTTGTTTTTATTGGTATCCTTTTTTCTCATGAGGGACCTAGTACCCGGCACCGGGTTTCAGCATCCGGTACCGGGTCCGAGTAATTGCCGGGTACTGAAAATATGGCCGGGTATGCCAGGTACCGGATAATTGCCGGGTACCCAGTGCATCACTACTTCGTAGGTAAGCGCTAATAAAAATCAATTTTTTTCGACGCGTGGAACGGTTTCTAATATTTTTATAATGCTTCTTAGGCAAGCGCTAATAACTAACAATCCACACAAAAGTAGAAATTGTTCTCGAATTTACCGAAAAATAGTTCATGGGCAGAGAATTGCTGAATAATGAAAGGCAAGTTTCATGCCGACCTAAATATAGAGTTCTGCGATGATGATATACATTGAAAGACAATGAAAGTAAAAAAAGATCAAGGTTGTGATACTTAAATTTTGATCGAGTTGGAGTTGAGAATGAATGATTAGTTTCACGCTAGACGAATGAGTGATATAGAGAACGTGTTTTACGCAAAACGTAATAGACGATATATAAAATTCAATGGGAATTTCACTTATAAAAGAAAAACAACGCTGTAGGGCAGCCATGACAAACTTGAGGCACCAGGGGCGGCATTAGAATGATGGATGTTATAGAAGGGTCGCAGTTATTTTAATGAGGGCCAGAGCTGAAACAATAAACTTTATCTAAAAGATTTAGACGTCTGTTTTGCCATTAAAAACAATAATTTAAAAAATGCATTCTATCGTAATTCTGTAAATATGAAAAATCTTGTCTACTTTTCATTAAATTAAAGCATTCATATAAAACCCCAAACTATTTAGTGAAGACAAAAATTAGCACCAGGGCCACAGTGAGACACAGAAAGGGGTGCCAACTGCTGCAGGATTAGGATGAGAGTTGAGAAATGGAAAACTGTTCGAATAATGCTCAGGCAAGCATGCGTTTATGATGACAAATATAACAGAATGATTGCTTTTCAAGAGCGAAGTTTTCAGGGATTGTTTTGATCTCTAAGAATCATCCATTGAGCGACAAGCTGAATTCTCATACTTGATTCATAAAAAAATGCACATGTGAATCATACGTCTGGCAATGACACATTACGGCTTTTCCCATGCGTGAATACATCTGAAAAAATTTGAAATTCAAAATTTGAGAGAGACCAACAGTCATAGCCAAACATCACTCATCCACGACTAAATAATTAACATCAGAGCAACAGAATTAAAATTTTGATTTTCATAATTTTTCCAGTGAATGCATTGAAAATGAAACACGAGAAACTTGTCTTTGCAATTCCATGGAGAGGAAGGATAGTTAGATAAGTCTTTTGGCCAGGGTACGATGTAGAGCAGTGTTTCCCAAAGTGCGGGCCGCGGCCCCTCAGGTGGCTGCTAAATTATCTTGGATGGAAGGTGAAATGTCGAAAAATAACGTTTTCAATATTTCCCTAAAATTTGACTATCCACTTCGAGTTTGTTTATAAGTTAATTTGAAAAAAAAAACATGAGCGAGCCATATATACCGCTAGCGAAACAGTGGTTCAGCAGATCCGGTAGGGGCGCAGTTGGCTAGTGCGTGTTCCCCGAAACTTTCGTATGTTCAAATGCTGTTGCTAGTAATTTTTTATGTAAATTCTTGTACATTAATTTGTGTTAATACAAATTAAAATGCAACATTAGTTTGGCTAGTTAAAAACGCTGAAAAGGTTGCATTTTAATTTGTATTAACACAAATTAATGTACAACATTAGTTGGGTAAAAAAATTTACATACAAAATTACCAGCAACAGCATTTGAACATACCGACCCCAGTGTCAAGGTTCGGGAAGCACGCACTAGCCGACTGCACCACTATCGGATCTGCTGAACCACTTTCGCTAGCGGTATATATGGCTCACTCATTGTTTTTTTCAAAATAACTTACAAACAAATTTGAAGTGGATCGTAAAATTTTATGGAAATATTTCCTAAATCACCCCAATCATCTCCCGAAAAATGCTCTCAATTGCAGTGCTCCCATATATAATGTTCCTTGTAAGTAGGCGCATTCACATTTGCGGTCAGCACAAAACAGGACATCCGCCCATAAAAACTGCCCTAGATATTTGTGTGAATGGATCCTGAAGCTATACCACGGAATTAGAGGAGAACGGAAAAGGTGAAAACATACAAAAGCGCATTATCGACATGGTGCCTTCGCGCATAAATTGAAAAAAAAAAATACGATTGGTCACGAAACATCCATGATTAAATATTAAATATTCCCAAAAATAACATTTTTGCAAAATAAGCAATACAAGGAAAACCTTAAATAAGCCGAGATGTTTTAAACCTTTACACGGAATGAAATTTTCACAGGCTTCACCAAATAAGACTCCGATACGAAGACATCGCCGATGTCAACAAAAAGAATCGAGGAGCCAGCTGTCCAGAAACTCGATCTCTCGCAGTTTCTCGCCCTTCAACGCGCTCCCCTCGAGACTTCGGAATCGATACGAGATAAACGATATGTAGAGCCCAACCCTCGTCAAATCAGTCCTTAAAAGGCGGCAAATCGCGAGAGTTAAAAAAAGCGGCCCCTCTCGCCCATTATGAGTCATTGCTCTCCGTGCGCACAAGATGAAAGCGTTCGGAGAGCCATCGACACAGATTCCGAGAGGTGGCGCCGAGACTGAGAAAGCGAGATTGAGATTAAGTCGCGAAGGGGGCCGAAGCGGGGAAAATGAAAAAAAAAAATGAGAGGGAGAGTCAGGGATGTGGCAGGACAGCGAACGGTGCGAATATGGCCGTAAGAGGTAAAGAGCGGAGCCGGTATTGCTCCATTACCGGGAGGCTGGAGGCGCTGCCTCCCCCCTAGTAAGGAATCACTAAAGGAGCCGGAGAACCTTATACCGGGCGGTTCCTTTTCCAGAGATAGAGAGAGAAAGTAAATTCCGTCGGAGCGAAGGAAAAGTGTGTCACGCGACGAGGTACGAGAGTGTGGGTGGGGATGAGGGGAGAATATGGGGGAGGAGGGAACGTTAGGTAAGGAGGAGGGGGAAAAGGGGGGAACGCTGGGGAAGGAGGGGGGCAGGAGGGGCCGCTAGGGAAGGAGGGGAGGGGACGCCGAGGGGAGGAAGCAGGGATAACGGGGGATATACACCCAGACTGAACGTGATTCCAGGTGACTTGGCTCTCCTCCACGATTTTCCGATCGACTGGGAGGGAGGAAATATAAAGGTCAAATCGAGTTTCACCAAAGGCATATGCATTGTTCCGTCACGATCGCGATTTCATTTGTTCCCACTTTGAATTCTAGCCGAGGAAAGGGCGGTTGGGGGGAGAATATGGGCGGTCTTCTCCGCTGTTTTCGATGGATAGCATGCGGATGAGGGAAGGCCGGAATAGAAGGGGAGAGAAACAAGGAAGGGAAAGGAAGTTAGGAGGGCAGGAAATGGGGACGAGAAGGAAATGGGATGTGAGAGGAACGGACGGGAAGAGGAAGGGAAGGGAGAAGATAAAAGGGAAAGAATTGAGGATGGAGATAGGGAAGAAGGGGATCGTGAAAAAGTGTTTGAGGCAATGGGGAAGCAAGTGGAGGAAGGGAGAAAGGAGGGAAGTGGAGGAGTGGGGAATAGAGGAAGAGTGGAGAATTGTGGAAGAGTGGGAGGACTAGGAAAAAATAGACTAGGAGGTTTGGAGGAAGAGGTTCTATGTTGGTCACGAAGGAAAAATGCCTTCAAACCTTAAAATCTTCAGGGAGGTAAAGCATAAGTAGCAATGTATGGTACGTCACAAAGAACACTAGATCCGAAGAAAACATTAAAATCGCAGTCTTCCTCCTTGCGACATCGATTGATTGTCCACCTTTTAAATATAAACCGAGTTCTCATTAATCTGAGTTAGTGCTTTGGAATAGCTTGAGGTATGCGTACGAAATCAACTGAGCGCTACAAAAGCATTTGCATTAGGTACACAATGGTGGCTGGCGATGCGGGTGTTTTCAAGACTTAAGATGCATCTATTTAATGTCAACGCGATGTCACTTAGAAACCACCGTAAAACAACCTGGGTTTTACGCAAAGCCTTGGCCAATTTATTTACCACCAATCACTGTTGCGCATTATCTTCTCAGATCTGACTGCAACAAAGTTGTCCGTAGACGAGAAAGCTCGCATAAATTCCAACCAACTGTAATACAACCGTCATTAGAAATCCTTCAAAGCCGCAGCTCCAGTCAATCCCAGCAAAAAATAAGATTTAGTAGACAGATATCAGCAATCGATAAATAAATGTTCGAAAGAATAAAAAAGATGAGAGACTAACAATTCTCTACAGCTCCAAGGACGATACATAAGAACGAAATGGCGACCAAATAGAACAGGCGAGTAAGAGCAAAGCTGACGCACGTCATGAAATGTATTCCAGTCGGATGCAGGGAGAACGAAAACGAGAGAAATCTAAGAGAAGTGTTTCAACAAAAGGCAACATAATTACCGAGAGAATTTAGAGATGAAACTGATTTTTTTAAGGTTTCGAGCCCAAGAGAAACGGCGGCGGCATTCCAAGTACACTCACTTATCTTCATCACCATACCACGGCTGGGTTTCTAAATCGTTTTCCATTCTTACGGGATGGATAGCCATACGCCTCAGATCAATGTAACTGAGATGATGGGAAAAACGCCTTTCACAGGCACACATGCTCACCCTTCTCCATATTAACACCAAGTGTACGAATATACATATATATTGTATTGAACATTCGGATTTAAGGATAGAGGATAGGATATTCTGAACAAAGAAGTTTCCCTCAAAACGACTTTAAAGCCGCTTCCTCACCAGAGGAAAAGTGACAGATAAAAAGAGGCCTTGACTTTTCATTTACAACTTAAAGAAGGCGAGAGCAGATACAGCCGGAACAGTGGAACAACTATCCTGAGCCCGGATTATTCCACCGACATTTCCTAATCATTACGATAGATCAGAAAAATTCAAGTTCCGAGATGGGAACATGGACAATTGAGCGTGTATGGAGAGAGGTATGTACATGGAAATAGCCTTTGAACAGCAGCGCGACGACAATCGCAAACACGATGCTCGCACACCCACCCACGTATCCTCCATAGACCCAGAACCTCGCTACCACCAATCAGAGGGCGCGACGTCACGTTAACCACGACAGAAAGAAATGGAATATTTAGACTCGAGGACGAGTGAGAGAATAAGAAGGGATAGATGAGAAAAGGGGCAAAAGGCTGGGCGAGAAATGAAGTAGCAGAGGAAGCAGCAATTCTCTACGTCCCCATCCGTCCTCGCCTTCCTCTCCTTTCGATGCCCAAGGATACGCCCAACGAATGCAGCTCACCTCATTCCCTCACCCATTCCCTTCCCCACTCAATGGGAATCCCATTCGTACTGAAAATCCTGCGCGGCCGCGCCCCCGATACAAAACCGAAATAAGGAGCCATTTGTGAAGAGCGCGGCTCGGCGAAGCGTGCTCTTCATTAATCCCCGGTTTCCTGTCTCCCTCTCTTCCTCCCTCGGACTCATCCACTCCCTCCGACTCCCCCTCCCTCCCTCGGACACCATCCCTAATCTTCACCTCCCTGGCGATTCGGAGCGGGGAAGCGCTGGCAGCATTGACGCTTCGTTATTATACTCACTGCAATGTCCGTGTTGGAAAGTCAAATTCTCCGCGATCGGCTTTTAAATGCCATTACGCCGCCGAGAGGAAACCGTCTCGTAAGATAAGGGTACACAAAGAAATAGAGGTTAATGGATGCAAGAAGCGATGACGGGATTTGAATTCGTTGAAAGAGATGTTCCAACGGACTAAGCAGCTTCGGTCGCAACAATGACGCAGATTAGCGCGGCAGCCGATGTGAACGCCGCTCGTTTGTTCTAAATCCAAATCCGAGAAAGGCATATTTTCATATTTCTGTTAAGATACGCGATCGCTTGGGTCGACCAGTCTGAGACGAGAAATATGAATACCACGTACATGTACAAACACGTCAGGTCTTCCCCGTCACTACGCCAAATTGACCAAATTCATCGACCCTCGCAATAACTAATTTACACATTTTTAATTGTGACTGGAGAGATTTTCAAACTACCCATCCAAAAACAAACATCGATATGATAAAAGAGAGGGACTTTAATTACGGTAATTACAGTCCGTCTTCTTCAACATTATCATACTGCCGTATCGCTCAACCTTTTTTTAAACATCGATATGCTAATTTCAGATAACTGCTACGTCAGCAACAGAAAGCAAGCAGCTGGTTCATGAACGCGCTGAAAGCACGCGTCTTCTTCTGCGTTTGGAGTATTTCAAAGTATCTTAGAATTCGACAATTATTCCATTACATTTGTTAACTGTAACTGGTATGCAAGTTCAACCATTTCGTACAAAAACGGTTCCTAATTCCACCATTAATTCTCCGAGCAATTCAACTTAGAAAAAATAGCACGACACCAGAGCCAAGTTTTTCTTAGCATTAAGATATTGTTCCTTCATCTTTAGTCGAGTGATCACACAGCTCTCGCGTGTGAATTCACCGATTTTCCTGCGTAATTTTCGCAAGCATCGATTACTTTTCATTCTTCGAAAAATAAACATGGAAACGGAAAGAGGAGAGAAGCGAAGGCCGCGATACTGGAGACAAACGCGAAATATTCACGCCTACGCCTATCCAAGCGAGATGGAAAGAGACATTCCATTCGACTTCTGGGCCAATTTCAAGGCCTAATCGTCTAATGGTGGGCAAGATCCATTGGAATCAATTGGAATAGTATCATGGTAACGTCCAGGATCATTCACTTTTTTCTGCAGCTCTTGACACGGAAAAAAAATATTGGGTGGAGTTTTGATAGTAATGATTTCACAACACAAGGTTACATATTAAATGGAAAATAGCCAAACTCGATCTCTGCGAGGCGACCGATATTGTAGGGGTACTTGAGACGCGCTTCACATATTTTCAATAAATTGATAAAAATAGGGCAAAATATACTATAAAATTCCAATTACCAAGCAATAAAAAATACAACAAAATTGGTGATCCGTACCTAATTTCATATCAAGGAATTTCCATAAAGACTTGAAGTAATTTCCTGCGACCGTAAAATGAAAAAAAATACAGTACACACGCTTTAGCAATAACGTAGTCGAAGTTCATGGAGACACCGTTCCTATAGACCTTGTTTTGCAATATGCAACTTAATAAAAGCATTTTTCGCAAGTGCAGAAAACAATCTCTGTTGTCGGATACGGTTACTTATTTGGCGGTGAAATAAGCGCGCTAACATATACATATATAAAAATGAATTATTTCGAAAGAGTCAATCGCCACAAATCCACCGACACTTTTTTTCAATGGTCCAGTCACCCCGCGCATTAGAATTGGTCCAAAACGATTTCCAGAGCGGCGGCCTCGTGAAGGCCCGGGCATCGAGGGAGGAAGTGGGTGAGAAAAGAGAGAGAAGGTAAAGGAGAAGAGGAAGGGGGTAAGAGAGAAGAGGAATGGGGCAAAGGAGAAGAAGAATGGGGCAAAGGAGAAGATAGATAAATAGATAATCGTCTTTATTCGAAGAGGGAGGGGGCAAGGGAGAAGAGGGAATGGGAAAAGGAGAAGAGAAATGGGGCAAGAGAGAAGAGGGAATGGGAAAAGGAGAAGAGGGAGGGGGAAAAGGAGAAGGGGGAGCGGGGCAAAGGAGAAGAGAGAGCGGGACAAAGGAGAAGAGGGAGCGGGGCAAAGAAGAGGGAGGGGGTAAAGGAATAAAGGGAGGGGGTAAAGGAATAAAGAGAGCGTGTAAAGAGGAAAAGGAAGGGTGTAAGGGAGAAGGGATAGTGGGTAAGTAGGTGGGGGAGAAGAGGGGTGGGATGGGGAAGAATAGGAAGGGAGTGGGGGAGAAGAGGGAGGAAGTGGCTCGTGAAGGAGTCCTCGTGGAAGGAGACGGAGGGGAAGTCACTTAAGAGCACCGAGATGCCAATTCTCTGGGGCGGATTCTTGGCGACCGGAAATGCCTCCCGCGGTGCACCGCTTATAAGTGATCTTGGATGAGCGCATTTCGTCCGCGCCGTTCCCACGTGGGGCACGGGGAGAAAGACTCTTAACCAAAGATTACCGCAATCAAAAACATACAGATCAATTTTCTTGGATCCACGAAATATGGTCCATGCAAAAGCAAGCACTGATTGAAAGAAGGCAATAAGATTCGGAGTTTTTTTATATCCATCTTTCCAGGTATTCCCAGTTTCCGGTTCTGAGTCTCTCTACTGACCCTCGACCAGATGCCTCTTCTCCATCGTTTCTAAGACATCAAAACCAATTAGGTTGCAGACAACTGTTTTAAAAATAGCACGAGACGAACCGATCGCCATAGTTAATTCACCATAATGAAATATTTCCACAACGGCATAGAAGATTGTCGAAATTCACTTTGTAGCGCTTCTGTAGATCAATTTCAAAATAATATCTTCTAAACCAGTGGTGCCCAAACTACGGCCCGCGGGCCATTTGCGGCCCGCGAAGCTAAGGTAAAAAGGCAATTTAAAAAATTTAACACAAATTCATTCATTTTTCGAAAATTTCTAAAATAAAATTTTAAATATTGAAGTTTTAGCCATGAAAACCTTATTTAGATGTGATTATCACTTACGTGGCACCTCAGAATATATAGAAAACTTCAGATTTAAACTCTAATCCGGCCCGCCGAAGAACTGGCAACATCCAATGCGGCCCGCCAAAGGATTCGCAACCACTGATATGGCCCGCCATTAGAAAAGTTTGGACACCACTGTTCTAAACGATAAACATTTCACGCTCCACGAGATCGAGTTTTTCGCGAATCCCAAAGGTAATACTGAATAGACGCGAATAGAAAAAATAAATATTTGCGGTAAAAGAACATTATGATGATTTGCCAAGGTTTCATCCAATTTAGGGAAATTAAAAAATGAGAACGCAAATTAATTATTAACCTCACTTTATGGATTGAGTTCAGCAGATGAAATTCCTGTGGGGATACTGTGGCTAAGTTAAAGGATGAGCATCTCCGCTAAAAAGCAGCCGTCCTCAGTGGTATTTCACTAATTCTTCCGAATGTTCTCTTAAAAATTAACAACCGATAAACGGTTAAAGAGTGCGGAAACTACGAAACTGTGTGTGTAATACCTCGAGCAAAATTTATAGCTCCCCTTTTTGTTGAGCAAAATTTTGTATTTAAATTAAGATACCAAAAAACAAAAATTTGTATTTGTATCAGGACTATTTGACCGTGATGATAACCGCTATCAGTTAAGTATTTTCGAAATATCTCTCTTTCAAAAAATTTTCTAGTAGGATAATAAAAATGGTATTATTGTAGGTATAATTTTTTGTACATTATAAATCTGTACTTCATGAAATTATAATTTGAAATTTTTTAAAATTTTATATTCACTATGACTGGAACACGATATGCGCTCTCGCATGCAGAAATGAATGTATTATTTTGCCAACAACATACAAAGTGGCAATTTCATTAATGGCCGAACCGTGGCTATTCGCCCCTAAACGTGTTTGCGCCATTTTCAGGTAGCACACAATGCCAGGCGCAAGTGCCAGCCAAAACAATCACGATTTACTGACCGTTAGAAAGATTAATCTGTAGCACACGATCAAAATAACCAAACTAACAACAGAAAACCTATGCTTGATTTTGATCCTAAATCTGCGCGGCGAACAGCTCCGGTGCGACAAATGCATCGTCGGCCGTAATCACGGAAACGGAAAAAATCCTCCGGCGGCTTCCAAACATCGGTTGACATCGCCGCAATGTCGAGCACCAAAGAAAACGTCGTAATTGACACATAATGCCGCCTTATTATAACGGCGAGTCGGATTTTATGAGCAGGCGCACGTCTTTCCTGACCCTGACAAGATTCCAGGAACGAACACGAACAAAAGACGGTGGGCGCGTACAAGACTCCTGCTCTCTCGACCTCTATTTGGGGGTCATGTTTAAAAGGGAGACCTTTCGTCGAGGAGGAATCAAGTGACCTCTCACGCAGGGTCATATTAATCTTTCGCGCTCTACGGCGTAAGAACGGCTCTTGTCGAACACTGCTTGCTGCCTCGGTACTCGAGGCTCCTCTTCCACGTGCGAGCTCTCGCTTGCTTTTCCGAGAAAGCGTTTACGTCAGCGGTCCTGAACCGGGGGTACATGGACCCCCAAGGGTACGTGAAGCCTCGTCAGGGGGTACGTGAAGCCTCGTCAGGGGGTACGTGAGGTTCAAGTATAATTCATTCAATACTTTAAAAAATTATACAATACTAAAAAAATATGTAAAAAACTTAAATTAAGAAAATAATATAGTTGATTCGCGATAGCGTAAACATCTATCTACTTATCTTGAATCTCCCACCTGATCCGAAGAGTGGCATCAATTGTGGGCATGCATGTTACTATCGAGAGGGGTACGTGATGTATTAAGCTGAGACCAAGGGGTACGTAGACCGAAAAAGGTTCAGATACGCTGGTTTAGGCAAATCTCAAGACAATGCCCTGCTAAGTGATACTTTGCGGGATATTTTTAAAGAATGGCTTCGCTTTCGAAAGCATTGCAATGGAAGTTACAAGGCTTGAGGGGAATCGCTATCCCTATTCTCAATGATTGACAGCATCCAATATTTGGTGAACCTAATGCAATTTTGAAGTTTTCGTCAGGGGGGGGGCACGGGAACTGGGCAATGGTCGAAATACGACTAACAATTAAATTTTCAGAACTTTATATATTGATTTTTCCAGCATAAAGAGACAGGACCACGTACTATAAAAAACCATGCGTCTTGATAGAAACTCCACTATCCCATCGAAAACACATGGGAATAAAGCCAAAAATTACTGGAGGAGGAAAAGAAATTAAAATATTTATTTAAAAAAATTGTCAAAACAAATTTATCTGTATAATCAGAGGTCTCACGTCCCACCGTGAATATGCAGAGCATATGATTGCTCGATTTTTACTGCTTGAAAATTTTTCTCGGCTGCAAAAAATTATCCTCGCAACAACCAATAGCATCTGAAGACACTCGGACGACAAATGTCGCATTTCTATGCTTATGTTAGCTTCAGGGCAGATGTTCCAACGCGGAACCAAATCTTAAGCCTATGGAAAAGAAAACAAAAGATGTACACTGGAAGCATACTTGATCTACGTACGGAAAGAAGCGAAAATTTGGAAGAAGATTCCTTTCGCGCATAAAAGAACTTGCAGCAAATAGCATTTTAGCATTTCGGTGGATATCGAGAGATAACTGAAAGGAATTTAAATAAATTTGGCGTGTGCAAATCTTAAGTGCTTCATTTTTGGCCATTTCCATTTGCAAGCATACTTTAAACCAGACGTCAAACTCGAAGGGGCCTCCGGGTCGCAATAAGGCGATGAATGATATAGAAGGGCCGCATTAATGAGATGAATGTTAGAGAAGGGCCGCATTAAAGCGATGGGTGTTAGAGAAAGACTGCAGTTGTTTAATATGGGCCAAAGCTTGAACGGTAGACTTTCGCTAGAATATTAGACACCTGTTTTGCAATTAAAAACAATAATTTAGAAAATGCATTCTATTGTAATTAGGTATGAAAAATGTCGTCTCCGCTAAAATAAAGCATTTATATGAAATCCCGCACGATTCACTAGAGACAAAATTAGTTATCGGGCCGCAGTAAGGCACAGAAAGGGCCACCAATTTGACATGCCTGCTTTAAACTATTAAGTTCCTTTCAAAAGAGAGAGAGCGCTCTCTAAATAATATAAGGCTTGCGCCAAGTGGGGGCAATGGAATATCGAAAACGTCTACAATGACAATTGAACACCAAAATCGGAAACATTAATGCATAAAGCAAATACTAGACTAGGGATGGAGAACCTTTTATCATTGGAAGGCCAAATGTTACTTAACGGAGACCACATCAGGCCGCACATTGTGATGCACGTTGCATACATTCACATTTATCAAAATTGAAATGGTTATAAAGAGGCAAACACAATTTAATGGCTTTTTAACTTAAAGAATACAGATTTCAATTCTTCATATTTACTAATATTTTTAAAAACTTTGAAGGCTTTAACACAATATAATGACAGTAGATTTGGCGCAAAGATTCTGTTGATGCAAAATACATATCTTTCGTTTGTTCTTTCTGTAACTTACATGCTAAAATCATATGCGAGTTTGAGTATTTTTAGACAAGTATGCAAAAGGCCGCACTGAGTAACACAAAAGGGCGCATGCGGCCTGAAGGCCGCCAGCCCCCCCTCCCCCTGTACTAGACCAATAAATACGAAATTCCAAAAAGAAAACGCGCACGATTTCAACAGCAGGCTCGCTCCGCGACCCTCATTTGGTAAACAGGCATTTGCCTTGATAGGCGTGCGCAAAGTTTAGCGACTCCGAACACTGGCGACGACTACGCACACCTCTGCGAAATGAGTCAGCGGAAGGAGTGGGTCGCGGACGTCAGGGCGAAGATCTGAAAGCACGGCATTCTCTGAGTCACACGCGCAAAAACGAATGTACCCACGCTCAGTTCTAGTCTAATCCACTGCGGCGTTAAACAATACACGTTATTAGGAAAGATAATGACAGGGCGCAGCGTAGTCTTTTGAAGCCAAAGAGACGAACAAACAAGTGAACTATGTCTCGTATCTACGAATACTCCAAAAGATTTCAGATTGCTTTGAAGAGATTCCCTAATACCGACTTCTCTCGAGATATGGCGTGGATGAGTTCCAAGAAATGAGCGTTGTAAATTATAACATAGGATTGTGTGGGATGAATTCCTCCCAAGGTAAAATTTTCGAGACGCTCATTTTTCTTGGAACCCACATCGAGGGAAGTCGCTATTCGGGAATCTCTTCCAAACAATCTGAAATCTTATGGAGTATTTATAGATACGAGACAAAGATTCACTTGTTATGATTCTGCGCTCGCAGCTCTAAAACCCAATAGTGTCTGTCCTAAATACTACTACTACTATTTCTACGGTAAAAATTGAACATCTAGATCACGCATAATGAAAAATACTCTAATATGTTGTGAGATAGGAAGTTCTTATTTATTGGGCGTAACGAGGAGAATCGTTTACAGTACATTGCACTCGAGGGAAATTTAACAAACTACTATTTTTATAAGGATAATCTAAAAGTACCTATTTCAGTATGGCGGCTACTGTCGGCTGTCAAAAAATCAAACGATAGCAGAGAGCCACTAAGAACCATAACCAATTTGGCAGTTAGAACCTGAATAGATTTTATATGTTTGTTAATTTTCAAGATATTATTCAAGAGAGAGAATACCGCGTATCTCCAACTATTGCCCTTAATTTCTGCATTTCGAAACAACATACACGAAAACGATTTCACGAAATCAAATGCACCGCCTTTTTTGGATTATCGTGAAACTTCCTTAAATGTTCTGAGATACACTTATTCGCAGATTATTTCCAATATCTTTCGAAATATGTCAAAAGGTTCCAGCTACCCGCCTTATCGAGTCGCTATGGTTCGAATACCCGAGTTAAATTAGAAATCCGATGGCGAATAAGTAGATAACAATAGATTTTTCGGAAAAAAGCTATAAATAAAAATTATTCGTAGTAGCGAGTAAGGAAAATGACAAAAACCGATTATGAAAAACAGGTCAATTTACAAAGTATAAAGAAGTAAAAAATGATGGTGGATTCTTTCATTAAACCGTCCGATAGCAAAGCGATCATCGGATGAATTATACAAGGAGCAGTTAAATCGTCAACTGCAAATTCTTTCGAACGGGTCGCTGCTTCAACCCTTTCCAATACAATATCATTACACCTTACGGCTTCTTAAAAGATCGGCACGGTTAGTTTATGGTAGCGTTCCAGTTTTATCGGATATCAGATGCCAAGATCGTGACACACAAATATGTCACCAAGTTGTCTTAGGTAAATCTAAAACAGATTAACTAAGTATTTAATCGCACATAAACGGCATACGAGTTACGAAGCGCTAATAGACAAATCTTCAATTAAGAGTTGTATAAAATAAGAAAACCCGTCCATGAGAAAGTTGTGGAATGCAGCGTCTTTCCCAAAGTAGAATAGAAACTTCCTTACACAATACAGCCGACTACTAAGCTGAATGTTAACTACGCGAGCGGATTAATGCGTCAACAGCGAAACTTATAATAGTCGAATTAGAAAACATAAGTGACAGCAATGTAAACGTCACACGGTTCTTACCATCAACCGCGTGCAAAAATTCTACAAGAAATATATTACAAAGAAATTATTGTCCTTTAAAGAATCGCGGTATGAAGTTTGAAAAAAATACATCTCGGAGATTCCCATTTCCGGTAAACTTGGTATTGGTTTAAAAAAATTGAAACCGGCGTGCGCCACCACCCTCGCACGATAGGGCCATCTTTACCATTTCGTCGGAGGGAATTTCAACACCTCGGAAGAACTGCAAGAATTTCGGTGGATACCGGCACGGATCCTTGGCGTCGTTATTGGCGGCCGGAGGCACGGCCCGAGGACGCCTAGCGTTTAACGGGAAGAGGTCGCGGGAAGGGAAGTGTGACGGACGAGAAGAGGTGGGAAAGTAGTGAACGGAGCCGTAAAACAATTTCGACCGATTTCTCTCTCTCCTCAAGGGCACGGAAAACTCGGAAGCGAACCAACTGGAAACCCAAGCGCGGACGAAAAAAACGCTTGGGTCGTCGCATGACGGCCATCCACGACCGCAGAACCGAAACATATCCTCAGATTTAAAGGAGGATGTTACGCATGCATGACGCAAGAATGATCTAATCGGTTTCATCGACTTGTTCTAAGTCGTTGACGAGACTGCATTGGCCTGTCCGATGAGGAAAGAATTAAAACAGTCGTGCGATTGCACCACGGCAGCTCTACGGAGAAATCAAAACAGCACTGAACAGCAGTTTCCGTTCTCGAAAATCACATTTATTTCCCGAGCTTCTCAATTAGCTCACAAACACTTTTCCACGTCTTTGGTGAACGAACAGTAAAAATGACTAATTTTTGAAGACGCGTCATACATTAATTACGGTTCAAATCCGGTAACATGGCGCTAGTGACGAAGTGCCGAGAGGGATGGACATTATTGACGTCCTTTAATAGGCACACGAAATTCTTGGAAGGTGCTCCGCGACATTATGGGAGGCACTCGAAGAAGGGCGAGGAGGAGAGGCGTGGGTGGTCGTGGGAAGAGGCGGGACAAAGTTGCATCGAGAGGCGGGAAGTGAGGTAGCAGACTTATATGGAAGGGAAGGTGAGAGAAAGTGGGTGGGTGAGACGTCAGAGGGTGAAAGAAAGAGGTTCGGGAGAGAGAGAGAAATGAGGCAAGGGAGTGGATGTGGAAGGGGCGGAGGGGGTACCGTAGGAATGCGGTCGGGGTCGGGAGGGACACCCGACCGTTGGCACGGTGTCAAAAAGCATTTGAAAAAAGCAACACTCGAATTATCCGAGTGCAAGCACGGTTCGTCGACTTTCTGGCTTACTTCTAAGCAGTCCGAGGCGAGAGGAAAGCTTCATATATTTGAGAGCCGAGAAAAATTTTTAAAGGAAATAAAAGCTGACGAGAAAGAAACATGATTCCTACGGGAAAAAAACTGCCATCAGAATCTGCACGTTTACTTGATCATCTCGACGTGTTTTTGTCAGTTAACGCGAATACCAAATCGAGTGCGTTGAAATGAAGAAAAATTAGTCGGGTGAAATTTCGGTGAAAATGTATTATATTTAAACCACCAAATGGATCACAATTAGTTGAAGGATGGGAACGAACTCGACCAGTTTTATTAATGCGACTGGTCTTCAGTCACTCATTTTCTGAAAATGGGTTCCGAAATGCAAACAATATTCAATATAAAGACCTAATCAACGCTCGATTTTCCTCCGATCGCAAATAGTCCCAGTGATAACACACATTTCCCATCAAAGGCAGAATACATCTACATGACACCCTGCAAGTCACCTTTTTGCTGGATGGCAGGAGGTGCAGTGCACCAAGGGTGCATAGTTTTTCTACGTTATCTTTTCCTATCATGTTCTCTTATCGTCCTAGGGAAAAACGATCCTCTATATCGCTCCGTTCTACAGTCGATCTCGCGAATCTTATCCTCACTGTCCTGCCTTCCGAGATACGTCGGGATTCTGATAAGTCCTACTACCACATTCGCAAATCCCTCCAACAAATTTTTCCAGTAGTTTAAATTTAACCTGCAGCCTAAGTTCCTCTAACAATGTCCATTTCATATTTTTTTATTAATGATGTTACGCTTTGTTTACTACCGTAATTTCTCTTTACAAATCTAGCTGCCCTGCGCTGAACCTTTTCTATCTCGTTAGTGAGTATGTCACGAAAAATGCCACAATCATCATTGTATTTGAAAATTTTAATAGGAATTAGGGCAGTGACGCTTTAATATCGCCAGCGTAATGAATATTTCCATTTCATGCTATAACCGTATGTATGACTGCACTTAAATTACCAGCCGCGAAATTCTGATTATATAGGAAGCGTGTTGTACGTATTAAAATATAACGAATGAAGCACTTTATCGGGACGCAAGAGGATACTGCGGTCGACAAAGGAAGAGGATTGGAGCAGGCTTGGAAAACTTTCTGTGTGTAAAGCGTGGAAGTTGGGGCAGTTGGGCACAATGTCGAAATTTAATGATTACATTCACGAAAGGCTCTCTTAAGTGCGTTTAACTGCTCATCTAGACATGTAATTAAGTCTTCAAGAGAACATTATATTGAATTATTTTGTTTCATAGGAGCGCAACAGTACGGATGTAAGGCAAAATTTGATAGCAAGATAAATTGATAAATGAACTACGTGAAAAAAAATCTGAACATCCGGTTGATATTTAAAAAACCAAGCTCATTCTAGTTACGATAATTCTATCACAGCAAATTGCATCCATCGAAAAACGTAATAATATTAAAATATTTTGGTAGGACTTCGCATTATCTACAAGATTAAAGCATAACTCCGGTACTTGAAATATATTCTAGTGCCACGGGATAGATTTCACACAACAGGGGTCGGCAGCCTTTTCTGCATGGCGGGCCACATTCGTGGTTGTGAATGCTTTGGAGGGCCGCATTAGAGGCCACGAGCCGGATGGCCATTTACATCAAAAGTTACCTCGAGGTTCCATTGTCTCATATTAGTGAAAATCGTCTGAATAATTGACTAGCGTCGAAACTTCATCAGAAATGGTTTTGAGACGATAATTTTGCTAGAAAAATATTGTTTATGTTATATTTTACCGTCCACTTTTTCAGCATAGCTTCGCGGGCCGCATAAAGCGCTCTCGTGGGGGCTGTATGCAGCCCGCAGGCCTTAGGTTGCCGACCAATGCCATACAACATGGATAAGTACAACTAATTAAATTTGTCAACACCAGTTATTCTTCGTTACAATTGGTCGAACGCCGTGAAGTCGAAGGATTATTAGTGAATTGACCTAATCTTTGAATAATTTAAGATACGGCAATTTAACTTATTTATTATGTCCCCTTAGGAATGAGACCGATCATGCGACCGGGCAAAAATGCGTGTAATTCGGGTAATATGATTGGAAGACCTAGAAGTGAATCACTATGGTATTTGTGGGATACTCACGCTTCGCAATATGGATGCTTGTTGTACCCCTTGTAAGACTTCATGTTGAGGGTCATGTTGCACACCTGGCACTTGAAGCATAGCTTGTGCCATATCTGCGAAAAAATAAGACCGTTTGAGAATCAAATCATAAAACATGTACACGGGAGATTAAGAGCACGAGCTGCATTCAGAGCAAAATATCAATCCTTAATTACTTTAAGCTGCCTTGAGATAGAAAACGACGAACGTGGTTCATATATAACCTGGGCGAAATTAAAAATATTTAAAACACATATATCCTTGGTTTATTCGCAGAATATGCGGATAGTGACATGAGAAACCCTGGAAGCGTGAAGGGAATTCATGACGAAGGATGGGCAGTCGTCGGTAATAGCGAATGTCTCCTATCCACTCTTGGTCAAATTCTGGACATGACCATGACGCAAATATTTTTTCAGCAATTGGAAAAAATAAGTTAGGAATATGAACACTAAAATTCCACGAAAGTATTAGTTGCTAAATATTTTTCGAATGATTGTATTTTTATTTTTTATGATATAAATAGGAAAGAATTCCTCCCTGACCTTAAATCACAAGGTTTAGAGAATGTATTTTTGATATTGCGAGTGTATTGAGCCGCTAAATCCCTCTTCTAGACCAGTGGCATCCTACGCGGTGCCGGCAGGCGCCATGACGATCGTCGAGGTTTTTCCTTATGGCGCTCGCGCCCATTTCCACGGATCAATAGAAATAATTATTCTGACAAAAATACAAACACGCGATTATTCTAAGAACAGCAATATCAAATTTTTAATTCTTTATATTCCTTTGAAACCATCATATGACTTTCGCTTTTTCGGCATTGAACTTCATTCCATATTGTTGGCCAACCTCCACTAGTCTGTTTGTCATCCTTTGAAGTTCTTTCTCGTCTTCTGCAATTAATCCCTGATCATCTGAATATTTAATGGTGGTAATACTTTCACCTCCTATCTTAAATCCTTTCTCTTCCATCAACGATTCTTCCGTAATTGTTTCTGCATATATATTATATATCGCTGGTGAAATAGGACATCCCTGCCTCACTCCCCTCCCTATTGAAGTACTTTCTGTTTCTTCTCCTTCAACCTCGACTCAATCTTTTGATCAAAATAAAGGTTTTTAAGCAGTCTTTTATCTTTCTAATCTATTCCTATTTTATTTAAAATACCCAATATTTTATCCCATTTCACTCAGTCAAAAGCTTTCTCCCTATCGACAAAACAAAAGTACATATCTGTATTGACTTCTAGGGCTATTTCTATCATCTTCCTCATACATCCTATAGTATCTCCTGTACCTCTTCCTCTTCTGAAACCAAACTGATAATCTTGCAGCTCCTTTTCTATTTCACCTCAATTCTTTCAGTTATTATTCTGGTCAGAACTTGAGCTGTATGTAAACTAATAGTTTGGTAATCCTTAGAACTTTTTGCATTGTTCTTTTTCTCCAGTGGTACCATAACAACATCTAAAAAATCTTCAGGCCATATGCCACTATCATATACTTGGTTAATGAATTTTGTGAGTTGCTTAACTGCTTTTTAGTAAATAAATCAACGTTTTGCATGTATTGGTGGGTAATTATGGCAATTTTATTCTAATAAATTGATTATGTAGTAGCATCAACAAATGGATGAGTACAAAGGTTGTAATATCCGTATCTAAAAATATATAAAGCTTGTCACAAGATTGGGGTGCCGCGAAACGCATTTTCATCTTTGAAAGTGTGCCGCGACTCCAAAAAGAGGAACCACTGCCCTAGGTGATAGTAGTTTTTGAGGCCCGAGACCCGCGATTTCTGGAAACACTTGGTTAAATTTTGAGGATGAAAAGAGGCTTTCAAATTCTTAATTCTTTAAGTACATACATACAGCATAGTGGGTGAGGTCGATCGCAGCTTATGACGGTATCGTGGCAATTATTAACTGATTATGTTTTAATGGGAAAATCCACTCAATGGGATAGCCGGGTAAACGAACGAGTCCCGTCTCACAGAGAAACCGACTCTGTTGAAGTATAAGTTGATGGTGCCCTAGTATCAAAGTAACCACACCTTCCCGGATCATTTGAAACACAAATTTTTGCTGCAGGATGCACAGTCACAGTAAGAACTAGCGAAGTACAGCTGGTCGAGTCCTCTAAAACCCTCATTCTCTTAAGGCCGCTCCACACATTCGTTAATCGCCGAGTGCTGAGCCACGAACATTTGTCACTCGCCAAACATCTAGTAGTGTGGATGGAACAACGAGGACCGATGTTTGTCGCTCGGCAAACCGCGATTATTTCCCGTCGATAATCGGTAGAAAAGCACGAGAGAAAGGGACGAATATTCGGAAAGCCGCGATGTTGTCTCTCCGCATTGATACCAGATCGTGGAAATTTTCCCTAGTTGTGGGAAATTTCATGGGGATTTGGCAGTATTGTGCCTTCCGAACCAGTACTCAGTGCCGTCAGTCATTCGTAAGGTGTACAAATGAGGAGAGAATAACTATGTAACAATTCCATTTTATTGAGGAAAAACCAAAAGCGACCGGTTTCAACTATGATCTATGTAGTCATTATCAGAAATTGGAATTTTTATATAGTTATTCTCTCCTTCTCATTTATTATGGAGTTCCGCAAGGTAAAGGCTTCATCCGTCGATTTTATCGTCAAGTTTTCTTTTCCGCGGTTTCTTGTCTTTCATTTTCAAATAGTGAGCTCATGGCAACAAAGGCGTCAATACGATATTCGGCGATGGACAATTAGTGTGGAGGCAGCTGCAAGTAGCGAGGAAAATACTACTTGTCACTCGGCGAGTGATCACGAATGTTCGGCACTCGGCGAATAACGAAAGTGTGGAGCCGGCTTTATAGGACGATCATCGTAAAAATTTAGGATATATGATTAGTTCTTTGTGCCGGGGGTTTCCCTGCTCAATGTAAACATTTCTTTTCCCTCTCTCACACTATTCTCCTGACTTTGGAAACACTAAGAAATAATTAACTTTTGATGATATCCGTCGTTTGAGACTGACCTTCGCTCATTATCGTATACGATCACCTTCGTCAACAGTTAGGATATACGAGCTATTCTTTGTGTTGGGACTTTTTGTAAACATTTCTTTCCTCCCTCACGCAAAGCTGCCGACTTTCTAAAATCTTAGAAATAATAAATTTTTCAATGATATCTGTCAGTTTAGATTCTTTCCGTTCATTATCGTACACGATGACCTTTTTTGTCATTTAGGACATATCACTTCTTTGTGTTAGGACTCCACACTCATTGCATAGCACTTCTTTTCCAATCAAGTCCTGCCTATCGCGAGACCCGCCGATTCTGCTATTCTCCAAGCTGCCCTAGACCGCCTCTCAGACTGGACTAAACCCTGGAGTCTTAGAATCAATCCCTCCAAATGCACCACTCCTACCTTCACCTTACGTAAGCAACCAATTATAAACCAATACAAAATTCTTGACATTACAATCCCCTTAGTTACAACACAAAAGGATCTTGGTGTAATCCTTGACCAGAAGCTACTATTTGTTACCCATATTAGGAAGGTCACTTCTCGTGCCATGTCTATGCTGGGCCTCATCTATCGTTTCGCCGAAATTACGGATGTTTTCTCTCTACGCACATTCTTTGTCAGTTGTGTTCTCCCAATTTTAGAGTACTGCTCACCCATTTGGTCCTCAGCTTCCCAATCTAATCTCAATCACCTAGAAAGGCCCCTAAATTTCTTCCATCACATTATCCGACAGCGAGTTCCTTCTCTTCGTAATGCGTCCTCTTCCCACATTTTCCACACTCTAGGTTTACTACCTCTGACCGATCGTAGACTGGCAATCGACCTCAAGTTTTTTCGTAACATTGTTAATGGAAAATATAGAACTCCCGAACTTCTCTCCACTTACCTCATCCGTATTCCCTCTAGAAGTACCAGATTACATGATTTATTCCACTGCTGCACTCCTCGGCTCTCAACCACAAAACGCTCCTTAATTTTCTGCCTCCCAAACTTATATAACCAAACTCTGAAGCAAGATCCTCATACTGATGTATTTAATTGAGTTCCTTATTGTTTATTGGTTGTAATGTTCAATGTAATAGGCCTGAGTGCTGTTTTTGAACAAATAAAAAAATAAAAATACCGCCGAATCAACAAACCTTTGGCACAACTAAATTTTGCCATTTGAGAAGGAGAAAAAATCCTGTACTTGACCGGGAATCGAACCCGAATCTCCCCGTTTGCCGGATAGGTGCTTTAACCAACTAAGCTATCAAGCCAGCATGATTCTCCATTCTCGGATTGGGGCATTTACGGTGAAGAAGGGCTGAGTAGTCAACCTCCAACACTAAACGTCCTCACAGAGGCATCGCGGAAAAACCCCTATTGTAACTCAAGAAAGTGAGTTGGCTTCAATATAACAAGAAACAAAGGTTATGCATGCTCACATAAATCTGAAATTAAATTTTGGCTTTGGCACAACGTTTAACCCTAGAACGGTAACGCTATTTTTTAGGCGCTTATTGGTAACGCTGCATCAGTTTGAATCAATTAAACTTGGAATAAGGAAATGTCATTAAAAACGGCTTGAAATTTATTTTTAATAACGTAAAAATGTGGTAAATGTTATAAATGTGTAAAAAACAATCAGGGCACTATTTTTATGGTGTTCGCCACAGAAAGTGGAGGTTTCCCTTCTCTTGGCATAATGGCACAAATGACAGTATTTTCTTGATATTTGTCGCTCTGTCGCTTAATGTGTTTTAGGAACCTTTCTTTCCTCTCCTAAGGCTTTGCAAATCGTAGCTTTCAGAACTTTACTTCAGTTTGTCAAACTTTTTTGCCATTGGCTACGTCAAATTGACGCAGTGGCTTCATCTACATAATACCCTGCCAGTCACCTTTTTGTTGGACGGCAGGGGGCGAAGTGCACCAAAGGTCCCTAGTTTTCCTACGTTATCTTTTCCTATTATGTTCTCTTATTGTCCTAGGGAAAAACGATCCTCTATATCGCTCCATCCTACTATCGACCTCGCGAATCTTATTCTCGCTGTCCAGCCTTCAGAGATACGTCGGGCTTCTGATAAGTACTACTACTTCATCCGCTAGTCCCTCTGACAATACTTTTTCCAGTAGTTTAAGTCTAGCCTTCAGCCTACGTTCCTCTAACGATGTCCATTTCATATTTTCTATTAATGATGTTACTCTTTGTTTACTATCGTAATTTCTCCTTACAAATCTAGCTGCCCTGCGCTGAACCTTTTCTATATCGTTAGTGGAGTCCCTTTTCGTAGGGATCCCACACAGGTGACGCATATTCGACCTGCGGTCGAATCAATGATAAATGACATAATTATTTCACTTTTTCGGAGCTATTTCGAACTATTCTCCCTATAAAGGCCAGCTTTTTGTTTTGGTTGATCTCTAACTGCCATTCCTTACACCATGCAGAAACAGCTTCTATATCATTTTGGAGATGCTGATGTCTTCCGGATTATTTATTTCACTATAAATGACGGTGTCGTCCGCGAAAAGCCTAATTTTACTTCTGACTACCGAGCTGATATCGTTTATATAAATTAGAAATAATAACGGACCAATTACACTACCCTGCGGAACGCCAGAGACAACCTCCACTAAGTTCGAAGATTTCCCATCTATAACAACCTTCTGCTTCCTATGATTTAAAAATTCACGGACCCAACTAACGATTTTGGAATTAACGCCTAAGGTTTCTAATTTTGTTATATGACTTCCTGTGAGGTACCTTATCTACGGCTTGCCTAAAATCTAAGAAGATGGCAACCTGCCTATTATTTTCTCCGCTTCTCAGTATACAATTCACGAAAAGACCGAGCTGTGTATCACAAGACCAACCTTTCCTGAAGCCGTGTTGACAGTCATCTAACAATGAATTACTATCAAGAAATCGCTTTATGTTGCTAACGAGTATATGCTCGAGAATCTTACACGATATAGAAGTTAAGGAAATCGGCCTGTAGTTTTCTGGGTTCTCCTTGTCGCCGCCCTTATGAATTGGGGTAACGTGCGCTAACTTCCCGTCGTTATGGACCTCTCCGCGGTAAATGGATTTCTCGAATATTATCCGAAGAAAAGGTGCTATTTCTTCAGTTAATTCTTTTAAAACGCGAGTAGGAATTTCTATGTGGCCAGTGGCTTCGCTAGGTCTGATGGAACTTAATTGCCTTGCTATTCCCACCTCAGAAAATACTATATAGTCCATCAGGTCGCTCCTTCTAGCGGGTGCAAAATGTACGCATTGGTCTTTGACAGCGGTCAATGCATTTACAAAATGACCGTTTAAGAGGTTGGCTTTCTCTACGCTATCATGAATAACGGCACCCGAGTCATTACGCAGGGAAGATATGGTAGGGCCTCTACCTTGGACCTCTACATAGCACCAAAACGCTTTAGGGTCCTCCTTCAAATAATTATTTAATATCTTATTCCTGAAGTTAGTAAAAGTCTCGCGCATAGTATTCTACATCTACATGTTACCCTGCAATTCACCTAATTGCTGGGTGGCAGGGGGTGCAATGCATCAAAGCCTACCCAAAGATTGTCTATCGCAGGTTGAAATTTTCTATTGTGATCTCGTATTGTCCTCGGAAAGAAAGAGCCTAGATAACGCTCCGTCCTACTAACGATCTCACGTATCTTATCGTCACGGTCGTTTCTACCAATATACGTTGGTGCTTCAATTATTCTTACAACCTCGTCTTGTAGACATTCCGATCTATATTTCTCCAGAAGCCGCAACCTTGAGTTCAATCTACGATTTTCCAGTGGTACCCAGTTCAAATCCCTCAATCAGGAGGTGACGCTTTCCGTATTTTCGTACTTTTGTTTTACGAATCTGGCTGCTCTGAGCTGTACTCTTTCTAATTGAATTATATGACCTTTCTCGTACGTATCCCATATGCATGAGGCGTATTCCACTTGTGGTCCAGTGATAAGTAACATGTTTCAAGTACTTTTTCTATAGTGTTCCGTACTATTCTACCTATGAAAGCCAGTTTCTTGTTGGCCGCGCCTATAACTCGACGAATGTCCCACGAAAGATCTCGACAAATGGTTACTCCTAAATATTTTACATACTCGGCTGGTTGAATATTTATTCCATCTATTTTATACTCGAAACCTACTTCTATGTTCTTACTTTTCCAGAACGTAACTGCCGCACATTTAGTGTAATTAATTTCAATTTGCCATTCTTTGCACCACGCTGAAATGGCTCTTAAGTCTTCACGCAGCGACTGATGGTCCTCCTGGTTTTTTATTTCTTTATTTAGAACTATATCATCGGCAAAAAGTCTAATTTTACTACGAACTACCGAGGATATCATTTACATAGATTAAGAAAAGTATAGGGCCCAATACACTTCCCTTTGGAACACCCGACGCAACTTTAACGGGGGGACGAGTATTTCCCATCGATGACAAGTTTCTCACCCAACGGACAACTTTTGGACTGATACCATATTGTCCTAAATTCGCAATTAATTTCTTATGAGATACTTTATCAAACGCCTTCCTGAAGTCAACCTGAGTATTTTTATTTCCGCTAACGCGGGGTCTGAATTTTAGCTGCTCTATACTCGTCGGATGATGTAAATGGCATATTTTTTATTTTCGCGTGGCTTATTCTCTGACGCCTAAGCGCACTCCTAACTTGCTTATTGTACCAACGTGACTCTTTATTATCGATCTTCAATTTAATTGGCTTGAGCTGTAACGGTGACCGGAGAAAAATAACGTGTTGTTTCTTTGAGAACACATAGGCAACTAGAGGAAGCACTGCAATCATAAGCGTATTTACCGATCGAAAAGCTCCCTTGGGATCGGGTTGCACCTATCAGATTCTACATGAATAGACATTCGTTCAGCGATCGTCGGACGATATCCATATATGTAACATCGTCATCGGTCAACAACTGAGAGGTCGTCTCACTTTCCCACAGAGCAGACAAATGGACACCGAGTGCAGCACATTCCCGAGGGGCTTACAAAGAAGCGAGAGTATCAGGTGGGAGCGGGAATGAGAGATAAGAGCACTAAGACGAGGGTGGTTACGCCCACCGACTGCAACGGCGAGGGTGGCTCCTTCCGACCCCCCTTCCACTTCTCCATTCATCCCACTTCCGCGAAGGACAGACGCTCCCCAAACCCACCTGCACCGGCCGGTACCTGCCACCGGATTCACCCAACCCCGCACGCTCCGATGGGGAGCCTGCACGAACCCTCGCAGCGCTGTGAGGGACCTGCCTTCCGACAACGAAAGACCCTCTAAACCGTTTTCCACGCATCAGCGACCAGCTTAATACTCCAGAGAACGCTCCCGTAATCGGGTTTAGCGAACGGTATAACCGACACGGATAGCCTCTCTGAAAGGGCTCGCGAGAGATGCTTCGATTTGCCCCGCTTCGGACGCCCCGACAAAAATCTCCCCCACATCGATCGTTGCCGCACCTTCCCGCGAGAGCAAGCTCCTCGGCAACGTCCGAAACGACATACGTGGGCGTTTGCCAAATAGGTCGAGGGAAGCCTTCGTGTCACAAAATAGTACTCATTTTTTTCTCAACTTCCTGAACACGCAAGTCGTAATGTGCATGAAAGACGGATGATTCCAATTCAAAAGTGACGTACAATTAAGTTTCCTCAAATTACTCTAGTTCGTCACTGCATTTAATAATATTCTTCCTTGAATCATTATTGAAATGTTCTCATCGCTATCGGAACCTTTTCTGTGAATTGCTGAAATATAATGACGTGGATGACATGTGGCACTTGTCGCCTTCAATGAAATGCTGTCAATGACTACCAAATGGTAATACATACTTCTATAAACATGCATTAATCTAAATGTCTAAAGAAAAACTTCTTGACCATTAAAAATAAAACTGACAATGAAAGATATAATTTTGATAAAATGAAGCCTCACGGTCGATGGGCCCTACAGAATTCGCAGAAATACGACCATGGATTACTCATATTTACAACCATTGATTATTCATATTTACAACCATGGATTATTCATATTTGCGTGCAGGTGAAGAAATGGTTAAGTTACACATTACGTATTACCTTCCCCAGCAAATAATCGGGAAGCGATCAGATATAATTATGAGATAGGACGTTCCTCAATTCTTAAGTTAGAAAGGAAGGCTGGACTCAAGCACTTGCGCAACGATGTAAATGAATTGTTAGTGCAGCCCCAAAAGAGTGATATCACTCCATTTAAATTAATTCACATTATTATTGGGCTTTGCAAGACGAGAAGAATTAAGATTTATTAAGAGTATTGTAGATATTTTACACGGCGCACGAAATGATCAAAATCAATGGCACCAATGAGAATACTTGATTCCCGATTTATTGATATTGAGAAATGAACTATTTAACTACTTAAAGTGGGTAATATTTTAATCATTTTGGCTGCAAGATAATCGAAGAAAAAATAAACCACCGATGTTCATCGTCAAATGTTGGTAGATTTCGAATAATATAATAATTGAACAGTACAAACCCAATGATCACTCCTCATCGTTAACCCACGTTCCCCTAAAAGCGGTGCATTCAACTCGCCAGTACTTTCTCAAAGTAGCAACATTTCCAATACAAACGCAATGATTATGCAAGATTATCCCTGAAACATTACAGAACGGATACTTAAAAAGGATTCTGGGTTCTGAAGACCAAAATAACGCACAGAAATGTTTAAAAAATGATAATTAATGTTTATTAATTTTGCCAATACTCGATGCAGAATTAATTTTTTTTAACACGCGTTGAGTCACGTATTAAATGACGTGTTCCGCACTTACCTAATAAACACGAAATTTATTCATAGTCGAAAGAATTGGTTGTCATAACTTCAAAGTCACCCCGTGGAACTAAGCTATCAAACTAATTTGGATTTCATACTATTTTTAAAATTTTAACTAAGTTGCATAAAAAATGGAAAAAAAATCACGAAACCTCATTCACATTCCGACTTCCTGGACAATTACGGTGTACTCTCGGTAATTTACGTTATCGTATTAAGACTATATACGAAAGGACACGAGATTCGACATTTCTTTCATTCCCACAACCGCGAAGCACACGGTCCCCGAGGAAAGGTTTATTCACTTCCCTTGCCTGCCAATTCGCTCGCGGAATCCCAGAGCCGTCTTCTCCTGACCAATGCGACTTATCTCCGGAGGGAGACCATTTGCTGAGCTACGAGCGGTCATTCTCCTCTTCCAGTGACAACCTTCTCTCTCCTTTTCTATTACACCCTACGCTCTCGCCTCTCCGCTTCAAATCCCACGCGCGCAGCCTCCCCGGTTCCCAGTGTCAACCCTCCCCTCCCTCCCGAAGGGGTTGCCGCGCTGGGAGTGGGGTCGGCAAGGTCAGCGAAATGGTAGCCCGCGGCGTGCGACTGGTGCTCTCGTTATGCAGATGCCAAAGTGAGACGAGGCTTCGACGAGAGACAGGTCGCGACACGACTTTCGTTAAAAACAAGGTCCGCGAATGGAATGGAACAGGTGGAGGACGGTAGGGGCGACAACACAGGGCGAGTGTACGTACATGAATGGCCGGAAACAAAAGGCGCCGCTTGAAGAAAATGCGTCGACTGTGAAGGGGCTTGAAATTTCAGAGCTGCCGCACTCTGGAACGACGTAGTGCCGCGGAAAACGCTGGCTAACAAAATAAACTTGGAGTCGCAGGTTTTCCTATACAAGACTCCTTCATTCATTTTTATGCACACAAGTTTACAGGTTACAAAAACCTCGCAATGTGGAGGGCCGCGAAATTCGCCGTCACCAGTGTATGCATTAGTTATTTCCTAAACTAAATCTCATGCGACCAATTTACTTTATATTATTTTTATGGAAATGTATTCTCATCGACAGTTACGGTGCATTTTACACGTGGACCTAACGTAACGAAGGAAATGTTTACGCGACCGTGGGAAGGAGAGATTTCCTGATGTACAAATATTTTGACGGATTAAAATTTATATTCAAAGGTAAAATTGGCCATGCCAGCGAGTTGAAATAAAAAAATCCGACTTGCAATCGTTGCAATGAGTCGATTAACAATTACCGGCGAAGCAAGAGAAGATGTTAAAAACAAATGTAGCGATACACGTGCCCTTAAAACGTTCTGATAACACCAATCACGTCTCATAAAGCGTCCATTCACTTTCTGCCATGTAGTCGTTTTCAAAATCCAAGATGTGATACTTAACAATATTCATACCAGATAAATTTAAGCGAAAGAACCGTTCTTGATTTATTTGCGTTTATACTGGAAGGTGACGTCACTCGAGGATTGATCTGCTTTTTTCCTTCAAGCGTTTTATTGCAAGCTTAGTGCAAATGCACTTGAAGCCCGAGTCTAACAATGCAAAAATCCGAGATGAACAATGCCGGCTACCCTAGCAACCTCCTTTCTGAAATGTCGAAAAACCGGAGAAAATCGAATATAAACGTGAAATATGAGCAAAAACAATTTAAACAACAGAATTGGCGATAAGAACAAGAATCTTTATTTCTTTCTGCGTGAAATGGTATAAATCTCGAGTCAGAGTCTCGATCGTAAGATCTTTTAAAGTGTTAAATCATAAAGGTCTACACTTCGTATTCTAGCCGATTACATGTTAATCAAATGAAAAAACGAAAACTATCCTGGTATCGAACCCATGCCTTTCCGGAGGACGACTACCCACTTAAAACCTGTAGGAGTTCGGGCCGAGTATTCAGGCAAAAGATTTGTCAAAAACGAGCCGACCGTTCCCGATTTATTTGCGTTCATGCCGGAAGGCTTCAGGCGCAGGCAGGCAGGGACACACGCAGCGACGCAGGCAGAGACAGTGGTTATAATATGTTCGATTTACGTAAATTAAGTTCTAAAGGAGATATTTGGAAAAAATGGAAAAATGGCTAAAGTAAACATCCGCTTCCGGTTGACCAATTTTAGCCAAAATTTAATCAGTTCTTGACTTTCTAACAAAAGCCTTTAATTACAGTTTTGTACTTATTTGAGAAGAAATTTTTGAGTTAAAGTGCACACAAATTCCTATCACATACACAGCGAGAGAAAATAATGAAAACGTACGCGTATTTCCGTTGAAATCTCGAATTCGATTTTTTCACGAATACAATGCTTCCTCCTATACTACGTAAGTAGAATGTAATAATACTGATATATCGACTGATGGGTACACCAACAGGTAAATTTCCTTTTCCTTGTGTGTGTGTCTATATATGTTTTTAATGCAAGTCAATTACCTTAATTTCTTATACAGTATTTGTGATGTAATTACAAATTTAAGGTTACAGTGGTCACTTCATATTTTCATCCTTTTGAACCAGCGTTTCTCACACTGTAGGTCGCGATGACATTTCAAGTGGGTTGCAGTGTGGTATGACAGCTATAAAAACAAAATACAAAAACCGAGTAAAAGTCGAGAATGACCTGCATCTTTTTCTGGCTATACTGAGACATTTTTAGCGTCTTATTTTTTTCAAACGCGCTCATGTTTTCACTCTGTCCCTCCGTCGGTGCAATCAATTAAATTAAAACATTAGGTGAACGGTAAAGGAACAACGACTTGAATTTGCAGGGTTTGTGTAATTCACGGATGCCATTTATAATGCTGCCAAAGAAATTTGTGGAGAAATCGGTTGGCGGTGGGAGGGTGCCTTGAAAATTATATTCTGAGGAAAAGACAGAAAATTAAAAATTTAACTTAATTATCGAACAAATTGCTTTCGTCATATAATTATACCACTAAATTTATAAAGAATTTTAAGTTTCCAATTCTAAATAAACCCCAATAAATAAAACGCGCTTTCTCATATTACATCAACAAATTAAAAATCAACATGTTTCTTATGGTTTTTAAGTTATTTTTAAATGTCGCAATTTGATGAATCTGCATTATTAATTTTATTTATTAATATTTTGGGTGTATGAGTTAATCCCAATCTTTGAATGGGGCGTGACCGTTAGTAGTACAATTTGAGCGGGACGTGATTTAAAAAGGTTGAGAAATACGGTGCAATCTTTCTTTTCGTTCAAACTACTATGACGTTATCTTGGTTAAGAGATTACAGCTAATAGCTTACAAAATCAAAGTTAATTCAATTCGCTAAATTAACTCAACGAATAACCCATTTACACAGGACGAAACAATTAATCACGAATACTTATCTAAGGCAAGTGCTTAAAACAAAACTGGATCTCTTGAAAATGGCTACGAAAGTAGGCGATAGTACGAACTGCATCTAAATAACATCTCTAACTCATTTTATCTCTCAATTGCTAGTTATGACGTGAGTGAAAACCAATCGGCAAATAATTTATCCTTAATTTCATTGAAGTAAAAGTATTTCAAATAGCTACAATATTTTAACATTCCAGTTGCATCAATTTAACCAATTGTTCGGGTCTCGTCAATGAACAGTTGGTAGGGATGGGTTCTTTTAAATAAATACAGATGTGGTCAAATAACAACGACATAAAGCGATACCCAACGAAAACTACCGACGTCATGATATATAGTGCACGAATTCTGCAAAGGTCGCCCAATACGCCGCCAAGACTAGGCAAGCGACAGTAAATTTCCGGGATATAGTATTCCGTAAGATTCGCATAATCAGAAAGGGCAAAACCAGTCCTCAATACAAAGTCACAACTTTTATCATGAGTGTGGAAACGGTGTCATCAACTATAGTTTTAATAGTAGCGATAAAAGATACAACTGTAACCTAAGGAAAAGCCATTTGAAAACACCTAATACATTCCCATTACTGAGGAGCAACAAAACTGCTATTTCGAGCTCCGAGATACACGTTTGGTAAACTTACTTATCACCCCAAACGGAGAGCAGGTATTTGACAGGAGCATAAAATATAGGAGCATAAAAATATTGATTAGCACTGTAAACAACGAGAGAGAAAAACATCAAACTTTAACTCTAGTCGACCAAAATAACAATTTTTCTAACAAACTCAGTAATAATGCAATCTTGCCGCAACAGTAGTCAAAACTATGAACTGCATCAAAACTTTAAAATTAGATCAACTATACATAAAAAATATACGCGAACTTACACATGCACCGGTGCAATCAGCTTACACAATAAAATGATCAATTTAAAGGAAAATTATGGGGATCGTGGACAGCTACACAGCACGGGCAACTGCATCTTCCAATGACAAAATACAGGCTTTCTTTTATTTTACATGTGGTGGCTACACTCCTGGACCCGACCTAGGAGTCACCTACGGATTTTCCGAATTATCAAGAAGCCTTCAGTAATGACCATGCCAAAATTTTCCGCAGCCATAAGTATTGGAGGTCAAAGCAATCAACCCTTAAAGTTCCTTTTAGTTGCGTATATTAATGTACGTATTTTTATTGTGCTATTACACAACACGAATTATTTTCAAGTGTACGAGACATTTTCAATTCTCCATCTGAGTCATTCAAACATTTTTCCATATAGCTCTTGGACCGTTAAATTAACTTTTTAGCACCCATATTCCTTTTCATTATGAAATTAACTTGTTTGAAAATATCAATATTTTTCTACCACTCTGAGGATCGTCTGGTACCACACTGAATGGTGCTTGTCTCTACCATCAACTATAAAACTTTATAGCCTTTTCTCTAGCATGCGACAATTAGTGAAAGGTCCTGGAAAAGTTAACTTGCTACAAGCTTCCAAGGAATATTAAAGTACGGATTTTCATGCAAAACATGGCCAACTACTCACAAAATAATTTTGATATTAATCGTGGATTGCTAACATGATGTGCAACAGCACCCCGCCCACTCATTTATTATTCAGGTTTTGTTATATTCTCCCGCGCATGTCAACAAAAGTTTATGCGATTGGTGTAACATAAACCTTACCTTTTTCAAGTAAAAGTCTGGATATTGTAATTTTATCCTAGGGTCCTACAGAACCCCACGTTATGACATACGTCAGTCAGAATCCAGTGTTAAATAACTTTAAAAAATAGCCAGTAGGAGATTAACGCAAAACAAAATGCGAATGGCATCACAGCAAAAAAGAACCCGGATGTCTACACTGACGACCAAGAGATCCGATTCTTTGAAAATTCGCCATTTAAAAATCCTTTACAAATGCACACCGAAAATCTCAAAACACACGTGATATATAGGGTGTTTTCCCTGATCACTATATTTTGAAAAACGGCAGTTTTGTTGTATGTATGCATGGATACAACTAAAATGATACGCTATGCCTGCTACTATTTCATAGCACTATAATCGAAACCTGCTTTTTAAAAATTCAATTGCTAAATTAATGCATTGTCAAACTTTATTACTGTATCCTAAATTGCCATTGTAAGAATCATGTTTGTCGGTCCTGAATTGGGAAAATTTTCTAATTCCAATCCCCACCATATTACTGCTCACAAAATAGCGCTACCAGAAAAATAATCAAGGCAGAGGCTAAAAATCCTGTTTAAGATTTAATTCGCATTTAATATAACAAGCAGCTAAGTAAAAAACCTTATTCGCAGAAATTTTAATGTCTATACTACTAAACTTGAAATCACACTAAGATTAAGACACAAATGTGTAGGATACAGACTGACTTAAATGAAAACTGGCAACGAATACACAAAGTCATTCGAGGCTTTACATTTTATTTTTCATTAAACCACGAAAAAATTTGGATGGTATATACAAAAAACTAACTAACCGATCGAAATTTTACACCAAAAAGCGTTGATGGTTCCAAAAAAAATTGAATAAAACTGCGACGAGATCGATATCAACATTATTTATGGCAATATATTCAGGATTATAACGTCGAGAACAGTAACAAAAAGAACTAATGGGGAAAATATTTTTCAGTTGTTTTATCCGAATACTGCATTTGGACAATTCTTAGCCAGCCTTAACTCAAGGACGTCATTAGTTGCTCAAAAAAATGATTATTAACGGTTACCATCGTAAGCACGCATTTTTTTGTTCCTACACAACAAATAAGTAAATTATTGCTAAAACGTAAAAACTACCTTACGCGAAGATAAAACCAATAACTTGAAAGAAGTTTCACTACTAGGATATAGAATCATATATTAGTTCAGAACGCATACTTACAATTACAAGCTAAAAGTATAGTTGAAATTTTACTCGTTATACCATACGTCTGCATTATATACACTACAAGTTATCGATGAACTAACATCCCTAAGGTATATAATTTATCCAACAAATGGATTGACAATAAAATTTTAAAAAAGCCAATACAATTAGATTCTTAAACGGAACTCGAAATAAAAATTGATCTGTACCAACCTTGTCCAAGCACTTTAACTCTTCAATTGGATAAACCGTTTTCTCACACCTAGCACACTTTTTACTCATGTTTAACACTTGAAACAATTATCCACTTTGACAAACCCACTGTTATCCGTGTTACACAAAAACTTAACACCAATAATGTCTGGCCAATATATAGTTCAGAGCGATAACACTACTTGCTGAACTGAGGACGGAAGTTCTCCAACTGATCAAGCAGTGAAGCAGGATCGAGGAGTGTGTGGTACTACGTTAGTCAACCTGCTAAAACCAGTGATGTCCTAATCACCACGTTAAATCCGCGTCAACGAATCCTGTTAAATGTTTTTAAAATTTGCTTAATTTACTTTTCGAAAAAAATGTAAATTACTCAGATTTGACAATATGTTCGCGGCTTACATTGATGCATTGACTCGCCATTACCTTCCGATGCGTATAAAGTAACGGTTGCTCAAATGATTAAATTTTGCGAACTTTTCCTTAAAATTATATATTCGCAGTAATATACACAAACTTTCTAGCATCATTTTATCATCTGCACTATAGGTTTAACACTGTGTAAGGAAAAAAATAAGCACTTTTTGGAATAATTTTATTTGCCAAAAATTTTACATTTTAAGCAATGCTGCTGGCATTTGATGCAATTCTAGGCCAAAGGTCTGCACATTCCTTCGCAACAGGTCCTGTTATAGCCGAACCTGTAAAAATAAATACCAATGAAATAGCAAGTCAGCAAAAAAAATTATCAAATGAAACTTCTATCATAAATAATAAAACATCTTACCTTTCATCTCTCCTTTATTATTCACTATAACACCAGCATTGTCTTCAAAATATATGAAAACCCCATCCTTCCTCCTGAATGGCTTGCGTTGCCGAATCACAACTGCTGGCATAACTATGGAAGGAAAAATATATCAATAATAATAATGACACAAGTTATCCCAATAACAGTAGAATAATTCATAATTAACAACATGTTATGTGTAGATTCACACACATATGATTTAAAATAATTGGGCTTTGAGCAAATATTTTCTGGACAGATTTTCATCCATATATTGTGTAATTACTCCTAATTAACTACCCTTGATCAGAATATTATATCTGATGAAGCTTGAAAGTTTGTATAACAGTTTGAAGTAATACAATCTTGCCCATTTGGTTAATTACCTGAATTACCCTAGAAATATTTAGGCTCTTCTCATGCTTATCATTAGTGCTTCTCAAAACCTTTGAATAACTACCTCTTAGACATTTTACTGAAACTGATATGATTCCCATTAACAACATAGCAATATAAACCTTTTAAATAAGACAACCCCTAAAGTTGGTCAGACCATTTTCACCAGCTCATGTCGGGACTAGGGTAAACCTCTCCAAGGTCCATTCTTATAAAATGTACTTCAGTTCTACATTTTGCGAGTTCCTTATTGCCTGGGCAGAACGGAACTAATTAAAAATCTGAGTATGAGGATTAAAACATTTACTTTTGTTTGCTTTAACACTAAATACAAAGAAGTTCTTACAGATGGGATGTATACATGCACATGAGTTATCCTTCCAAACTATTTAATTTCTACCCTTTCGCTGTAGCAGGCCCATGGTGCAAGATATAGGAAACAACCTTTGAGGCAATTACCTAAAGATAGGCAGAAAAAATCTTGTGTACTGCTGCCAAGTAGCTCAGAAGACTAAAGTTAGAGTATTTAAAAACTCTTGTGTATGCCACAAGTCTATTACTATGATATTAAATAATTTATTTTGGGTTTTAAACCAAGATAACCATGACCAGAAATGAGATGCACTTATGGAGGATTTGGACATTCACCATTGACAAACTGCCCTCCTCAAGGATTATTAACTCGACATGGCAAAAGCCTTACTTGGCTGTATTCATCCGTCTCTGGAATTCAATTTAGAAATTTGAATTCAAGTGTTATGTCTATATAATCATTTTCAGCAACATTGTACATAATTTCATTGATAAAACATCTACCCACAAAAGTTGATAAAAATAAATGGAAATTAATAATGAAGGATGAAGTAATTTATAGTACTAGAAGAATGTAAGAACATTCAATATAGTAAAACAGTTGATGAAACCACAAACGGTGGCTCAAAGACAAAAAAATGGAGGAAATACCAAAAACCCAAGAAATTGTGCAGTATTGATATTTAAAGACCAACAAGCCATCTCCTTCAACAAAAGCTTCAACTGTACTTTTAAAATGATAGAACAAAGAATAATCAGTACAAACAACAAAAAGTTGGCAATTAATTCAAGGTGAAAAAATCAGGCTGGCAAAATTTTCTAACTAATGGTATTTCTGTACACCTAAGCAAGAACAAATTGCACATTGCTGTAAATCACACTTGGCAAATAATTTTATTGTATGCTAGATTAATCAAGCTGTGTTTCACAATTAAATTATAATGAAATTTCTGTTACCGAGTTACAAGCTACAACATGAGTTACTTTACATCTAGATATTGATGTATACAGCAAACTCAACATATAGTTGGCCCTATATAATGCATATTTATATATAACATAATGCAATTTTTATTTAGTGATTCAAAATTTAAATTTTGCATGCGATTATTATATAGCACTCTCATGTCCACTCATGCCTCATTCATATTTGGCCCAATTGCACCCATGGCATTATGTGCTGTCTTCACTCATTAAGCCAAGTTTTTGGACATTACATCATGACAGTGTTGCCACTTTTTTTAGCATTTGGGAGCTAGATTTCATCTTCTTGGTAGTTAGAATATATAATTACCAATGATATTAATGACTGCATAAGGAAACTAACCAAAAGATGTCTCCATATAATAAGAATATTGTTTCTGTGTTCACAGCATATAACTGCACTATCTTTTAAGCCATCATTGTCTTTTATACACTAACAAGAAGATGGAACCTTCGTCTGAACAAATTTCAACAGGTAATTAAAGACTATTTTTAAAGTCTTTTTCCCAACACTAATCCAGTTATCCCCCATAAGAATTGCATGGAAGTTATCTAGAAGGGCATACTCCAATTTTTAACTCATAAAACAATGTCATAATTATCTGCTATTGCAGACTTTTTTGGCAATTTCCTCAGTCCAAATAAATCTTTTAATCTATACATTACAATGCATATAACGGGTAAGAGCAATATGTAGATTTCCTATTGTTGTTTAAAAAGCATTATACCGTATTTTCTGGTCTATAACGCGCGCGTTATCTATACAAAAAATATAAAAATCGGGAAAAAACATCATGCGCATTATACAAAGGAAAATAAAATTTTATTGAAATCAATGCATATTAACTTTTACAATTCATTCGAAACCATAAAAATCATCACCTGAGTCAATGTCAAATGATTCAATAGCACTCATAATTTGGTCAGGCACATTTGAAACTTCATTTTCACAAGAATCACCTTCAAAATCTTCCGTGCTGTCATAACTGTATCACTAAGAGCCTTTTCAAAACCGTTTTTTACACAGCCAGCCGTCACAGATCCCCAACTCTCAACAATCCATTTACACATTTCTGCATAGGATGGTCTTTTCACTTCCCCGGAGAGAGTATATTGATGCACACCCGCTAACATCCAATCCTCCCACTTAGCTCGCAATTTTGATTTAAATGAGTTGTTCACGGACAGATCTAGTGGTTGAAGTTTTTTGGTTAAACCACCGGGAATGATAGCTAGCTTTGAATATTTACCGACAACTTTTTTAATTTCAGGCGTCACATGACAACGACATGAATCCATGACTAACAGTGACTTCG
Organism: Tanypteryx hageni; assembly: GCA_028673005.1. Taxonomy (NCBI): domain Eukaryota; kingdom Metazoa; phylum Arthropoda; class Insecta; order Odonata; family Petaluridae; genus Tanypteryx; species Tanypteryx hageni. The sequence continues at coordinate 24,571,034 of CM054116.1, read as the reverse complement.
AATTAAAAAAGGCAGATTTTCGCTTTCTCCACACACTGTCCAACCAAACCCTCATCATTTCTTGGTTCATCCAACCTTTCTCATTTGCGGTTATTACAATGTCCATGGGAAAGCATTCTTTCGGCAGTCTTTTGTTTAAAAATCACCATAGGAGGAAGCTTAGAACCATCAGACATTGCACACAAAATAACTGTAAAATTCGATTTCTCATGCCCAGTAGTTGCTACGGAAACATCTTTCACCCCTTTAAGGTTCACAGTTCAAGCATAAGGAAGATCAAAACTCACCGGAACCTCGTCCATATTGCCGATATGCATTGCATCAACTCCAGACATGTTTTCTTTCATATATTGTCTAAACTTATCATTTTCACCTCCCAGTCCATCGGTAATTTTTGGACGATGCTTGTCGATGTACGAACACACAAATTGTTCCTCCTCATGAAACGGAATCCCCAGGAAGGATACGCTTTGAAGCCCACAATGTCCATCTCTTGAGCAATGCATTTCGCTTGCAATAAGACCCTTGTTGTTGAAATCCTAATGCCTTTTGCCCTTTCTCGTATCACCCACTCATACAATTCTTCCTCGAGTTCTGGCCAAAAGCATTTTCTAAAACGCATTGCTCGTTTTTTCTGATGCAACTTTTTCAGCACCAATTCGCCTTTACGCCATTCTCGTACACTTGATTTCCATACGTTAAACTTTCTTCCAGCCTCACAATTTCCTTTTTCTATAGCGAATTTTACGACTTCTAATTTAAACTGCGAAGTGTATGATTTTCGCTTTCGCATATTTTCGTTTTCCATGGTAAATTAAAAACTTTTTCAATACCGACGCCAAGCTAATTCAAGACTCCATAATACCATGTGGTGTACAGTGAAAACAACTGAATAACGGAAAGCCACAGCAAATTTTAATTGATTCATTTTTTTCAGGAAGCGCTTGTTTCAAATCGATTTTTTTACTGCGCATTATCTATACATTTGTACCAGGTTTGAAGAAAATCACTTGCGCGTTATCTATAAGGTGCGCGTTATAGACCAGAAAATACGGTATTATACAAATGCAAAAAACAGACATTGTTACCCATCTTTCAAGTTGATTGTGTACATAATATTACAAAGGGACGCTTTCTTAGGGTCGTCTTTAAGGAATGGATACAGACAAAGAGCATTTTGACCATTAAATCTAACAAAAATTTATCTGGGATTACATATTCCAACTTAAACAAGATTTTTTTGGGTATTCGCTAGGGCCTTTTTTAGGAGGTAGTGTGAATGTACAGTAGCTAGATCTAGCTAAAAATTTGTTTGATTGGCAACATTGCATCACAACCACACCTTATTTTCATTCAGCAGTCCTAAGGGAGATGAGATGAAGAAAATGAAAAGCGAGAAGAAAAGTATGCCATGAGTTTAGCTAAGAAAATAGAAATACTGGATAAGCTCCGCTCTGGCACCCAAGTCAGTGTACTTGGTAGAAAGTATGGTGTGAATGAATGTACGATTTGGAGCATTAGGAAAGGAGGCTAGTATTTGAGTATATATAATGGCCGCTGCTAATGCAAGTCTACGATGAAGATGACGACCAGGGTCAGAAAAATTCAGCACTCTGTGGCATAGTTTGAAAAATGTGCAATTGTGATCGACTAGTTCGTATTTGGGATGAATTTAATAAAACAATCCGGACACCATATGGGATCTGAATTAAAAATTTTCAAGAGGCACCTCTTCTCAAGTGTGCTCAAACAGTGGCACACAAAATCTCCACATGAAAGACTGGAATGCAAGTATGGGAGAGGGACGAGCTGATGGAGTTGTGGGGCAGTTCGGGCAGGGACAGAGAAACGAAAGGGGAGACAGACTTATCGAGTTCGGCAAGGAGAGAAACATGTTAATAACCAACACCTGGTATAAGAATAATAAGAGAAGGCTATATACATGGAAATCGCCAGGTGACATGTACAGGAAACAGACTATTTCTTGGTAGAAGGAAGGTATAGGAACGGAGTGAAAAGAGTGTGTGGGCTCCCAGGAGCAGACATAGCAAGTGACCATGTACTGCTAATGGTGGAAATGAAGATCAAAATTAAAAAAGCAAAGATGGCTAAGAAATGGAATCTAGAGAAACTGAAAGAAAGGCAGAAAGAGGAAATCGGTTATGTTATGGCAAACCAGATGAAGAGAGGAAATACACAGAATGAAGGAGTGGAGGAAAAATGGAAGAGAATTAAGAATGGAATAGTAAATGTGGCAGAAACGGAAATAGGATACAGGAAAGGCAAGAGCTAAGAAACCTTGGGTAACGGGAAATGACAGCAAAGATGGAGGAGAGAAGGAGATACAAGAATGTAAACAGAGGGGAGAAGGAACTACAGGCGGTTGAACAATGAACTGAGGTGAATGAAAAGTGGCTGGAGGAGGAGTGCAAGGGGATACAAGAGCTCCAGAAGAGGGGAAGGTACGACCTAGCATATCAGAAGGTCAGGAGTATTACTTGGGATGAACCGAGATCTGGAGGAGGAGGCTCAAAAAAAATTGAGAGCAAAGATGGTAGGATACTGAAGGAGGAAAAGGAGGTTATGTGCAGGTGGAAAGAATACATGGAGTTGTATAAGGCGAAGGAAAAGCCGGCAGAGCTGGAAATTGAGGAAGAAGGGGAAGAGGATAGGGAGGAGACAGGGGAGGCAATACTGAGGGAGGAAGTAGTGGCAGCTATGAAGGAAATGGGGGAGGGAAAGGTGGCAGGAGTAGATGGGATACCTGTGGAACTGTTCAAGTGTCTGCAAGACGAAGGCATTGAAGAGGTGACCAACTTGTGCAATGCAATATATGAGAGTGGGGAGTGGCCGGAGGAGTTCGTCAGAACGGAAATGATACCACTACCTAAAATGAAAGGGGCAAAGAAGTGTGGGGAGCATAGAACTATTAGTCTGATAGCTCATGCGGCCAACATAATGTTGATGAGTAATGAATAGAAGGCTGACGAGGGTAATGGAAGAGAATGTAGTTGAAGAATAATTTGGATTTAGGAAAGGAATGGGTACGAGGGATGCCATAGGGGTGGTAAGGACGATTGGAGAGAGGTATTTAGAACGGGACAAGGGTATCAGTCTGTGCTTTGTGGACTGTGTGAGGTGGGAAAGGATGATGGAGATGTTGAAGGAGAAGAAAGTAGATTGGAGAGACAGAAGGTTGATAAGGAATCTATACATGAGACAGGAGGCAGCCATGAGGATATGGGAAAGCAGGACTGAGTGGTTCGAGATTGGGAGAGGAGTTAGACAGGGATGCTGTTTGTCACCAACCCTGCTTAACATCTATACTGAAGAAATGATAAAGGAGTGTTAGGAGACGAGCACAGGAGTAAGAATTACATCGTCAATTAGGTTTGCTGATGACATGATACTGTTTGCTGAGAGGATGGAAGACTTGAGGGAGATGCTACAGAATCTGGTGAGCATGGAGGATAGATATGAGTTGAGAATAAATGAAAAAAAAAACGAAAGTAATGAGAATAGGGGGCGAGGAAAGGATAGAAATGCAGGTAAGGGGGGAGAGGATAGAGCAGGTAGAACAGTACAGGTATCTTGGTACGTTGTTGACAGAGGACTGGAAATGTGAGAAGGAAATTAAGATGAGAATAGGTTTGGCAAAGGAAGCGTTCAATAGAAAAAGGAAGCTATTTAACAGCAAGATGGATTTGTGATTGAAGAAGAGATTGGTAAAGTGTTATGTTTGGAGTGTGATGCTATATGGGTCGGAGACATGGACAGGGTGGAGGCATTTGAAATGTGGGTGTGGAGGAGGATGCTGAAGGTTAAATGGACATCGGATTACAAATGTGGAAGTGCTAAGAAGAGTAGAAGAGGAAAGGAGTTGGATGGACACGATAGTGACTAGGATAAAGAAATGGATAGGAAATGTTTTGAGAAGAGAGGGATTACTGAAGGGTGTTATCGAAGGACCGGTGGAGGGAAGAAAGAAAAGAGTAAGAAGAAGAATTAAAATGTTGGATATTCTAAGGGAGGGAGGAGGTTATGGGGAGATGAAGAGAAGGGCACAGGATAGAGAAAGGTGGAGGAGCACCTGAACCTGCAGATATGCAGAACACTATTTATTATTATTATAGGGAAAAGTATTGTTTTCATGAAAAAATCGACTTCAAGATTTCAACGGAAATACACGTTTTGAGGTCCTCTGAACACGTTTTGGCTATTTTCTCGATGATGTCTGTGTGTGTAGGAGAGGTTGAGAATATGGAAATCAAGCCATTCTTCTCTAGAATTTCCTTTGTGGACATATATCGAGGGATTTGTGATATCTGTTAGCATAAGGAATGGAAGGAAAGGGAAACAACAACACATTACTGAGAAGAAAGCCAGGCAAAATCATTTTTATAAATGACAAGAGAGGAAAAGCTGTACCTGCTGTTTCAACAGCTTCCCTGATAGGGTAGGTAAATTTACATTGCATGGTAAACATGTTATATTTATATCCTCATATACATAGTATATCAAGCATTGTAATAGTGAAAAAATTAAACCCCAAGCTTTTGATGAAAATACATTTCTTAGGTAACCCAGAGCCTAAAAAGGTGATTTTTGCCAAGTTATCTGTCTGTGTACGGTTCTAGGGCCTAAACAAAATCAAATGATATCTCGCATATAAGCATATTCCAGTAAATCCTCATTTATCACAAGGGTTCCGTTCCTCAGAATTCTTGCGATAAGTGAAACATTTTTCCCCATATAAAACAATGTAATTAAAGAGGGATGTGATCAATGTTTGAAATTTTGGGGTACACTTATTGGTGCATAAAAATTTCAGTCTCATTTCCTTAGGGACAGTCCTCGTATGAATACTAGTGCATTTCCCGTCATATGACGTGTGTATAATAATATTCCCTCCCTCCATCTCTCTCTCATGCCCTCCTGTCCCAATCCATAACTCGCGCTCTTTATCTCTTTCCTCCCATCCTTTAATAATACTCTCTCTATGTACCTTCCATTCTATATCCCTTCATTCCTATCTCTATCCCCACATCCTCCCTCTCTTACTCTACAGTCATTTAGATAAGCAAAAGAATCCAAACTAAATCCCAGTTCCATTAGGGTGACGTAATTTTGCAAAAAATCCTATGATAATTTAATTCGAAAATCATATGTTCTAATTTTAATTTCCAAAAGAATAAAAGCCTGCACTTTAAAAAGTCACTTTTTACGTGTCTTCTTACTGGAGTCGAACCCGGATCTTTTTTCGTATTTTTTCCCATCATTTAATTTTTATATCTGAATCAAACATTCCTGTGAAATTTCAACCTTCCACCCAATAAGGAATTTGTTAAAAGCGTGTTAAAAACACATCTAGGCTTTTATTATTATAATAAACTGGGGCGGCCATTAACATAGGGCCATGGAACTATGGCCCTACCAAAATTCACAGAAAGAAAAAAGCACTATAAATAATTGTTTTTGAACAGTTTGATTTCATTTTCGAGTCTTGAATAAGTTTAATTTGTCATGAAGCAGCACAATACTCCGGTCGGTAAGATAATTTATGGGAGTCCGGCAGGAAGTTCCCCCACTCCAACGGGGCAACCGCCTAGCTGGCTAGGTCACAAGACGTAGAACGCATGCCCAATGCATGCTTTTCTCCCCATCTCCTACCCTCTCCCGCGCTTGAGAAGATCTAACGTTGGGGCCAAGTTCTGTTTGGCTCAGTCAGACTTCAAGCTAGCAGCTCAGTGTAGTATTGGTGAGCATGAATGTTTCAATTCTACGCAATGAATACGATAAGTCCGTTATTAAAAGTCGTTTTCATCGTTGTCTTACGATGATAAACTCGAAAGAAAACTAATGGGAAGACCCCTCCCTAATTTGAATTTAGTTAAAAAGCAACAGTGTGCCAACAAACAGAAAAGGTGTCGTAAATTTAATGCCGATATTTATTTAAAGAACAATTGGCTGTGCGGGTGTGATGAAAAAAAATGCATTTTTTTCCTTGTGTTCCTTTCCAAGGAGATGTCAGCTGGTCAAGGAACAGGATTTCAAACTTGGTACACATTTGGGAAAAATGAGGGCTCATGAAAAATCTAAACAATGTTTTGAGTTGATCGTTGCAGGATAAGACAAATATTCAAAGTCAGTTTAACTCACAGTATCGGCTAGCTATATCTAAACATAAACAAGTAGATAAAAATAGGTAAATATTAAATTTGATTATTAATTGTATACGTTTTTGTGTGGCATTAGAATTAGCATTTAGAGGGCATGATGAATAGAGACCAATAGGAAGATGCATCTGTTATTTCAACCTTTGACTGTGTAAAGAGACTTCAGTCACTGGCACCCTTTTTACCATTCACCATGTAAAGCAACTCTGCCCCACGGCCATCAAAAAGTGTTTACCGCACGAAGCGTCATACTTCCCCATCCTTAATTCCACAGCCTAGTATCGGGTATGTTTGACCTTACCCAGTGAATGGTAAAAAAAGGTGCCAGTGACTAAAGTAGCTTTACACGGTCAAAGGGTTAAACGTTTGATTACAAATTATGTTTCCCTTTCATCACATGCATTTTAGGGTAAGTAAAACAAGATGATCAAAATGGAACCCTTGATGCCTACTTTCCACTTAATTATTTAATACTGATATTGGCTTTAATAGCTTTAAAATCACCACAGATGAGTTGCTCTGTGTTCTCAAATTTTATAACTTAGCCTTATAAAATATTACAAATACACTGGAATGGAAAACTAAATTGATCATGCATATTTGTATGGCAAAAAATAACACACGTACGTACTACACTATAACAAATCCGAGCCAACAATACTAATTGCACTCATATTGAGTGATAAAAACTACTAAAACACCAGTATATATGTGAAATTCGAAGAAATATGATCAATAACAAAAATTCTATGATAAAAATTAGAATCTCCATTCCTTTCCTCAAGATAATATGTAGTAAAATCCCACTCTGATATTAAATTCTAATTGTAATATATTAATGTACAAGATAAAATTACCCTGCATAATGGATTTCCCATGTAAATCAAATAGGAAGGATAGCCTCTGGAATCAAACCCAGAACTTTCAATCTTTGCATCAAAAACTATCCTTGGAAGCTCGGCCCCATTATCAAGAGATTATAACCAAGTGCCATGAAAATCAGTCTATTGGTTCCAAATTTAATAGGGAGGGACAGACACGATGAAGAAACTATAAGCCTATTTCCACTCTGAAAAGTAGGCCAATAACAAAAATAACAAACTGACAATAACGATAAACTATAATTTAGCACAAGTGAAGATGCTACAAATGTTTGCCATTATGCTCAACATATAACTGTCACGAAAGCTTCTTTGAAAACTTGAGCACAAAAGGATGTGTCATTTCCTGTGGCATATTGAACAACCTTCCAGGAACTGTGGTAAAGACATCTGGATATCTGCTGAGTAGAAACGAGCTGGCAGTTTATGGATACTTAAAATATACAGTAGCAGGAATATACTTGGGCTCGCCAGAATTTTTCCACTACTTTGTCCAAGTATACTGGAGTAAAACAGGGAAGCAATTAAAAATCTGAAGGCAAATCATCCATGGATAGTCAACTTAAGCTTAAAAGCATGAATATGCAAATCAAAAACCTATCCTTAGAAAAACCAGCGTTAAAATTAGGGATGTCTGCATAGAAAAGAGCGGGGATCTCCAGGTACAATGGATAGGGAAAGGCTATAATGGGAATTTTTTTACTTATTTGGGTAGTCTTGTCACAGGATGGAAGGAGTACAAACTAGCACTGTTGACAGTAAGTCTGAATAAATATATTCAAGGTTGTTGAGAGTGCAGCACTGCAAGGATGCGATACATATAGACACCAAGAATATAAGATGCAAGGCATTTGAGATATTGGTATGGCACAAACTGGTGCAGTTGGACAGAGAGAAAAACAAATGAGGAATATGGTGAAGAGACAGGAACTTCATTAGAGTAATAAGGGAGACAGAAGAAATGTGTGGGTCAAATTTTGATGAGAAACAGCTACTGAAATAAGTTTTAGAAGGAAGAATGTTAGGAGAGAGCCAAGGAGATAAGAGGAAAGGTATATTAGATGAATTGAAAGGAGGAATTGAGTATGAGAAATTGAAGAGAAAGGCTTTAGATAGTACATATTCAGTTGGGAATGCTTAAAACCTACGAGGGTAGAATTATGACGAATGAATAAGAGAAAAATTCAGAACATATGACAATGATATCCAAATACATCCTATCAATATCTTTGCATCCAGATGCTAACTTGCCTTTTTATTTTTTTATTTTGAGTTTATTATTGACACCTTAAAAAATAAATCTCGTTAGTTATACACCACCCTTTTGAACTTCGCAAATAATTAGTCCAAAAACCTGATGCAAAATGCAAATTCTCGAACTATTTTCCCATAAGCTGCAATGTTATTATGGGAGTACAGTTCCCAGCCAATCTAAAAAATTCACTTTTTTATCATAAATAATGCAGTTTACTAGAAAATAAAAGAAAATATTACAGCAACATAACAGCAAATGAAAACCTAGCATCAAGTGAAAAAAAATTCTTTGAATTATCTTCAAAACACAATAGCAAATGAAAACCCAGCATTACAAAGCAATTACCGTAAATACCCGCATATAATGCGCAACCTCGTATAACGCGCAGGGGGGTTTTCAGCCTCATAATCTATGATTTTTCTATATACCCGCGTATAGCACGAGCAGATTTTTTTAGCGTTACCGTTCCACAATAAAGTAGATGGTGTAACGCGGTCTAAAGCAATGATCGAAATATTGGTATTATGTATTGGTAACATAACGAAAGTGCGAAATGAAATTTTCGAATAACATTCCAAAAGAACGTCAGCTAACTCAATCATTACATTGTCAGTTTACTTACAAGGTGATATTAGGATATACACAATAATCCAATTATATTAATTTCATAGTATGGTATATGACATTGTTTGAGCTAATAAATTGAAGGAATGATGATAATCCTATGTCGAAGTTTTTTATGCTTTTGTCACGCCTGAGGTGGACGGGTTCGCCCAACCTTCAGTTTTAACCTTATTAGAACACTCTGGAGCACGTAAAAACGATAGCAAATAACCATAATTAACTACAGACTCTAAGAATCGAGAATAAACCACGTACGAATGCTGAGAGAAAAGTAGGGAACGATAACTTGATTTAGTTCTACAAGAAGCATCAACTCCCAGCATACTCAAAGGCATCAGATGCCATTGTTTCTAATTGTAAGTAGTACCAGTACCTCACCACCAGGCCAGGCAGCAGTGTAGGATGACTTCATGCGTAAGATGCCGATTCCGATAAAGACATCGAAGAAGAATGGTCTAGAGACGAAGAATTTCTTGGCTTTTAAAATGAATAAATACTGAATTCATTCTTTTCATATCTAATAATGTATGTTTATAGAATTAGTTAATAAATTTTAACTATTATCTATCTTACTTTTTGTAAAAATCACCAATAAAATTGCGAGGATACCCAGGCAGTAATTAATGTGCCGAAATTGTGGAAATATGGGGTCAAATGAAAATAGGAAGATTATGTACCCTCGCATAACACACATCCTAATTTTTAACTCAAATATTTAGAAAAAAGTGTGCATTATATGAGGGTATTTACGGTACACTTCTTTTGGCACTTATGTAATTTACATCCAGTACATTTTCACATGCAATTTTCGAACTTCTTTTGTTTTAAATTGATGAACTACTGAAATGGAATGTTGAGTATTATAAGCGATGCACAGATGTATTTTTGAGTTGTGCAACAAACATTTCCAAGCCCCAAAAAAACACATTAAAAAGTGGTAACATTTCTTTTATTAATTACATTCGAAATGCATAACAAAAACAAAATCTAGCATAAGAAAGTGATAACATTACTTTTAATTGTTCAAAACATGTCACAAAAAATAAAAACAAAGCATTAAAGTGGTAAGTTTTAGTAATCGCGTTCAATATACACGGCAGAAATGACAGTAATTCTTAGATTTACACTTAAAATTCGCAATAAAAAATAAAAACCTAACAAAACAAAATTGCATTTCACTAAATTATGTTCAAAATATAAAGATAATAGTACCATATTTTCCCATTGATAACGCATGCATTATCTACACAAAAAATTCCAAATCAGGTAAAAATAATCTTGCTCGTTATACAAGGGAAAAAATTAATATTTGAAAAATGAGACTTTTTTCAAGGTTTTTAACGGCTATTGTTATGAATCTTTGATTTCTATGTCCCAGTGACAAAAAATAGCCTAATACCTAACAGAAAAAATTATTAGAATACACGTAATAAGGTCCGAAACCACATTTTCTACGTCGAATTTTATTATCTCGTATTTATATTTCAACTAGCATATAACCAGTGCTAACACAGGAATCGAGAAAATAGAGTTTCGCACAATACTATTTCAATGATCAATTTTATAGTAACAAAATTTCACTTCCCTTTCCTTCGGCGAAAACCACGGGAATTACATAACAACAGGATTTCAAGGTCTAACAACGGAATTAGTAGGCAAGGTTATATTTCTCAAAATATGCGAATTAAGCGTTTAACATGAGCGTTTTCGAATTGTAGGATAAAAAATAGGAAGTGAAAAAGAAACTATTTTGTATTCTTTAAAATGATTCAAATCCTAAGATCTTTGGTTATTCTTTTTAATTTTATATCAAAATGAATGAAAGACTGCACTTGGAAAAATCGAATTTTACGTGTTATCTTCCTAAAAGCCAATCTCCCGACTTTTTTTTGAGATTTTTTTTCGTCTACCCCTTACGACTGGCTAAGAGCATTTTTGTATCAATTTTCATGATATTCTTGCAATTCAAACTCATGGAAAGCGATTCTGAATGCATTTCTGATAGACTTGATATCTTCACACAATTACAGTATGATATCGAGACAAAGTTATGGATTTATATTGCTTATTATTATTATAATTTTTGCAATCTTCGATTAAAATAAAGGGTACTATTGTAAAATAAGACAAAATTGACCCAAATGAGTAAAATTATAAATATTTATTGCACACTTTAAAATCAAATTACTCAAAACCATAAAAATCGTCACCTGATTTTCGTCGTAAATTCTTTTTGTTTTTCATGACTAATTTTCTCAAGGGCAAATTTCAACAGATAAACTACACATATATAAAAACCGGAAACTCCTAGTTCATTCCGCTATTCATTTGTTATAGACTCCGCCATAGCCCCGTAGCAAGTAGGATTATTCCGTTATTCACTTGTCCAAAGAACCACTTTTCTAAGGAGAAAAAAAACTTGACCGTGCGTTATCTATACATTTTTACCTGTACTAAAAATTTCGAGGTGCGCGTTATCGATGGGAAAATACGGTAAATGAAAACCTTACATTCCAAAATGATACTTTGTTTACTGCGAAAACTGCTAATACTGAGCATTATAATAAAATAAGTCCTTTTCTAGGTTGCCAAAGTTTAAACTGAACTTCGAAACAAAAAAGTGGAGGGAGTTCACACTTGGCATCACAAACGTGATGTGAAATGCAAATAATTGGTGCAAAACAGAATTAATGGTCATAAAAGTTTTTGTCACTAAGTCCAAATTTGCGAACCGCAAGCACGCAAAGTTCAAAAAGGTGGTGTAATATTAACATAGCAACAAAAAAACATTCAACTACAAATTACAAACTTGAAATCTCATTCTGGGAATGTATATAAACCCAATATGTTAAGCTAAATATAAATTTAAAATGACAAATTTTAATCTTACTTGGGATAATGATAAATTATAATACAAACCCTTTTTTCTGAGCTCTGGTTTGCCCTTCTTCACTGTAGCAACTATCATGTCACCAGAACCAGCAGCTGGTAGACGATTAAGCCTACCCTTTACACCCTGCACTGCGATGACATACAGATTTTTTGCACCTTGAAAAAATAAATATTTGTTAACCCAACAGCCACGTTTCACTGAATAACAAGCTAAGACTGCACCAAGTAAAAATGTATGCAATTAAAATATAAGAAAACTATGATGCTAAAATAAAATTATACAAAGCATTACTAGGGGATAATAGTCCAAGAGGCTGATTTCCCATCTAACAGACACACAAAGCATCAATAGCCCTTTTAGTGCCATGGTCTTTCGGTTGAGCTGAGTTAAAAGTGCCATGGACAATTTGGAAATCTTGCAGGCCATAGGTTCTTTTTATATCGTTCACTTTTCAATATTTTTGACCAATTGTTTCAATATTCATTTCTCACAGTATTTTCCTTATATACAATACGTGACTATTAGATTAAGCTCGTATGATCTTGTTTTAAGAAATCCTAAACTTTTTACTTAAAAAATTAATACTATTCTGACACAATGAAGTTAATTTAATATTTATTGCACCTCCCTGAATACAGTGTCACTTTCATAATTGTATATCCAAGTTGCTATTAGGAAGTCTTGAGAATCACACCTAACATTTTACCAGAGCAGACTACTAATAAAATGTCTTCCCTTGCCACCATTAAATTAGGAGTGAGAGATTGTCTGTAATATGATAGATTACTGCAGGATTTTTTGAAGTCATTTAAGTTTAGGGTACTATCCTGCTCTGGACCCACAACTTGCAAGCGGCAAGTTCTGAGTGATGAGAAATGGAACTACGTGGAGTTTGCTCTGCTTTGAGCTCCTTATCTCTGCTGGCACTGATGTACTCTGGGTGCCGTAGGTGCCCAAAACGACTTCAACCTCCATCTAACCCGACAACACCAACCTTGCCATGGCACCTTTTTCAAGTTCAAATCAAACAAACAATTCATTCACAGATCATTTAATAACAAGCTCCACGTAGTTCCATTTCTCGTCACTCACAGCACTGTTATTGGAGATCTCACCGCTTGGAAGTTGTGGGTCGAGAACAGGAGAGTACCAAGTTAGTGTGTGATTACATTTTCCATGCTCAGCTGAAGTGGGGAAAAAGGTTTCAGTGTCTGGCATTTGTTTAAGAAGGGAGGAAAAATTTTATATACAAATCTTCACTTTGGTATTCACCAAATGTTTTCCCTAAACATTGCAATGCAATGCATTACATTACACTTCCACAGAGAAAAACACAATTATTCCATTCTGTCTGTAATACCTTAGTTGTTCTAAGATCGAGATGAAAAACATGAGCAAATACGTCATGTTCAAAAGGAAAGCATAATTAATACTATCTGAACATTAGGAAACAAATTGTGTTTTAAGCCCAAGTTAGCAACAACTAATTCGTGATGTTGCACAGACAATGATATACAGTAATACTCATTATATGCTGTGTAGTTATGCATCATTTTCAAAATATACTTCAATGAATTAAAAAACTTTCTACTAAGAGTTGCAAGTTACCGCATATGGCATTTCACAGTGCTCCTTACATTGTCTCTGGCAAAAGAATACATTAGTTACAATGTTCGTAAAGAAATATGCATGTTAAGACCACCGTTAAGTGGGATACCGCGATGATTGGACTAATTTTGAGACACAAAAGAGTTTACGACGACACCCTTCTGGACCTACAAGGGCAGTGGGTTCTGAGGGAAATAAATTAGTTGTTGGCGTGTATTTGTTGGGAACAGTTGACCTTAATATTCTTATCCTCAGTGGCGAGTCGTCGTTACACTTTTCCCAAACAGTTTGTCACCCACTTGCCAAGTGCTGAGTCCCTATTTTTAAATCAATATGTCGCAGAAACTTAAAGATTTAAGTTTAAGTGACAAAAAGAAAATTTTAAGCGACTTTGATTCCTTGCCTAAGTGTAGTCAGAAAGAAGCTGCATTGAAACTTGGTGTTTTGCAGCTTCTCTTATGTTAAAATCTTGAAAAATAGACATCTCTATGAATTAAGTGTGACTGTAAATGAAAACCTGCACAGGAAAATAGAAAGACATGGTATAAGTGAATTCGTGTAAAAAGTACTCCTGAGATGGTTCACAAGTGCAAAATTGAAGAATGCTCATACCGGTTGAAGTATTTTATGTGAAAAGGCAAAGGAAATTGCTTATGAACTCGGTGAGGATGACTTTGTGCCTACGGATGGCTGGCTCAGTCGGCACAACATAGTGTATAAAAGACTGCATGGAGAAAAATTGGACTCTGATACAATGACAGCAGAAAAATGGGTAGAAAATACCTTACCAAATTTATTGGAAGAATTCAATCCTGATGCTATTTTTAACACTGATGAAACTGGTGTTTGTTTTAAAGCAATGCTCGAGCATACTGTTATTCAAAAATGGTCCTTCAACTGCATGAAAGAAGCAGAAAGAAAGAGTTACTGTGCTTCTTACTTGCAACACGACAGGTACATTCAAAAAACGATTGCTTGTTATTGGGAAAAGTAAATGCACATGAATCAAAGGTCGTGGAAAATATCGATGAATGTGACAAATGCAGAACAGTGTCATCAATAGACTGTGGGTTGGTTAACTCTCAAGATTTTGAAGCTTGGGTAGAAATTGATGCAAACCTCCCCACAACAAGTGATCTTCGTGTAAGGAGCATAGTTGATATTAAATCAAACACACCTGCAGTTAATGAGGAGGACAGGTGTGATAGCGAAGACACTGAAGTTTGTCAAATTATTCCAAGTACAGTAGAAATTAGAAAATCCCCTCAAATATTGCAAAGTGAATTAGAACTCAAGGGGGGTACTAGTGACGATTATAAAATATTTTACAACTTAGAACAAGGAATTGAACATCTAGTTACGAAGGATTTAAAGCAACAAAAACTGAACAGTTATTTTTCAAAATAAATGACTTGCTTGTATTTTCTGTATTTTTTCCGAACAGCAAAGTAAATTCCAATGTTTTTCAAGTGTGGTCTGGCCAATATAAACCAGGTTCATGAGAATACAATAAATTAGGGCTTTTTGTGTGTATTCGTGTAAAATTATAAACTAACAATTGCGTAAATAACATTTGCTAATTATTACTTTTAAGTGATCACATTAAGCAGAACCTACTGTAATATGTACCAACATAACCATAGTGTAAAATTATAAATAAATAATATTCAATTATATGATTAACAATTGTTTATGATCTAATTTTTTAAACTGTCGTTTATTGTTATCAGCCACAATGTTATCAATTTCCGTGCCCAAAGTGATCACATTAAGAGGCACCTACTGTATAACCTTCTATTGTTGTTTTTATTTCAGTTTCATTATTAGGTATTTATGTAATTTAATTTTCCCACTAGTATTTCCACTTCAAAATCGTCCTAGGTGACATTTTTATTTCTTTTATTTAATTTTGTTAGCATATTTATAACATAGTAAACCTTATGCACTCTATCAACATGTATTATTTAAGTTACAAATGTATCACAAATATCTGCCAGGAATATAACCCCTATTTTTATCATTGTATGGGAAAGTAGATTTCGCTCTAGTCTAGTATATTGTATCATTACACATTGCAGTTTTTAGGAATGCATCTTCAACGTACAATGGGAACTTACTGAGTTGTTGTTGCCACTTTTTGTCAAGTGTATCAACCAATTACATATTGTTGTCTGGGCTAGACTTACCAAATAAAAAACTTGGCAACATGTTCTTTCAAAAACAAAAATAACTTTCATATGCCTAACTAAAAAATATAATCAACTCATCTTGTCTCTAGGGCACACCAAGGCTCAATTTCTTACATCTGCAATTGAGTTTATTCAGGAGAATTTAAGTAGTGAGAATTATGACCTGCATTGTAACATGCTTCTTCAAGAGTGAATTACACATTGCTAAACCAAAATACCCTCCCTAAGGACTGCATAACCTTACAGAGGTGGGAGGGTTTGTGTACTCTTACGAACCAAAGAGCTATGCCGGCGGGAGATAATTCTCCTGGTAGGACCATCCAAGCCGGAAAGGTCTGAGGGGAAGAGTCAGACTAAGAAGCAGTCTTGGGGGTTTTACATCCCCCTGTGCAAGGGCAGCAGCTTGCACAGTACCTCTGTAGGTGGTGATCATGTGGATCTGAACAGCTACAGATGGGTAATCACTCTGTGAAACTGCGATGAGGAAAGCAAGGGGAAACTACCTCATTATATTTCCCATGATAGGCTGAAAAGCTGAAATACCTCTATGGATCTTTCTGGGGTAAAATATTCCGGAGGTAAAATAGTCCCCCAATCGGATCTCCGGGTGGGGACTACCCTAGGGGATGCACAGAGGAAATTTAACATTAATAGGAAAGCAAGTGGTGAGAAATTAAGAATAGGCACATGGAATGTTAGGACTATGAATTCAGGGGGTAAACTAGAGAACATAAAAAGGGAAATGAGAAGGAATAATGTAGGTATAGTAGGTCTTAGTGAAGTTCGGTGGGAAGGAGAAGGCGAGATAAATTCAGACGAATTTAAGATTATTTACTCAGGAGGGGAGAAAAAGGAAAGGGGAGTGGGGATTATAATGAGAAAAGAGATAGCTGAAAGAATTAGCAAGGTAGTGACAGTTAATGATAGATTAATAGCCGTAAAACTTCAGATGGAGCCAGTGGAAATGCTTATAATTCAAGTGTATATGCCAACGACTAATGCTGGCGACGACGAAGTAGATGAAATCTATGAACAGATTATGGAGATATTGGAGGAGGAGGGAAAAGGAAGGATCACCACCATAGTAATGGGAGATTGGAACAGTGTAGTCGGAGAGGGACAGGAAGATAACATAGTGGGAAAATATGGACTAGGGAAGAGAAATGAAAGAGGGGATAAACTTGTGGAATTCTGCCATAGAAATAGATTAATTGTAACTAATACATGGTTTAAGCATCACCAGCGGAGACTTTACACATGGAGAAGCCCAGGAGACCAGAGACGATACCAGATAGATTACATACTAGTCAATGAAAGATTTAGAAATAGCATAAAAAATGTGAAAACACTACCAGGGGCAGATATCGATTCTGACCACAACCTTTTGGTGGCAAATATACAATGTAGACTGAAGAGCATTAAGAGAAACATAAGAGTTAACCAGAAATGGAACTTAGAGGAACTCCTTAAAAACAAGGAGGCTATCATGACTGAGCTGGAGGAAAGGTTGGGGGAGAGAGCTGAAGAAAATAGGAAGAATGTAGATGAGGAGTGGAGATACATCCATAGCAACATTAAAGATGTAATGGAAAAGAAGGTAGGAAAGATAACGGGTGAAAGAAACAAAAAACCCTGGATCACAGCAGCCATGCTGCAAAAAATGGAAGAGCGGAGAAAGTGGAAGAACATAAACACTGAAGAAGGCCAAAGAAAGTACAAGGAGTTAAATAATGCTTTAAGAAGGGAAACAGATAAAGCCAGAGAACAGTGGATAAATGAGAAATGCGAGGAGATTGTCGAATGTGAAAGAATTTGTAGAACAGACCTCATGTATAGCAAAGCAAGGGAACTATTCAAGAAAAAAGCAAGAAAGATAGGACGTAAAGGAATCATGAACAAAAGTGGTAAAATAGTATCGGAGCCAGACAATGTAAAGAATGTCTGGAAAGAATACATTGAGGTTCTGTATGACAAAGAAGGAAAGCCAAGAAATATTGAATTAAATGAAGAAGAGAATGTGGAAGAAGATCAGCTAGGACCAAGTATTCTCGAGTCTGAAGTTAAAAGAGCAATTGATGACATGAAAAGAAAAAAGGCAGTTGGGAGTGATGATATACCCGTGGACGTTCTTAAGGTTTTGGGGTCTAAAGCAGTTAAGCAACTCACAAAATTTTTTAACCAAGTATATGATACTGGCGTATGGCCTGAAGATTTTTTAGATGTTGTGATGGTACCACTGGAGAAAAAGAACAATGCAAAATGTTGTAAGGATTACAGAACTATTAGTTTAATTTCTCATACAGCTAAAGTTCTAACCAGAATAATAACCAAAAGAATTGAATGTAAAATAGAAAAGGAGCTGCAAGATAATCAGTTTGGTTTTAGAAGAGGAAGGGGGACTAGAGATGCTATAGGATGTATGAGGATGATGATAGAAAGAGCGCTAGAAGTCAATAAAGATATGTATTTTTGTTTTGTAGATTGGGAGAAAGCTTTTGACCGAGTGAAATGGGATAAGATGCTGGGTATTTTAAACAAAATAGGAATAGATTGGAAAGATAAAAGACTGCTTAAAAACCTTTACTTTGATCAAAAGATTAGAGTCAGGGTTGAAGGAGAAGAAACAGAAAGTACTTCAATAGGGAGGGGAGTGAGGCAGGGTTGTCCTATTTCACCAGCGATATTTAATATGTATGCAGAAACAATAACAGAAGAAGCGTTGATGGAAGAGAAAGGATTTAAGATAGGAGGTGAAAGTATTACCACCATTAAATACGCAGATGATCAGGGCTTAATAGCAGAAGGTGAGAAAGAGCTTCAGAGGATGACAGACAGACTAGTGGAGGTTGGCCAACAATATGGAATGAAGATCAATGCTGAAAAAACGAAAGTCATGGTGGTTTCAAAGGAACATAAAGAATTAAATATAATGGTAAATGGCCAAAAATTGGAACAAGTAAGTAGTTTCAAATATCTCGGCAGTATTTTAGCACAGGATGGAAGTAGTACACAGGACATCAGAAGTAGGATTGCAATGGCAAAAGCAGCATTTAACGAGAAGAAGGAGCTTTTCACAAGCAAGAAAATAAATCTAGAAACAAGGAAGAAATTAGCAAAATGCTACATATGGAGCATAGCTCTTTATGGTGCAGAGACGTGGACGGTAAGAAGAAAGGGGGAAAAATATTTAGAAAGTTTTGAGATGTGGGTATGGAGGAGGATGACGAAAGTGAAATGGAAAGAGAGGAAGAGAAACGAAGAAATATTAGAAATGGTAGAAGAAGAAAGGATGCTAATAAAAACAATCAGGAAAAGAAAAGCCAACTGGATAGGGCACATATCGAGAAGACAATGTTTAGAAAGGACGATCTTAGAAGGCAAAATTAGCGGAAGAAGAGGGAGAAAAAGAATAGGAATATTAGGGAATTTAAAGCTGGAATATAGTACTTATGGAGGTATAAAAGAGGCTTCTAGGGAGAGAGAGAAATGGAGGCAGCGATTCAGTTAAAACCTGTCTTCGGACAGAAGCATGATGATGATGATGATGAAACCAAAATAATGTTACAACTATGCAACTAGGACATTTTGGCAGATTTAAATTTCTAAGGAATAAAAAATAATATTTGGTTGGTTTTACATTGATTAAATTTACGCGTTCTTATAATGTAAAATGCAAATTTAAAAAGGCTCCATTTCACACATATGAAGGAAACTTTCTACAGAAGCAGTAATCACACCCCAATATATATATGGAAACAAATAGGATAGTTTTCGTATCCCTAAACGTATAAAAGCCTAAGTTTAACTAATGAACTTAGCTAGAATATTGAAAATACTCTCATATCAGACAAAACGAACTAGTGACAGCTATAAAGGATACCTTTATAAATATTGATCCTTTAAAAACGAATAACAAAAGCTATTACTGACGACTCATTATGCATTCTAGAGTTGAAAGCAGCTTAAAATAAATAATTTGAAAAAGGAGATTCATTTCAGTGTTGATGATAGTATTCTTCATCTATAAATAATACAACACAAATATTCATGTCTGTCTAGAATCCCTTCATAAAAACATTTCAAATCAATAAATATAGGAGGAAACAAATGCTGCATTTGCACTGAAATATGGTACCATAAAATTTACAAGTCTCCTCATCTTGAATGAGATTTAACAGCACTTCTACTGTATAGAATAACGATGTGTTCATATTGATTTTCCTTAAACTTGTGATTTCGCTGTAATGAATCCAGGAGAAGCTAAAGAACTTTCAAGCATTTAAATCACCTAATGTAACGTCTGAATGCATAAATATATAATTGAGCCTATAAATAAACTTAACCACCATACACTTGCAGGGTAATATGTAGATGTACACCGAACAGGTAAAATAATTCAAAGCTGATTGTGAATAATTCACTGAACTTGGAATGTGTAAAGAATTTTGTTTATTTTCAAGTACGATAATAAACTATACAGTAGATATGCTTACGAAGAAAGAATCACAAAACTAAGTAAACGCCATGCTTTTTAATTATAGCCAAATAACGTGTTAATAACCCAATGTAAAAACAGTGCTACGTCTTTACTAATAACATTACCTGTGTTATCGGCGCAATTAATGATAGCTCCTACAGGTAAACCCAAGGATATCCTAAATTTAGCTCCTGCGGAGCCACCACGTCCTGAAATGTGAAATGATAAGCAATTAAAAATATATACAATACATAATATGAAGAACGTGGGTACTGCGCCACTACTCGAGTAGCAAAACTCACTAAATACAGAATATTTTACAGATACAATACAGAATTAGAAAAATAGCATCTGCTGGATGAAAATTATGTAAAGAGAGAAAGAAAATCTAACTTCCTAAAAACGGATAGAAATGGATTTAATGAAATACATCGTGGCACTCACCTCGCTTCGACATCTTGGATTAGCTGTG
This sequence comes from Tanypteryx hageni, assembly GCA_028673005.1. NCBI lineage: Eukaryota > Metazoa > Arthropoda > Insecta > Odonata > Petaluridae > Tanypteryx > Tanypteryx hageni. The sequence goes on along the minus strand of CM054116.1, from coordinate 24,550,459 downwards.
AAAGGAAGTGATTCAAGAGCGTTTTAAGCAATCGAAATATGAATCGAACCGTTGAAATAAATCGATAGTACGTCAAGACAGGGTGCTTTCAGAACCTATAATAGTTAAATAAAATATTTATACATTTTAAAATATCATGAGGGATGCATACTACTTAAATTTTATAACATTCAACAATTTTTGAAAGACTGTATTATATATTTCCACACTACAGTCATTGTAAATCACCAGCTGCTGCATAATGTCCGATGACAGTTGACAATCAACATTTTAACATTTTACCGCGAAAATTCCTCATTTGTTAGCGTATTATATTTATGTATTGAGATTTAGAGTCAAAAACTGTAATTATTGAAGTTGTTCTTTTTATTTAACCATAGTGAGTTAAATAGATTCTATATATTTGGACTTGCATATTCTATGAATAATGTTCTTGGCTTATTTTACAGATGGATAATGAAATAGAAACGTTGGAAAATGAATTGCATACTCTAAAACAGCTCGAATCCGAGTTACTGAAGATTCAAGAAATGCTGAAGTTTTTAAGAAGGGATTTAAGCAGTATGACGGATAATCAGGATTTAATTAAAGGTATACTACTCATAAGAATGTTGGCTTGATACCCAGCAACTTGCATATTTGATTTAATTCACGAATCGAGTTTTATTACGGATTTTTTACAACTATTAATGTAAATTAGAAATTGAAATTTTTTCAAAGTAGTAATGTAAGAATTTTTACGTGGGTTAGTTTGTAATACTAATTCTATGTTTTGTAATTGTGCAAAGTCGATGCAACAATTTCGAGAACAGAAATCATCTTGTAGGTTTATTCGTTTATTACCGCAAAACTACAGTTGGTTAATTTTGCAAATGAAAATGTCATTTCATCATTAAAGACTACTTGGAAGACATGATTTAACTTACGATCATCATCATGCTGCTGTTCGAAGACAGGTTTCAGCTGAATCGCTGCCTCCATATCTCTCTCTCGCTGGAAGCCTCTTTTATACCTCCATAAGTACTATATTCCAGCTTTAAATTCCCTAATATTCCTATTCTTTTTCTCCCTCTTCTTCCGCTAATTTTGCCTTCTAAGATCGTCCTTTCTAAACATTGTCTTCTCGATATGTGCCCTATCCAGTTGGCTTTTCTTTTCCTGATTGTTTTTATTAGCATCCTTTCTTCTTCTACCATTTCTAATATTTCTTCGTTTCTCTTCCTCTCTTTCCATTTCACTTTCGTCATCCTCCTCCATACCCACATCTCAAAACTTTCTAAATATTTTTCCCCCTTTCTTCTTACCGTCCACGTCTCTGCACCATAAAGAGCTATGCTCCATATGTAGTATTTTGCTTATTTCTTCCTTGTTTCTAAATTTATTTCCTTGCTTGTGAGAAGCTCCTTCTCGTTAAATGCTGCTTTTGTCATTGCAATCCTATTTCTGATGTTCTGTGTACTACTTCCCTCCTGTGCTAAAATACTGCCGAGATATTTGAAACTACTTACTTGTTCCAATTTTCGGCCATTTACCATTATATTTAATTCTTTATATTCCTTTGAAACCACCATATGACTTTCATTTTTTCGGCATTGAACTTCATTCCATATTGTTGGCCAACCTCCACTAGTCTGTCTGTCATCCTCTGAAGTTCTTTCTCATCTTCTGCTATTAATCCCTGATCATCTGCATATTTAATGGTGGTAATACTTTCACCTCCTATCTTAAATCCTTTCTCTTCCATCAATGATTCTTCTGTTATTGTTTCTGCATAAATATTAAATATCGCTGGTGAAATAGGACATCCCTGCCTCACTCCTCTCCCTATTGAACAACTTTGTTTCTTCTCCTTCAACCCTGACTCTAATCTTTTGATCTAAGTAAAGCAATCTTTTATCTTTCCAATCTATCCCTATTTTATTTAAAATACCCAACATTTTATCCCATTTCACTCATTCAAAAGCTTTCTCCCAATCTACAAAACAAAAGTACATATCTGTATTGACTTCTAGGGCTATTTCTATCATCATCGTCATACATCCTATAGTATCTCCTGTGCCTCTTCCTCTTCTGAAACCATACTGATAATCTTGCAGCTCCTTTTCTATTTTACCTCAATTCTTTTGGTTATTATTCTGGTTAGAATTTGAGCTGTATCTAAACTAATAGTTTGGTAATCCTTAGAACTTTTTGCATTGTTCTTTTTCTCCAGTGGTACTATAACAACATCCAAAAAATCTTCAGGCCATATGCCACTATCATATACTTGGTTAATGAATTTTGTTAGTTGCGTAACTGCTTTTGTCCCCAATAACTTAAGAACGTCCACCGGTATATCATCACTCTCAACAGCCTTCCTTCTTTTTATCTCACCAATTACTCTTTTAACTTCAGACTCTAGAATACTTGGTCCTAGCTGGTCTTTTTCCACATCCTCTTTTTCACCAAATTCAATATTTTCTGGCTTGCCTCTTTTGTCATACAGCACCTCAATGTATTCTTTCCAGACACTGTTTACATTGTCTGTCTCCGAGATTATTTTACCATTTTTGTTCATGATTCCTTTGCGCCCTTTCTTCCCTTTGTTTTAATAGTTTCCTTGCTTTGCTATACATGAGGTATGTTCTACAAATTCTTTCACACTCAACAATTTCCTCACATTTCACATTTATCCACTGTTCTCTGGCTTTATCTGTTTCCCTTCTTAAAACATTATTTAACTCTTTGTACTTTCTTTGGCCTTCTTCAGTGTTTATGTTCTTCCACTTTCTCCTCTTTCATTTTTTGCAGCATTGCTGCTGTGACCCAGAGTTTTTTTGTTTCTTTCACCTGTTACCTATCCTACCTTTTTTCCATAACATCTTTAATGTTGCTATGGATGTATCTCCACTCCTCATCTACCTTCTTCCTATTTTCTACAGCTCTCTCTCCCAACCTTTCCTCCAGCTCAGTCATGATAGCCTCCTAGTTCTTAAAGAGTTCCTCTAAGTTCCGTTTCTTGTTAACACTTATGTTTCTCTTAAAACTCTTCAGTCTACATTGTGTATTTGCCACCAAAATGTTGTGGTCAGAATCTATATCTGCCCCTGGTAGTGTTTTCACATTTTTAATGCTATTTCTAATTTCTATTTGCAAATCTTATGTTTAAATCAATTATTATGCGTTCTTTGGACAAAGTGAATGCATATAGTGTAGGTCGTTTCCGTCCTTCAGTCCACATGTTAAAACTCGGAAACCGCTGAACGTATTATGATGAAATTTGGTATTGGGGAGTCTTGCTAAAATTGGTGGACCGATTTCAATTTTGGTCAAAATCAGACAACAATGATGACCACTTTACATGAAGACCTACAATGTTCCTTTGTTTCAACTCGGAAACCGCTGGACGAATTTTGATGAAATTTGGTATTGGGGAGTTTTGCGAAAATGAATGGACCAATTCCAATTTTGGTTAAACTCGGACAACAATTAAGACCACTTTATATGAAGACCTCATATAGTTTACAATGTTTTTGTTTCAACTCGGGAACCACTTGACATATTTTTATAAAATTTCGTATTGGAAAGTTTTACTAAAATTGGTGTACCAATTCCAATTCTGGTTAAAATCGGGCAACAATTACAACCACTTTACATGAAGATCTACATGTATTTTACAACATACCTCATTTGCTTCCCATTAAATTCTCATCTGAGCGAAAAATATTGAGAACATTGTAAAATCTCAAAGAACGCATTTGAAACTGTATGTTTTCCGATATGGAGTACACCTTTCCAATCTTGTTTATTTCATTAGTTTATAGATAAAAAATGACAATTACCATTGGAAATATTTTTGAAACAAGAAAAAAGTCTGCTATGACCGGAAATCAAACCTGGATCTTCCACTGCCGGGATGATATTCTACCACTGAACTATCGTAGCAGATCAATTTTCTTGTTTCTGAATGCGGAATGCTTGTGGAAGACCCAGGTTTGATTCCTGGTCATAGCTGACTTTTTCTCGTTTAAAATATATTTGCAACATTATAGCTTTTGCCTATCTGCATAGGATCTTCAGATTGTTTTATTCCATCAATTTCTAGAATTACCATTATCAAATAGATAGTTTGTTAATTACAAATAGAAATGTAAATAAAGAAAATTCTAAATACATGTTAAAATAAAATAAAAAGTCGAACATTATGGATTTAAAATAATTAAATCTTTCACAATTTAGTATTTAATTAAATTTTCATTTTCACATCCAGGACCGGCATGAGGCATGTTCTGTCGGTTCTCTGGAACAGGGCCCTGCGCTTTTTTAGGGGCCCCGCACAAGGCTCAATTCTCATGCATTGATAGCACAATTTTTTACCCTCTTTATACGTGGAAATTGATTTTTGATAATGATTCAGGAACGCATTAACAAAATTAACTCTATTTCTAATGGGAAACCCAATTCAACTTACGAACATTCAGCTTAAGAACACATTTCATGGTTCACATGACATTTGTATGCTAAGGTTCCACTGTATTATTTGTAATTTCATATATTTCGTAGTTAGCTCTCCAGATACTTTTTATATTAAATGTGGCTCATGGTCGGCAAAAGGTTTTGAATCCCTGGTGTAGAGTGCTGTTAATCACAGAACAGTAGCAGTAGCCAGTCTCTCTCTCCCAGTTCATCCCCCTCTCCACTATGAAAGTGGGTAAGAGTCTGACTGTGTGTGACATTAAGACGAAGCATAACCAGAACCTCCATATGCGAGACTGCTTATCCTTCTATTCTTTGACGCTCTCTCAAAACACAAACATATTTTTCACTTAATTTTTTCTGCCCTTCAAGCATCGTGATCTTATGTTTGTAGGCAAAACCACTTGTCCTTTTGTCACATTTGATCAATTCTATTAAATTAAAAAATCTGATGCCACCACATGACTTTCTCCATACCTGTAATATTTCTAAAAATTCCAAATAGGTTAAATGATAATAAATATTTTAAGGAACTGCGAGAAAAATTTAAAGAGTTTACAAAGAACAGAAATAAACTCAAACCCTTCTGATATTGGATATAGCCCCGAAGCTCCAGCAATTAAGAAAATAAAAGGAGTGTAAAGTGTTTACAATAATCGGCGGTAGGTGGTGTGGTTGTGGCAGCTAAAAGATTTAGTTTTTAAAATATCTCTTCAACAAAGCATTATATGGGAAAATGTTTCAAACAAAGGTTATAGAAAATCACACTTTCTACAACTTTTATTCCAGTACTTTTTACATTTATCAAATATTAAAGCAAATATTTCAAAAAATGGAAAAATGACAAGTAAACACCTACTTCCGGTTGACTGATTTTTACCAAAAACCAGTAAGTTCTTTTCCCTATAGCAAAAATGTCAAATATAAAATTTCGCATTGATCTGATTAATAGTTTTTGAGTTAGAGCACTCACAAAATTCCAGTCACAGACACACACAAACACAACCACAGACATCAAGAAAATAGTCAATACGTGTTCAGGGGACATTAAAACATGTATTTCCGTTGAAATCTCGAATTCGATTTTTTTCGTGAAAATAATACTTTCTCTATACTTTGTGTATGGAAAAAGTAAAAATATGCCTGAAAGTTCCTTTTATTGTAAATTTCTTCAAATTTACCAAAATTTAACAATGGCTGTTACAGTTGCATCTGCAGAATGCTTATTTTTGAAACTTAGAATTATAAAAATTTAATTAATTCAACAAAAGATTCACACAAGTCAAGAGCGATTCGCTTTCCTTGCAATTTTATCAATAGATAATGATATAGCAAGAACTTTAAATTTTGATGATATCTGCCGGAATTTGCAGCAAAAAGAGAGAAAAATTATTTTTTGAATATTTTTTCCATATATTTAATAAAAATTTGATTTTGTGATTTTATAAAAATCTGTGTTAGTTGATTGTTCATGTTATGTGTAATTATATGTGATCATATTAATTTCTAAATTACACATTTGATATCTATTCCATTATGCTATTGTTTTGTTCTGTTAAGAAACATTTATACCACCATATATATATATATATATATATATATATATATATATATATATATATATATATATATAATTATATATATACACATACATAAGTAGGACCTGCCCCCGCTCAATATTGAGCTAGGCCCCGCAAATAATCAGGCCGGCGGCCCCGTTCACAACTCACCCTACCTAACAGTTGCTTTGATAAACAAATAAAAAGTACCATCCTAAATGCCAATCCAATTTGGTTTCCATAATTTTGTCAAGTCAGCAATATTGCTGTTGCTCTTTCCAATGAAATTTTTTCAATTCACGAGATGGAAAGTTAAGGAAAAGATTTCTTACGCATGTATGCATAAAGCTTGTAATGAAATTTGAGAAGAAAATAATCCTGTACTTGTCCAGGAATCAAACCCAGGTCTGCCACTTGCCGGGTAGGTGCTTTAACCAGTGGGAGAACCAGGTTCGATTCCCAGTCAAGTGCAGGATTTTTTTCTCCTTCTCAAATGCCAATTTTCAATTCAGAAAACAAAATTTTTGTGTTCAATTCAACATGTACAGTGGAAACTCCTTTATATGTTTCTCACATGTACGTTTTTCTCACTTATACATAATCTTCACGTGGCACCAAACACTTCTCCATATAAAAACGATTCTTTTGTGTGATATTTGTTTACACGTTTTTCTCACTTTTATGTTACAATTTACATTCCCCGGTGGCCATTTCCTCTCAATTATATGTGACCGATAGATGATTTTCCGAGAATTAGTGTCATTAGGCGACGTTTTGATATTCTGGACATAAATGGAAAACTAGTCTCCTATCACCCCTAAAATGTACTGTTTACCACCACTGAGAGGCCATAAAAATATAGGTCTCGTTAAAAGAATATGTACAGAACTAGTTCTATTTACCGCCACTCCTCTTCCCATTTTTCTCAGGTGATTGGAATCGAACTCGAGGCTAACGTGGTCATGTTGTGCATGTCTTTGAATACTTTGACCATCATGGAAGCATTGCGATCGGCTTTGGTGCACGATCTAACATAGGTGCATCTGTGCTGACCTGTGCATGTGTCATATGTACTGTAATTTGTGAGTCGAGTCTCTCACCATTGTACTGTCTGAATAACATGTTGTGATTTTATAAGAAAGTACATATTAATAGCATTCAGCAAAGAATATTACTGTAGTTCAGTCACAATTATGAGAAAAACTTCTCTTGAACATTTTTCTCACATATATATAATTTTTGTCACGTCCTTTGAAAAACGTATAAATGAGTTTCCACTGTATTTGAAGTTTTACAGCAAGAAAATTAAATTCCATTCTGTTAGTCATTCTTGGATTCTTCCCTTGAATTTGTGCCATGATTCCAAGTAATTTTAAAATGCAAATCAAGAATATGCTGCACCCATTTCCATGTTAATCAACTGGAAAAATGAAACGTTTCTGGAATAAAAAATGATGTTGCTGCAGATGATGAACAGTCTATATCAGAGTAAATCCTGAAATTAAGACTAAAATTGGAAACATCTTTTTTAACTTATTAGCATTCATATATTATCCCATATAAGTCCAGGCAACTTTATTAACAATAACACTAAAAATTATTATTATCAGATTAAATTATTAAGTGACTTAGATTAGGGAACATTCAAACAAAAATATTGGTTGCTCTTCTCAATACTCCCAGTTTCACGTTACTCAAATACAGCATTCAGATTATTAAGCAATTTACAAAGCATAATTCTTCATGATAGTCATCATTATTAGTTTTAATATGTAAATACAATTCACTAATCAAATTTAATCATTTCAAGACAATGGGTTACAATTCCAGATGAATTAATAATAGTGGAAATTCTTCCTGAATGATACTTTGAGAGCCAAAATTGAAGACGTTCAGTAAAATTCGAATTTTGGCAAGTTTAATGTTATAACAAGAAGTCATCATTGTTCCCCCTAAGCTGCATGGTCACACATTTACCCTTTGTGCACAGCCACTTTTTTGCCATGCACAAGTCAGAAAATATCATAAGAAAAATCACAGAGCATTACACAGGCCATCCATTTTCTAAAAAGAAAAATATTTATAGTTTCCGTGACATCACTCATAGACAGAAAATTCTTCTTCCACTTCGAGGGGAGCCCGTAGAACCCTTGACTTCTGGGTCAACAATATTTTTTGCGCACCGGCTTGCCACTGCTGCTCACAAAGTTTGGCCGTCCGCACATGATTTTAAAAAATTAGAGGGAACACTGGAAGTTGTCCTTAAATTTGGCCCTTTTCATGACAGACAACAATATATCATGATTTGCTTCCGAAGCCAAATAATTTGTATCATTATTTGACAAAGTCCATCTAAAACCATAATATGTAAATAAATATACAGTCAAACTCGGATATAACGAGCACCACGGGACCGTCTAGTTTTGCTCGTTATAGCCGTTAAACTTAATATCCGTGAAGGCAAAAGCATGCATGCGTATCGTGAAATAAGACATAAGAAGTAAAAGTGAATATATAAACAGAAAGTTTATTTAGTAAATTTATGGAAAAACCTAAAAATGAGAATAAACTAGAAAATTTAAAATAAACATTTGTACATATAAAATTTACTCACAGCTGCATCCTTAATCACTCCCCTTTTTAGAAAAATAACTTTGAATAGTAGCCTGTTTCATAGATTTCACTTTGAAGTCTCTTAAGTTTCCTCTTATTACACTTATTGCACTAAAAACACCATCGGAAATGTCAATGTTTTCAAAAAAATCATTTAATGTTTCCACAGCATCCTGAGCTTGAGAGTAAGTTGGCACGGCTTTCGTCGGGATTGTGTCTTCGACACATTCAACAATGTCTTCATCACTGTCTGCTGTGTTTTGTACTGTCTCTATTATTTCACTCTCCGTAGGAATTCCACTGGTAATCAAATCATCATCAACATGAACAAAATTGTCAATGTCATTTACATGGTCAAAATTCGCAATTCCATTTTCTTTAAGCCATTCTGACAGAGGTAGATCATCTTCATCAACGTTATGGTTATCAATCGAAAATTCTCCCGATATTAAACCAGACTTCCGAAAGCAGTTTATGATCGTTGTAGGTGAAACATGCATCTGTCCTCAAATGAATTGTATCCAATACAGAGACGTTGCCATCTAAACCTCTTTCCCTCCTTTCAATCAACTGTAGAACAAAAAATCGCTTGAAATGGCCTTTAAAACTTTTAATTATCCCCATGTCCATTGGCTGCAAAATAGAAGTCGCATTTGGAGGCAAAAACACCAGTTTTACATTGGATAACTCCTGCATATGTGGGTGCGCAGGACAGTTATCGACAAGGAGTAAAATGTTTCTATTTTTCCTCCGTAACTCGTTGTTCCACTGACTTACATATTGCTGAAAAATATTGGAAGTCATCCATGCCTTTTTATTAGCTGCATATTCAACGGGAAGCTTCTTTACATTATTGAAACAACGCGGCTTTTGTGACTTACCAATAACAAAAAGTTTTTTTTGTCACTCCCATTCATGTTTGCGCACATTAAAACTGTTAAACGATTCTTAGGTCTTTTGCCACCAACACATTTGTCACCTTTGAATTTAAACGTTGCATCAGGCATCATGTTGTAAAACAGTCCAGTTTCGTCGGCATTGTAGATGTCTTCTTCTCTGTAACCTTTTCGACACTCCTCCCAAACACTTTTCACCCATTCACTTGCCGTTTTTGAATCTGCTGACAAGGCCTCTCCACTGACTTTCGCATAAACAATGTTATGCCGATTTTTAATACGATCGAGCCACCCATTATTGCATGTGAAGTTTTCATGTCCTAACTGTTTTGCAAATTTATCTGCCTGTACCTTTAAAATGGGTCCGTTGATGGGGAAACCAGCATTTCTCTGCGTCTTAAACCACTCCAGCAGTGCTTGATCAATAGTACCCAAGTCGCACTTCCTCATTTTCTTGTTCGTTGTTAGGTTGTTCTCTAGTGCAGATAAAATCGCTTCTTTGTTTTTCCATAAGGTTGAAACCGTAGACGATGATAAATTAAATTTTTTACACACTTCAACATTTTTTTCACCACGTTCTAACTCTCGAATAATATCAACCTTTTCGTGAATAGACAGACACTTCCTTTTATGTACGGACATGTTACTCGTTCAAGGGCAAAATCTCAACTGATTTTTGTGATCAACGCTACGAACTTTCTTTGCAAACTGCGAGCATACCAATTCCAGGAAGAGTTAATGAGGAGACGGATTAAATCTGGGATTTCCCATCTTTACGTGGGAAAGGGTGTTGGGTGCATTCGGCTGAGCGACGGGGGCGGGCGCCATTGTACATGCCCTTAGCCCCTTACCCCCCTTCCAAACACAACCTCCTGGCTGTAAAAGAGCTGTGGGTTGGGAGGAGAGGACAAAGGACCTCCGCGGGTGCCACTGTACCTGCAAGTTGGGAATTCTTGGTTTGGACGAAGGGATTATTTTTTAACAACAACGCCGCGGTCTTTAACCTCCCCGAGGGATAGGGTGTAGAGGCTGGACTCGAGAACACAAGGTTACATATCTTGGGTCACTATGATGAGGATTGAAGGGGCTGACCGCCACCGCGTTTGAGACAGTGAGAAGTGGTCGAAGTTTGCTCGATATATCCGTGAAGCGTGCTCGTTATATACGTGAAATATTTGTATGTAAATACTCGTAAACTTATCTTGGAGGTAGCATTTGCTCACTATAGCCGTGACCTCGTTACAACCGTGCTCGTTATAAACGAGTTTGACTGTAGTACTGGCAGAAGACTGAAAATCAGGTTTTTTTGAAAGAAGATTTGAAGTAGTTTTAATGTGCTCTGCATTTCATGTAATTTTTTGCTTGTCTGATATTGTTTACATATATTTTATATTTTCTACTTCTGGATTAGTTTTTATAAAATCTGAAATTCATAAATCAGAGCTGGGATGGACAAACCTTTCAACCTGCAACCTGTTTTTCATTTATTCTATTGGTTGTGCCTCCTCATCAGTTTCATCCCAGTTTATTTTAGAAAAACTATTTCTACTATTACCAGGATAACAGATTTTAGGTATTTAATTAAAATTAATATTGTCTTTAATAAGGTAGTTACAAAATCTTTTTAGGAGTAATTCAGTTAAAACAGCTGTTGCTACAACAATTTGTTTTGTAATTCCTGACATCCTCGAATGACCTTCACAACCCCCAATAGGCTCGTGATGCACAATTTGCTCATCTTGGAATAAAAGGATATTTTCAAATGTTGTATAGCTTGATGTTATCAAGTGCTCTGTTTTTAGCCTACTTTCCAAAAAATGGAAAGTAGTCTTATGCGATCGCCTCACTGTCCGTGTGTATGCGAGTTCCCCACTAAAATCTTCTTCATGAATTGACTGATTTCCATAAAACTTGGTGTAAGGATAGTGCTCTTGGACACTATCTCCAGGCCATAATTTATATTCCAAATTTACAGAGCCCGAGTTCAATTCCAGGTGAGTTCTTTCCCCATTTGATTTACATGGTTAATCTAAAATCCGTTGTGAAGAGAATTTTTCTTTTGCATTTTAAAATATTTTAGAATTATGGTATCAGAGTGGGATTTTTACTTTTCTAAGGGGAAAAAAGTGAAGAGTCTTATTCTTATCACACAGTTTTGATTTTCGATCGTATTTGTTTGAATTTCTCTCGAAAACATTTGTTTCAAAATTTTGAAAGCCATTTTTTTGATTTGTTGCTATGGTGATGATTATTGCTGAACTCTGCTGAAGCATAGCCGAGTGCACATTCCAGCCATGTTTCAATTCAGAGCTATCGAGGTAACAAGCGAACCCAAAGGTCACAGGATCAACTCCCGCCTAGGGCATGGATGTTGTGATTGTCTAGTAATTTTCTGAATAGAATATTCAACGGTGCGAAATGACCTTAGCCATCGATGCATCTAAAAATAAAAATTACTGCTACTACTAACACGAAAATTTGTTAATTTTGAAGGTTGTATTTATATATTAAAATTGTATTGAAAGGAAAGTAGGTGGATTAGTTCTTTCCAGAACTACTTGTTTTATATCATTTATAGCTTTGCAACCATTAAATGTTGTAAAATGCTGAGATTTATGGACATTTGCTGTATAAAAATTAACGACATTTTAAGTTAACAAATTTGTGTTCTTTAGAGTTAACCGGGAGCAGCAACAGTGCCACTGTCAGTGGCAAGAAAGCGACAAGATATGGTGCTATTACCACTGGTTCTGTCAATGGAGAGAAAGCAATAGGAAATGGAACTACTTTGGCATACATACATATTATGGAAATTTGAAGATGATTCCCAGTCTTCCTTGGCCCTCCAGGTTGGGTATGTTTGGTTGGTTGGTGTTGGTTTTCTTTCCACGTTCACTGTGAACGTGGGAAGAAAACCAACTAACTGAGGAGGATGGGGAATCCCCTAAAGTTATGTGTCATAATTCCTCATCTTCAAATTTCTGTATTAGTATTCTGTATTAGTTCCATTTCCCGTTGCTTTCTCGCCATTGGCAGTGGCACTGTCGTTGTTCCCGGATAACTCTAAAGAACCCAAATTTGATTTAATTTGCATCAGTAATACATTTTGATGCATTCAGATGCTTTACATAAATTCTGAAAAAATGCTTTAAATGTTGTAAGATGACTTGCTCATAATAAAATTTATTATTTAATGCAAAAGTCAAAATATTATTGCACTTTTGGCAATAATTAGTCAAACGTTTATGGCACTATAGGATTAAAATAGTTTATATATCAGATTCATCAAAATCAATAGAGGACATGCATACGTAAACGGGCTAACCCTTGAAACAAAAAAAATTGTATTAAGTGCTGTTATCTGTTAAACACTATGTATACTAACTATCCCTGACTGGGCTAACATCACGGAAGCTCATGATAATGTAATACAGCCATTGAAATTCTTGCTGTTATTTCTGAAAGCTCCCTCAATTTTTCCCCATTTAAATCAAGATAGAAAAGTATACTCCATAAATGGAATACACCGAGATTTCAAAGGCGTTCTTAATGGGAAATACGAATGAAAAGGTATCGAAAGATTGGGCAATTCTCGAATTTTTATCCCCGAAACTAGTCTCGGGGACTATCATGTAGTAAATGTTGTTCTCTACCCAAATAAATTCTTTAATCTATACCTCGCAGATCATATAAGAGAATGGGAGAGAAATATATGGATTTTTAATTGTTTGCTGAGAGAACCGTCTTAGTGATCCATGTAAACAAAATATGCGATGCTTTGCTTGGGATTTTCTCGAATTTTTATCTCCGAAACCATAACTCGTAATTACCTTGCCTCACAGACTTTCTTGTAGTAAATGTTCTCTATCCGAATAATTTTTTTAATCTATACCTTACAGATCATATAAGAGCTAGGGAGGTAAAAGTATGAAATTTCATTGTTGCTCGATGGATGCCATTTAACGAGATACGAGTATAAGTTTATTAATTTAATTATGTAAAGTGGAAGTTCTAATTGATGGATTCAGTTGAAAATCACAATTTGGCGATAAATTTTAATAAAGGTCATTCATACCTAATTAAATTAAAATCCATCCAGCGGTTTAGTAGATGAAAGTTACGACGGATGGATCAAATGTGCCCATAAGGTGTTCCGTTATTACCACTTCACTGGTAGAGAACACCTAAAAAGGGTGGGTTAGCCTGTTTTTGCACGCATATCTTCAATTGTTCCCAGTAGAATAACTACATTATACCTTTACTTTATGAACTATAGAACGTTTTTGTTTTTTGTGTATAAAATGCATTGTTTCATGAATATTTTTTCTGTTACATTTCAGATGTGAATGCTAAATGGACTGAATTAACTTCTTTATTTACAAAATTAAACCAAGTTTGATTTTGGTTTATGGTTGAAGTCTCTTAAACTTACCTAATGTGATGGCCCTGGTGGCAGCGATTTCAGTTTCCGTTTAGTATATGCATTTTCTCATTTAATTGTCAACTTCTATATGTAATTCTGTCATTTTGGGTATTCTCAAGTTGTATTGTACCTCCCTTATATCTGCCAGTGCTTATAGGATGTGTAAATAACTACAATAATTATGCTTTCAATCTATTTTGTTTTTGTTTGGAGTGCATGAAAACAAGATGATGGAATTTCAAAGATGTAATTGATAACATTCTGCTTTCTTATTAAACTGTAATTAAAAAATATTTCTCCTTTAGAAGTGCTATGAGTTGTCATGGTTCAATAATGTTTCTATTCCATCGACATTCTTTGGCGAATCGCTTCCTGTATTTTTATCTTTCTTCCTAACATTTCTTTACTTAGGTGTAATAGCTAAAAGTAAAGATTGAGAAGTGATCAGTGGCAGATAATTTGCATTCTTCCTTATCAGAGATAATATTTTTCCATATAAAGTAAAGCAATCAAAATTTCTTCCCTATTTCTAGTGCACTTTATTTTGGAGTTATCCATAAATTCTATAACAATTGCACAAGAAATCATTTTATCATTTTTGTGATCAAATTGAGCATGCCTCTTATGCTGTATGCCTTTTTCAATTTGTATGTAGCAGAAAATAAGTCATTTGTGAAGCATTGATTCTTTTCTTAACTATGCCATGTCCAAAAATTGTCAATCATTTTTGAATTTATTTATTATATGTAGGGTATGGATTTTTCGGGTTTTACCCAATTTTTACCAGATTTTTACCCTCTGATTGCCTTTTTTAAAATTTTGGGTAAAACCCAAAATTATTAGTTTTCTTTAAACGCAAATTTTTATAGATTTGGTCACAGAATTTCTATTCTGGCACTTGTAGGCACCTTAGCACTTGAGTGCAGTCCGAGATGTTCGTGATCAATCTGTTTAACAGGTGCATATGCAGATGTTCTGATAACATTATCTAGTACAACACAAATCATTGCGGCTATAAAAGAATTTTCGGAAGTTCTTTCTTCAAATTGGATTGCTACAATAAACATAAATCTTAATACATCCGTTAAATCTTTCAGGAAAATGGCATCTGTATTAGATCCTTTTAAGAAATCTATGCATGACCCAGATACAAGTGCTGTTGTCGAATTTTGGGGCACATATGATGATGTGGATGAGCAGATTAAATCCGAACTTACTGCCTATTTATTAGAGGCAACATCTCTAAACAAAGATTTGGATATTATTAGGTTTTGGTTTAATGCTGGAGTCCGATACCCTAAATTAAGTAAGTTTGGCTTAACACTACTATGTATGCCCACAGGTAGCTGTGATGTTGAGCGTTCATTTTCCCATTTGCAAACTCCAGAAAAGAGTAATACTACTGGCTATGCAAATGTTATTGTATGTGAATCATAAAAATTAATGCTAAATAAAATCTGATAATTACCCGAGATTTAACTTTTCTTTAAACCTCGAAAAATCTGTAGCTTATTTATACCCGATTTTAACCAGAATGTAATGGAAAAGAATAAAACCCGATACTTACCCTCCGAATGAAATATTTTTTAAAACCCGAAAAATCCATACCCTAATTATAAGCAGTGATTAAATTCTTTTTAAACATTAATCTTTAACCTGCTATGGTGGAAAAGTGACCATCAACTTGACTACATATTACATGCATTGTGTTGAAGTAAAAGGGTCAATTTTAAGAACATTATTGAAGATATTGAATCTCAATGAGCTAAAAGAGTTGGTTTTTAATTTTATCGTTTGTGGAAAAAATTAGACTTTCTACATGCAACAGATTGTTCTTGAAAAAAAAATTGAATCAACTGAACCTCGAAGTTATGTCAACAGTCGTAGGTATAAGAGGAAGAAAACTTGAGACTGTGAGGCAAGGTTCATTGAAAATGTGCCTTAACACTTATAAGCCTATAACCTATAAATAAAACCATTTGTATGAAGGACTCTGAATTTTCCAGTTTAAATTATTGAAGAAATTTATCAACATCTTTCATTAAGTTAATAGGCCATAAATTGTTTACTGGCATCAAACCTCATTAAGTAGAAATGCCAAAAAGAAAATGTGTAGTCAATGATAAAGAAGTGGAGCATAAATTATGCACATGCTAATAAAATATGTCATGGTGATAAATCCAAAGTCATATTAATTCCAGAAAATAAAATACTCATAACATGGGGGTTGCTCAAACTTGACATGGACTTTTTTAAAGTTAGTTCAACTAACAGAACAAAATCTGATGTGGCCACCACATGACCTCCATATCTGTAATATTTCTAAAAATTCCAAATATGTAGGTTACAAAATAATAAATATTTTAAGAAACTGCGACAAAATTTTAGACTTGACAAAGAACAGAAATAAACTCAAACCATAGCCTTCTGATATTGGATATAGCCACAAAGCTCCAACAATTAAGAAGAAAAAGGAGCGTTACTTAGACATAACTATGCGTCAATTGTTAACAATAGTCATCGGTAGGTGGCAGTTAAAAATATAGGATATCTTTTAAACAATGCATTATATGGGAAAATGTTTCAAACAAAGGTTGTAGAAAATTAAATTTCCTACAACATTTATTCCAGTACATTTTTACATTTATCAAATATTAAAGCAAATATATCAAAATAATGGATAATTGACAAGAGTAAACCCCACACTTCTGGTTGAGCGATGTTTACCAAAAACTAATCAGATCTTGTGACTTTCATAAAAATGTTAAATATAAAATTTCGCATTGACCTGATTAATAGTTTTTGAGTTTGAGCACCCACAAAAAAGCTATCACATACACACACAGACATTATTGAGAAAATGGTCAAAACGTGCTCAGGGGACCTCAAAACAAGTATTTCCATTGAAATCTCATAGTCGATTTTTTTCATGAAAACAATACTTTCCCCTAGACTATGTATGGAGAAAGTAAAAATATACCAGAAAAGTTATCTTTATTAAGTAGTTTTTAAGAAAATGTGGTTACTTCGTTGGCATTATAATTCCTGTCCAAAATAAATAAGATAGCAGCTATTCATGTTTCAAATTTTGTAGAATAATGCATTATCATCTTCATGTTAATCTGAAATTCAACAAAGTTAGCTTGCAAAAACTGGCAGACACAGCAAACATGAGGCCCTAGGCACAACAAAATGTAGGACCCCAGGCTCAGCAAAAGAGGGGTCATTTTATAACAATAATTTATTTTATTAATTGTTTTACAGAAAAATAGTTAAAAATATTTTCTAATGAGTAGAAAGAAGGGTTTCCAGGAATCCTTTATATACAGGATTGTCATGTATTTGCTTGTCTTGTTTTATCCCCGAAAGGTCTGTTGGGATGAATAAATGTCCCATATTTGAAAATGATTTATTAAATTTAACAGTAAATGTTCTTTTTTCATTAGTTTTCCAATGTTTAATTCCAATATAAATATCCCAAATAAAAACAAGCAATTATTTGTTGTCTTTTTTTCCCCCTTCCAAAACTGTTCCGTATTTTAATCACTCAATTAAAAAACTAGTGGACTGTATAAATCGTATTTTATTCTACCGAGGGCGGTACAATCACCGAATCTGCGTTCTATTACAAACACCCGAGCCGGGCAGGCACGCCAAGGGATCCACCGACGCCTCACCACGCCGCGACGCCGCGTTGACGAAATCTCCGATGGTTATTGCGTAGTCGGTCCGCTCGTAGCTAGCTCCCACCCGTCGTAGTTTGTTAGAGACACAGATCCGGCCCGAAGGACCAAAATGTTCCGATCGCTCAATTAAAAAACTAGTGGACTGTATAAATCGTATTTTATTCTACCGAGGGCGGTACAATCACCGAATCTGCGTTCTATTACAAACACCCGAGCCGGGCAGGCACGTCCAGCGTCACCGTTTAATCTCTACTCCCGAGTGGGCAGACGCGTCCTCTCCTCACCGTGTTCAGGTCCCCACTGCCGCACAACGTCCAAAGGCAACATTGTCACACTCCACCATCAACCACACGGCACCCGCCAGGATGCCGCCACCCGTCAACTAAACAAAGGCAAACATACAATGTCCCAAAATGCCGGCCGCTGAAAAGGAATTACAATCTCCTTTTCTTACATAACAATTTAAATGTCAATAAATTATAATTCAGGTGCAGTTGGGAAAGGGCAAAGCCCTGTAATGGGTCGCTTAAAGGTTCCAGAGGGGGTACGGATAGTTGCTACTCGCACTAATCCGTCTGCGCCTGGATGGATTTCTTGAATCACTGCCAGCTTCCAACAGAGTGGAGGTAAGTTGTCTTCCTTCAGGATGCAAAGGGTTCCAGGTTGCACATTTGCACAGGTTGATGTCCACTTGGCCCTCTGCTGTAAGTGACTGAGATAGTCAGTCGACCATTTGCACCAAAATTGCTGGAGCTGCCGCTGTAGGAACTGCCATCTGGAAAGTAAGCTAAGCTTGACATTGATTAAGTCTGGTTCAGGAAAACTAGTGATAGCCGAGCCAATCAGAAAATGACCAGGAGTAAGAACAGCATGGTCATTGGGATCATTTGAGAGACGAATCAAGGGCCTTGAATTGAGACAAGCTTCAATCTGAGTTGTTAACGTGGTCAACTCCTCGAAGGTTAAACATGCTTTTCCCATGACTCGCCGTAGATGGTATTTAAAGGATTTCACTCCAGCTTCCCATATGCCACCGAAATGTGGTGCTCGGGGTGGAATGAAATGCCATGTAATGCCCTCTTGTTGAGCATATGTGTTCACCCTTAATTGGTGGTCTTCTGCTTGGAAAAGTGCCTTTAATTCTCGAAGTTCTCTTTCGGCTCCAACAAAATTCGCTCCATTGTCGCTGTAAACATTATTGCATCGACCTCGACGTGACAAACCTTTTCAAGGCTGCCAAAAATGCTTGTGTGGACATGTCACTGACGACTTCGAGATGAATGGCTCTAGTGGACAAACATACAAATATGGCGATATAGCCTTTACTCTTCACTTTACTTCTGCGAGTTCCAAATTTCACATACAAGGGTCCAGCGTAGTCAATTCCACAATTAAGAAATGGTCTAGCGGGTTTCACCCTTGGGCTGGGCAATTGACCCATGAGTTGACGAGTTGATTCAGCTTTCAACTTGTGACATATTAAGCAATGGTACAAAATTCGTCTAATAGTTGCCTTACCATTCATAATCCAAAAAAATTGTCTTAAGGTTGATAATAGTAACTGACCGCTGGCATGGAGCATACGTAGGTGTTCGCTTTCAACGATCAGTTTTGTTAGATGATGGGATGGAGGCAATATTATCTGATGTTTTTTATCATAAGCAAGTTCAGCATGCTGCAGGCGCCCTCCGACTCGGAGTAATTGATTATTGCATAAGAAAGGGTTTAAATTCTTTAACTTGCTCTTGTTGTCAAGAGGCCGAGAATTCTTGAGCAACTGGATCTCTGATGAATATGCTGTACTTTGAGCAATCTTAACACAGGTATGTAATGCCATTTGCAATTCCTCTTTAGAAAGCGGACCAATTTTCCGATCCTCAGGGGGTAACTTGCAGTTGGATACATAACGAAGACAATATGATAGAACTCTTTGTAGCTTTGTTAGTTTAGAGAACCTCGAGATTATTTCATCTTGACAAATTGTCGTGGCCAATCTGGTCACAGTCTTACGTTGTTCTGGCATGTCGTGTGATGCCGGAAGAATGCCTGCGGTAGGCCATGAAATTGATGGATCCAGGAGCCATGCTGGTCTGTTCCACCATAATGAGTTGTGAATTAAATCATTTGGATTGATTCCTCTTGATATTAGATCAGCTGGGTTGTCCTGAGATGCGACGTGTTTCCACTCAGCTGTTGAAGTGATATCTTGAATTTCGGAGATTCTGTTCGCTATGAACATCTTCCACCTTGTTGGTGCTGCGGAAAGCCATGCCAAAACTATCGTCGAGTCCGTCCACAGTGAGCCGTGACTGATCTTCATTGTGAAACCCTTAATGATCTTACTAAACAATCGCACAAGTAAAAGTGCGCCGCATAATTCTAGGCGAGGAAGAGAAATCTTCTTTAATGGGGCAACTCTTGATTTTGAGCATAAAGGCTTGACAATGGTCTCTCCATTCTGATTGGTTGATCGTACGTAAATGCAAGCTCCATATGCACGTTCAGATGCATCTGAAAACCCGTGGATTTGGATGTCAGCTGGTGTGCCTTTCACCAGAACTAACCTGTCAATCCGAATGTTGTCAACTACTGGAATCTGGTCATACAAAGGTTGCCAGCACTCCAGTAATACTGGTGTTAAATCATCGTCCCAGTTGAAGTTTTCTTGCCATAACTGCTGGAGAAACATTTTACATCGAATGACAATAGGGCTGATTAACCCTAAAGGGTCAAAAATAGATGCTATGGTGGAGAGAACCCTTCTCTTGGTAAAGGTGTTCTTTTTCGAGTTCCACAATGTAGTCTTGAGTCCATTTGCAATCTGAAATTGATCTGCAGCAGGGTGCCACAACAGACCCAGTGTTTTAATATGATCATTGTCCAGTTGCAATGGAAGTTGCGTTTCTCTGAGCTTCTCAGGGATACATTCAAGTAGGGCTGGGTGGTTGGAACACCACTTGCGTAATAGAAATCCGCCCTCTTGCAAAAGTTGCATAAGCTCTTTCTGCACAAATAGAGCTTCCTCAATGGTTTGTGTGCCAGACATACAATCATCCACGTAGAAGTCACGTAATAAGACTTCTGCAGCCTTGGGAAAAGACTTGGCTTCTTCAACAGCGAGTTGTTGAAGGCATCTGGTTGCCAGAAAGGGTGCGCTGGCGGTTCCGTAAGTTACGGCATTCAGCTGGTACACTCCAATGGGAGTGGTAGGCTCCTTTCTCCACAAAATTCTTTGAAGATTGCAGTCCTGAAGATGTATATTAATTTGCCGATACATTTTTGCAGTGTCTGCTGTAAAGCACACCTGGTGTGTGCGAAAGCGTAAGATGATTGAACACAAATCTGGTTGGATTGTAGGTCCAACCATCAGCAAATCATTTAAAGATGTTCCATTTATTGACCCTGCTGAGGCGTCAAAAACCACTCTAATTTTCGTCGTGCTGCTAGACTCTTGAAAGATCGGATGATGCGGTATATGATAACTGACTGTAGCAGGGTTGGTTGAGGCGTCAATCGTCTGCATATGGCCCAGAGCTTCATACTCGTCCATAAAATTTGTGTACTCCTTTCGCAATTGGGGCTGCCTCTCAAATCTTCTCTCCAGTTGATGAAATCTTGTTGTTGCCATGTGGTAGGAATTGCCAAGCTGTGTGGGATCCTGACGCAAAGGAAGACGTACTACAAATCGTCCTGAAGAGTCTCTTGTGGTGAATCGTTTGAAATGCTCTTCACATTCCTTCTCTTCTTGGGTCCGAGGTGTTTGGTTGATTTCCTCAACTTCCCAGAACCTTTGAAGTAGTTGTTGTAAACTGTCATCACTTCTGAGAAGAAACGACCTGGTTAGCTCTGGCTGGGATGATCTTGAGGGAGTTCCTAAAACTTGGTACCGTCCTGATACTATCCACCCTAGATCAGTGTCCTGAAAGACTGGATGATCGTTGCTTCTAATCCGTTTTCCTGGTCGAAGAATATGAAAAAATATCTCGGATCCAAGCAACAAGTCAATTTTCCCAGGTTTGTTGAATGTCGCATCTGCGAGCTGGATATCCTGTGGAATGCTCCAATCATGATAGTTGACACGTGTTGCAGGTAGATCTCCAGATATCCTTGGTAGGACAGAGCAATTAACATGACACTTATAATCATGAATATTGGAATGTACCTCTGCGAAGACGCTGTGTTTGGTTTCGGAGGTGACTTCGCCAATACCTTGGATTGACGTTCTATTGCGTTCCCTTTTCAATTTCAATCGTTGTACACATGCTTCTGTGATAAAATGTGATTGGGAGCATGAGTCCAACAAAGCTCTACAAGTTTGTAATTTACCACTACCATCTCGTATCTTAACTAAAGCAGTAGAAAGCAGTATCTGTTTCTGCGATTCAAACTTTAACGAACAATAAGTGACCATGTCTGAATGGGATTGCTCATTATTGTTGCTAGATGATGCCATTGGACCATCGCTACTTGCAGGGTTTTGTTCGTGCTGCTGGATTTGGTTGCTAGATTTGTCTAAATGTAAGAGGCTGTGGTGCTTCTTATCACAGATGCGGCAATTACGAGAACGACACTGTCTTATGTAATGATTCTGAAGACAGTTGTAGCATAAATTGTTAGCCTTAACAAACTGTATACGCTGTGGTACACTCGCTTGAGCAAAGGCGCTGCATTTATACAAAGTGTGTGGCTCTTTGCAAAACATGCATTGATTCTTTGTTGTAACATATGACTGCCGTGGTTGGCGAGTATGTTTAACATTGCTTTCCTGAGGTTTGTGACTAATAATATTAACCTTGCTTTGACTAGGTAACATAGCTTCCATAACCTTGCACCTTGTTTCTAGGAATTCATGTAAATCGTCCAATGTCAAAAGTTGTTCTGAAGCTGATGACTGAAGTTCCCATTCTTTCCTAGTAACACAATCTATTCTTTCAAGAATCAACTGAGAAATTAACAATTCGTGCACTGGCACCTTAATATCTAATGCCTTAATTGCATTCATGTTGCTTAACGTTTGATTTAAGAGTGCTCTAAGATCAACAGCAGATTGCTTATTCACTGTTGGTAAATTCAATAAATGTCTGACATGTGCAGTTGCAATTAGTCGTGGATTATTGTAACGATGGCAAATCAGATCCCATGCTACATCAAAATTTTTACTAACAACAGGTAAATTTTCTATCAATTTATGTGCTTCTGCAGTCAATGAACTTAGCAAATAGTGAAAACGTTGAATGTCATCTAGGGCTTCATTGTTGACAATTAGGCTAGTAAACATATCGTAAAAATGCCTAAATTGAGTCACGTCTCCTGCAAAAGTAGGTAGGTTAATAGTTGGGAGCCGTATTTCCTTCCTACCTTCCGGTAAAGAATGATTCGACAACAAATTTTCTCCATTATCTGACCCTTGATTAGTGGGAGATTTGTTGTCTGTTCCTTCTTCTATCAGAATTAACATCTTTGTTTTAAGCTCAAAATATAGCGCTTCAAAATTTTCCCTATCTTCAGCATGCGTTTCAAGATCATCAATAAATTCTAATTCTCCCTGAGCAAAGTTAAATTCCTGTTGAATATCAGGTAATGCTTGTAGACGTGTTCTTATTGCAGTTAGGTCTGAGCCTCTCTCAAATTTTCCCAAAAAAGTGGAAATGCGGGTCAATTGGCCTTTAGCGACGGCCCTTTGGTTAATGATTCTTTTCTTACTTTCCTTTTCCATATTGAAAATAAGAAGACAAAGAAAATGACAAATAAAGGAACCAGACTTAGTGTGCTTAGCTTACTCACGCCGTAACCGATGTAGGCCGGCCGCTATCACGGGACCTCTCCAGTTAGCTCGTTCGTGGAGGGGGTAGAACGCCAAGGGATCCACCGCCGCCTCACCACGCCGCGTTGACGAAATCTCCTTGCCGTAACCGATGTAGGCCGGCCGCTATCACGGGACCTCTCCAGTTAGCTCGTTCGTGGAGGGGGTAGAACGCCAAGGGATCCACCGCCGCCTCACCACGCCGCGTTGACGAAATCTCCTTGCCGTAACCGATGTAGGCCGGCCGCTATCACGGGACCTCTCCAGTTAGCTCGTTCGTGGAGGGGGTAGAACGCCAAGGGATCCACCGACGCCTCACCACGCCGCGACGCCGCGTTGACGAAATCTCCGATGGTTATTGCGTAGTCGGTCCGCTCGTAGCTAGCTCCCACCCGTCGTAGTTTGTTAGAGACACAGATCCGGCCCGAAGGACCAAAATGTTCCGATCGCTCAATTAAAAAACTAGTGGACTGTATAAATCGTATTTTATTCTACCGAGGGCGGTACAATCACCGAATCTGCGTTCTATTACAAACACCCGAGCCGGGCAGGCACGTCCAGCGTCACCGTTTAATCTCCACTCCCGAGTGGGCAGACGCGTCCTCTCCTCACCGTGTTCAGGTCCCCACTGCCGCACACCGTCCAAAGGCAACATTGTCACACTCCACCATCAACCACACGGCGCCCGCCAGGACGCCGCCACCCGTCAACTAAACAAAGGCAAACATACTATGTCCCAACAGTATGCACTACATTTTTGAACTGACGTGAAATGCAAATTTGCGAAGTGCAAGTCATCTTTTCCCATAAGACGCATTTTTATTTTGGGAGAATGGTTCCCATTCATCCTATAATATCACTTTTTTATCATAAATAATGCGACTGAACAGAAAATAAAAGAAAATATAACAGCAAATGAGAACCTAGCATCATAAAGTGAAAAAAAATTTTAATTACACTGAGGAACAAGTTTTTTTGTTCCGGAAAAATAGGTGGTCCTAATGTAGTTTGTAACGCAGATTACAAACCTGTTTTTAAAATTTTCCTATCGTATATATTTTGAGATATGACACTTCCAATTATAATGAACAAACCCTGGAAAGAACATATTCTATACACAAAAATATCCAATACAAAACAAACTCATTTTGCTACAACACATCTTGAACAGCATCATTCTGTTTTTTTCAGTAGCAGTTGAAGGTGGTAAAGAAATCTGCCAAACAGCATGCCTCCTAAATGTGTTAATGTGGCTGACAATTTTTGTTATGTTTGCAGAGAATTTACTCTGAAACATCAGGGAAGGTGCTTTACTCCTCTTATCAAAAAAGCTTATCAATTTTACTTTGGATGCAAGGTTTCCTGCGCAAACCATCTCCGACAGTGGATGAAAGGCGCTCGTTTTTTCTATGAGTTTTGCAATACCTATAATCTGGAGGGAACAATAAAATCATGTAAACAGCTTATTTTTGCATGACTAAAATGCTTCTCTGAAAAACAAAAAAATGTATTCTTTATCCTAATGTGCCACCAGCAATAAAACCTGTCACACGATCCAGATCTTCCTGTTCTCAGCACTACATTGTTTGCAATTGACCAACTAGATAATTAGTGGAAGCAGTAGCAGCCCGAGGAATTTTGGCACCCTGGGCGAGATAGCATTCCAGCTCCCCCCCTCCATTGATGTTTATTGAGATATTTATGAAGTACATGTTAATTTATTCATCGCTCTGTAAGAAATATTGATAATGAAAAATTAAAAGGAATTCCATCAAGACTAGCCTGTTCCTCGATATAAATTGGTATCCAATATTTATTTACTTGAAAGTAATGCATAGATAATAATCAGGATAGCGCCCCCAAAACTTAGGCAGCTGCTTGGCTCGCCTGTAGCTCGGGCTGGCCCTGAGTGGAAGGTCAAAAAACGTACATAAAAGCCTTGTTGCACCACAAAATATTTATTTATCCCCTTTACATATCAAATTAGGACTCGTGAAGAATTTTGTAAAAGGTATGGATCAAAATAGCAGAGGATTTCTACATCTTAAGGAAAAAATCACCAAAACAAAGATTAAAGAAGGAATATTTGTAGGTCCCTAAATACGTGAACTCATGAACGATGATGGATTTGATACAGTGTTAGAAGGAAAATAAAAAAGGCATGGGCCTGTTTCAAAGCAGTTGTCATGAACTTTTTGGGAAACAACAAAGCACCAAACTACGGTTAATATGGTTGGTTAATAAAATGCTGGAAGCAAACCATGACATGGGGTGTAACATGTCACTTAAAATACATTTCCTTCACTCTCATCTGGTCTTCTTTCCTGAGAATTTTGGAGCTCTGAGTGACGAGCACGGCGAGCGGTTCCATCAGGACATTCCAACGGAAAAACGAAACCAAGGCAGATGGAACACTAATATGCTTGTTGGTTATTAATAGACCGCGGATTTTTAGGTTCTAAAAATTAAGTTTTAGGCGATTAAAATAGGCTCTTTAAGTACCTTAATTAGGCTTTATAAAACGTAAAATAGGCTCTAAAAACTACTTCCAAAAACTATGTCCAGTAAAACACAACATCATTTCTGTCAACTATCAACTTTAATTCACGAAAAAAGACTGAAACATGCACGCACGGAAAAATTGCCAGTCAACGAAACTTTATTGATTTGTGTTTTCAAAGAACAAAAATATTTTACTACTATGCATTGAAACTTATTCTTATGGTTAATATCCCATGCGTTACCGAGAAAATACTATCTACATTACATATAGTAATACTGACTGAAAACACTATTCTAGTAAATATTTAAGTACTACGCAGAGTGTTTGACAAAGTGTTTCATTCGAAATTCCCATAATGAATTTGTCACCTCTTTGTGTTTATTTCACAAATTTCCCGTAATTGGCCTCACAATAAATAACAAGCACCTTTTCTAAGTTTTCTACCACAAAACTATGGCGTTTGTCAGTTAATATCATTTTGTACGCAGAGTGTTTGACAAAGTGTTTCATTCGAAATTCCCATAATGAATTTGTCACCTCTTTGTGTTTATTTCACAAATTTCCCGTAATTGGCCTCACAATAAATAACAAGCACCTTTTCTAAGTTTTCTACCACAAAACTATGGCGTTTGTCAGTTAATATCATTTTGTAAGCAGAAAAAGAACGTTCAACATCAACTGACGTGACGGGGGCGAACTTCAACTTGGGTACATGTTGAAATGGAATTTTGCACTCAACTTCACTGGATTTTCCTGCCAGTATATCTGCTGCTGTACATAGGCTCTGCAGTCCTGAGTTCTTTTGTAGCAACTTTTCTAGTTTTGCTTTTACTTTTTCCCCCACTTCACCTGGAGCTTCCTTTATTTTTTGTTTCACTTCATTCAGCATAGCAGTTTTTTCGTAGATGGGTTTTCCTGAGCCCTCTAATTCAGCAATAATCTGCACAAGGGATGTATAGTGGGATCTAATATACGCCAAATCCTTGGGAATGGAGGGATCATCTAGCAACATTTTTGCCGAAGTGACGCAGGCAGCATCCTCGGCTAGATTTGTCACAACTTCCTTGACATGAAGGATATGCTCGCTGTAATATTCAGCTGCTTTCAGCCATGTGCCCCAGCGGGTGAGCACAGGCTCAGGTGGCAGAGGGACATCGGGCAGTTTTTCTCGAAAAGCCTGTATTCTTGTTGGTGCCTTGACGAAGACCTTCTTCACGGTGGAGATCAATTTGTTCACCTTGGGGAATTCCAGTCTTATTTGCTCTGCTACGCGGTTCAAACCATGGGCAAGGCCTGTCACATGCACAAGGGAGGGATAGAACATCTTGAGTAACTGCATGTCAGCAACCATGTACGATGCAGCATCTGTGTATAGGAGCAGCACTTTCTCTTCGTCTAGATTTTTGGGATACAGCACTTTCAGTCCGTTGTTCACGAAGTGTGCTATTGTTTCCTGGTTTGTTTTGGCAAGTTGCTTCGTGCAGATGAGGTAGGCTCTGGATGGCGCATCTGGGTCCAATTTCCCAACAACCAAGTTGGCCATGTATCTGCCAAGAGCATCAGTGGTTTCATCGACCGATATCCAAATATGTGAATCTCCAATGTCCTCCCGTATCCTGCGCATTGCGTCATCGTACGTGGGTTGCACGTAATTCTTGCGTAGCGTTGACTCGGAAGGTACCGACTGATGGCAGTATCGTTCTAGGAACTCCTTGAATGTTGGATTTTCCAGTGTTCTGAATGGAATGTTGGCCGCCACAATTGCGTGACACAAATCTGCATAAAACTGATTCTTCTTGCTGGATCCCTCAGAAGTTTTTGTTAAAAGCATTTGTTTCATCTTAGATTTGCGTTCAACATTTGCCTTATGTAGCACTCCTTGGATGTGCTTAGTTAGGTGGGATTTTTTATCACTTGAAACCTATAAAGAAAAATTATGAAGAAATAATTAACCTTAAAAATACGGAAATAATCTAATAAATATGGAAATGGGACAAAAATATAAAATTTACTTTACAGCTACGAAGGTCCGTAGCTGGATTGCTGGACATTTTGAATAACCACTTCAATAGTTACCATAAAATGGCTCGTATAAACAAAAGATGTGGATAGTTTTTGCCTCAAAGATGACAAGCAATTCACGGCCAATAATTCGTTGCAAGCCAGCATTATAATGTACTTACCTCCTTGTTGCATGCTTGACAGAAGATAATTTTTCCATCCGTTGTGAAGTACGGGAACTCTTGTAACCACTGACGTATTAAATAAGCTTTCGAACTTGATACTTTAGGCATTGCACTTTCACAATTTTCACGTTCACACTTCACACCTTTACCCTCTGCAGTCTGGAGATGGACTGCGGGGTTATTCTCGTTTTCCCGTGTCGCACGATATGACAATGTAACAACGAGAAATAAACGCAACATCAGATTAAAGGCATTGTTACATTGTCGTATCACGTGAAACTGGGAAACAGAATAACCCCGCCGAACGCGAGACAGGTCCGAGCTGCTGTTCGCCACTTGATCGTGACCGTGGTGCGAAGGACATTTCCAACCCATGACTGAACATTGCACAGTCAGTTTAAAAAATATGAATAATACCAAAATCTGCTTTTATAGTCGATTATTTTAGAAAATTAGCCCTTTTTAGGCTTTGTTTGCATGAAAAAGACAAAAATAAGCATTAACGTCGAAATAGGCATTTTTAGACATTAATGTCAAAATAGGCATTTTTAGGCACTATAAAATATACGTTTTCGGGGTTAATTATTCATGAAACGTATATATACAATTGTATATTGAGATATCTTCTCAGGAAAAAAATAGGTTTTTACCTAAAGATCCACGGTCTAGTTATTAATTAGGAAAGCTCCTGGTACATCATACAAAAGAAAATTGTTTGATAAATCTTTAGCCTAGCCTGTATTTACATTTATTTTGCCGAGTTTGTGTAACTAAAACAGTTCTTTTAATTTAAAAATACGTTTTTCTCCATATGTAGACGTGCTACACACTGGTGAGCTGTAGTGGGCTCGCAAGAGCCCATTGTGAAAATTATCGTTTATTAGGCGTTCTTTTCCAGCGAACCGGTAATAGCGGAACGCCTTATGGGCACGTCTGGTCCGTCCGTCAGTCGTAACTTTCATCTCCTAAACCACTGGACGGATTTAAATTAAATACCTGTGATCGGTATTAAAATTTATTGCCCCATTGTGATTTTGAACTGAATCCGTCAATTAGAACTTCCACCTTACATAATTACTTTAATAAACTTATATGCACCCGTATTTCGTTAAATGGCATCCGTCAAGCAACAATGAAATACCAAACTTTTCTCTCCCTAGATCTTATATGATCTGTAAGGTATAGATTGAAAAATTTATTCGGATAGAGAACAACATTTACTGCAAGAAAGTCCGCGAGACCACATGCGAATTATACTTTCGGAGATAGAAATTCTAGAAAATCCCGTGCTAAACATCGCATATTTTGTTTACATCTATTAAATTGTGTGGAAGTGTCAAAGTTGTTTCATTACATATCATAATGAGCAAATTCCACAAGGTTGAGCCTGACTTTATTAGTGATATCGCTTATTTTGTTTACATCGATCGCGAAGACGGTTCTCTCAGCAAACAACAATTAAAAATCCATATTTTTCTCTCCCATGTTCTTGTATGATCTGTGAGGTATAGATTAAAAAATTTATTTGGATAGAGAACAACATTTACAACAAGATAGTCCCCGAGACTATAGTCTCGGGGATAAAAATTTGAGAATCGCCCAATTTTCCGATACCTTTTCATTCGTACTTCCCATTAGGAACGCCTTTGAAATCTCTGTGTATTCCATTTATTGAGTATAGTTTTCCATCTTGTTAGGCACGTTTCGCTTTCAGCATAAGCGCCTATTAGCGTCGGTTTGTCCGTCCGTTCGCATGTTCGTTCTCGGCTTCTACCTAACGGATTTTTATGAAATTTGATATTAAGCACTGACAGTCAAAGATAATACGAAAATAACAAAAATAAATCACGTAAGTCAATCAGGGGTACCACTTTACTGGTGACAAAAAATGAACTTTCCGTTATGTCTCTTAAATTTTGGCCAAATTAAAATAGTATTTAAATAAACTTGTAGAACTAGTAGAGCCAAGTATTTCATTTCCTCTGCTATTTTAATTTGACTAAAAATTTACGAGATATAACGGAAAGTTTATTTTTTGAAGCCGAGAACGAGCATGTGGACGGACGGAAAAACCGACGCTAATAGGCGCTTATGCTGAAAGCGAAACGCGCTTAAAAAGGGGAGGTCGAAAAAAATTCGAGCCCCTTGTTAAAATATTCATAGCTCACCACTGGCTACACATATATACATACACACATATATATATATATATATATATATATATATATATATATATATATATATATATATATATATCAAATCCTAGATTTAAGTCGAGAATGCATTCCCGGGAGATTCGACGTAAAGTGAAATAACGTATACCGAAACCGATATTCCGTGATAATACAAAGATGATAAGTTCTAGGGAAATATTTTGCGTCAAAAGTCGAAGAAAATATTTAGCAGGCTCATTCCCATAAGGTTAATAACACAACGTGCGCCCAGTGTCAACAGCCCGCTCTACAGCTTCAAAACGGCGTCGCACCTCTAATTTAACATCCAAATTGATAGTTTTACGAAACCTCTTCGCTGAAGTAATTTTGCACGTCTTTCAGCCATATTTAAGGGTTTTGCGCTATTTAACGAATTAAAGAAATGGACCGTGATTACGTCGGAACACACTCAAAACTAAACAATGAACAGGCCTTTGAGCTTCCTTGACGAAAACATAGGTACTTCGCTTATAAATATATAGATGTCACGAGAAACTATTTTTCCTTTGAGGTAAATATGATCAATCGTCTCATCACGTTGCCATTCGTAACAGCACGAAACTACGTTAAATCAAAATAACAAAAAGTTAAGAGGGTTAGAAATAAAATAAATAACGACTTTCATGTTAAATGAGCCGATATTGTCCGAGGACAGGAGAGGCTAACTTATTAAATAAGAGGTAGACACCCGCTCTCATTCATCCAATAAGTCGCAAACAAATTTCAAGGAAAAAGAGATGCCGGGCATGGCGTAAAGTAAGATAATTTATTTCCAAGTATTTCGCAGTGATGTTTTTAGTGCATTTTTTATTATTGAGAATTCCTTAAGCAACATTTGAAGCTATATTTAGCTACATTAAGGAAATTAAATAGATACTCGGCGTCAATGTAGATAGGTCCCGCAGAACAACATAGTACCGCGGTGACGGAGGGAACAGTTGGCAACGACGTTATATCGAAGCGACATAAATCGGGATAACTTAAAATGAGGACTTACTTTGCGTGTGTATATATGCAGGGTGGGCCAAAATCTACTTGACAACTTTAATCCAAAATTATAAAAATACAGAAAGTCATAATGACATGAAACCAATATATATGTGGGGTGTGGATAAAGGAGACGAGAGAACTTATTTCGGATAAATTTTATTATCCTTCAATACACTGGGCACACTGGGAAACTTCCGTCGTACACACACCGTCCATTCTGCTACTCAGCTACATTCACGTCATCGTCCCACTTTCACTCGCGCCAACCTCTCGCCATCTTTCCATCACCCAACTATCTCACTCCCAGCATCCACTCTGAACAACTGACGATCACCACCCGTCACAAACAAGCGACGATCACCACCCGTACACCATCTCAGTCCCACAACTCGGCCATCCTATTAATCGTCCGTCCCGGACGATGACAGGTCATCCTCCATGTCTCGGTAGAACCCTCTCCATGGCTTCATGTTCTCTGCTACGGCGGAAGTGTGTCCTGGACCCTGATGGATACCAACCTTCTCCACATCATAGCGGTCCTTAGGGTACACCTTTGTGATTCGGTAAGGTCCCAGGAACTTGTTCCTCAACTTCAGGCCTGCTCCAAACTGCGTCCACTTCATCCGCCACTATGTCACCCACCTCATACTTTGTGGCCTCCTTGCGTCGACGATTGAAGCTCCGTCTATTCTCCTCCTGGACCCTTGCAATGGCTTCCTTGGCCCGCTTACGCAGGTCGTTCCTTGCCCCGGTAAAAGAGGTACGCATCTCCTCCTCAATTATCTCCTGCAGTTCGACATTCTCTGGATTCCTCATCATCGTCCCCATTAAAAGTTCAAATGGGGTGGTGCCAATGGACCGTTGGGGTGTGCTGTTAACTGCCCGCTGCACCAGACTTATCGACTTGAACCACTTCAATGGCTCCTCTGCAGACAGATTCGCGAAGACAGCCACCAGGATACTCTGCATCCTCTCTACCTGACCATTCCCTCTTGGCACACCTGTCGTAATGGTGAAATGTTTAATATTCCCCTCCTGGCAATATTGCTCAAACTCCCCAGCCATAAATGCCTTGTTGCGATCCGTAATGATCCGCCTTGGATTACCAAAAGTTTGCTGGTGGACCCTCAGCTTCTCTAGCACCTCTGCCGTTTCCAACGTCTTAGTTGCAAAGAGCCAGGCAAACTTAGTAAATGCATCCACAAGCACAAGGAGGTACTTGTAGCACTTTTTAGTTGATGGCAATGGCCCTAAATGATCTATATGTAACATGTCTAAAGGGAGGTCTTCTTTTGGAATAGGGTTCAGGAAACCCTCCACCTTTCCTTGCTTTCTAGCCGCCAATATGCATGGAATGCAGTTTTGGATATACTTCTTTATCTTTTTCTCCATCTTATTCATCCAGTACTGCCTCCCAATCATTCTCATTGTCTTCTTGATGCCAAAGTGTCCTGTGTCATGGGACCTCTGAATAATCTCCCACTCCATACCTTTCGGGATGACTAGTCTCTGTACTCCACCTTCTTCCTTGTAAAGTAAATCTCCCCTCAGCAAAAAATCATCAAATGTTCCACCTCCACGTAGGACCACCTTAATTGCCTTTAGTCCTTTGTCCCCATTCTGCGCCCTGTCTACTCGGTCCAGCAGCACATCCCGTATAGCAAGGACATAGGGATATCTGCTCAGGGCATCAACATGCCTCATTCTCGTCCCAGCCCGGTGCTCGACCTCGTAATCGAACTGTTCTAGCTCCATTACCCATCTTGCGACCTTAGGTGCTAGGCTGTCCTTCTTAAGGGTTTGTTCAAATGCCTCACAGTCTGTGATTATCTTAAAGTGAATTCCAAGCAAATACACCCGGAACTTCTGCACTGCTTTTACCACAGCCAACACCTCCAACTGGTAGCTGTGAAGCTTCTTCTCTGCTTCTGATGTCTTCCTGCTCATGTAGTAGACCGGGTGGAGCTGGTTATCATCCTTGGACCTCTGTAGGAGAATCGCCCCTAAGCCATCCATGGATGCATCTGTGTGAAGCTCGGTCTCCAGCCTTGGATTGTAAATCCGCAGCACAGGCTCAGCTGCCATTGTCCTCTTCAGCATCAGGAATGCTTGATGTTCATCCTTACCCATCAGAACTTTTCTCCCGCTCTTCAGAAGATCACTAAGTGGCTTGGCAATCTTAGCATAGCCTTGCACATATTTGCGGAAGTAACCTGCCAATCCCAAGAAACTCCGTAGTTGTCTCTCTGTCCTCGGCTCGGGAAAATTGACAAGGGCAGCTACTTTGTCCGGCGACGGCTGAACCGTACTATTCTCCACAACATGTCCTAAGAATTCAATTTGTCTACGCAGCATTTGACATTTCCTCCAATTGATCTCTAATCCATATCTGCTTGCGATTTCTAGCACTTCCCTCAATCTATCCAAAATGTCCTCTATCAAAGGTAGGGGGAAATGCTGTCTAACAATGACCTTGTTAATCGGTTTGTAGTTCACACATATTCTTGCACTCCCATCTTTCTTCCTGGCCACAACCACCTGGCTAGCGAACTCAGAATGGCTGGTCGTGATTATCCCCTTTTCCAACCACTCTTCCACCTGCTCGTCAACTTCGGCCGACTCCTTAGGTGATAACTGCCGTGGTCTCCGGCTAATGTGCGTCTCATTCTTTAGGACTATTTTCATCTTAATCGGCACCTCTTCCATCTTCTTAGGCTGGTAATCCCCGACTAATTCTCTAACCTTGCTGCCTAATTCTGGGTCTAAATGACTGCACTGGTCGTCATCTGTGGCAATAAGCAGCATACAGCCCTCTTCTGGCCATATCTGAGCCTCGCTCCTGCTTAACTTCACTGAAGCATGGTTCAACAGTTCATCACCTAAGAGAGCTCTCACGTAAGGAATGGTTCCAGCAGGCACTACCGAGTACAACAGTGGATATGGGACTCCGTCGATAACAGTCGTCGTCTTAAGTCGGCCCAGCGTCTTGATCATCCCCCCACCTGCGGCTTCTAGAACCTGCTCGTGCCTTTCAAAGTCCAGTTCACCTAATTCCTTGCAAAGGTCTTCGGCAATGATATTATAGTCACTGCCACTATCAATTAGACAGTCCACATTGACTCTGTTAATTTTCACAGTCTTAATCCTATTTTTCCGGCCCTCTGACCGCAACTGTAACAAACCTGCTCTATCAGTGCTCTTTTCTACATGGAAAACATCCCGTTGACCACCACTCGAAGGCGAACCTGGGCATTTCGCGGCAATATGCCCAAACCCGAGGCACTTGAAACACTTGGTCCCCCTTTCCTTAAACTTACAATCACGGCTCAAATGTCCTACGCCCCCACAATTGAACCACCTAGCCTGTTTTGTTTTCTTAGAAAAGTTCGACCCAGGACTCCTTGGTACTTCCACCTCACGCTGCGGCCTATTTGTAGACATTTTGCTCCTCATCATCTCGTAATATTTTACCTTCTCCCGAAACTCGGCGAATGTCTTAGCCCCATACAGCATCGCCTTATTTACTTCACTATCCCGAAGACCGTCGATAATATATTGAATAGTGATTTCCGGTTCCAGGTCAATTCTACTAGCTATTTTCCTCATCTGCAGGATGTACTCTTGGTGGGATTCCCCTTCCTTCTTTTTGCGCCTAAATAGCAACTGATGAATCTCACGACTGTTTGTCTTCGATTCAAACTCCTCCGTCAGGGCCTCCTTAAGTGCTCCCCACGTCTTGAATACTGGTTCCGCCTCCAGCCACAGCTTCGCGGTTCCCTCGAGGCACTTCTTCGCAAAAACCAACATCCGTAGTGGCGACCACTCGTACAATTCACTGTGCTCCTCGATGAGTTCAATCCACTTGCCTACTGGGAAGGCCTTGTCCTCTCCGGTGAATTTCGGGATCGTCCCTTCTATATCCCTGAACTGAAGCTGTCCCCTCATAACTTCGTGGCCCTCATCTCTTCCGCGAGATACACTACTTTCGCTCTCCGACTCTTTGATTCGGCGTTGTTCGTCGCGCAACGCATTACGCTCAGCTTGGGCCTCTGCCAACTCGCGCTGTAGCTGCTCTACGGCTCTACGGTTCGACTTGTTGCCCGCCTCTCTCTCTCAGAAAGATCTTCAGGTGGAGCCATCTTCCAGCGCCTATTCACACTAACACGAAGACACAAAAAGTACTTTCCCCTCCCCTCGGATATACCAGGCACACGCTAGTCTCAGGCTTCTTCCTCGTCACGTGATCCTACGTCAGTCCAACACTACCTTCCCGCGCTTTTTCTCGTCATGTGACCCACCAGCTAGATAGCGTCCATTACGTGAGAAGTGACTTCACCAAAATGGCTTCCCACGCTTTTTCTTTCGAAATCTTAAATGTTTCAACACACAACGTTTATCAGCTAGGAAATTATACCACACTAAAATATCACTCTTCTAACTAATAACTTTTCTCGTCTCTCGGCAAATAAAGTCCAAAATATGCAGCGTGCTCCTATCGTCTTTAGGCAAACACAATTACACTTTGATGAGAAATGCAAGGTCTCGTCTATCGTAAGATGACATCTCGTCTTTCGTAATATAACGTCTCGTCTTTCGTAAGATAACGTCTCGTCTTTCGTAGGATAACGTCTCGTCTTTCGTAAGATAACGTCTCGTCTTTCGTAAAATAACGTCTCGTCTTTCGTAAGATAACTTCTCGTCTTTCGTCTATTCGTCTTACATATAAACTTCTAATCGTCTTATAAATAAACTGAAATTCGTCCTACTGGTTTCATGGCGCGTCTTCATCTCACGTTCCTTTCCACATCCCGGACGAGCCCCCAAAAGTTGTGGGGTGTGGATAAAGGAGACGAGAGAACTTATTTCGGATAAATTTTATTATCCTTCAATACACTGGGCACACTGGGAAACTTCCGTCGTACACACACCGTCCATTCTGCTACTCAGCTACATTCACGTCATCGTCCCACTTTCACTCGCGCCAACCTCTCGCCATCTTTCCATCACCCAACTATCTCACTCCCAGCATCCACTCTGAACAACTGACGATCACCACCCGTCACAAACAAGCGACGATCACCACCCGTACACCATCTCAGTCCCATATATATATATATATATATATATATATATATATATATATATATATATATATATATATATATATATATATATATATATATATATATATATATATATAAATGCTTATGGAAAAGGAAAGATAAGTGGGATGGCAACAAGTTTTTGGGATAAGGAAGCCCAGTGAGCACTAACCAATAAGATGACTTCAGATTGGCGAGCTGCTGGGGGTGTCGAATTGACACATAAAGAACACAAAAGCTTTCGGAGGTGATCCCTTCTTCAGCACCGAAAGCTTCCGTGTTTTTGTTGTGTTTTACGTGTGTCACTTCGACACCCCCAGCAGCTCGCCAACCTGAAGTCATCATATTGGTGAGTGCTCACTGGGCTTCCTTATCCCAACAACTTGTTGCCATATGTATGTGTGTGTGTGTATATATATATATATATATATATATATATATATATATATATACACACACATACGCGCACACACACACATATATTGGTAAAAGGTGCTAGCATTCTGCAAGAATTTCATCTCACCTTGAAAGATCATTCATTTTTCAGAGATATATTTCATCAATGGAAATATTTTTTTAATTCTCAAGATTTTACCTCTGCACCAATTTTCGTTCTTTCCTTATGTAACAATAATAAAGTAAAACGATCCCTAAAATTTGCAATTTTAAGAATATTATACTTTTTCCACAGTAGGGTACTAAAGTCACACATTTCTGTCAAATTTGAAAGTTGTAGCTTATCTAGAAGTAAAATTATATTTATCTATTTATCAAGAATGAGGTCAGGTTCAACTCTGTGGAATTTACTTTTGTGAAGTTTTGGTAAACCATAAAGTCTAGGGGGAATGGGGTTCATCACTAATAAGTTGTGTTTGTTTTTAGGAGTGAAAAGAAGAGAAGTCGAAGAAATAGCTTTAGGATCGCAGATTGGTAAATCGAGGTAGGATGTTTTTCAAAACAGAAATATTGTTGTTACGAATGAAATCATAACATTCCTCCAAATAAACGTCTCATTCCATCACCACCATGCCATTCCCTTTATCAGCCTTTTGGACAATCAAATTGTTGTCTGTAATGAACTTTTTAACACTAGAAAGTAAGGCGGGAGAGTGAGAGTGGGATAGTGGTCTGGCTTGAGGAAGGAAGAAATACTACAAGCAAAAACGTGCTTTAACGAAGGAGATTCTTTTTGTAGGGTCAAATCACAATCGACGGCTAGATTCTTCAACACACGTGTAGATAAAGGGAGGCTAGGAGCGAATTTCAGGCCTAAGTTAAACACGTCCAAAACAGAAGGGGGTAAAACACGATTGGATAAATTGGTCACTCTGGTGTGGAACTTGTGGTCACTGAGTTTAGAGGGACTGGAATCACTGCACACACACTGCACTGATTTTGAGGAAAGAGCAGCCAGTTTTTTTCCTAAGCGTAGGGAGCTTGGTGAAACCAACATCACTTAAACGTTGTTCGACACTGTCATCAAAGGTTAACCATTCCAGCCAATGAAGAGCATGGCACAATTCAGAATGGAGGAGGCACAAGTAATGGGAAAGAGAAGACCTCCTGGAATACTAAGATTTGAGTTCTGATTTCAACCAAGAAATCTTAGCCGTCTTGATGGCCTGCAAAGCAGCTGATGAAGAAGAATTACTCTTGATACACACAAACCTTGGGAAAACAACAAGTCTTAAACACTTACTAATGAAGAAAATGTTTAACGACGCAAACTTGAACTTAACTGAACAATTTAAATACATCTTGGCCTTAACTGCTAAACTAGCATTACAAATATCAAGAAGAGGTCAGGCTCAACCCTGTGGAATTTACTCATCGAGAAAAAGAAAGAATTTTGTCACTTCCACAAATTTATTTGGCACGACCGGTTATAAAAATCGTTCCATATATATATATCTACAGTCAAACTCGGATATAACGAGCGCCACGGGACCGTCTAGTTTTGCTCGTTATAGCCGTTAAACTTAATATCCGTGAAGGCAAAAGCATGCATGCGTATCGTGAAATAAGACATAAGAAGTAAAAGTGAATATATAAACAGAAAGTTTATTTAGTAAATTTATGGAAAAACATAAAAATGAGAATAAACTAGAAAATTTAAAATAAACATTTGTACATATAAAATTTACTCACAGCTGCATCCTTAATCACTCCCCTTTTTAGAAAAATAACTTTGAATAGTAGCCTGTTTCATAGATTTCACTTTGAAGTCTCTTAAGTTTCCTCTTATTACACTTATTGCACTAAAAACACCATCGGAAATGTCAATGTTTTCAAAAAAATCATTTAATGTTTCCACAGCATTCTGAGCTTGAGAGTAAGTTGGCACGGCTTTCGTCGGGATTGTGTCTTCGACACATTCAACAATGTCTTCATCACTGTCTGCTGTGTTTTGTACTGTCTCTATTATTTCACTCTCCGTAGGAATTCCACTGGTAATCAAATCATCATCAACATGAACAAAATTGTCAATGTCATTTACATGGTCAAAATTCGCAATTCCATTTTCTTTAAGCCATTCTGATTTTCATCAACGTTATGGTTATCAATCGAAAATTCTCCCGATATTAAACCAGACATTCGAAAACAGTTAATGATCGTTGTAGGTGAAACATTGTCCCATGCATCTGTCATCAAATGAATTGCATCCAATACAGAGACGTTGCCATCTAAACCTCTTTCCCTCCTTTCAATCAACTGTAGAACAAAAAATCGCTTGAAATGGCATTTAAAACTCGTAATTATCCCCATGTCCATTGGCTGCAAAATAGAAGTCGCATTTGGAGACAAAAACACCAGTTTTACATTGGACAACTCCTGCATATGTGGGTGCGCAGGACAGTTATCGACAAGGAGTAGAATGTTTCTATTTTTCCTCCGTAACTAGTTGTTCTACTCACTTACATATTGCTGAAAAATATTGGAAGTCATCCATGCCTTTTTATTAGCTGCATATTCAACGGGAAGCTTCTTTACATTATTGAAGCAACGCGGCTTTTGTGACTTACCAATAACAAAAAGTTTTTTTTTTGTCACTCCCATTCATGTTTGCGCACATTAAAACTGTTAAACGATTCTTAGGTCTTTTGCCACCAACACATTTGTCACCTTTGAATTTAAACGTTGCATCAGGCATCATGTTGTAAAACAGTCCAGTTTCGTCGGCATTGTAGATGTCTTCTTCTCTGTAACCTTTTCGACACTCCTCCCAAACACTTTTCACCCATTCACTTGCCGTTTTTGAATCTGCTGACAGGGCCTCTCCACTGACTTTCGCATAAACAATGTTATGCCGATTTTTAAAACGATCGAGCCACCCATTATTGCATGTGAAGTTTTCATGTCCTAACTGTTTTGCAAATTTATCTGCCTGTACCTTTAAAATGGGGCCGTTGATGGGGAAACCAGCATTTCTCTGCGTCTCAAACCACTCCAGCAGTGCTTGATCAACAGTACCCAAGTCACACTTCCTCATTTTCTTGTTCGTTGTTAGGTTGTTCTCTAGTGCAGATAAAATCGCTTCTTTGTTTTTCCGTTAGGTTGAAACCGTAGACGACGATAAATTAAATTTTTTACACACTTCAACATTTTTTTACCACGTTCTAACTCTCGAATAATATCAACCTTTTCGCGAATAGACAAACACTTCCATCTATGTACGGACATGTTACTCGTTCAAGGGCAAAATCTCAACTGATTTTTGTGATCAACGCTACGAACTTTCTTTGCAAACTGCGAGCATACCAATTCCAGGAAGAGTTAATGAGGAGACGGATTAAATCTGGGATTTCCCATCTTTACGTGGGAAAGGGTGTTGGGTGCATTCGGCTGAGCGACGGGGGCGGGCGCCATTGTACATGCCCTTAGCCCCTTACCCCCCTTCCAAACACCTCCTGGCTGTAAAAGAGCTGTGGGTTGGGAGGAGAGGACAAAGGACCTCCGCGGGTGCCACTGTACCTGCAAGTTGGGAATTCTTGGTTTGGACGAAGGGATTATTTTTTTAACAACAACGCCGCGGTCTTTAACCTCCCCGAGGGATAGGGTGTAGAGGCTGGACTCGAGAACACAAGGTTACATATCTTGGGTCACTATGAGGATTGAAGGGGCTGACCGCCACCGCGTTTGAGACAGTGAGACGTGGTCGAAGTTTGCTCGATATATCCGTGAAGCGTGCTCGTTATATACGTGAAATATTTGTATGTAAATACTCGTAAACTTATCTTGGAGGTAGCATTTGCTCACTATAGCCGTGACCTCGTTACAACCGTGCTCGTTATAAACGAGTTTGACTGTATATATATTGCACTGGTGGTGTAGTGGTTTACGTGTCGGCTTTCTATTGCAAAGTTTGGGTGTTCAAACCCCTCGAATGGAGGTTTTATTTTAAAAAAAACTATCATCAGTGCCTGGCAGTAGGCAGCAGTACTGTCAGTATGGTATAGAGCCGAAAACAAATGATGTTGGTTGGGTCTATATCCAATACAGCTGTAGGCGTGATCAGGACGATTTGAACGGCTACAGTACTGCGATGTGGAAAGCAAGAGGGAAACTACCACATTACAATCCCTAGTAAAGATTATATGATTGGACAATATGAGTTCTCTCGAGGTAAAACAATCCGGAGGTAAAATAGTCCCCCAATCGGATCTCCGGGCGGGGACTGCCTTGAGGAAAACATTTGTCGAAAGTAAATTACGAATAGGGACTTGGAACGTAAGAACTATGAGAAAGGCAGGAAAGCTAGAGAACTTGAAAGAAGAAATGAGAAGAAATAGAGTTGACATTATAGGGCTAAGCGAAACTAGATGGGAGGGAGATGGACAGTTTGACTCGGAAGAATTCACGGTAGTTTATTCTGGAGGAAATAGTGGGGAAAGGGGAGTAGCTCTGGTACTTAGGAAAGATATGATGAAAAGCGTGACAAAGATAATAGCAACGAACGATAGACTGATGGCAATAAAGCTAAAAGCAGTCCCAGTGGACATGCTGATAATCCAGGTATATATGCCAACGTCAGCTCATGACGATGAAGAAATAGATGAGATCT
This sequence comes from Tanypteryx hageni, assembly GCA_028673005.1. NCBI lineage: Eukaryota > Metazoa > Arthropoda > Insecta > Odonata > Petaluridae > Tanypteryx > Tanypteryx hageni. Next base: position 24,508,968 of record CM054116.1, on the reverse strand, counting down.
ATGAGCAAATTAATGAAATTTACGAAGAAGACGGAAGAGGAAAGGTAAACTGCATAATAATGGGAGATTGGAACAGCATAGTCGGAGAAGGACAGGAAGAAAATGTTGTCGGGCAATACGGACTTGGGAAGAGAAATTGAGGAGGGGAGAAACTCGTAGAATTCTGCATCAATAATGACCTTGTAGTGACTAATACATGGTTCAAAAACCATAAACGAAGGTTATACACATGGAAAAGCCCAGGAGATAGAATGAGATGCCAAATAGATTACATCCTTGTAAAACAAAGATTCAGGAACAGCATAAAGAACGCCAAGGCATTGCAAGGAGCAGACATTGATTCAGATCATAGCCTTCTAATACTTGACGTGAGTACAAAGCTCAAACAAATAAGAAAAACGAGAAGAGAAAGACAGACCTGGGACCTAGAAAAACTGAAAGAAAGGCAGGATGTAGTCAGCAGGAAGTTGGAAGATAACCTAAGAAAGTTGGAAAACAAACCGAAGACCGTTGATATAGAATGGGATGAAATTAAAACCAGTATCAAGGATACCTTGGATATAGGGATTGGAAAACAAGAGAAGAAAATCAGAAAACCATGGATCACGAAGGAAATGCTGGAGAAAATGGATGAGAGACGAAAATGGAAAAACGTTAACAGTGAGGAAGGTAGAGCCAACTATAGGCGTATAAACAATGAGTTGAGAAGGGTAACAGATAAAGCTAGGGAAAATTGGATAAAAGGAAAATGTGATGAAATAGAACAAATGGAGAAGTTAGGACGGTACGATATGATGTACGCTAGGGCACTGGAATTAGAAGATAAGAAGTCTAATGGAATTTGTGGTAAAGGAATTATGAATACGGATGGGAAGATAGTCTCAGAAACAAAGGATGTAGCACAGGTATGGGAAGAATACATTACGGAATTATACAGCAAACAGGCAGGAGCGGCAAAAATAGAACTGGAAAATGAGGAAAACATTGAAGAAGACAACTTAGGACCAAGTATTATGGAGAGCGAAGTAGAAAAGGCGATAGTGGAACTAAAGAAGGGGAAAGCCACGGGCAGCGATGGAATACCGGCTGAGATACTTAAAGTCATGAGATCAGAAGGGCTAAAAGCGATCACGAAATTAATTGATAAGATTTACGACACGGGAGAGTGGCCTCAGGATTTCCTAGAAGTAACAATGATCCCTCTAAAGAAGAAGCCAAAGGCAATGCAGTGTAAAGATTACAGAACTATAAGCCTTCTGTCACACACATCGAAGATCATCACGAGGATTCTTAATAAAAGGCTGGAGAAAAAGGCAGAAGAAATAATAGGGGAAGATCAATTCGGTTTCAGAAAAGGACGAGGAACTAGAGATGCTATAGGAGTAGTTAGAATCATATCAGAAAGGGCAATAGAATACAGTCAAGATATCTGCGCATGTTTCGTAGACTGGCAGAAGGCCTTTGATAGAGTAAATTGGGTAAAGTTGATGAAGATATTAAAGGATATAGGTGTAGACTGGAAAGACAGGAGACTGATTAGGAATCTATATGAGAATCAAGTTGTAAAGGTCAGGTTTGAGAATGTGGACACCTGCGGAATAAATATCGGTAGAGGAGTAAGACAAGGTTGCTGCCTATCGCCAACCCTATTCAATATATATGGAGAAAGTCTAATGCAAGAAGCTTTAGAAGGCACAGGGGATTTCAAAATTGGAGGAAGGATTATAAGAACAGTAAAATACGCAGATGATCAAGTACTTCTAGCAAGAAAGGAAGAGGAGCTACAAAAAATGATAAATAGACTAGTGATAACAGGTAGAAAATACGGTATGGAAATAAATACAGAAAAATCATTCGAATATCGGGTAAAGAAGAGAATCTGAACATAACTATTGGGGGAAAGCCATTAGAACAAGTTTCAGAATATAAATACCTTGGAAGTATCATAACATGAGAGGCAAAATGTACGGATGAGATCAAAACTAGAATAGGAAAAGCAAAAGCGGCTTTCAGGAGAAAGAAACAACTACTTACAGGGAATATAAGGGAAGATATCCGCAAGAAGTTGATAAAATGCTACGTATGGAGTATAGCATTGTATGGGGCAGAAACATGGACGCTAAGGAAAAATGACATCAAATACTTGGAAAGCTTTGAAATGTGGACTTGGAGGAGAATGCTGAAGATAAAATGGACAGATAGGATGAAAAACGATGAAGTGCTACGAAGAATAGGAGAGAAGCGAATGATTATACAGACTATCAGAAAGAGGAAGGCTAACTGGGTTGGACATTACCTGAGGAGAGAGAGTATGATTAAAGACGTGTTAGAAGGAAAACTAGATGGGAAAAGGGAAAGAGGTAGGAAAAGGTTTCAGCTGATAGACGATTTGAAAGGGAAAGAGAGTTATCAAGATATAAAGACGACAGCGGAAAATAGGAGTATATGGAGAACCAGGTTTAACCAAGAATAATCACGGACCTGTCTACGGACAGACTACCTATGATGATGATATATATAGGGAAAAAGGGGGGAGGGAGACAGGAGGGGTTACACAGAAAACGAATGGAAGGTAATTAAATAAACGGTTAGGAAAAGGAAGGGGTTGGAAAAGGAAGGTGTAAGCAAAATAAAGTTATAAAAACTTGGTAAAGGGGGGGAGGGAGGGGGCTATATATATGGAAAGATTTTAAAACAATTTTGTTGACGATATTCGCTCAAAGGCGTTTTGAGAGAGTATACCAGAGCAACCGGAAGACGAATCGTAGAAAAGACACATGTGCAAAGAAATGACGGCTAACCATTCAGAAGTTTATTTTATAGAATAAACAACACTTACTTGGATATTGAACAGTTGCATCAGAGAAATGATTCTACAAAAGGGAGAAACTACGATGCAGATAAAATAAAGGTATCATACATGCAGCAATAGGATCGAAAAGGATAGCGCGATCTTGCTGCTAAGAGGTTGCTTATATGCACTGACTCCTCAGCCCAAGGTGGGGACTCACGTCCAGACGAAACCCTGAAAAAAGCGCCCTCTCTCGACTCTCGAAACCCACCGGAATTAACTCGATCTCTCCCGGTAGTTCGAGAGAGGGAACGATAGGGGGAGTCGTACTACTCGGTACAGCCTTTTAAATTCATGAACATACCGCCTGCCTCGTTGCATGACATCGCAACGAAATGAGGCAAAAGAACAGTATAAAAAACTGTGAAATAACAGTGTAGAAAAAAAGGAAAGCAGTATTTTACAAAACATGTAGACAGACAATATAAGGTATTTAATCAGCATCTTGACAAAGGCCGCCCGCCCTGAAGAACTCTGGGGACTGAACGGCCAGAAAGTTTGAAATAACTGCATCATCGACGGGAAGTGGAATAATTTTGACCAACGGCCGTCGATATTCTGAGTTAGCCATCCTCACTGTGACCACTCTTGTTAAACCATCAGCCCCTGGATGTAATTGTATGATTCTACACATTGGCCGCTTTGTAGGAGGCAGTAACTCGCCCTTCAGCAGGACCAGGTCTCCGACTTTGAGTGAGTGATCTGTATGTAACCACTTCGTTCTTTGCTGTAGATGATGAAGCACTTCCTTGGTCCATCTGTTCCAGAAATGATTATGCATGAGTGAAATCATACAGTTTGGTCATAATTTAAGTCAAGGAAGGGTTCTGGAGGAGCAATAAGTGATGCTCCTATCAAAAAATGTCCTGGCGTGAAAGCCACCAGGTCGTTGGCGTGTCTACTCATAGGGCAGAGGGGCCTGGAGTTGAGGCACGCTTCGATCTGGGCAGCCAATGTGGAGAGTACCTCATACATCAGCGTAGCATTTCCAATCGTTCGCTTGAAGTGGTATTTGAAGCTCCGCACACTAGCCTCCCACAGACCGCCGAAATATGGAGCACGAGGAGGGATGAAAGACAATGTAGTCCCGTCCTTGGCCACTTGAGCTGCAATCTCTGTACTTAGCGCAGATATAGCCTTGCAGAGACGCTGCAACTCCGTGTCCACTCCCCGGAATGGTGTCCCATTGTCACTGTAAATCACTCTACAGTGACTTCACCGGGCGGTGAAACGGCGATATGCAGCTAGAAAGGAAACAGTCGTATAATCGGATACTATTTCAATATGAACTGTTTTTATGACCATGCAGACAAAGATCGCCACATATCGTTTATGGGACTTATTTCCTCGGCCTTTAGAGGTGCGAACAGCAATTGGTCCAGCATAATCCAGTCCAGTATGGGTGAAAGGCCGAGTAGTAGTCAGTCTGACCTTCGGAAGAGGGGCCATCTGCTGTTTAATAGGCTTGGCAGCGCAGCGTGCGTATCTGACACATTGATGGGCAACTTTATGCGCAAGCTGAGTACCTCGTAGGGACCAATAATTACGATTTACATGTCTCAGCATAATTTGTGGACCTCCATGTAGAGTGACTCGATGAGCCTCTTCCATTAATAACCTGAAGATTAGATGGTTCTTCGGCAGAATAATGGGATGTTTCTCATTCTCACTGAGAAACTGGGAATTTTGTAGCCGGCCTCCGACCCTCAAGAGTCCCTTCTTGCAGACAAATGGTAGCAATCCGAGAAGAGCTCTTCCTTTGGGAAGTTCTCGAGCCAACTGTAGACATTGGAGCTCAACCGCGAAGCACTCCGACTGCACAGCTTTGAATAGTCCTGTTTTTCCAGCCTAGAGCTGTTTCAGTAAGCGGCCCAACTTGCCTCTGGAGTTTTGACAATGGAGCATTCATTCTCCATCTGAAACAATATGATATAATACGAGTTATCTTATTAAAATATGAACATGTTTTAAATGAAGACAGTAATGAAGCTTCTGCTTGAGTGGCAAATGCAACCGCTTGAGTACGTTGCTCCTCATCCGTGCTGTGAGATTCTTCTGATGCACTCGCTCAGTGTGACTTAACATGGATCAACCAATCTGGTCCATGCCACCATAGGTGGGATTTTTGCAGCTCCTCTGGGGTGTATCCTCTGGTAGCACAATCCGCTGGATTATCCGTAGACCGAATGTGATGCCAGCTAGCATCAGGCAGCGTGGTGATGATCTCACTGACGCGGTTAGCCACAAATGGCTTCCATCGAGAGGGATGTCCTTGAAGCCAAGCCAACGTTACCGTGGAATCTGTCCAACAGTGAATTGCTGTTGGTTTCGATGGAAGCTGTTTCAGTAGAAGGTTCAGCAATCGAGTCAGCAGAAGAGCACCACACAGCTCCAGTTTGGGCAGGCTCTGCGATTTTATCAGTGCCACCTTAGTCTTAGCAATGATCAGAGATGAGGCTGCCTTGTCTGCAGAGTGTCTGACCACTGTGTAGACTGTAGCTGCATATGCTCTCTCTGAAGCATCGGAAAACCCATGTAACTCCCAACTTGATTCCGATACGGTTTGGAATCAACGTGAGATTTGTATCTCGGAGAGAAAGGGCAGTTGCTTCTTAAGCATGATCAAGCGGTCCAGCAAGGGTCCAGTCAGCGCGGTATCCCAGTCAATTTTATAGATCCACAGATCCTGCAGTAGTATTTTACATTTGATTAGAACGGGTGCTAACCAACCTAAAGGATCAAATAGACGGGCAATTTCAGAGAGAATTGCGCATTTCGTTACGACTCTCTGAGTCTCTGGAAGAGAGACTTTGAAGAAAAAACAATCCTGTGCAGGTATCCATTTCAAACAGAGTGTGGAAACCACTTCATCTAGGTTGAGTGAGCGTTCGTCTGATGGCGAGAGTCCTTCAAGCGGGAAATTAGAGAAGAGATGTGGAGGAAGGAAAATGGAGTGAAGATGTGGAGGAGGGAAAATAGAGGATCGATGTGGAGTAAAGAAAATAGGGGAAAGATGTGGAGGGAAAATCAGAAATGGTGCAGAGAGAAAATAGAGGAGAAATGAGCAGGAGAAATGAGCAGGAGAAATGTGGGGAGAAATCAGAGGATGGATGTAGGGGAGTGAAAATAGAGGAGAGATCTGGAGGAGGGAAAATAGGAAAAAGATGTGGAGGGAAAATTGAGTAGAGATGTGCAGAAGGGGAAGGAGAGGATAGCTATGGAGTAGGGAAAATAGAGAGATGAGGAGGAGTGAAAATAGAAGAGAGAAGTGGAGGAGGAAGAATAGCAGAGAGACGCAAAGAAGGGAAAAGAGAAGAGAGATTTGGAGATGGGAAAATAGAGGATGTGGAGGAGGGAAAATAGTGAAGAGATGTAGAGTGAAAATAGAGGAACGTTAGGAGGATTGTTTAGCAAGGTAAAAACTGAGGTAAGCAGCGGGGAATGGGTTGGGAAGAGGTGTTCGTTGATGATGTCATTAGGGTAGGTCTTCATGTGGTAGAGGATTTCCAATTGTTCACGTAGCTTGAGTCTTTAGCTTTTATTTTCGAAATGTAATATCAGCAGAATTTTTGTGATCGATGAGATATTTAGCAAAATGGGATTTTTGAGAGCTGGAAATATGGCAATATTGATGTTCTTTGCAAAGGGTCTTAAAATTTCTTCCCGTTTGGCCAATGTAAAATCCAATGTAAAAACAAACTAAGACCCCCTTTCTATGGAACCTCTAGTTTAGGCCATTCACTTTCAAATGGCAAATACAGCATTGAAAACCTCAATAAAAGTGGCATTTACAAATTGAGTTGCAATAATTGCAACAAATTTTACATTGGTGGTCAGTGGGCTATGAACACCTTTGTTGTTGTAGTCATCATAACTTGTTATAACATTATATAACATTGATAACTTTCTAGAAAATTTTCTCATGCAATGTCAAATAATTTTATATTAAAATACAGTGCAGTATGTGTTATAATGCACTAGATATGATGAAAATAATCATTTATTGTCCTAATATGTTATATAATGCATGCTGTTACATGTTTTAACATATTTATTATTAAGATTTTTCATGACTTAGATGAGCCCAGGACATTTCTGGAATGAAATACATGTTACATAGCTCTCTTTATGCATGTTCCATATACAGAGCCATTACCAGGAACCACCTATAGCAGTGATGGCGAACCTATGGCATGCATGTCAAGGGTTGCATGCGGAACGATTCTGGTTGGCACGCCAAAAAATGGAATAAGAAATAAAATGTGCCACTCGCTAATACATGACCAAAATGACCCCAGAAATCTAATAAATATAGGTAATATAGGCTTCGTTTATATTATTATAATATTATTTTTGGTTATATTATGATTATTCGCCGTCGGCCCAATCTGCCCCTAGCATGACAACAAAATTTAGTATTTGACATTTTTATTAGTATATCGTTAATATCTAATATTTTCTTTAACTGGAAAATTTCAAACGGAATTTGATGCCTTGGATCACTCCGTTCATGTCATTCATCTTCTTCATTTCTTAATTTAATTCTATTAAGTGATTTTGATGAAAATGGCATTACTTCTCAAATATGTGATAAAATAAAATTTTTACAATGAAAAACACATCTGCCTACCCCATCAGGTAATTCCTTTGTAATACTCCTGCAATCACTCACTGCATCCTTATCTTTGCTTTTCTCATTACCCAAAACATCTTTTAAAAGTGCTTCCTTATCCCTTAACATTGCCCTTAATTTCATTTCCACAACTTTTGCCTCTTTTAGTTCTCTTTCTAGATCACGTAATAAACTCTTTGTAGTAGTTAGCTGGTTACGAAGATCACAGCACCTAGCCTGTTCCTCTTCTAAGCACTCAGTGGCCTCCTCCAGTTTATGACAAAGATTCGCCATTCCATCTTCCATCTGCATAAGTTCAAGCAAAATGAGAAATAATTTTAAATAACCAGAAAGAAAACCTTATGTGAGACAACATTATTAAAAACATTTTGTTGAGAGAATTTTTAAATCTCTACCATCTGCTGATAGCTGTGTATTTTTAGCATACAGAGCCTCAGAGACTATAAAAATCGAAAATTTTAAAATTGTAAATTTTAGAGGTTGTTTTAACCCCATTTGAACATTAAAGTTTAATAATTTTTTAGGTACTACGGGATGAGCTAGGAAGCTGAAATTTTCAAATTATTTACAGAGTAGTGAATTTGCACAAATAAACATTTCAATCTCTCCATATATATATATATATATATATATATATATATATATATATATATATATATATATTGCGGCAACCGTTAAAAATGTTTAAACTTTAAACAATTAGAAAAAATTATTTTACTTCTAGAAGTGCTACAAATTTAAAATTTGGCATAAATGTGTGACATTTTAACCCAATGTGGAAAACGTATAATATTCATAAAATTGCAAAAATTGGCAATTGTTTTATCCATTATTGTTCCATAAGGAAAAAAAGAAATTTGGTCCTGAGGAGAAATAATTTGAATTAAAGACATATTTCCCAGGATGAAATATCTCTCTAAAAAATTAGGTAATGTTTTTCCAAGGTGAGATGAAATGCTTGCAGTATGCAAGCACCTTCTACTAGTCTGTTATATCCTCCTCCTCTGTAAGAAACGTCTATATAGAATGATACATAGGAGGATACTAATGTTTAGGCACTTCCAGATGAGCTGGAGATTCGAATTTTTTTCTTTGGTAGGATTTTGTACAAAACAGACTAGAAAAAACGAAAATCTTGAAAAGGTGCAACAATGCGGCCGCTAAAAATTTGCAATTGTTTAAACAAATTTTCAAGGTTTATGGATTTCTGAATGTGCTACGGAGCTGAGATTTTTTTTAGAGGTAGTATTAGTAAAAAAACGAAATAGGGATTATACAAATTTTGATATTTTGATTTGTTTTGATGTTAAAAATTCTTAAAGTTTAAACAAATAGATAACGATTTTGGTCCTACGGTATGAGTTAGGAAGTTGAAATTTTCAAGTTATTTACAGAATAGTGGATTTGCACAAATAAACATTGTAATCTCTCCATAAATATATTGCGGCGGCCGTTAAAAATGTTTAAAATTTAAACAATTAGAAAAATATTATTTCGATTCTAGAAGTGCTACAACTTTAAAATTTGGCATAAATGTGTAGCATTAGTACCCCATAATGGAGAAAGTATAAAATTCTTAAAATTGCAAAGTTTGGGGATTTTTAATCTATTATTTTTACATAAAGAAAAAACGAAAATCGCTGCGGAGGTGAAATCTTTAAAATTAAAAAAATATTTGTAATGTTGATATATATATATATATATATATATATATATATATATATATATATATATATATATATATATATATATATATATATATATATATATATATATATATATACATTAATTATATATATATATATATATATATATATATATATATATATATATATATTTTCTCTCGCTGAAGAAGGGCGTGTGTTGCCCAAAAGCTCCAAATTACAAGCCTTCCTCTATCTCTGTGGATGTCCACCACCGTATGGTAAGTGTTCACTGGCTCCTTCCTATCCCTCTCAACCTCTCATTGCATTTATTTTATCATATTATTTATTTTTTCCGTATCGTTATATTATATTATATATATATATATATATATATATATATATATATATATATATATATATATATATATATATATCGGCTAAACCGATTTCAATCAAATTTGGTACATAGAATACTCACATAAATCAATGACCAAAATGGCATGTTCGGACTGAATCCACTAAGCATGGATGTCACAATTGCAAAGTTAAACATTTCGTTCTTTCCTTATGGAAAAATATTGGAGTAAAACATTACCTAAAATTTGTAATTTTAAGAATATTATACTTTTTCCATTGTGGGGTACTAATGTCACACCTTTGTGCCAAATTTTAAAATTATATTACATTTAGAAGTGAAACAATATTTATCTGTTTAAATTTTAAATATTGTAAACGGCTGCAATAACAACTCCATGGAGATATACAAATATTTATTTGTGTATTTTCACTAAGCTCTAAATAACTTTAAAATTTCAGCTTCATAGTTCGCCTTGTTGTACCTAAACATTTATATATATGTTTCAAATTTTAAGAATTTTTAACAGCAAAACAAATTAAAATATTAAAACATCTATACATCTTTTTTTTACAAATTCTACCTTTAAGAATAATTTCAGCTCTGTAGCACATTTGGAAATATATAATTCTTGAAAATTTGTTTAAACAATAGCGAATTTTTAGCGACCGCATTGTTGAATAATTTCAAGATTTTTTCTATATAGAATTTGCTGCAAAATGTTTGTAAAACTCGTAGCTATGACTTATAGTTTCCGCGATAAAAATTAATAAACTTTAATTTACAAATGGGCTAAAAACAACCCCTAAAAATTATTTTTCTAATTGGTCTTGAGCAAAATCCTTTTATCGCGCAAATTTTCAGCTCCATATTCCTTTTAGATTGGTCTAAATATTATAATTCCTTTTCCCCATGTTAACTTATGGCAGATTTTTCTTTAATATTTCCTGTTTTTGGATTTTGACGTCGTTATAAGTTTATGCCGTAGTGTTAAATCAATTGCATTAAATACAATCCACTGATTCTCTTTAGAAGCACTAAATTAAAGCTATTATTATATACAGTTCATCAACCCCATAACGGAAAGGAGTAATGTTCTTTTATTTAATAAAATATATCGTGTTTTAAAATTATGACATCATCATATGTATTTGTCTTTGGTTGAAATCAATGGAGCAATAAGAATTTCCATATTAAAAAGCATTAAAGCGATGCCATTATAATACAGATTGCCAATTCCCATTGAAAAGCATTGTCCTGGTTGCTATGGTAGCTGAAGTTTTATTGTTCATCTGCTTTCCAATTAAAAACATATTTCGTTGTCAATTCGGAACTAATTTGAATTTGATCTTCAAAGATAAGAAACCTCATTCTTTTAGCTATAGAATTGTTTTTGCCCCGAGATTCTATGTTAATTATAACTAATTTAAAAATGCAAATTTATGAAACGCTGCAGAGATTTCCATGTTTTTCTTATGAAGTATCGAAATGGAACATTGGGGTCAAGAATGCTCCATTAAAAATTGAAAAATTTGGAATTTTCGATTTTTCTGAATGGTTGTACCTAATAATCTATCATCCTGCAAAATTTCAGGTCCGTGGCATATATAGGTTCTATATATTATATATATATATATAAGAAGCAGCTATTTATAATAGATAAGGACGACAATACAATCTCAAGGTTTTACAATGACATGGTCAACAAGGCAACATCGTTGAAAAGCTTAAATTTTTCCAATAAACATGATTTAACCGTATAACTTGAGCAATTTCAAACCAAGGCAAAAACTGACGATAAGAATAAGAATTTGTTTGTTTTTCTTCAATTAAGGTCAATTAATTCTAATTTAATTTTGCAAAAGAAAAAGAGCCTGCAAGTGAAAAAAAGGAATTTTTAAGTGTTCTCTTATGAGGATTTCTATAGAGCATTCTGGCGAACGGATGGATGGACCTAAAGATGGACAGACAATAATGATATTATGTATAATGTTTTTTCAAACTTACTAACATCAAATTCCAGAGTTTGCATCCCGATTACAAGATATTTTAAAATGAAATTTGAAAATGGCCTGCAGCGATTCCCATATATTCATGAAGGAAATGAATGCGTTTGGAATCAAACCAACGAACTTGAGAAAAAATGAACTGCCGTTGCACACACGCAGAAGGTCTAGCTTTCCTAACAGTTTCTCATTCTATTTTCACGAAAAAGGGAAAGCGACATATTAGACAAAAATAAAAAAAAATCAAATTCAATAGGTTTTTATTTCCTGATTAGCCATAATACATATATTTACATACATTTTACATTCAATTTCTTAGTACATGGCCTGATCAGAAAATACCCTGTTTAGGCAAAAGGCCTCTTCAGGGCTGATACAGGTGCGGATAGATAAATTGTCATTGTATAACCAGTGGTATATCGATTTTTAATGCTTTCTCCGGGGGGTGGCTTTTTGCCTGGCATTCGCCCGAGACGGAAGGGAAACCCGGCAAAACCTTCCGTAGACAGCCTGACTAGATGGTCTCTAACACATTTTCACTTGTGCACAGCACCAGCTTATCACTTTCACTTTTTCTTCGTAGATAAATAAATATAACAAATGGCATTTGTAATGCATAACAATAAAAATAGAATATATAATATATAACAAGGTAAAAATAGAATTGATTTTATATAAATAGCATTTGAAATGCGTAAAAATAGAATATAGAAAATACGATAACATAGATTTGAGTATAAGTTTAGAATATAAATTTTGGTTGGGCTAGCGCCGTCTTCTTTTTTTCCTTTTCTTTGGCGGCAGCAGCGGCCATCCGTCCTGAGGGCACATGTGGGGAGGGATAGGGACCTTGGTGCGGGCGTTAAGGGTAGGGGCGTCTGGGTAATAGAGCGATAGCGTTGCCTCTATTATCCTGCCGGGAGAGGGGCGCTTGGGGTGGGTTGGAAGGATAATGGGTAGGGGAGCGAGGATTTTTTGGAAGAGGTGGGGGACATGTGCCCTCATTCTTTCGGCCGCTCTACTGCGGAGTCTCGCCATACAATGCAGGACCGGTTCTATTTCGGCCCGCTCGTACACCTCGGCTCTCGGTGTGCGGACGGGGGCCCTCATAATGTTGGAGGATGGATCTCTCGATGGCTGCCAGCCTCGAGATATTTTCTTTGGCGAGTGGCGTGATGGCGTGGGCGTCAATGACGGGTCTGATAAAGGATTTATACAAGTGTATGGCCGTCTCCTCAGAGACGCCTTTTCCTCCCGCTCGTACGGCTCTGATGAGGTTGCTGCGCCTGGTGACGGTGGATATGACATTTCTCAGATGGGTGGCGAACGTCAGGTGGCGATCGAGGGTAACACCTAGGTATTTCCCCTCTTTCTGCAGGCCGACTCTTTTCCCCCAAAGGGTGACGGAGGTCCGCTGCTGCGGACCTCCCCGTTGCGCCCCCTCGTGAGTAAAGGTCATCAGAATAGATTTTTCCGGGTTCGGCCACAGGCGCCACTTCCTCATCCACTCCTCGAGCCGCCGGAGGTCCTTTTGAAGATACCGCGCCGCGGTGTCTGGTTTGCATGCCGTGGCCCACAGCGCAGTGTCGTCTGCGTACTGTGCGAGGGTCACCTGTGGAAGGGCGGGAGAAGGCATATCAGAGCAATAGAGAATAAAAGTAGTGGCGATAATACCGTTCCTTGAGGTACACCGGATTGGATGGGGAAGGGATCAGACAAGGTGCCACCTACTCTGACTCTGGCATGTCGGTCGGAGATAAAGGAATATAGGAAGCGGGACAGATTGGGTGGGATGTCGGGAATTTGGGAAATTTTTAGGGATAGCCGGTTATTTTTCTTTTAATAACTCGATTTTTGGAACCAACTACTTTACATAATGACAGCAAACCAAAAAATGGGTACAACTGTGCATCCCGAAAACTTTTTTCGGGACACTAGAAAAAAATCAGGACATCTTGAAAAACCAGTGTCTGGACAATCTAGATATATAGCACATCCAATATTGTTTATGACATTGGATGAATTTTAGTCAAAATACATGCAGTTATTTTTGAGTAAATTGACAAGAATAAACTCCATTTTTGCACGATACAGTTCATGTCAACAAGGCTTATATTCAGAGTGATATGTTAAAACAGGGCTATTCAAAACTCAATTTAGGTAGATCTCTGGTCACTTTGCTCTGGCATACGCCTGTGATTATATGCTGCTGATCAAAATTTCTATATATTTCAGATAAATTCCTTATGTATATGCCTGTAGTTGCTCTACAATTCTCCCCTCACTTGTGTAACTTTTTTTGAGTAAAAATTCTCCAACCCATTTTTTCTTTTCCTGTTTTAATAATTGTGGGTGGTAAATTGAAAAGGCAGTCATTTCCTAAAAGGGCAGCCAAATACCAAAGGAGTGTCTTTGAAGAAAGAAATAAAAGTGGTTTCTTATTCTATCAATCATTAAAATCAAAACAATGTAAGATTGATACATCTATCAAACTTTTTCTATGAGAATGAACTCTTGTCTGACACGTCTATTTACAAAGAATATTTATGTGATTTAGGTTTACTACTGACAGCTGGCAAAGAATTAAAAAAATACCTGATAAACGTCTTGCTTATTATATTATTCAACGCATTTTTGAAAAAATCTTCATTAAAAATCAAGGAAATAAAATGCATGACATATTGCATCTATCAAAAAAACGCCTTATGCCAGCCACACAACATTGTCTAGATGTTTCGTGGGTGGCCTACCATCAACAGATGAATGTGCAAATCTCGTGTAATGTCCACACCCCACTCTTTTGATGGGAACTGTTGGAGAAAAAAGTGCAGGTATTACACGAGTAAATACGGTAGGTTATTCTGGTTCCCCTCCCTAAGGACTGCATAACCTTACAGAGGTGGGAGGGTTTGTGTACTCTTACGAACCAAAGAGCTATGCCGGCGGGAGATACTTCTCCTGGTAGGACCATCCAAGCCGGAAAGGTCTGAGGGGAAGAGTCAGACTAAGAAGCAGTCTTGGGGGTTTTACATCCCCCTGTGCAAGGGCAGCAGCTTGCACAGTACCTCTGTAGGTGGTGATCATGTGGATCTGAACAGCTACAGATGGGTAATCACTCTGTGAAACTGCGATGAGGAAAGCAAGGGGAAACTACCTCATTATATTTCCCATGATAGGCTGAAAAGCTGAAAATACCTCTATGGATCTTTCTGGGGTAAAATATTCCGGAGGTAAAATAGTCCCCCAATCGGATCTCCGGGTGGGGACTACCCTAGGGGATGCACAGAGGAAATGTAAGATTAATAAGAAAGCAAGTAGTGAGAAATTAAAAATAGGCACATAGAATGTTAGGACTATGAATTCAGGGGGTAAACTAGAGAACTTAAAAAGGGAAATGAGAAGGAATAATGTAAGTATAGTAGGTCTTAGTGAAGTTCGGTGGGAAGGAGAAGGCGAGATAAATTCAGACGAATTTAAGATTATTTACTCGGGAGGGGAGAAAAAGGAAAGGGGAGTGGGGATTATAATGAGAAAAGAGATAGCTGAAAGAATTAGTAAGGTAGTGACAGTTAATGACAGATTAATAGCCGTAAAACTCCAGATGGAGCCAGTGGATATGCTTATAATTCAAGTGTATATGCCAACAACTAATGCTGGCGATGATGAAGTGGATGAAATTTATGAACAGATTATGGAGATATTGGAGGAGGAGGGAAAAGGAAGGATCACCACCATAGTAATGGGAGATTGGAACAGTGTAGTCGGAGAGGGACAGGAAGATAACATAGTGGGAAAATATGGACTAGGGAAGAGAAATGAAAGAGGGGATAAACTTGTGGAATTCTGCCATAGAAATAGATTAATTGTAACTAATACATGGTTTAAGCATCACCAGCGAAGACTTTACACATGGAGAAGCCCAGGAGACCAGAGACGATACCAGATAGATTACATACTAGTCAATGAAAGATTTAGAAATAGCATTAAAAATGTGAAAACACTACCAGGGGCAGATATCGATTCTGACCACAACCTTTTGGTGGCAAATATACAATGTAGACTGAAGAGCGTTAGGAGAAACATAAGAGTTAACAAGAAATGGAACTTAGAGGAACTCCTTAAAAACAAGGAGGCTATCATGACTGAGCTGGAGGAAAGGTTGGGGGAGAGAGCTGAAGAAAATAGGAAGAATGTAGATGAGGAGTGGAGATACATCCATAGCAACATTAAAGATGTAATGGAAAAGAAGGTAGGAAAGATAACGGGTGAAAGAAACAAAAAACCCTGGATCACAGCAGCCATGCTGCAAAAAATGGAAGAGCGGAGAAAGTGGAAGAACATAAACACTGAAGAAGGCCAAAGAAAGTACAAGGAGTTAAATAATGCTTTAAGAAGGGAAACAGATAAAGCAAGAGAACAGTGGATAAATGAAAAATGCGAGGAGATTGTCGAATGTGAAAGAATTTGTAGAACAGACCTCATGTATAGCAAAGCAAGGGAACTATTCAAGAAAAAAGCAAGAAAGATAGGACGTAAAGGAATCATGAACAAAAGTGGTAAAATAGTATCAGAGCCAGACAATGTAAAGAATGTCTGGAAAGAATACATTGAGGTTCTGTATGACAAAGAAGGAAAGCCAAGAAATATTGAATTAAATGAAGAAGAGGATGTGGAAGAAGATCAGCTAGGACCAAGTATTCTCGAGTCTGAAGTTAAAAGAGCAATTGATGACATGAAAAGAAGGAAGGCTGTTGGGAGTGATGATATACCCGTGGACGTTCTCAAGGTTTTGGGGTCTAAAGCAGTTAAGCAACTCACAAAATTTTTTAACCAAGTATATGATACTGGCATATGGCCTGAAGATTTTTTAGATGTTGTGATGGTACCACTGGAGAAAAAGAACAATGCAAAATGTTGTAAGGATTACAGAACTATTAGTTTAATTTCTCATACAGCTAAAGTTCTAACCAGAATAATAACCAAAAGAATTGAATGTAAAATAGAAAAGGAGCTGCAAGATAATCAGTTTGGTTTTAGAAGAGGAAGAGGGACTAGAGATGCTATAGGATGTATGAGGATGATGATAGAAAGAGCGCTAGAAGTCAATAAAGATATGTATTTTTGTTTTGTAGATTGGGAGAAAGCTTTTGACCGAGTGAAATGGGATAAAATGCTGGGTATTTTAAACAAAATAGGAATAGATTGGAAAGATAAAAGACTGCTTAAAAACCTTTACTTTGATCAAAAGATTAGAGTTAGGGTTGAAGGAGAAGAAACAGAAAGTACTTCAATAGGGAGGGGAGTGAGGCAGGGTTGCCCTATTTCACCAGCGATATTTAATATTTATGCAGAAACAATAACAGAAGAAGCGTTGATGGAAGAGAAAGGATTTAAGATAGGAGGTGAAAGTATTACCACCATTAAATACGCAGATGATCAGGGCTTAATAGCAGAAGGCGAGAAAGAGCTTCAGAGGATGACAGACAGACTAGTGGAGGTTGGCCAACAATATGGAATGAAGATCAATACAGAAAAAACAAAAGTCATGGTGGTTTCAAAGGAACATAAAGAATTAAATATAATGGTAAATGGCCAAAAATTGGAACAAGTAAGTAGTTTCAAATATCTCGGCAGTATTTTAGCACAGGATGGAAGTAGTACACAGGACATCAGAAGTAGGATTGCAATGGCAAAAGCAGCATTTAACGAGAAGAAGGAGCTTCTCACAAGCAAGAAAATAAATTTAGAAACAAGGAAGAAATTAGCAAAATGCTACATATGGAGCATAGCTCTTTATGGTGCAGAGACGTGGACGGTAAGGAGAAAGGAGGAAAAATATTTAGAAAGTTTTGAGATGTGGGTATGGAGAAGAATGATGAAAGTGAAATGGACAGAGAGGAAGAGAAACGAAGAAGTATTAGAAATGGTGGGAGAAGAAAGGACGCTAATAAAAACAATCAGGAAAAGAAAAGCAAATTGGATAGGGCACATATTGAGAAGACAGTGTTTACAAAGGACGATCTTAGAAGGAAAAATTAGTGGAAGAAGAGGAAGAGGGAGAAAAAGAATAGGAATATTAGGTAATATAAAGCAGGGATATAATACTTATAGAGGTATAAAAGAGGCTTCTAGGGAGAGAGAGAAATGGAGGCAGCGATTCAGTTAAAACCTGTCTTCGGACAGAAGCATGATGATGATGATGATTCTGGTAAATTACAATACCATTCAATTTATCTAACACATTTTGAGCATTTAAATCCATTATATATTTTACAATTTGCAAAGAATTACTTAGTACAGTTGACTATTGATATTTGTATATGACATACCGTATATAATTTCACGAAAGTAAGATTAGATTCTTAGGTGTTGGATATCCAGGTTACTATTCCATGTAATGGACAGTGCCAAACTATGTCAGTTTAATTGTAGTTTCTCTTAGATATTTACTCAAATTCTTGATATATTTCCTGAATCATAACAAACAGAATAATACTTCGTCTTAACAGTCAAGTGAAAAGAAGTCACATATGCATAAGCAGCTTGAGCCTTGAATGAGAATCTAAAATTCAGAATCTAAATTTTATCTTTAAAAGATAAGGGAATTTTACAAAAATCACCGAATGGAATAAAAATTTTGACAACTTTTATGTATAGTAAAGTTGTAAAATAATATCTGAAAGTTATCGTTAATAATTGAGTAGAAGTACTACAGAATGCTCATAGATCAGGGTTGCTCAAGATGTCGAGAACAAACTCATTTGAGATAGATCTCTGAAATTTAAAATCTTAATCCTCCAGCTCTAGCTTTCTCTAATCAATTTTTATGGAGTAGATCTCAAGCTTGAGCAACTCTGCCTTAGATGGTATACATTTACATTTATATTGCATAAGCTAATATAGTATTTTGGCACACTGAAGTAGAGCAAAAGGGACAATTATTCCAAGAAGTATTCAGACAACGAAAATTCATTTCAATTTTTGTATTTACAAAATTAATAGAATATGGCTGTATAAAATTGTGTGAATTGCTAAAATGAAGCAAAAATTCTCTCATGTTGAACTGCAACAAATATTGAGGGTGATTCAAGCACCAGTATGGTGACAAGTTATGACAAAAATGACATCACTTGTCTCCTAAAATTGATATTAGTTTTGCAATTTTCTGAAATCTTGCGCAAATATCAGTTGAACTTATTTAAAAATGGAAAGAGCTGTGATAAGTTCACTTTCAGGTATGCTAGATTCTGAGACTTGAATGATACCCTATTATAGAGTTTTCACTTTCCTGTTTATTCCACCCACCCGTTTTAAAAGAATTACATTTCTGGCTCAAATGTTCCCATTTTGTCCTGTGCAGCATTTTGAATGTGCACACCAGAATTTTCAATAGCGAACTTACAACAGAATTAGCCTTTAAATATGAAAAGAATTGATCTCAAAACTATAGAATTTTTGCTTGGAATGATTATCTTCAGCTTGCTGAAATATGTCATGGAATATTAGGTGTAGAGAAATTTAAAAAAGCACACTTACCACTTCATGCTTTGGGGCCCCTCATTAGAGTAGCTGGGTATATATTGCTGGTGATGTTGCTTATCTGTTAAAGATTTAACATCTAATTAGCCACATTTTAAAACTCAAAAAAACAATAAAGACATTGGATCCAAAAAGACCATTAAATACTTTCTGATGTTTATCTCCACAACCCGAGACAAAATAATATAAAAGTAGATGTTTACCAATTGAATATAATTATGGATGGGCAATTCTGTTTGTAAAGTTCAATATACATAGTTAGTATTCTAGTACTAAGCAAACTATCTTTGCTTGAGATTTACTTTTGTATTTCATGTTACTACATCATTTTATTTCTACCAAAACCATTTAAACAAAATATGAGAGAAATTGACACCTTGGTGCTCAATCTGAACATCAATATCGCACTTTCAGAAATTTGATGAATAATTTTGAATTTCACTTGCCTGTAAAAGAGAAGAGATCCTGGGCTTCTCTGCAAATTTGCAATGCACTGCCTTGTATATTCTCTCGATGATTGGCATTCTGAAAATAACATACGAGTTTAAGTAAAGAGAAACTTTCCCAATATGAAATATTGCGCAGATTTCAGTAAGTACTTACAAATAGTGGCTCAGTTCGGCATCTTCATCCTTCAATGATGCACTAGGGAAAAAGTTTTCTGCTGTTAGACATAAAAAAGGCAGTGCATAATTTAAATCCATGATTATATGACCCATAATTTTGAAGAAATCAATCGATCGTGTATACCTCAAATTGATTTCACAGACAGGTAAAACATGGTTTTAAAATTAATGAAGAACATGTCGGAGGCACATAGAAATACCGAAGTGCACAAAAAACAAGCAAATCAAAATATAATGATTACACTTTTATGCAAGTAAGCGTCGAAAAATGTATTATGGTTTTGTCTTTTCTTAGGCAACAGTCAGCGAGTTTGCTTATTTATTTGTTAACGCAGGGTAGGCCAAGGCCTTGGCAGGTCGTGTAAGAGGGATTCGCATTGAAAAGGTGCACCTTTTTCCTTACAATCTAAATTAAAGGAACCATAAGTCAGAAAATGAGGTAAATATATTGCCGAAGGAGAAATAAAGCGATCGCTTTATTTATCACATACATGAAATTGTTCAGTAATAGCAAAGTGATGTAAAAATGTCGCGTCAAATTGGACGCAGTGGCGAAGAAATATCACTTTGCGGAAGAGCATATATGTGGTCTGTAGGCGAAATACCCACAGTGCCGGAATATATCACCTGTGAATAGAGGTTTTTCATTAAGCATAGGTATAAGTCAGCGGAGTAATGGCGGTATTATATTGAAGCCCTTTAAGGAATACTTATCAAACCTTTCAATTGCTGCCTCTGTTTGGATATGAAGAATTTAAATTGAAACCTGAAATTGGTAAAAATATTAGGCAGATAAATTTAAATTATATGGCGGTAATAATTAACAAATAGTAGCTTCCTCATCCAATCTATATTTCCGAGTTCACTTGTGACGGTCCTCCCGCACTCTGCCAGCCGGCTAGCTCGTGCGTGGGTTCCGGGAGAAACCGACACTCTCCAAAAATAAGAAGAAAAAGAACCTTTGGGCGCCAGTGCGGGTAATAAGTCCTGAAGCTCCGCCCGCACTCGGAAAAAAAAGAAAACGAAGGAACGCAAACTTCAATAACCAAATTAACCACTCCTAACCTAGGGCAGGTCACGACCCAACTCACGGCAACCTCTCCGTAGCTTCCTTCCGTCCCTGCCTTTTTATACCTTCCCCCCGGCTCCCCTAGCGCCTCGTAGGGGAGACCCGAGGAAAGCCTGTAAACAAAATAAAGAAGAACCGCGGGCTTCTTCCTCCGCGCAGCACTGAAAACGTCACAAAACTCCCTCTCTAGTCACCTGAGGGGACGAACAACTCACGACAAGCCAAAACCCTCAACCGCGAGTTAATCTTTATCTCACCACCTTCAGGTCCCTTACGTGCCACTCTCCACAGACTTTGCCCCGTGTCGCCATGCGCAAGCGGTAAAGCGACCTTCCAATCTTCTTCTCCACAATAAAAGGGCCCACGTACTTAGGCTCCAACTTAGCAGCGGGAAATTCCCCCGCGCTTGACTGCGGGTGATTTCTGCGCCATACTAATGTATTTTCTGGAAGAGTAAGCTCTCGGCGGCGCAGGTTATAGTATCGGGCCTGACGTGCCGAGGCTCGCGTTTGGGCCTCCTTCGCTCTTTCGTACATTTTCGCAAGAGCAACTTGCAATCTGGTCACAATTCTTAGGCTCAAACTCTAAATTATTTCCCAAATTCGTTGCCCTATACAAATCCGCGGGTTTTCTAAGCTCCCTTCCGAGATTAAGTGCGGCCGGAGTGGACCCAGTGGTTTCCGACTCTGCCGTATGCAAAGCGAACATCAAATCCGACAGATTTTCATCCCACGTTCGCTGCGCGTTCTCACAATAAATGGAAAGCATGGTTTTTAACGTACGGTTCGTTCTCTCACAGGGGTTTGCTTGCGGAAAGTATGGAGCCGTGTGACCTAACTTAACCCCATACAATTTGCAAACGCTTCCTAAAAGCCTACTCACATACTGTGGCCCATTGTCCGATAGCATTACCTCCGGACAGCCCCACTGGTTTATTACGTGCGTGCGGAAACACTGGGCTACGTGTTTCGCCTTAACTGCTCGTAGAGGGATTGCTATGGGCCACCGAGTACACACATCCAGAAATACCAATACATAGCGGTTGCCACTTAAGGACTGCGGAAGGGGGCCTATTATATCCGACGCCACAACTGTCCATGGAGTCGTCATTTTGGGTGGTTCCATTAAACCCGCGGGCCGGGATTGTTCCGTTTTGAATCGTTGACAGACACGACAACGGCGCACGAAACTTCTAACATCCTTTCTCATACCTGGCCAATAATAGAATGTTTGAACGACTCCACGGCGTTTCCCGAGCAACTACAACCCTGTGCAACATTCTCCATTTTTCCACACCGGTGGCAAAACTTCGCCTTCGGTTTTCCACACCGGTGAAAGAAATGACCGGGATCTCCACAATTTCAACACCCGTTATGGGCAACTCCCTCGGGGTTGTCGGACACTGGGGCTAGTTCACGATGGCAAAAGAAAAGTTCCTTCAATATTATACAAGGCGTGGTCGTATTTTTCAATTTTATGTGAAGCTAATGTTAGCCAATGCTTTTCTGATTGTCCGCACGAATTGCTTTTAAATTATGGCCGTTGGCTCATAAAATGATTAACACATTTTTATAAGTGGTTTACCAGATTATTTCCGACTGACCGAAGGAACAAATTAAGAATACAAGCATGTAGTAAGTAGCAGGGGCGTATCCAGGTATCATCGTAAGTGGGGGCATGAGGACTAGGTTTTTGAGCAATTATTTTTTCTGAAGATAGACCTAGGAAGACTTATACGACATAAATAATGTTTGACTGAGTTTTCTTTATTTGAATATCAGGAAAGCGTGTGAATAATAATTCTTACATGTTTATCAGAGCACAATGATAATAGATAGTATATAATTTTCAAAGATTTGGCAATAAACACATTGAATAAACAAGGGTACGAAATAGCCAATAAAATTGACAAAGGAATGAATAATAGATGTATGTTTATACATTAAGCTTATGCATAAAATAGATTACAAAAAATTACAAACTAGAAAAAAGCAATATAAAACTCATCCTGAAATGGGTAACAAAAAAACAAAGGAATGAATAATAAAAGTCCACATATACATTAAAGCTACACAAAAAAATACAGAACAGAATTACAGAAAAGAACAAAATTACAAAATACAAGCAAAAATTACAAAATAGAATTTTAAAATATTCACAAAAAATATACTTAAAAACTTTACAAAATAATGTTTAACTTTCTACTTTTTTTCTGTAGAATATTAAGTACATCGGAAATATCTAGAGGTAATTTTTTATGAACATACAAAAGAGCTAGTCCATTCATTCTGTCGTCCAGTTTCGGATCGTATATCAGCGACTTGTGTGCGCGCGCTTTTATGAAAGCAATAAGGAGATATAAAATCTGATTATCACTAACTAATAAATTCCCGCGTGACGAGGATTATGACATGATCCCACTAATCGATGCAATCCTCCTAGCTTGCTGGTTATAGAAAGACGCCATCCTCCTATGCTTCCTCATGATGCGCCAGTGCATGCAGCCATCGGCATGGCTCAAACTTGGGCCCCACGCTATCGTATATATGGATGGAATGAACAGGATAGTGCTTGAGAGAGGGAGGGCAAAAAGAAAGCAAAGGGAAATAGGGGTAGCAGGGGCGCACCCAGGATTTTCTCTTGGGGGGGCTCAGCCATAAGAAAATATATCCCACCGAACATATCTAATACTTTACGTTTTAATTTGGGATAAAAACGTAGTGATTCTCGGATAGAGAATAGGGGGTATTCACTAAAGAAAAGAAATGCGATTGAGATTTGGAGTTTTAAGGACCCACAAATTTAATGACAAAAGAAAAAAAGGAAAATTTTGACATAGTTAACAATAATTAAAAGCTTGGTACAAATTTGACAAAAAATACAAACTATTTTCAGTTATTAATTACATCATTCAAGAAATGCGATTGAGATTTGCAGTTTTAAGGACCCAAAAATTTAATGACAAAAGAAAAAAAATGAAAATTTTGACATGGTTAACAATAATAAAAAGCTTGGTACAAATTTGACAAAAAATACAAACTATTTTCAGTTATTAATTACATCTTTCAAGAAATGCGATTGAGATATCCAGTTTTAAGAATCCACAAATTTAAGGAAAAAAGAAAAAAATGAAAATTTTGACATGGTTAGCAATAATGAAAAGCTTGGTATAAATTCGACAAAAAATACAAACTATTTTTAATTATTAATTACATCATTCAATGCATATTTCATTCTAGATTAAAATGTCAATTTTTCTCTTTGATTTCTGTAATTCGTTTAAAACATCTTGAGGGTTAATTTTAATGTGTCGATGTATATTTAAAAGCGCTAAGCCATTTAAACGGTCTTGAGACATGGCGTTCCTCAAATATGTCTTCAACCTTCGTAAAGTCGAAAATGATCTTTCACTGGTGCACGTAGTAATAGGAAGTGTGGCAAATATTTTTAGCAATATGAAAATATTTGGATAAATTAATCTATCACACTGATTCAATGCATCTATAGCATTCTTCGGTGGGGCTATTGTAGATACCAACTTATCAAAACGTTTGTACCACATTATAAATTCTGCCTTTAAGACAAACTCATTTGTTGAGAGAATATCGGTATTGTAGAATTCAACTAGCCTCAAAAAATTCTCGATTTCAGATTGTTTTTGAAGTTCTCCTTTAGGTAGAATACTGCTAAATTCAAGTAGTACGCCCTGATGTTTAGAAAACCTTTCATTCAGCTGGCTTAGCATGTGATCTGCGAAGGGAATGAATATAAACCTTCGGTAATATTCCTCCGTAGTTTCAGATGGAACATCTTCACTCTGACGGCGTTTGCAGCTTATTAACCTCTTTACTTCAATACCAATCGATATTGCTTTTTCAGAAGCTTTTTGAAATATAGCCCTAAATTCATTTTCTGAATTAGTTCGCATACTTTCTATTTGTTCTACAACATCACGCACATGATTAAGTGCTGAGTGAAGGTCACTATCAACTTTTTGCAGTAATCTGCACAATGCTAATGTATAGGAAAAAAATGCCTGTACTGTATATACTGAAATAAGAAAACCAAACTCACAAATAGAGTTTAATAGCATTTGGGCACCGGATGAAACTTCTTGGTTCTGCCAGGAACTTATTTCATCAAGAGCAAAATAAATCGCGACAAAGAGTTCAATCATTACCATTATGGATTCATGCCGTTCAACCCATCTTGTATTAGCTAGTTGTCGTAGTTTTTTCTTATTTGATTCAGGGCAATGTTCATTAATTTTTCTCGTTAATACTTCACCTCTTTTAGGAGTATTGAAAAACTTATAAATTCGCTCTACTATACCCAAGCAATTCTTTACTTTTTGCACTTTCACAGCATTTCCAATTGCTAAATTTAAACTATGTGATGCGTAGTGGACATATAGTGCAAGGGGGTACAATTTCCTTATATGTGTTTGAACTCCATTGAATTTCCCACTCATTGACGCAGCACCATCATAGCCCTGACCTCGTAAGAATTTTAAATCAATTCCTACACTTTTAACCGATTCAATTAACGTATTTGATAGTTCACGACCAGAAGTATCTGATACTGGAACAAACTGTAAAAAATCTTCTCGTATTGACAAACTCCCTTCTTTATCCTCATCTAAGTATCGCACACACAATGAAAATTGCTCAGTAGTCGATATATCACAGGTTTCGTCTGCAAGAATTGAGAAAAATTTTGCAGCATTTACCTTCGCAACAATTTCCCTCAGTATTATGTCATTGCATGCTACCAGAATTTGATTTTGAATGTTCCAGCTGAGAAACGTTGCATTTTTACCACAGTTTTCTAGATGTTCTCTTAATTCTTTGTCGCCAGCATCAATTCTGGAACGCAATATTGCCCGAAAGTTACCCTCATTTTCTTCAGGCTCATTTTCAACACAAAACTGACCATAATCTCGATGGGCTCGAAGAGGTATTCCTTGTTTTCCACAAATAATTACTGTTTTAATGATAGGTTCTAATCTTTTCCTATTTAGTTGAACTTTTTGTGCCTTATCCTTATCTATTTGCTTATCAATAGATGTAACTTTCTGATCACGAATGTCCTGCAATCTTTGAAAAGTCAACACAGAACTGGTATGATAAGCAGTTTTTTCGTGTCCATTAAATGCTTCAATTGCGTGTTTCCAGTCAGAAAAACCATTTGAAACTAAGTATCCAACAGCCTGTGCCTTAGACTTACCGACTTCACTGGCGCAAAAAATGTACAGTACTTACAATAGGCACTATTTTCAGATTTAGAATAACATAACCATTGATATTTTACCAGCCATGAGTGTTGAAAACTTCTTTTTTTATTTTTAAAGATGCAGGAAGGAAAATGATAGTCTGCTTTAGGTTTCCAAAGGATTCTTAGAATATCTAACTTGTCATCGCTAGACAATGGGTTCTTTTTTAAAAGAGCAATATCATTTTGATCAATATTAAAGGAATTAGAAGAGGCTGCCTCTGTTTCATTGAGATGTATTTCGCTATTTTTTGCACTTGGTCCATTATTACTAGTACCGCAAGACTTGTCTTCCACCTCTTCAGAGCCTGTCTCGGTCTTCGGTTTTTTTCCGAAAAAGTGTAACAAATTGCGCACATTTTTTCGTTTTTCTGCCATTTCTGTTATGGGTAAAATTAAACGCAATTATTTAAAAACCAGTTTTAACAGAGTTCTTATGTACAGCAGGCAAACTGTATACGATTTCCAAGAGTCCAAATTCAATTAAAACAATGACATTTATGATTACATTTAAACCGTTCATTTATATGGAGAATACATAAATAGGTTGGCTTGCCATTCTTAACACGAAACATACTTCTATTCACTAGTAACATAAAAATATGAAACATTCCATTTTGTGAAATAATTAACTTTACTTACCAAATGCTGTAAATTCGTCGCCGCTGAAACTTCGGGAAACTCAGGATAATAAGATGAAACACTCGAAACTTACGGTAACAAACGTTCTGAAATTTAGATTTCACTCCTCAAAAAAGAAAACTATCCGGAAGCAACAGGATATGGTGAGCATAGCCGGTAACTTGAGATTTTATTATTAAGGTAACTTATTGTCAACTTTTATGATTTCTAACGAATTATCTTGCACTCAGAATACACAAAACAGACAAACTCACTAATGCAGTTGCTTTGAGGATAGACAATGTGAAACTGACGCTCAAAAATGCGTTCCTTTCTCAAGATGTGCTTTCAAGTTCTTAGAAAAACCTTTCCTCGAATTTCCTTTTTGCGTCGCTCGCATGCGTTCTCTCCATCTGGAAGCTATTAGGGATCCAGGGTCACTTGGCTTTACCCTTCATATGGAGGACAAAAGAAGCCTGAAATGACCACTTTCTTCAGTGCGGGGTGCCTTCCTGTCACTATTCCGTTGGTGTAGGGAAAGACTATAATGAAGTTAGAAAAATGGATGCAAAAAAATGACACGGCTGAAAAATTACCGGTGACTGCATTTCGTTAATGATCGACATCGTGAAGAATTTCTCGAGAATATTGTTAGAAATCTTACGAAAAACCAGCAGATTTACTTACAAATAGTACAGACATTTTGTTTAATACTAAAGCCCTAGCATGAACATGTCGATTTTTGGGGGGGGGGGCTAAAGCCCGTCAGCCCCCCCCCCCCCCCCCCCTGGGTGCGCCCCTGAGGGGTAGTAGTGTTTGGGGTGGATGGACTGAGGGACATAGAGGGGATGAAATGCGAACTATTTGGCCTTGGTCGTGGACAACAATCACACGATGGATTTCTCATCCAGGTGTTTGACGGAGGATATAATGGCAAAGCATTCGGGAGGGTGAGATTGGCTAGAGATTAAACGTAAAGGACTAAAAAAACAAGTTCTTACTCCTGCTCAGTCTTAGCTATACCGTGCCTCCTATTTACGTAAATTAGACGCTACATAATGGAGAAACAAGCGAATTACGATGAATTAAACTTTATATTTTTACCTCAAAAAGCAAATTATGTATCCCATTTAGATTGCACTGGCGTACGGCTTTTAAGATACAGAATAAACATGAACTAGGACGAATCAATTGAATGGGAGATTCGGTAAGGGAAGAGCAGAATCTAGGGACAGACAGCAATGGCGTAGTGCCAAGATGTGTTAATCTTTTTCTCCAGAAAGGGAACCTCGAGGTACTCTCTCGATCGGTCTCCATTTTTCGCAGCTGAAGTGTATTTTGTTTTATTTTTTTAGATTTCGCATTTTTCCTTTCAAATATCGATTTTCCTTTCCTGTCCAATAATGCGGGCCATTTCAAATTCCTTCGGTTGGACGTTCTTGTAATGTACCTGGGTTTATTTACTACACCCGAGAAGCGTTCTTTTATTTTTTGTAATTTCTCGCAGTGAAGCTAATGCATGACAAGAATGTCCTTATTGAAATTTGCGAGATCTAAACGTTTTCCAACCTCATTGAATGCTGTTAGCCAAAAAATATAGCTGTAAAATTTGAGTATAGAGAATACTCGTTCGGTCACTGATAATTTTGCCAAAGGAATTTTGTATAAACTAAAACATAGTTGCTTCTATATATTTTTATAATACATCTATTAATCTGCTTTCCGAATAATTCCCTGCAAGAGCTAAAAAATAATATTTTATGGTCTTGATTCGTGCAATCTTTTTACGTGATGGGGCGCATTCGTCGATGCGCTTGGGCAGTATTAGAAGTTGTGATTGCCTAGGCCCTAGGTGGACCGGGTGAGAGGAACTTACTCGAGGGAAACTAACGTGTTTGGACATACCCTCCTATTTATTACGGATACTGGCGCGATCATAGTGTTGTTGGCCAAGAATGGGAATTTATGTGTCGAAATTTGAATGTTAATTTTATTTCTACCATCTAGGTTACAGTGCTCTATTATTGCAGTAGTCGAGGAGATTGAAAAATGGTTTGGCACTGGCTGAAGAGAATCGTTGAGCATTAAGGGGCCCATACACGATCAAACAATTTGCGCAAAGTGCTGTTGCACAACAGGGTGTGAACCCACATACTGTGCAACATGTTTGTGCAAACATCAATTGCAGTTAGCTTGTAATCGTGGAAGTATCTCTGAAACGGCGTGTTTAGCAGTTATAAAGTTATCATTGCTTGTGTTTCGGAGGAGAATACAACTAGGAAACGGAAAAGGAAGCAGAGAATATGGATGAATGAGTGGTTGAAGAAAAGATCGTACTTAAGCCATGAATACCTCCTGAGAGAACCGGAAATGTCTTTGCCGCTAGACTACAAAAATTATTTACGAATGGACCCTTCTACTTTTGTAAATTATTGGAAATGGTTACAACTGACTGAACGAAAGCTGAACCTCAATTGAAGGTGTTGCACAATGTCACACAAACATGTCCATACATGCTGCCAACTGTTGTGCAACACTGCTTGTGGTACAAAAATTTTCAAACGTTTGATTTTGTGCCACAGACATCAAACTGTCGTGCAACACGTCAAACCATACCATACACTGTCAACAGTTTCTGTTGTGCAAATTGTTTGATCATGTATGGACCCCTTTAGGACCGATTGTCTTTAGCTATAGAGGTACCTATGTAGTTATTTCTCTATCTTTGCACATTGAAAATGTTGGTTATTAGTACTTGCATGGCTTATTTAACATGTCAATTGAATTGACTTTTCGAATGTCGATTAATTTGATATTTATTCATTCTTCCGCTGGTATTACCTGAATTACCTTTTCGAATGTTAATAACCTTACAAATACGACTAGCGGGTATTATGCCTTACAATTTTTTCAGCGAGAATTTACCGCTTGGCCGGCCTTTGAAGAGAAATATTCTCAGGACATCTGTTTTACTCCCAACATTTACCCGTGATAAAATGTTATACCAGAGCACAATGGAGCAAATTAATCTAAATGATTTTATTTTCAGTGCCAGTGAATTTGCTATATGTCTAGTATTTACATATCTGTTTACATCTGTCGGCAACTGAAACAGGGCGTCGTATATTTCAAAGGACGAGTTTTGCGAAATGACGCTCCCATGTTTGTCATGGAGGGAGGGAGTCCATATCGCTTGCTCCTAACTCTTGGCGGATGTGCACCAAGGAATTTTTGAGTTTCTCGGTTTTTCCGCATCCTTTATTTTTCATATGTGAAAAGATTCCATAGAAGAAAGTTTTAAAATTAGACATGATATAATTTAAGCAGCTTACCTATGATATATTAAACCAAACTAAAAATCGGTAAACCGTCCTCAATCTTCTACGCACCCCTGATTTTTGATGCCCTTCAGAATTTGGCGCACCCTCTGGGAGGGTGCCTGAGGCGGTCGCATTGTTGTGTCACCAATCGCCACGGTCCTGGTTGCGAACGTATTTAGGTCTAAAAACTTGCCCTTCCTCCGAAAGAGGACTCGCCCTCGAGTCAGTTATTTTTTTGTATGTGTACGAAGAAAATAATCTGATTAATAAGTAAAAATGATAAATGATTTTTTAATATCAAGTATCACTAAAGTACATGCGTTCAAATCTGCAAGATGGAAAAGCACAAAATCAAGAAATATTATTGACCGTCCGTAAATGCCGCCCCTCATATGTTGCCGCCCGGGTACGATGCACCTCTTGCACCCATAGGGCGGCACAGCTCTGGGGAACATTTGGACAGATAAATGAAATCAGTGGCGCACACAGACTTTTTTCTAGGGGGGGGGTCCGATCTATTTGGCAGGCATAAAAAAGTTTAAGGTTACCCTTTATTAATTATTTTATTTACACAACTTGCGTTTAAAAATTAATTCCCTTTCTAAATAGTACATTATTACTGTAAAACACACAATTAGAATAAATATATTACAGTGTAATATCTCAAATTTTCCGAGTATATTATTACAGTGAAATATAGACTAAAGGTCCAGGGTTATCAGCAGAAGTAGACATATTTCAACGCCATATTTTAACTTCGAAAATATAAGCAAAAATAACATAAATAACAAACCATATATACAATTTGATTTTATTTCAAAGTCCTATTTTGTTTCCCAAACAGCGAAATCCAATAGTCTAGGTCATGCGCTTAATTTTTTTTAAATACCAGTATTTTCAGATGAATACACAAAATATGATTCTTAGGAGCGGTTTACATCGTTTTTCCCTTGTCGTTTAAATTTACTGAAAATCGGGAACATAAGAAGAAAATATATTCAAAACATTCGATTTCTAATAATCTAATTTTTAATTGTTTTATATTAAATCAACATTACCCTTTAAAATGAAAAATACTCTCGCAATTATTAACTGGGCTCACTGAGTTTGATAATATTCAAAATTACAAATGAAAGAAAACAGAAAAGTCATTTAATGGGACACAGTGGTCAGGTTAACTACTAGAATCTGCTGGTCTGGGAAGACGGTGATCAGATTAGAGGGGACAGGTCAGAGTAGTCATCTCAGAGAAAATAATTGCACTCTTGAAAATGTTCCACTAAATAGGAGTCACTTTGAGAGGTGGTTCGCCTTTGGAGGCCTTACTGCACTTGATTAAAAATAACATTTCTTACCTCAAATGGTAAAATCCAATCGTCTTGGTTTCTTGCTTAATTCATCCAAAACATCTTCTGGAGACACCTGTAAACTGCTGGTATTTAATAATGCAAGACCATTAAGTCTATCACTTTTCATGGTGTTTCTTAGATAAGTTTTTAGCCTCCTCAAAGTAGAGAATGATCTTTCGCTGGTACAGGTGTTAATGGGAAGTGTACATAGTATTTGTAGGAGCAGTTTTATACGAGGATACAACTCTCTGTCACAATAAATGAACCCTTCAATAGCAGAAAATAATTCCTTGTTCCGTATAAAATTTTTCCATAGTTTACGTTCACCAATCATGCTTTCCTTATTGTCGCAAAAAAGATCATCACTGTTCGAATAAAATTCTGCTAACGTGAGAAAATCACTTTCCGTTTCATCATCATAATTTTGAGTCAGTAAGCATCCAAATTTAGTCAAAATGTTATTATGTTTTTCAAATCTTTGTTTTATTTGACTTATTACATTGTTTAGAAAGGGTAAGAATATAGCCCGTCTGTAGTACTCCTCAGGGGATTTAGCTGGAATATTGTTGCGGTACACTGATAGCTTCGTGGGACATCTTGGAATTTTAATTTCTTCCTCATCTCTTACAAATTCCAGAAGCTTCATGGCCATTTCAAAAATCTCTTTGAAAACTGATTCAGAATTAATGTTTAAACTTTCAAGTCCTTCAATGACCGAGTCAGCATAACTCATTGCCTTCTTGAAATCAATATTAACTGTTTGTAAATATTCACTCAACCTTTTAGTAAGAGCAAATACCTTATTTATATTCAGCAAGGAAAATTGGTATGTCGGGGTTTTTCCAACATGTGAGTGGATATGGTTAATTTTGAAAGAAATCCGATTAGCGTATAGTCAAAAGGGCATTTAGTTTCTTGAAACTTTTTTTAGGTTAAGCAACATTAATTTTAGTGACATTTAGTAATTCCAAAAAATCTTTTGGATATGACTGTTAGGTTAAATCTATTATGTTTCACTGATAACATGTTTTCATGAATTTTTCATTATACTCCTTAGATGTCACATCAAAGTAGAAACTCATGTGGAAGACCTGGTATATTTCCACTAGAAGTGTCGCATGCAATGGCCTATTTAAGCCCTTTGGCTGACACTTCTCCCACTGCTCGTCATGATGCCTTTTCTTCTCCTGATTTGGGAACTGAGAGTGACCCCGGTTGCTTCTCCAGTCTTGAGAATCCACCTCCAAAGTCTCCTGAAGGGATAGCTCTAGACAATATGAGTTTTGCTGAAGTTCCATCTACAGAAAACACCATTGTCTATTCAAGATCATTCACAGAGGTTGATAGGTCTCATAGAACTAGAGCTTCCACATCACATATTATAAAGGACATAGGTGATGTTGTTAGTGCAAGTTTTGTGAAGGATCTCAGATTATAGAATGAGCGCCTGAGGCAATGCCTTGCTGAAACACAGAAAAATCTAGATGAAACCTTATCTAAGCTGGGCGCTGCAAATCGCCGCAAGCTCAATGTAGAAAAGGCAATTTGCAACTACAGGCATATACATAAGGAATTTATCTGAAATATATAGAAATTTTGATCGGCAGCATATAATCACAGGCGTATGCCAGAGCAAAGTGACCAGAGATCTACCTAAATTGAGTTTTGAATAGCCCTGTTTTAACATATCACTCTGAATATAAGCCTTGTTGACATGAACTGTATCGTGCAAAAATGGAGTTTATTCTTGTCAATTTACTCAAAAATAACTGCATGTATTTTGACTAAAATTCATCCAATGTCATAAACAATATTGGATGTGCTATATATCTAGATTGTCCAGACACTGGTTTTTCAAGATGTCCTGATTTTTTTCTAGTGTCCCGAAAAAAGTTTTCGGGATGCACAGTTGTACCCATTTTTTGGTTTGCTGTCATTATGTAAAGTAGTTGGTTCCAAAAATCGAGTTATTAAAAGAAAAATAATGCAAATACAAAGAGATAGAGGGATTGTTTATTGGAATCTTATCATTATTATGACTTTTCTTTGCTAAATGGCTCTGGTGTGGCAGCTTAGAACGCAGAATAAGTAATGCACTCTATGTTGTTTAGAATCACAGCATCTCAAACTAAAACCAATATTCTCCGCTAGATAACTCTAGCATGGTATTTGTTTGCACGTCAAAGATAGAGACGACTGGATGTGTTGTTCATTGATTTAGACTTGTATTTGCTCTAATTTTAATAATTTATGTCTGGCCACATGGTTACATAATGTATCCACAAAGTGATCAGATAAAAAGTATTACTTGTACTTGACTGACTAAATGCACGAATGTGCCCCATGTAACGTCACCGAAGCCTTAGAGATTGTGAGATTCTGCAAGATCATTCAGACTGCAGTGACACGTTAGTTGGACAACCTCATTTTAAAGTTTACAACTTTTCAAATTGTAGTTATTTTTATTAAGTGCATTTGCAACAGCTTTGTTTTTTACGGCATAAAAAAATCAAATTAAACTTGATGAAAATATATTGTATGATCAATTTACAGTTATAAAGAAAGTTGTAAGCAACGAAATCGAAAGTAATGGAAGTTGGAAAACAAAGAACTGGAATGGAAATGTATCTTTAAGAAAATTGAATTTACAGAGCAAAAAAGTAATTTGTTAGATTATGGTCATATTTGTTTGTAGTTCTGGGTCACAAAGCAAGCTGCAAGAGAATTTTTTCTTTGTGTGACATCCAATGGACTGATGAATGCAACAGATTAGAAATTAATACTATTAATGCAATAAATACATTATATTATTACTCAAATCACAAAATGTATTTACATAATATTTAAGTGAAAACAATCATTGAAAATAACTAAAAATGATTGTTGCGGTTTTTTCTTCCTCAGCATCTGGACACCCTATTTATATCTCAAAATTTAAGTATATAGAGTCCAGTAAAATTATGACACATTGAGTTTTATACCAAGTTAGGGTCAAGCACTCCTAACTTATAGCCAAAGCATTGTAGCTAAGAGTCCAAATGACATGCGAATATATATTGGTATAATCAGTGATATTATAGTGTGGATTAGAAGCATATACCTCGATGAGAAAATTTGTACAATGTATGCTGCGCTGATTCTACATATATATCCATGCAACAAACTTGCAAGATTGTAGTAACCATGGTTAAATTTTATTTAGCATTGAAATCTTGCATCTAGGGAAGGTTAAAACATACCATATATACTTGTGTATAACACACACCCTTACTTTTTGCCAAAAAATCCACTTTTTCGTATACCCTGTATAATGTGCACCCTAGATTTTGAGGGGTATAAGAACAAAATTTTAGAATTATATTGTCATGTTAGGTATTAACTAGAGTACAATAAATAAATACAGACCCTTCCCGGATTACGCAAGACTCGACTTAAGCAAATCCAACTAAGTAAAATCCTCCAAAAATTAATTTTTAAAATCCGAAAATTCAGTTGGGAAATTTGCTTACACGGCAAAATGCTTCAGGCTTTAAGGTTAAATGTTGAATGAAGTTTAAACACGTTAATTTATTTTATATTTATCAAACTACACGTAACACTTATTTACAGAATATTAAATGGCTAGATATATTTAATGACAGAATTTAATATGAAATCTTAAATTTTTTTGCATATTGTGGTTGCCTTTGCAGTTATTTGGTGCTGAAGATGATGAGGAAGATGAATTCTATGGGTTTTAAATTACTTACATTGTTATATATATATTATATTTCATTATCTACAAAAATTATTTCAATTTGCAGATAATATGTTTTGTTTTTTGTGTGTCTTGCGGGATGTCTACCTAGCAATTTTGTGGGAGACTACCATCAGCTGATTTACTAGTGAAATGTGTAATATTTAGAGAGGATGGAAATACAATTGTAAGGAAGTAATTAGTTGTTTGATACATTTAATTAATATATGTATAAGCTGGATTATTAACAATTGGCATGGTTTTCCCCTCATTTCACTCATAAAAGCGAGAATCTGGTGCAAGATAGGTACACTTCAATTTTTTATTTTAACTGTACAAAAGTGGTACCCATGCTCACCCCTCTTTATGACCTAAAAATTTGGTCTTCAAACTGCTTGTTATACAAGAGTATATATGGTCAATATTATGAAATTAGATGAAAATATGAAGATATTAAAATAAATGACTTTAATATAGTCTCCTTATTTACGCTTTTCTGGACAACCTGTTGAAAATAAATCACTTTTTGACTAAGTTCAAATTTCAAATCACAAGTATACATTTTCATACATTAACATTATCATGTATATATCATATCATGTATGCATCTGAAAAATAATTATGCACCTCTCTAACTAAATTATAATACTTCTTTTACAAATCAAAATGAAATTTATCTAAAGATTAAAAATAAAAAGTTTTCTTAATTTTGGGAATACTAATGCACCAAAAAAAACAATGTACAATGTTTTAAAGTATTGTACAATCCTAATATGTATCACTATATTGTACATAAAAAGTTGTATAAAAGAAATTTTAAAATGTAGACAACATACATTTTTAGAAATATTTGTACTCATCAGACATTAAGTCAACAGTCACAACTACAAACACAATTCAGAGACATGAAAATTAAAAAAATGGAATCAATAAAAAATACAAAATTGTATTATCCACAGACTTGGACGGAACATAAGAATGATATAAAGCTCCATATATTATTCTTTTTTTTTCGCCGCAAGGTTAACCCGTGCTTTTCTAAGTATGTGATGCGTCTTTTGTAACTGATTGCAAATTGCCTTTTCTACATTGAGCTTGTGGCGATTTGCAGCGCCCAGCTTAGATAAGGTTTCATCTAGATTTTTCTGTTTCAGCAAGGCATTGCCTCAGGCGCTCATTCTCTAATCTGAGATCCTTCACAAAACTTGCACTAACAACATCACCTATGTCCTTTATAATATGTGATGTGGAAGCTCTAGTTCTATGAGACCTATCAACCTCTGTGAATGATCTTGAATAGACAATGGTGTTTTCTGTAGATGGAACTTCAGCAAAACTCATATTGTCTAGAGCTATCCCTTCAGGAGACTTTGGAGGTGGATTCTCAAGACTGGAGAAGCAACCGGGGTCACTCTCAGTTCCCAAATCAGGAGAAGAAAAGGCATCATGACGAGCAGTGGGAGAAGTGTCAGCCAAAGGGCTTAAATAGGCCATTGCATGCGACACTTCTAGTGGAAATATACCAGGTCTTCCACATGAGTTTCTACTTTGATGTGACATCTAAGGAGTATAATGAAAAATTCATGAAAACATGTTATCAGTGAAACATAATAGATTTAACCTAACAGTCATATCCAAAAGATTTTTTGGAATTACTAAATGTCACTAAAATTAATGTTGCTTAACCTAAAAAAAGTTTCAAGAAACTAAATGCCCTTTTGACTATACGCTAATCGGATTTCTTTCAAAATTAACCATATCCACTCACATGTTGGAAAAACCCCGACATACCAATTTTCCTTGCTGAATATAAATAAGGTATTTGCTCTTACTAAAAGGTTGAGTGAATATTTACAAACAGTTAATATTGATTTCAAGAAGGCAATGAGTTATGCTGACTCGGTCATTGAAGGACTTGAAAGTTTAAACATTAATTCTGAATCAGTTTTCAAAGAGATTTTTGAAATGGCCATGAAGCTTCTGGAATTTGTAAGAGATGAGGAAGAAATTAAAATTCCAAGATGTCCCACGAAGCTATCAGTGTACCGCAACAATATTCCAGCTAAATCCCCTGAGGAGTACTACAGACGGGCTATATTCTTACCCATGTTGGAAAAGCCCCGACATCCCAATTTTCTCCCTATACACCCACTCCCCGATTAATGCTCTTAATTCGTGCCAGGAAAATCGAGTGCCAACTGAAACAGCACTATTCTGAACACGTACTTCCATAAGAAATGACAATATAAGATTTAATTCGTTCCCGAGATTCTATTAATGGAAATGAAAATAGATAGTATTATATAAATAATACACCCAAGTATTCTTTGTTAACCATATTACATAGCATAGAATAGGTCGTCATTTGTGTTGCAATTATATTTAACATTTAACAGTAAAAACTTGAATATAAATTAACAGAATGCATTTTACGGAACATGTTGATCTCACGCTGAATAAATCGCGCAGGAGCATTAAGGAATAGGAATTAGAGTAGAAGAAGATACCTGCGTCTACTTATATGTACAGGGTGAGGCAATATTCACTATACAGCCGCAATTTTATTAACACAAAGAAAATTGAAACATAATAACATTAGCATCATGACTGAAGATACTGTTCAATTAAGAGAAGGCAACCAATAAGCCAATAAGACAAAAAGACAATCGTATATCGAAACGATCAAAACCTTACTACGTTTCGATCAAGAAATATCGATTCACTCATAAAAGAATTATCACATGTGCTTGATAAATAAAGGAACATGGAATGAGACCAAATAAAGGAAGAATTCAAATATCTTGGTATTACATTTTTAAAAACTGAACGATCAAAAAGGGAGCAATAAATTAAAAAATGTTGGTGCTCTCCAGCTTTTAGTCTCTGTAAAACCTCTAATTTAACCTCGAGAGTTAAGTTTTTCCTCTTTTTCTCCTCTGACCGCCGGTTATCACTCATGATCTTTTTATTTAAAGGGAAAATATAATTTAAACAAAGTTCACTCTATATTTTCACCTACAAAAACATCGACAACTGTACACAGAACCATCAAGCAACTGCAAATACTGATGTCTTGCGTGTTGTAAATGCGCAGAGGTGCTGCACAGTGGACTTCGTAAATTATACCAGAAATTTTGAAGTGTTAATGTAGAAAGCACGAGCGCAATTCAGAAAAAGGTATTAAATTATTTTCAGCATTAATCGGGACAACGTTAAACCAGGGGGTGGGTGTACTCATAACTCAAAAGAAGCCCAATATTATAATTTATTTGCTTTCTGTAATTTTACTCGTAAAACTCTGCAATATGGCTAGATATACTTTTCCCATACTTTGTACACCTCTGCA
This sequence comes from Tanypteryx hageni, assembly GCA_028673005.1. Classification (NCBI taxonomy): domain Eukaryota; kingdom Metazoa; phylum Arthropoda; class Insecta; order Odonata; family Petaluridae; genus Tanypteryx; species Tanypteryx hageni. The sequence goes on along the minus strand of CM054116.1, from coordinate 24,470,600 downwards.
ACTTTGTAGTACCTCATCTATTTTTCGATATATTTACTTTAACATTATTATTTTGATTGTACTACAGTTTCCTCATAAACTGCTTTAACAACTGTTATGATGCTTTGGTATTATTCTTGTTAGTTTTGTCATGCTGATTGCTAACTTTTATAAACTTGATTGTAAACCTCAATTTATAAATTTATTTTCTTAAACTGTGCAGTTTTATAAGTGTTTGTTGCCATGAGGTATCTGGAATACAGAGTCAAAATATTGATAGACTACCACCATGAAAAATATGCAAATATTTATTTATTAAAACTTTTTCCTTACAAACAAATTTATTGTAGCGTAAATTTATATCCAAGCTAACATGAGCTATAAAATACCTAAAAATTCAAAAAGGCAAGATTTTAAAGCTGAGGGTGATGAAGAGCAAGAGTTTGAAGTATAAGGGTTAGATCACACAAGTGATGAGTTAGCCAATGGACTAATGATATCTCTACTGATACATAAACTGTGTCAACTGCACCTTAAAAAGCTGTTTTGGCAGAGGAGATTTTATAGCTTTTTATAGAATGTAGCTGTTACCATCAGCATTTAATTTCCACAATAATACACATAATAAGACACTGCTTCCACTCACCAGGCTAATGCTCCCTCAAAGAGCTATCAAGAAAGCATGTTTTCCTTCTTAAGATAGGGCATTATATCGTGCATAGGGTTCATGATGGTGACCTAATTTCTCAACTCTATGTAATATATATAAACAAAACAAAGCAAGGTAAACATAAAAATAAAAACTTGATTTCCATGCCAATTATAATTTTATAATCACAAAAACAAACTTTGCAATAAGCTTGAATCAGAAATTAATTAGATATTATTATTTAATTAAAAATCCAATTCATTACTTTCACTTCAATAAGAATATAACAATTTTGAATCTGTAATGAAACAGTTGATTTGAAAGAACATAACTTTAAATAAAAATATGCATATTTATTTGATTCATACAAATTTTAACATTAGTTAAATTTTCATTTGAATTAATGACTTTAAAAAATCTATGCTGTATAAATGTTATGCAACTATAAATAAATTAATATTTAATGTCAAATATGATTAATTCTATTAAGTGATTTTGACGAAAATGGCATTACTTCTCAAATATGTGATAAAATAAAATTTTTACAATGAAAAACACATCTGCCTACCCCATCAGGTTATTCCTTTGTAATACTCCTGCAATAACTCACTGCATCCTTATCTTTGCTTTTCTCATTACCCAAAACATCTTTTAAAAGTGCTTCCTTATCCCTTAACATTGCCCTTAATTTCATTTCCACAACTTTTGCCTCTTTTAGTTCTCTTTCTAGATCACGTAATAAACTCTTTGTAGTAGTTAGCTGGTTACGAAGATCACAGCACCTAGCCTGTTCCTCTTCTAAGCACTCAGTGGCCTCCTCCAGTTTATGACAAAGATTCGCCATTCCATCTTCCATCTGCATAAGTTCAAGCAAAATGAGAAATAATTTTAAATAACCAGAAAGAAAACCTTATGTGAGACAACATTATTAAAAACATTTTGTTGAGAGAATTTTTAAATCTCTACCATCTGCTGATAGCTGTGTATTTTTAGCATACAGAGCCTCAGAGAAGAACCTATGATAAATTCAAAATATTTCAACCTAATTCATGATATGCTTTTAAAGTTCAATACCAACAAAATTATACATTAAATTTTTAATATGGAATTGATGTCAATGTGTAGTGGTATTCTGTCCAGAAAACTAGAAACATGTTAATAATTAATGAGCTGTTTCATTTATATAATCATACCATATATAAAAATACCGTATTTACCCGAATCCAAGACGATTTCTGGACTGCCAAAACAGAAAAAAGATTTTATGATCTAATACATATGATTCCTGCAAAAATTAAAAATTCCACAAAATTAGCAAAAATTTTATTGGGTCCCATAATTTCCTTGAATATCATAGGTCTTTATACTATATCAGTCACCATAACCCTCTATGCTCTCTTTGATGTTGTCCTCACTCTCACAATCTTAACCACTATGAACTTTGCCCATAGACTCCCACAAAACATCATCTTCACTTCCATCAATGGCAATGGATAAGCAGCACTTTTTAAATGCACTCACAATTACTTGTATTTATCTGTAGTATGATGCCTTGATCCATTGGCAGAGCACTGAGATAGTAGGTTTTTACCAAGTTTTATATTAACTTCGCTTAATATATATATATTTATGTATATATGTTTTGGACCCTATCTAATCTGAAAAAAATCCAAAGCTGCTTGCAGGGTTCAAACCACCTCACCTCACCATCGCATATGACGAGTGATTTAGTCACCTCGGCCACCAGATCTTTACGTTGGTGCTGCGATAAATGTTTATTTGGATTTGCGTGAGAAGATAGACAAGCATTAATCATAGCAACGAGATTAAACCAACTATTGTTATCGTTGGTGGTGGTGTAAGAGAAGTGGATGTATGTGGATTTGTATTGATACTAGCATTCCTACTACATTAAGCATTTGCTTAAAATTGTGTGAATAAAACCGAGCTTTTGCTTAATGCTTTAAGTATATGCTTAAACTTTTTTAAGTGAGGTAAAGGGCTTGCTAAAATATTTCTAAGTACTCTATTTTCATGATAAATGAGCCTAAATATAAATATGGTAATTTATGGTGACACGAAAGGTTAAAAAATACGAGAAAAGTTTCAACAACCAACGGTTATAAAAATTTATATCGTTCCTCTGAAGAAAATGTTAAGTACCTATATTTCAAATCTGTTACTCGGAGAATATCAAGAAATATACTATCTTCCAAACAGTAGATAGAAATATTTTTAAGGTACTTAGGTGATCCCGGATTTCAAATAGGAGTCGGGGAAGATCACCACATACAATGCACAACTGTATGTAAGATAGAAAAATTTGTGGTGTCCAAAATCACCATAAAGGCAGATGACAGGATAAAATCACTATAACTAATTGAATAAAAATACACCCATGATTTGTGATATTATCGAATTCAGTTATAAAAGAAATAGTTAAAAAAAATTATAAACAACTTTTTAAAAAATATTACCCAATATATTTATGTTTTTGGTTTGAAATTCAACTATGTAAAACTTGGAATGTAAACAAACACAAGTGAAGGAAGAGTTGCAAAGAGATTTCTTCCATAAAATGTAAGCATTTGCTTAAAACTGAGTAGCAAATGCTTATAAGCAATAGCAAACTTTTATTCACTCAATATGAAGCAAATGCTTATAGCATTCGCTTAATTTTTATTCACTCGACCCATTAAGTCCAATTTTGGGACTGCACTTGTAATCCGCCACCTCGGGTCACTTTATAGCACTTAGGAATTATAGCATTGTAACATCTACATTAATAATTTAGGAGCTGGTTTAGAATAATTGACGTACTATACCTTTCTGTGGTTGTTAAAGAGTTATTTTAACCCCTGAGCTGATATATATCGTTGTCAGCACAAAGCCATTAAAAAAGTTGAAGAGTTTAGAAGAAATTATTTACCATACTTCAATAAAATACCTTTTTAATAACTTTGAATTCTTCAAATCCAACCCAGCTTTAGCCACAAAAATTATCCCAACGTTAGCTAATATAAAAGATATATCAGCATTATAAGCTAAAAGTTTAAAATACCATTAATTCCTTAGCAGACTTAATGTAAACAAAAACAAAGGTATGGTACATCAGCTTATGTAAACTATCAACAATTATCAAAAATCAGTTTAAAATCTAGTGTATCTCCTAACTTGTTAGAAGGAATGCCACTAGTTAACAAAAGCTGAGCTCGAACTATTTCATCCGATTTTGCCAATTCTTCCAGCGCTTTATTAGCAGCATTATGTTTTGCTTCTTTCTTCTTTCGCTTTCGCTGAAAAATATAAATAAATACATCAAAGTCTGTATAACGAAAATTAAACTATTTAAATACACAAAACGTACATACCGCATACTTTGTCTACTTTAACAAGATACAGTCAAACTCGTTTATAACGAGCACGGTTGTAACGAGTTCACGGCTATAGTGAGCAAATGCTACCTACAAGATAAGTTTACATGCATTTACATACAAATATTTCACGTATATAACGAGCACGCTTCACGGATATATCGAGCAAACTTCGATCACTTCTCACTGTCTCAAACGCGCGGCGGTCAGCCCCTTCAATCCTCATAGTGACCCAAAATATGTAACCTTGTGTTCTCGAGTCCAGCCTCTACACCCTATCCCTCGGGGAGGTTCAAGACCGCGGCGTTGTTGTTAAAAATAATCCCTTCGTCCAAACCAAGAATTCCCAACTTGCAGGTACAGTGGCACTCGCGGAGGTCCTTTGTCCTCTCCTCCCAACCCCCAGCTCTTTTACAGCCAGGAAGTTGTGTTTGGAAGGGGTAAGGGCATGTACAATGGCGCCCACCCCCGTCGCTCAGCCGAATGCACCCAACACCCTTTCCCACGTAAAGATGGGAAATCCCACGTTTAATCCGTCTCCTCATTAACTCTTCCTGGAATTGGTATGCTCACAGTTTGCAAAGAAAGTTCGTAACGTTGATCATAAAAATCAGTTGAGATTTTGCCCTTGAACGAGTAACATGTCCGTACATAAAAGGAAGTGTTTGTCTATTCGCGAAAAGGTTGATATTATTCGAGAGCTAGAACGTGGTAAAAAAATGTTGAAGTGTGTAAAAAATTAAATTTATCGTCGTCTACGGTGTCAACCTTATGGAAAATCAAAGAAGCGATTTTATCTGCACTAGAGAACAACCTAACAACGAACAAGAAAATGAGGAAGAGTGACTTGGGTACTGTTGATCAAGCACCTCTGGAGTGGTTTAAGAGGCAGAGAAATGCTGGTTTCCCCATCAAGGTACAGGCAGATAAATTTGCAAAACAGTTAGGACACGAGAACTTCACATGCAATAACGGGTGGCTTGACCGTTTTAAAAATCGGCATAACATTGTTTATGCGAAAGGCCCTGTCAGCAGATACAAAAACGGCAAGTGAATGGGTGAAAAGTGTTTGGGAGGAGTGTGGAAAAGGTTACAGAGAAGAAGACATCTACAATGCCGAAGAAACCGGACTGTTTTACAACATGATACCTGATGCAATGTTTAAATTCAAAGGTGACAAATGTGTTGGTGGCAAAAGACCTAAGAATCGTTTAACAGTTTTTATGTGCGCAAACATGAATGGCACTGACAAAAAAAAACTTTTTGTTATTGGTAAGTCACAAAAGCCACGTTGTTTCAAAAATGTAAAGAAGCTTCCCGTTGAATATGCAGCTAATAACTAAAATAATAACTTCCAATATTTTTCAGCAATATGTAAGTCAGTGGAACAAAGAGTTACGGAGGAAAAATAGAAACATTTTACTCCTTGTCGATAACTGTCCTGCGCACCCACATATGCAGGAGTTGTCCAATGTAAAACTGGTGTTTTTGTCTCCTAATGCGACTTCTATTTTGCAGCCAATGGACATGGGGATAATTAAAAGTTTTAAATGCCATTTCAAGCGATTTTTTGTTCTACAGTTGATTGAAAATAGGGAAAGAGGTTTAGATGGCAACGACTCTGTATTGGATGCAATTCATTTGATGACAGGTGCATGTTTCACCTACAACGATCATAAACTGTTTTCGAAAGTCTGGTTTAATATCGGGAGAATTTTCGATTGATAACCATAACGTTGATGAAAATCAGAATGGCTTAAAGAAAATGGAATTGCGAATTTTGACCATGTAAATGGCATTGACAATTTTGTTCATGTTGTTGATGATTTGATTACCAGTGGAATTCCTACGGAGAGTGAAATAATAGAGACAGTATAAAGCACAGCAGACAGTGATGAAGACAATGCTGAATGTGTCGAAGACACAATCCTTACTCAGGATGCCGTGGAAACATTAAATGATTTTTTTTAAAACATTAACATTTCCGATGGTGTTTTTAGTGCACTAAGTGTAATAAGAGGAAACTTAAGGGACTTCAAAGTGAAATCTTTGAAACAGGCTACTATTCAAAGTTATTTTTGTAAAAAGGGGAGTGATTAAGGATACAGCTGTGAGTAAATTTTATATGTACGTATGTTTACTTTAAATTTTCTAGTTTATTCTCATTTTTAGGTTTTTTCATAAATTTACTAAATAACCTTTCTGTTTATATATTCACTTTTACTGCTTATGTCATATTTCACGATACGCATGCATGCTTTTGCCTTCACGGATATTAAGTTTAACGGCTATAACGAGCAAAACTAAACGGTCCCGTGGCGCTCGTTATAGCCGAGTTTGACTGTATTCAAATACAGTGTCATGCCCGGCAGAACCATGAACAAGCTCATATTGTGGAACTTGCCCGTGCCTAAACATATACTCGTTCAAGATAGAAACAGGAGTTATCGCCGTCATAATAAGTGGATGCGTCAAAATCTACAAAACGACGTCAACCTCAAACAGAGGTACTTCAACGATAAAAACTAGTATTACAGAACTCGTGACATGTCGATAACAATACCACTAATCGCCCAGCAGCCGAGCCGATATCAATATCACTTATCACTGCTAACCACCCAACAGCCGTTCCGCAAACAGCAAACGAGCGTAAGCGCCCGCTACTTACTTCCCCAACTCCCGTACTTTCCCTCCAGCGCTGTAGTGCGTTTTGTTATATTACATGACATTACTCTGGCTCCAGACGGTCCCAGTTTTCCTATCCGAGTGCCGACCCCAGGGGGCCAGGGGCGAGCCGGCACAGTGTGCAATGTGCGCGACGCACACAGGCGCCAGGTTAGTAATGGCGCCAAAGATTTCAGGCTTGATTAGTTCGGCGTATACGAGCGGATACAATGTATACGTGGGAGACTATTTGGCAGAAGTAGGGCGGCAGCAGTGAGCATTCACGATTGGTTTTGTTATCGTCTCGGCTGGTTGCCATGGAACACTGGGATGCCACAGATGATTTTTAGGGGTGCTGCCATAAAATTAGTTTTGTAAATGATTGAACGATTTGGATACCAAAAGGGATTGGCATGGCAGTTATCTAATATCAAAATAATTTTGATATTTCAATGCGCATGGCCCTCCAGTGCTAAATGATTCCAAAACCAGCCAAATGTTATTTGCAGAGTTATCCATGCACATTAGCTTTCACAGTAATGGATGGGAAAAATCTTGATACCCTTTAACGAGGGTTTGCGTCTTTACTGATCATCATTAATTTGAGTGTGTTCATGCCTGCTCTTTTTGCACATGCAAGGACCTTCAGCATCTCCTTTGATTCCTCTCCGCATGTCATGGCCTCATCACCAGCTGCAAGCACGCCATGAGAAAGACACTGCCAAAATAGGCATTTCATTGGCATTATAGATTTGCACAGCAGTAAGATTTTTATCCACAACAAACTTGGAAAATTTATAAATAAATTTCTCTGCAGTATCTGAATCTCTGCAATAGGCCTGAAACAAGCAACCTTTACTTCCTTGTAGCTGAAGCTATTTAAAAAATACTCTATTGACATCGTTTACCAGTGTAGTGTTTTACAGATACTCATAGCTATAGTTTCGTCAATGTCTATGTAAAATTTTCATAATAAATCTTTTTTTTTGCGTCTTAGACAGTAGAACTAATTATGTCATATTATTCATTTTTACACAAAATAATTTTTCTTTATATTTTGATAATGCCAGAAATACGCGAAACACATTGGATGGCGTATGGAAAGGGGTGACGCCCAACAAAAAGCGTATCCCCCTGCCGTACACCAGTCATTGTGTATCGCCTTCCAATTTGTCTCGCGACGAATTTGTTTCGCAATGAAATTGTCACGCGACAAATTTGTCTAGCGATGCATTGATGCACGATGAGTTTGTCGTGCGATCTATTGATGCGTGACGACTATTTACGTGTGAGGAATTAATGCGCAGCGAATCGAAGTATGACGAATTGACGCGCGATCGATTGACCGCGGTATGTTTACAGTATACGATTTCGCACTCGAATTAAAGACGACCGCGGTTTTTCGCAAGCTGAAATTTGGGATTGCATTCAATACGGTATTGATATTGGCAGGTAAATTTTATGATTTTAAACAAGCCTTTGGCTCTCATTTGATCATCAAATACTATATTAAAAATGAATTCCTTGGTCATCAGAGGGTCAGCATTATCATGGATATAATCCTTTATCTCATCTCGACCACAAATAGTTAGACTTCCCTATTATTTGTATATTTGGAAAATTTTAATCAACTCTTTCCAATCAATATCTAATCACGAAATTGCACAAGGAACTGCCCTTAGGCCATCACTTTTCCTTTTGTATGTGAACAATATATGCCGCCCTGAACCAAATCCAGTCAACTCTACTGAAATCATCTTTACCAATGATATTTCTCAACATATAACAGCCTCAACACTGGAGCAACTAAACTCTGATATTTCCATTGCAACAAACAAAATTCAAAGATGGTCAGAAACCAACACCTTATTACTCAACCTATCTAAAACAAATTTTCTACAATATCGTTCATACCAAGGATACCAAACACCGCTATCTGCAACCCATAAATGGCCATCCTATCTTAAAAGATTCCTACACAAATTTTCTTGGTATGCACATTTCAGATACCCTTGATTGGATCCATCGCACTGGATCAATCTCTAAGAAAACTGTGACCGCTATTTTCATTATAATATCCTTATATGACAAAGTGACAGCTAGTATCCTTCTTGCAGTTTATTATGCCCACATCAGTGGCGTCGCGTGCCCATTTAGGTTGGGTGTGCTTTTATTGGGGAGGGGGGGGGGGTTATGCAACCCGCGCTACAAAATTCACGTGTTAATTTGAACGTACGATTGCATTTTTATCGACGTGTGAAAGTTTCAAGAGAGCATAGCGCAGCAGCGCTCTTCTTAATTGGTCTAATGCAATTAATCTTAGAATAATTTTTAATACTTTAATTTACTAACTGATATGATTTTAACTATACAATCCATAATTATGGACAACACAAAGGTTCCCCGTCAAATAGACTTGAGCTATGCATCACGCGCGCCGTTTATGTGAGAATGGTTAACGCTTCGTTGTGAGAAGATACTAGAGTGAGGTACGAATTATCTGTATTTTGTTACGATTTTTAAATATGTACAACCATATAATACGCACAGAAATCTGAAAAAGTAATCACTTGGGAAAATATTATTTTCCGGATTGAATCAAAGAAAGGCTTAAAAACTCATTTTACTTACTTATTTATACACCAGTTCCAATCTCCTGTTTTGCCTTAGGAATTTTGTTAGCACATCATCATAAAATGAAGGTCTTTTCTTCAGTTCCGCCAGCAATGTCTTTTCAATGGCGAGTGAACTTAGGCCGCATAACCTTTCCTGCGTTTGTGTTCCTCTATAACACGTATGTATTCTCTTCGTAGCCGAAAAAGAACGCTCGACTGTAGCAGTAGAACTCGGAATCGTCATGATAAGTTCCGCTAATTTATAAATCTCCTTGAATGCAACCTGAAGCTGATTTTCTTGCATGAATTTTAATAGGTGATGCACTGGTTTCCTCGCAAATTCATCAGAAGAAAAGAGCACTTTTAGTTCATTTTTTAGGCGAACGTAGTCAAAAACCGGTCCGTAGAAATCCTTTAATTTTTCTAGAATACCATCAGGAAAAGTTTTCGCATACTGATCATATCTTTCGCTACAAAGGAGTTGAAAAAAACTCAAGTTTCGAAAGTGAAGAGTATCTTTCTTCCATCTCCAGGCACAAGCAGTCGACTATTCTCTGGTATAATCGAAGGCACGCGCTCTTCTCCTCTTCTATAGATCCTTTTCGTCTTTTAGGCTTCGACGACTCAACCGTATGCTTTTCCTTTGCAGAAACCCAAATATCATCAAATCCTTGTCATTCCTAAGCTGTTTCATAGTATCATGCACTTTTTTACAACAGTGCAATATGTCATAGGATGATGTTTGCAATACATTATTCAAAACATCAATATAGCCAAACAGAACAGAAAAAAATTCTAGCAAAAAAATTGTTTGATAATCTTGCAAGAAATACAGAAAACCACGAGCTTTGATTACAGCATCCACGTCCCATTCCCCAGAATTCTCCACAATGTGTTCAAAAAATTCAATAAGTTGACTTCTGTGGCGTTTTACTGTGTTTGATAAACGGGAAGTAAAGTTCTATCTGGTTGGTGCGATGGAGGGTAATTTTTTAGCAACAAAATCTTGCAAAGCATTTACTCTTTTCGATGATTTAGAAAAATACGCTGCCAATCCACTGATAGTTTGGAAAAACATTCCTTGATATTCGAGAGGCTTTGCTTCAGAACTAAGTTCAAAACGTGAGCGTAGCAATGCGTAAATATTGCTAAAGGATAGGCCTCGATAACTTTACTCTGCAACCCATTAATATGTCCACTCATTGCACAGGCACCATCATAGGTTTGGCCGACCAACTTGTCCTTAATATTAAATTCCTCAACTCTGTTTGCAACTTGTTTAAAAAGACCACTAGACGTTCTATCATCACTTACGTCTGTAAATCCGATAAACCTTTCGTGTGTTTGCCCATTATGGACAAAACGGAAAACAGTTGATAGCTGCGATTTCGACATTACATCAGAAGTTTCATCCAGAAGAACGGCCACAAATGTAGCGGAAGAAATTTCTTTCTTTATAGCATCTTTAACTACATCAGATATAGCGTTAATGATATCATTTTGTACTGTGGGAGAAGTTCCTCGAAATACAGTCGATGCCTTTAAATGACTGTCTAAAAGAGGATCATACTCACGGAGCACATTTAAAAATTCTATATAATTCCTTCGGTTGGCTGAATCTTCAGACTTATCATGACCTCTCAAAGGAAGCTCTTTCTTAGCCAAATAACATACAGCATCAATTAATCTTTTTAAAACGTCTCTATTTTTCTTTACTTGTTCATTATGACGACTAATTTCAATTTTTCTTTGGCTGTCAATGAGAGTGTCAATTCTTTGTTTTCCAAACATCTTAAGATTTATAAATGACTGAACATGTGGCTGGGAGCGCTCATGTTTTTGCATTGCTGCAGCTAAATGATTAAGATCGGAATACCCGTGCTTATTCCAAACACCTTTCTCTTTGGAGAATAATAAACAAGGCCAACAAAAAAGTCTTGACAGCACTTCACATCCAGTTAACCATTCTACTGAATCGTATTGTGAAACAGAGAAATGTCTCATGTACTCAGTTTTTGCATCTTTGTGCTTGCACAGCAAATTTGGAAGAGGAGGACGAGGCTTACCTTCTTCGACTATGTTCATACAATCCGCAAAAGCTCTGGCAGAAAACGGGGCATTCAGTACATCCTCAACACTGTTTACCATTGTAAATATGGGCAAAAAGTTATAAATTATATCTAAAAAATTATAAATATATGTTAAAAACTTGTCTAAATCGGTGTCATAAACACGTCGGTTCACACTTTACCCCACGCACGCAAAACAGACGAAACTCAGAAAACAAAAACAGCATCTCATGACAAGTAACAACGTTGAATTGGATTGCTTCACACAATAGCCAATCACAACCGCTAACTACTTCTGTGTGCTGTTGTCTCAGCGAACACCCTGCCACGCCTTCTGGACGGTTTAAATCCACAAGGTGGCTAAGAATTTGACCCGCTGCGCCATCTGTACGTATGTTTAAAGGGCTCAAAGCTATCCGTATTTCTTACGGCACACCCGGGCTATTAACGTGAATGTGATACAATGTTTACGCGCCGAAACTTCTCCTCTTCATGAAACATTGTGTATTGGATTTGATTTTAGGAATCACGCGAAGCCAGAAAACGATTAGGGGAGTCTTTAACAGGAATAAATGCAAAAATATAATATCTGTGACATTGCGAATCCCTGGGTGTGCACCGCACACCTAGCACACCCTGAATATACGCCTCTGATGAAAATGTAATGTCAGTATTCATATTGCATCAATTTTAATGTATACATTAATAATTTTTTGCTATTATTGATTAATAATGTATATTTTAATGTTTTTACATCGAATGCCAATTCTTCCACTTTGGGAAGCAGTGGATTTGTGAGTGTAGTACTGAAGACAGTAATAATTTTATCTTCAGTCTTATAAGATGCAGGCTAATTTTGGGAGTCATTTTTATGGAAAAAAGTGTGCCTTATAGCTCGAAAAATACAGCAATTAAATTGCCACTGTTTTATGATATTATTCTGAAGCATATCATTATTTGTTTCATGAATACAGCACAAAAGTCCCCAATTTCCTGTCTGGTTTAACAATCAGTTAAAGCAGTGGTGCCCAACCTATGCTGCATGTGCCACTTTTGGCACATCCTCCTCTCAAGTGTGGTGCATGGTGCTCAAAACAATTGATGCGATCATTTCATTTTTCCACGATTGTAATATACCTGGGATTTAAAAGAATGATCTCAAAATTGTACCGTATTTAGGGAGGGTGGGAGAGGGAGGAAGGGTGGGAGAGGGATGGAGGGACAGAGAGAGAAAGGGTGGGGGAGGTGTTTGCGAACATTAACTAGAATGACTGGCCTCGATTTTTCGCTGGCATAATGTTAATAACAAATATTGGATATTCTAAATTGGGTAGATTTATATTATTATATATCAAAATACGTAGAAATCTATGGTCAATCAAACCTATTAATGCTAGCTTCCTAGCTTCTTCCATTTCTTCACAAGTCGTAACTAAAATCAATTGCGTAATTTTATTGTTTTGGATGTTAAAATAAAACAAATTGACACCTGAAAGGCTTTAGTGACGCACATAAATAGATCTTTAAATATCTGCTGTGTATTAACTTTTATTACTGATCTCCAGCGCTGTTCATTTTTCTCGACTGTTGATTGATGAGGAATGGGAATAAACGTGAAATGTATCTTTTATCACGTCTCTATACCGTTATTTGTCGTTTAAATGGTTGATTTGTATAAAATACGGTATATTTCAAATTACCTAATTAGTTATACGCATCTTAATGGCGTATTTTTTGCATAATTTGCAATAAATAAATTTTCGACAAGTTAAACTCAGTTGTTGGTCATTCCGACTATCGATATATCGTATAGATCGTATATAACTTCACAGACAGATGTATATTATGAACTCTCGCTGCTCCCGCCAATTATTCGTTAGCTGTGAAAGAGAATTAAGCGTAGTGTTATCTAATGGGAGGATTAGTTTACTCGCGAATCTTTCTAGTTAACTGTGGTTAACATGCTGATAAGTTTTATTTCTGGCGTTTGATTGAAAATTTGCATTGTTTGATAAAAATAATTGTAACTGTGTGCAGCGTTATTGTGAATTTTTTGAGATTTCAAAATTATTTCATTTCAGTCGCTCTGTCATAGTAATTTGAGCTTTTAATGGAGTCTATGGAAAGGTAGTAGTAGCTCTTTCTATTTGAATTAATTTTTGTGTGAGACTAATGCTTTTGTGGCTCCCTTGTTTTGCTATACATATTTAATGATATACAGAATTCCTGCACTTATACATCATTTCATTTAAGGCATTTTTAAATGTTAAGAAACAATCTTTTTTAAAAATTTCTTTGTGGGAGTATTTATTTATTTTAAAATCCATGTTGAATATTTATTTAATGTTTTATTGATAAGATACCGAGTGATTTTTTTAATGCTGAGTGCAATTAGCGTGATGCAAAAACCCTAATTTTCTCAAAAAACTTGGCTTTAGCGAGAAGGAAATTTCCTCAGCAACGAAGAACGAAGTATGGGAATGTGGTTTACGTCTTTTATACAAAATGAAAGAACTGAGCAACTTGCAAGAGAGTTCAGCGGAAATGCATTGTGTAATACCTTCTGAGCTTTTGTCTTGGTTCCAACAATTCAATTTGAAGAATTTTCAACAAATAAAACCTGAAATATCAGTAAGTGTCAATTTTTGTGATAAATGTTTATGCTTATATAGGGTTAAAGAGTTTAATGCGCAGTGAATAGAATATATATATATATACGACATTGTTTTGGTTTAAATATTAAGCAGTTGTCCTTTTCGATGGTTTCGCGAATATTCTGTTTATAATAGTGGTCAGCGGAACGCAAAGGCATATTTAATTCCCAATTGGGATGAACTATATATTTTACTTGCTTGGACGTTAGCGCACATATGCTCGCTCTCATAGTATTTGTAGTTACGGTGTTGCATAGTATTTGCCTGCATTGGTGAGCATAAGTAATTATTTCGTAGCAAACAAATTCCACTTTGTCATCTTGTGCTGCAGAATATCTCTTCACAAAGCAAGGAAGCAAGATTGACTCAAATATCTTGTATAGATTTATTTGCTGCTACCTCTCCCTTAGATGGTGCTTGTAGTAATTATATTGTTTTAGCGAGTACTTGAGTGTCTGACTGTTATTGGTGCATCCAAGTGCATGACCAGACCCTTTTTGGCTACAGTTGGTATAGGTTTGAGTTGGGGTTGACCAAGCATTGTGGCTGCTCATATGCATTTTCTGAAGTATTATATTGGAGTGAAAATTTAAAGAACGTTTATGACATTTTTTGTAAAATTAATTTGACAGTCTAAAGAATATAAATATTAACTTTCAGGAACAATACAGATTATCTAGATTTTAAAGCCACAAAATATTATTGTTTGTTGTCTTGACTTGGACAAAAATACTGAACAGACTATATATCCAAACAGTTTTGGTACCATCATTAATTTCAGCACCACTTTTATTATTTATAATTGTCAAATAACATAATATATTTCAAATTAGCAGAAGTGGCACTTTATTTTTATGTAAATGCCCATTGATAGGATATCTCAGATATGAATATTTCGTAATTCTTGTAAGCATCTTCTTTCATTTCTGACAGTTTCGAGATCAGTGATTTTCAAATGCGGCCACTAGTGAAACTATATTTAAAAGAAAAATAGGAATAATCAATATGCACACTGAGTTGAATAGTGTGGTGTCATTTTTTAAAATTAATATTTGTTATTTTATCACGTTAAACTTCTTAGGTGCCTTACTTAGAATACCAGATATCACTTAGACCCTAAATTTAACAATGTGGCCACCACAACATGGCAGGTGGCCACAGACATCATCATTACATATTTTTCTCTTGAGAACCACTGTTCGAGATCCATTTCCAAAACAACTCCTCCTACCTGATCTGTCCTCCACTGCCTCCATCGTTTGTTGATACTTATTAATCCTCGCACAGTGTAAGACCTTCATTCTTCCACTTCCCCTTCAGCCTTTCATCATCCCTTCTAGTAAGTCTCTTATGAACCCTCTTCCTAGAATATACCCTCTCCACTTTACTTCCCTTTGCTTTATACATTTTACCAGTTTTTTTCTTTGTTTATTCCTTGTAGGACCTCTTCATTTCTTATTTTCTCATTAATTAATTCAGGTTCCACTTTGTGGAGTTAACTCATGATACAGATAAAAATAAACTTAGTACCTTACATGAAAATCATTTATTGAAATATGAGAGGTTTCGCTGTGATAGTGATTTAATAAATAAATTTTTTGGAAGATACTTATATTATTTATATCTGTATCATTTCTAATTTTGTCTGTCCATTTTATTCTCTTCATATCCATTTTTCCTTATAAGCATATTATTGTTCTTTTTACTTTTTAACATTTTTCAGTGCGGCACTTGACAAGTTAATTTAAAAAATTTTGCCATGTGTAAATTGACTTAGTCTATATCTGCCAAAAGAACTTTTCCCTTTACTGTTTTGCTCAACTAAATGTGCCTTGTCTTGAGATGCTCTTCAGACACTCTTTGAGGTGTTATATGGGAGAAAATTTAGTAAACAGAAATGGTACCCTCCAATCTCGGTCTGGGATTTATTCACATGATGGATTTTGTTTTTATCATATCTTCAAGCTTAGCATCTTTCCCAAGATTATATGGGTAGTGTTAGAAATACCTTCATTTGTAGGCCACTTTTCTTTTATAATTTTCATTAATCGTGCATACAAGACACTCATTTCTTGAGGATCAACCATGTGCCTCTGTTGCCCATTCTCACTCTTATTTGCGATCAGGATGTGCTGCATCAGTGGCTCTTTTTCCACTGAAAGAGATCTGCCAAAAACACATGCTCTCAAGAGAGAATTTGTGTCTTAATGCAGCTTGTGCATATGTTCAGACACATCTGCCCTAATTCCGTATCCTTTTCTCAAATACCTGCAAAATTGGAGATTGGCACCTTTATTCTAATTTCCCAATATAGGTAACTAGCTGAAATTACCCGGCATTGCTCAGGTTTTTAAGTCAAGATAAAAGATATTGAGGAAGATTTGAGAATAAATCCAAGTAATGAAACCAGGTTAATTTTTATTGTTTTGCTTAATAGTGTACAATATTTCTTATCCCATATTTTGCCCAAATAAATAAAATTTTCCCGCATCCTTTATCGACATGCGGCGACTATTTTTTTATCAAATAATCATAATAAACAGTCGATAGAATATATATAGAATATAGTTATTTCACTCGAATTGATCTCCAGTGGAAGAAACTGCATCATTTTATGTGGTCATGAATCTCAAAAATATTAAAACCTTTGGCAGGAATTGCAAGCTCTAGGGATTCAACCAGTGGAAACAAGTTTGAAGATATATAAAAATTTAGTTTAATCATACATTATCCCATGCAAAGGCTGATTTTCTGGGTCTAATTTGTTACATGAATATTTTAAAGTCAAACCTACGAAAGAAAATGAGTTTCTGGACTTTGAAATCGAACTTGTCAATAAAAAGTGTGATGGTATGACATAGAAAGTGTTATTATAATCTAATATGTGTAATAAGCTTAACTTATCCATACAAATGTTGAGTTGAAGAGAAAGCAAAGTGTAAATATAGGTATTTAAGGAAGTAGAAAGTTAAAGATTATATTTTGGTTGAAATTAAAGAAATGTTGTAGAAGTTTTATTATAACTTTTGTGATATCTTTCACTTTCTTTGTTCTTGAAGTCGTAAATCCATTTGGTCATTAGTTTCTTTTGCTCTTGCACTCGCCTGTCTTAGTCATAAATATCTTAATGGCGCTCAGCAATAAATGAATCCGTAATAATCGAAAATAATTGCTTAAACCTTTTACATAAAATATTTCGGCATAAAAATTAGCGCATTAAGCTAATTTGTGGTTGGATTGTTTATTCAAAATTGGGTATCTGTAGCTATTTGGAAAATATGACTTTCTTTTTGCACACACACACACTCTTCAAGATGTATAATAGATAGGATTAATTCACATTTACCGACAAGTTTGGTGACTTATATATTTTCAAATATTCATGATAAACAATCAATGGAATCACTTTTAAAATATCATTATTTCACTCAAATTAAATTCCAGTGAAAGAAACTGCATGATATAATGCAGTCATGTCTCTAAAAAACATTTAATACTTGGACAGAAATGGGTTCTAGGAATGCAACCGGTGGAAACATGTTTGAAGATATTACCAAATTTAGCTTAACCGTACGTTATCCCATTCAAAGGCTGATTTTGGGAGTCTAATTTGTCACGTAAATATTTTAAAGTCAAATCTACTAAACAAAATGAGCTTCTGAACTTTGAAATACATTTAGGCGATAGAAAGTATGTTAGTACGACATTGAAAGTGTTGTTTTAATGTAATAAGTTCAATTGGCTTAATTGATCCATACAAATGTTCAGTTGAAAGGAAAGCAAAATGTACATATAGATGTTCAAGGAAGGAAGAGTTAACGATTATAAATTTTGGTTGTTATAGAAGTTTTTTTATTGTACTTTCTGAGATATCTTTCATCTTATTAATTTTCAATGTTAATGAAAAACAAATTTCGCTGTCTGTTAAGTATAGAGAATATGCAGAATACATAAAAAGTTTTTAGAGAACGAAAACACTTAAAATTTCACATTAAAACTGTCTTCCGCTTACCTTTTGAAACAATTAGCCCGATTTATAGTTTTTTTGGAGATGTCCTTCTTTGAATAACCTTAGTGTTTCTTTCTTCCCTACTTTAGTTTATATTAGGTATATATTATTTCTTTTAGTTAATATTACCTATTGTTTATAATGGTTGTCAAGTAGATTGCTAATCCAACAATATGCTCATTCCCATGTTATTTAAATGGGAAAAATTAAGAGAAAAACATTTTTTAAATGAAAAATATAATTCAAATGGCTTTAAAAACCCTCCCATTTTGCGTAACTTTTTATTGCGGTTAAAATGGGACCTTCATCTTGCTTCTGCGTTCCGTAGTTGTTGCGTTATAAATCCTCAAACAAACAAATTCTTCAAAATATTTATAGTAGAGATAGTGTGAATATCACTTTTTGTTTTCTTCTAGATGAAATAAATCCTGCTGACCCAAGTTAAAATTTCTGAACAGGTATTTGTTCATCAGTGTGGCAAGGAAAAGGAGGGAGGTGAAGCAGAGACACCGCTATCTCACACAAAACGAAAGAAAACCTCAAGAAGTCGAGAGTTTACAAAATAAACTGCACACACTGTCACAAATTATATATATATATATAGGGCAGAAAGAGCACACTTCAACTTAGTAAGTAAAAATCGAGTGTTGCTAAGGAAATTTGAGAAATGGGAAACTCGATAAATGTTGATAATTTGAAATTAATAAAACCTACAAATTAAAAAATAAACACATTGGAGATCTTACACATCTTCAAAACTGAACAGATTCCATCAACAGCAATCTGGGATCTATCATATGCTCTCTCCTATTTCTTAGAAAAACACATGACCAGTTTCTTAAAAAAAATATTCGAGGTTTAAAATTAGGTCTCTTTGCCATATGTAACTCACCTGATTAGGTTCTCCCTGCCTTTCCCTAGGTAAAAGTTAGGGTTTTGGGAAATAAATTATTACAAGAGAACTATTAATGCTATTGAAAAAAATTAAAAGTTACACAGTCCATGTATTTCTCTATATAAAGTAATTTTTATTTGCTTTTAGTGTTTGTGATATATTTGGAACCATTTTCATAAATAATATAAAATGATGTAAGAGGGTCACTTGTTTAGCAATTTTTTGTAATAAACTTTATTTTCTACACTAGAAAAAGCATGCAAAAGCTATAGCTGACATTTTGTACATTCCAATAGTTTTTTTGATAATTTCATTTCAAGGATCATGATAAAGCAAGTACATTTTCTGTGATGCTTTTGCTTTAGTCATTATCTGTGGAATCTCAAAGTCAATCTTGCATAATCGATTTCCCTAACCTTCACACTCCGTAGAAATCCTATACCCACATCCTACCTTTACTCCAATCAGGTAATCCCCTCTTCCACCTCACATAAGGACTTGGGTGTAAGTTTCGATTCTAAACTTACGTTTGCTAACCACATCAACTGAATCACATCCAAGGCCATGTCCATAGTTGGCCTTCTCCATAGATTCACCAAACTCAAGGATCCCCATGCTGTCAAATCAGTTTTTACCGCCTGTGTACTATCCCTTCTTGAGTACTGCTCTGCCATATGGTCCTCAGTCTCCCCATCAACCCTCGCTCCTCTTAACCATCCACTTAACTTTTTCCTTGCAATAGTTCGATATTGTGTCCCAAATTTCTGCATCTTAATGCGAGACCAAATTTTCTCTGCCCTCCGTTTAACCCCTCTCCCATTCACACAAAATCACAGATTTGAAATTTCTTTACCTTGTAATGAACAGCTGCTGCAGTTCAAACATCACCTCCTTTTTCTTTCTTCGTGTACCTTCCCGCCCTACCCGCGACTTCATACTTCTTCATCAACCCAAATTTTGCCTCTCCATATCTCAAAGATCCATGTTTTACCGTATCCCACAATTCTTCAACTCCCTATTGTGCCTCAATCCCTCCCTTGACCTGTTTTCATCACTTCTCTCATACAGCTACGCAATAATGAGAAACTAACCAGTAGTCCTGCTCAGCCCATTCCTATCATCATTTCATCTAATATTTTATTCGTTTTTCATTGTTGTTATAGTTGATTGTTATTGTTGATTATCTTATTGTTAATAATTTTTTACAATATCCAATGTAAAAGGCCAAGTCGGCCTGTTTTTGGATAATTCTTAATAAATAAACATGACTAGAATCCATTAAGTTAATTTTTCCTAATTTATTTCTGGCTGTACTCGCATAAATAAAAAAATTAAATCTATTATAATGCCTGGTCTAGAAAATGATGCCATGCATAATGTATAGAAACTAGTATTTTGGGAATATTTTAAATGAGGCTTTCTTTCTTAACCAGGGCATTAAACCAAAATTTTTTCTCTCCGGTTTTTGTTCCGGTTCACTCGGAACAAAATATTGGTTCGGTTCTGGTTTTGCTCTAGTCAAGGCTGACACGTGCCTATTGGTCGCCCTTGTGCAGAAACAAGTTGGCCACCACCCTTGCCCCCCACTCCCTCCCACCCCCCCATAAGTACACATATCTTGGTACCTCTCTCCATTACTATCAATGGATTTTCAATTCCTGTTCCTAGTGTTCATGCTGAATAGTCTGTGCAGCAGGGATGCTCAAGATGTCGATCACCAACCTGTTTTAGATAGATTGCGTAAAGATTTCATCGCCTCCCCCATCTAATAGAAAAGATGTCCCCCCAACCACCGCTCGACTAAATTTCTAACACTGAAGATGGACCCCAAAAGATATAAATTCTAAGATTCACGGTATAACAAAAAAGGCTCTTGCGAACTTCCAATAGGATCATCCACCAAAAATATAAAACAAGAAATAAGTTGTTTTCTCTCATTAGGAGATAGAAACAAGATGATCCAAACAGAACTTACGATGCTTACTTTTCGTTTAATCATTTATTTAATACTTATATTGGCATTAATAGCTTTAAAATTATCTCAGATATGTAGCTCTTTGTGTTCCCAAATTTCATAATCTAGCGTTATAAAATACTACAAATATATTCAAATGAAATATTAAATTGATTACACATATTTGTGCTGCAAAATTAACGCGTATACGTATTAGAATATACCGAATCGGAGTCCAACAATAGTTGTTGCTATGGCAACACTCTCGTAATGAGTGATAAAAACTGCAAAATCACCAGTATTTGCACGAAATTCTAAGAAATACAATCGATTAGCAAAATTCTACGATAAAAATTAGAATCTTCATTTATTTCCTCAGAGAATAGTACAAAACTCGGTCCGATATTACAATTCTAAGATATTTTAATGTGCAAGAGAAAATTACCCTGCATGATGGATTTCAGATTTCCTTTGTAAATCAAATGGGAAGGATAGTTCCTGGAATCGAACCCAGGACTTCAATCTTCGCAACAAAAGCTATCCTTGGGAGCCTGGCCCATGCAGCAGGACATTTTCACCCAGTTTCATGAAAATCGGTCAATTGGTTAAAAAGTTAATAAGGGCGGACAGATAGACACAACGACAAAACTATAAGCCTATTTTCATTCTGGAAAGTAGGCTAAAACTTGATCAGACTAGATCACGACCGAAAATATTACCATAGCGACCTCCAAGTTTGGAAATTTTGCCAAATCCAGTTCTTTACTAAGTCTTTTGTCTTACTAACCACGGTACTGCCAACCGATGAGACAGAAACCTTACTCCCGAGGTTGGCGAAGCAAATCTGTATAATGTTGTGTTATATTTGCCAGTAGATTTTCAACTGAGGTATAAATTAAATTATGTATTATATAGTTGATGAAAGCAATAACATAAAGATTAGGATTATGTGTATTTATTTATAAACACGTCAATACTAATAACAAAAACTTTATAGATTTATATACAAAATCCTATAGGATAACACATGCGCAAGTTTTGCATTCTGAAAACGAAAAATATTTCATTTGCTTTGAAACTAAAATTAATACTATAAAAAGAACTTCACAAATAAATTTATTTGATCATCAAGACATCAACTTGAAAGAAAATGAGCAAATTTTTGTGATGCATTTCAAAATACCGTAAATACCCGCCTATCATGCGCACCCTCATATAATGCGCAGGGGGGTTTTCAGCCTCGTAATCTATGATTTTTCTATATACCTGTGTATAGCACGAACAGATTTTTTTTAACGTTACCGTTCCACAATAAAGTAGATGGTGTAACGAAGTCTAAAGCAATGGTTGAATTATTGGTATTATGTGTTGGTAACATAACGAAAGTGCGAAATGAAATTTTTGAATAACGTTCCAAAATAACATCAGCTAACTCAATCATTACATACTCTGTTTACTTACAAGGTGATATTAGGATATACACAATAATCCAATTATATTAATTTCATAGTATGGTATATGACATTGTTTGAGCTAATAAATTGAAGGAATCCTATGTATAAGTTTTTTACATACGTTTTAGTCACGCCTGAGGTGGACGGGTTTGCCCAACCTTTATTTTTCCCTTATTAGATGATGATGGGCGCACATTCCGGGTCTCACAGCAACCTGTTCCAGCCGAGTGCCAAGTCCTTGTCCTTTCAAATCGGATAAATTATGCAGAAAATCAAATGCTTCATTATGCTGCTAAAGAATCTCGAATCTTTCACTCAGTGATTTTAGAATTGTGTCCAAAATTGAAAAATATAAATTTACTTTGAAATCTCTTTGTGGATCTCTAATTTGTTTATCAACATGCTCATAATTAAATTGCCTAGCCTTTCTCCTGAAACGTACAGCATTTGTTTCCAGGAAGTCTGGCACCACCTCAATAGTTGTAGCTAAATCTTTGCTTTGACTTTCGTACTCTTTAAACACTTTTACTGAACGCTTTTATTTTAAAATAATCGATTAAATTTTTTAAAAGATCAATGCAAGTTTTGATGTTTCTGCAGCAATTCGCTAACAATACTGATTTTAGATAGAATGTCGTATCATATAATAACTGAGCATTTAAAGCTCTGAAGTTTTGCAGCCAAACATTGGGCCTGGTAGCGAGTGGTTATATCTACATTTGTTCCATCAATTAACTCGATAAGACTCGTATATTTCTGTGATTTCAAATCTCAATGGTTTTATTGCATCTATACTACTTTCCCTCCTGGTTTGTGCAACTGGTTTCAATGTTATTTTTTAAATATTTTTTTAGGATGCTCCACCTTCGAGTAGAGGTAGAAAAAAACATACAATTCCCACACAACATTGAAGAACTCGACAATTTCAAGGGTGACCTTTGCTGCATCATTAATCACAAGATTTAATGTGAGAAGCGCATGGCACAAAAAAAAGCCCATGGATTGATATCTAAAATTCTTTTTTGTAAGCCATTATACTTACCACGCATATTGGCAGCATTATTGTAACCCTGGCCTCTGATATCCTGAAAATATAAAATTTAAATTTCCAACATTTTAAAAACAAATTGGGTTAATCCCTCTCCATTTGATTCTGTAATTGGGTAACACCCAAGGAAGTGCTCGTGGACTCCAGCTTTCTACAAAATGAATTACTACCGTAATTTGTTTCGTATGGCTTACATCCAGGGTATTCAAGGATTATTGAAAAATACCTCACTTTTCTATGCCTGTCTAAAATTACTTCAATAATTTTCTCTGAAAAGGGATTTATAATTTCATTTTGAAATTGTAATATGAGCAAATCTTCTGATTTTTCATGCATCTTATGTGCTCAGACATTGCTGAATCCAACCACCAGGTGAACTGCCCCTCAATTTGTGAGAGGAAGTGCCTAAACTCTTGTTGGCTGCCCCCAATTATTGGCCGCCCGTGTGCGGTGCACATGTTGCACCCATGCACGTGCTGGCCCTGGCTCCAGCAGCCACCATTGAACTGGTTTTTTTGCTCAACTTTAATTTAGGAAAATTTCAAGATGATCCAAAATACTAGTTTAAATTTAAGACACTAAAAATCATTAAATAAAATAACTTACAGCTTTTAGCCACACACATCGCAGATAATTTCAAAAGCGGAGCATTATGCACAGTAAGAGATCCAAGTAATACATATATATTTTGTGGATTTTAGAAACATTACATGAAGGCTTAATTAGTCGGAATATATAAAATTTTTAATGAAATGTCAAATAAAATGATTATTTCATGTTTATCTCATATTTTATTAAATGTTTGTTCATATCTCTGTAAATCTAAAAACAAAAAACGGAAAGACCAATGACAACAAAACTTTGCAAGATATTCTTATCCAAAGGAATAGAAATATGCATGATTTCATTCCATTCCAAAGGCCCCAAGTTTGATTTTAATTAGCTAAAATCGGAAGATTTGAGTAATAAATGATCAAAAGTTTTTAACACGCTAGAAACCAAAAAATCAAAATTCATAATGCCTCAAATTAAAAGAATTAGGAAATACATTTAAATCTTTTTCCTTTGTTTTGCAGATATAAAAAAATGAGATTATAAGTTAAACCTTGCATTAGATAATTAAAACCAGAAGATTCAAGTCTAAAGTGATCGAAAGTTTTTATCACACTAGAAACAAAAAAATCAAGTCATAATGCGTTTAATAAAATTACCACGTTTAGGTCAAAATGATTAAATCTCTAAAATAATGGACACATACAGAGCAGCTGAAAATTGAGAACTGAGACAAAACGAATTGAATTAAAATTTTAAAACATTTATTCATAATTTTCCTGGCAACCCTGGGTATATCAGCTAGTAGAATATATACAAAAACGTGCCAACCAGTAGCACAACGGTGAATGTGCCTTAGCACAAAAACAGAGCAATCCTTATTCTACAGCTAAATAGGAAAGACTGGCTGAAGATGAATACAATTCATATAGAGAAGGAATGATAGTTCTTAAAATTCATGCAAACTAAAAAAAGAGGAGCAAAACAAACAACAGTTTTTGGTTTGGGTTCAGAATTTTTTTTTCCGTTTGGGTTTGGTTCCACTCTTGCCAAAAATATTTGTTTTTTAGGTTCAGTTCTGGTTCGTTGCCCTGTTGCAAACCCAAAGAAAAGTAATTGAGCTAGAGAAACCAGACTACTGTCAATGTCCGAGTAAATAGCCCTTTCTGAGAAAGAGCACACTGCATCTAGCTTTCAGTGCAGGTCTTAACGTTAATACCCTAGTTGCATTCATAATGTAAACAAGGCCAGATGAAGGCCCTTAACCTGAGATAAGCTTAAATAATTCTTTCAGAGGCAGGACACCACTTATCCTATCATGGGCTCTTGAGAGAAAAATGTGAGTTGTACCATAGCCCTCCAAATCTCTCAGTGCCCTAACGTGCCAAACGAACATGCTTGGAGGTGTAGGGGTATGTTTTTTGTGCCGGAAGGATACTCGTAAGGTAAAGGTTAACCCAGGTTACCAACCTCCTTCCCCTCTGGCATTAAACCTTCGATTCCCTAAGGTTAAAATACCACACTCACTGCCAATGGAAACCCACCCACATATAACCCTCCTCCTGCACATAATAATTAATTTTTGTCCAGTGACAACAGTTGTATAGGGTGAGATTACAAGTTAAAAAGACACAAGCACAAATAACAAGAATACAACATCAAATAATCAGTGGCATAGCTTCAGGGGAGACTTGGACACTAAGTCTCCCCAATAATTTTGTATATTTGAAATTATTTAATATAAAATTTTCTTTGAACGTAGAAGCATATCGTTCTATTTATTATGTTGTTGAATTGAGTTGTGAATTGAACGATTAAAACAGCAAGTAAATGCAAGCGATGTTTATACAGCAAGAGATGACTGAACGAACGACAAACCCCCTGAGACTGAACTAAAGCAGTCTCAGCTGTGTGTGCACAGAACGTAATGCGCTGCCTTCTTCCACCACCTGAGTCTAACTCAATACCCAGGTGCACTGAACAGGCTGAAACTAGTCTCGCCAACACATCTCTACCACTCGGAAAGGTTATTAGGTGCTGTGTTGTTGCTGTACAGGTTTCACGTGTGTTAATTGTATAAGTGTTTATAATTGTCTAAGTTTTTTACTACCATATTCATTTTGATTAAATGGCTGTTATGAATGAGTTAGAAAGTGGTGACATAATAGAGTACTTGCTTAAAACTCCATTTTCAATACTTCCCTACGAAAAAAATGTGAGTTAAAATGTAAGAGACCTACACCAAAAATAGCTGTTGTGCTAAACAAACAGAAACCTAAATTTCAAACTGTCTGGTATGAAAAATACAAATGGCTTACTGCCAGTGCCATGACCAATACAATG
The DNA here is from genome assembly GCA_028673005.1 of Tanypteryx hageni. Taxonomy (NCBI): domain Eukaryota; kingdom Metazoa; phylum Arthropoda; class Insecta; order Odonata; family Petaluridae; genus Tanypteryx; species Tanypteryx hageni. Next base: position 24,444,341 of record CM054116.1, on the reverse strand, counting down.
TGTACCTTCTATTCAGGGGTGATAAAAAATGAAGGTATAAACACAATAAAAGACTTTGATCGAAAAGCACAAAAACACCAAGATTCAAAACAACATTTGAAAAACATAGAATCTCTCCAGTTACTTGGTAAAACCTGTATTGATCATGCCCTTTTGGAAGCCACACACCTTGCTGCAATAAAACAATGAAGATGTGTCATTCAATAGAAAAGTTCTTAGCCGTCTTATTCAAACAATATTTCTAAGCAAACAAGAACTACCCTTTCGTGGCCATGGAGAAGATGAGAGCTCTAGCAACAAAGGCAACTATCTTGAACTCTTACATTTGCTTGCTCAAGGGGAACAGTTAATCATCTACAGTGTTTAAAGGAACTTAGCCGGAAAATCAAAATGACTTGATTGATGTCATAACTTGTGTTGTGAATGAAAAAGTAAGAAAGAAATTCAAGAATGTTCCTTCATTTCGTCCAATCTGATAAAACGTTAGATGTTTCATGCAGGAGCCAAACGAGTATTATTTTTCAATATTGTATAGAGGACAGAATAAACGAGCAGTTCGTCGGCTTTTATGACGTATCCAAAGATAAAACTGCAATGGGTCTATCAAAAATTATATATAGAGTGATACAGGACTGGAATGTGGAAAGTAAAGGTATTAGTCAGACATGACGGAGCTTCGGTGATGGCTGGTCAAGCAGGAGTTCAACATCTGATGAAGCAGTTTTATCCACATGCAATTTTCATTCACTGCTATGCACATCAGTTGAATTTAGTGTTACTGCATGACTCTAAAACCATAAGGTAAGTTCATATATTTGTATGTCGCCTCACTGCGTTCCATAGTTTTTTAGCAAGTTATCGAAACGAACAGTGCTGTTGACTGAAAAGGGAGTGAAATTGCCACAAGCTTGTACTATGCACTGGAACTTACATTCTAGAGCAGTTTCGATGATAACAAAACACTTCTCTGAATTATACTGCATTTTTAACGACATAATCGAGGATTCAGATGGTCAATGGGATCCTGAAACATTTAACTGCGCAGTGGGGCTAAAAAGACGAATGGACAACCCGATGTTTGTCTATTTATTGTGTTTTTACCAAGTGTGCTTTGTTTACGTTGACCATCTATTCAATGCATTACATACTGCATCTACAGTCAACTTAACAGCTTGCCACAATGAAATTAGAGCTGCAATGGACAACATTAAAAAATTAAGAAGTGAAACCTTTGTTGAAAAATATGAAAAACAGCATAAAGCTGAACAAAGTGATTTTGTGACAAGGAAAGGAACACTTGAAGAGTGTTAACCTATGAGATTCTTGATTCTCAAATTATGCAAATGGATTCAAGATTTGGAGACTTTTTCCAAATTCAGTTTGTTGAATTAGTGAATGAAAAACAATTCATGGACTACAGAGAAGAATTTCCAAAATCGAAAATGTTAGTTGTTAAAACAGTATCCCTTTTTCAGCAAAGAACAACTTGAAAATGAACTGTGTAATATTTACGGTGACGATAAGAAACATCTTTCCCCACAAAACCTCCTAAGATTTTTTATTAGTAATGATTTTGGCTGTTTACAAGGAAGTGAATAAATTACTCACTTTAGTTTTGACATTGCCCATCACCACGGCAAGCAGTGAAAGAAGCATGAGTACCCTTAAGAGGATAAAGAACTATTTAAGAAATTATATTTCTAACAATAGACTGTTGTGCCTAAGTACTTTAGCCATTGAAAAAAAGCTTTTTGATGAACTTTCAAGCGATCATTTGTTTATTGAGCAAGTTATAAACATATTTGCTGAGAAAAAATAGATGCTTGGAACTAATATACAAAAAAGTGTAAATGATTTTGTAGTCTACTTTGTATTGTACACTTTATATTTGTTTTAATAAAATAATAGTAATACTTTATTCTCCAAAGACCTGACAAAAAACAAAGGTATAGGAGTCGTCAAATTACCAATATACACATAAACTAACATATTAACATTTGTCATCAAGAAAATCGTCAATGCTATGATACATTTTATGTAATAAAAATTCTTTCACCTTCATTTTAAACCTACATAGAGTCATAGGTGCCTTAAGAAAACTTGGCAGATGATTAAATAATTTAACCCCCATAGTTCTGGGGCCAAGGGAAGTACCTCTGGTTCTGATTTAGTTAACATGTAAACTATTACAATTTCTTGTACTATAGTTATGAAAATTTGAGTTACATTCAAAATCACTTAGATTCTTTCTCATAAAAATAATTAAATTAAGAATATATACACATGGCATAGGTAATATGTTAAATCTTAAAAAAATGGGTCTGCATGGGGCATTATAACCTTCGCATGCCTTCAGACGAACAATTTTTTTTAATCTTAAAAATAGCGAGGGCATTAGTAGAAGAACCCCAAAAAAGTATACCATAAACAATTTGTGCATAACATAGACCATAGTAAATGGAAAGCAACACATCCGTAGAAACTGTGAGTCTTATGCTTCTTAAGCAGTACTTTATTTTTTATTGTATTAATTAAATGCATAGTCAAGTTGTGATCATGACCATAAAGGTAGGCACACACATTTCTAGTGACGTGGAGGCATGTTGTAAAAGGGCCTTGTATAGGATTTCAAAAGGGTCTTCAAGGTCACTGGCTCAAAATGCATTATAGCGTGTCCTGCACCCCAGTAATAACAAGTAGGGATTATATATAGTTCTCTAGCATTACCTGTAAAGGAAATATTATTTTACTTTTTATTGTGGTAGCCATGCTCTTGAGCTCAGCTTTAAGCATCTTGATTTCATTATGGTATGTTGTATAAATTTTATATACAAAATTGAATTGAAATTCGTTCGGTCAATTCCTTCCAACTCCATAATTAGTGAAAGAATTTAATTTGTAATTGTGGCACCCCTGTTTGGCTGATTCAGTTTAAATATGCCATTATGGTTTTCTATATATGTGTACATTATAAATATTATAATTTGGTTCAAATTGATGTAGACATTTCAACACAAATATGTGTAAAATGAATGTTTTTTGTTTCTTGTATTGTGGCAGCCCTGCTTTCTATATCTATACTAAACATCTTGATTTTGTTTTCTTATGTTACACACCTCCTTCCTACAAAATGTCATTGAAATCGGTTCTGCCAATTCCTTACAAATTCATAATACTGTAAAGTTTAACTTTGTAATTGTGGCACCTCTGCTGAGTCGATCCGGTCCAAATATGCCACTTTGGTCATTAATTTATGTGAATATTATAAGTACCAAATTTGGTTGAAATCGATTAAGCCAATTCTTCTCTGTTATATGCGTACGGATGGACAGACGGACATCACTAAGATAATAGTGCTTTTCAGCAATGACGAAAAGCACTAAAAATCTGATGTGGCCACCACATGACTTTCTCCATACCTGAAATATTTCTAAAAATTCCAAATAGGTTACATAGTAAAAAATATTTTAAGAAACTGCAAGAAAATTTTACTTTATAAAGAACAGAAATAAACTCAAACCATAGCCTTCTGATATTAGATATAGCCACAAAGCTCTGACAATTAAGAAAATAAACAGGAGCGTCAATAAGATGTAACTAAACATCAATTGTTAACAATAGTCACCAGTAGGTGGCATGGTGGTGTTAGCAAAATAATTTAGTTTTTAAGATATCTCTTAAACAATGCATTATATAGAAAAATATTTTGAACAAAGGTTGTTGAAAATTAAATTTACTACTACTTTTTTCTAGTTAGAGCACCCACAAAAAAGCTAGCTGTCACATACACACAGAGAAAATGGTCAAAACGCATTCAGGGGACCTAAAAACATGTATTTCCATTGAAATCTCAAAATTGATTTTTTTCATGAAAATGATGCTCTCCCCTGTACTACGTATGGAGAAAGTAAAAATATACAGCATTTTATCATGTCGTTGATCTTGCTAACTTCAAGGCTTTGCATATATCAACTTGCCATTCTCCACTTTCAATTCATCAAATTACTTCAAGTTTCACTGAAAGTGAGAAAGTTTTTCTTTGTTTCTTTTCAGAAAGATCCTTAGCACATGAATTTTCACGCTTTTGATTCATTACAAATAATATGAGGGTTCAAAAAAGAGAAAATAACTCCACTGACACACTAATCACAGGACTAATACCACATCAGGCAGAAGACTAAACAAGGGTGGAGGGTGTTTATATTAGTATCTCAAAGATTTTTTTTGCATATTAAGGTAGAGTGGCCTACTTGCCGATTAACTAGCTGTGCCTTCAGTGCTGTCTTCCAAATGCATTTGCACATACGACTATGTAATATATTTTTAGACGTGAACTGGCCCCAGAATGACCCTAAGCGAAAATCCCTTTCATGCAGGGATATTATTGTCATATAATTCGTAACCAAGTCGAAGTTAATGGAGAAGCTAAGAAGTGCTACATGCAGAATATATGGATAAGAAAATAAATTAAGGCGACTTTTTGCAGTGAAATCAGATAAGTTAGATCTGTTATTTCTGATATCGACAAAACCTAAAGTAGAGTAGCTGCCATCGAAATAACACCAAAAACTGTAGAAGAGATAATATTTTTTGTCACTGGATAGTTTAATGATATTTAATTTAATCGTAAATTACCTCTAAACACTAGTTAGGCATAATAAATGTTATAAGAAAGTTTTGTGCTTGTAATATATAACCAAAAGAATGTCAATGATACAGCAGTTAGCGAGAGCACTATAACAAAACCGAACTAAGTGAAGCACACTATAATGAGGGTTGCCTGTACAGTGTTAATTTAAACTTACTAAACATAAGTGAGATGATGGTATGAGAAGATGAGACGGAAAAGACAGGTTCTGTGAATGCCTGATGGAATTCCATTAGAGAATGACAGAAAAAGGCCAGGTATGTGTTGCTTTGTTTGTAAGGGTCCCAGGAAAAATTATTTTAAATACAAGGGTTCTATGGCTTCTGAAAATTTTAAATATAAACTGCTCTTTAGTATAACATTCAGCAAACACAGTCTTAACCAATGACTAGCCTTCAATACATAAGGTAAACTAAGGTCTCCAATTAGGAGGTGATATGCCCGCCTGTGGGCACCAACCCACCTCCATAAAAAATGAAAGATTTATTATTTAAATTGTTTCTAATAAGTGAAGGAAGCACATTTTCAGTAGATTTTGGAAATGTCCTTCATAACATTTTTCAAAAACTTGACGTAAATTATGATAATCTCATACAGTGAGAAACAAAGTAATGGGATGTATTTTTAATCTTATCTTTCAGCAAAATGGAGATGAAAAGCTGATGACTGGCTTAAATGAGCAGGAAGAGACTATCTGCTCAAAGTGTAAAAAGTTGACTTCAAGAGTTGAAGGGTTGGAATTGGAGGTCGGTGCCCTGCAGATATTAGTCTCACAACTCAGTGGGCAGCTACATGATGCTCAAGAAAAGGCTGAAGATATATCTTTTATTAAGAATGAAAGTGTCATTGTTTTGGGTGATAAATTAGAAGTTGTGACAGGTATGTTGGAAGAAAAAAACAATGCAACAGGTGCTGAATTTAAAAAATTCAAGACTGAAGTTGTTAAAGATGAGATTATGAAAATGGAAACATCTACCGAGGTTTCTAGTGATTTAAGTGGAAAATTATCAATGGCTGAAAGCCAAATATCAAAAATTAGAGATTGTGTTAGAGAAATTAAAGATTTAAGTGGCTCAATGAAAAAGGCCAAGTGACTGATATAATTGATGTAAACTTTGTGGAACATTGTCTAATACTGGGACTGAATTTTTCAAAAATGATGACAATATTTTCATTAAATATTTAAATTCTTAAACATCCAACCATTTGTTGCAATTACCTGTGATTTTTTGCCTTAAATTCATTGCTCCATGCAATAGATATGTTTTAATTGAGTCAAGTCCTTAGCTGTATTGAATTATAATTGACAATAATGGTTGATACTTCATTGAAATATTTACAGACAGGCATAGATTTAGGGAGTGCGAGGCCCCTAGGCAATAGTGGTTTGGAGACTCACAATTCATGATATCCAAAAACATGCTGTTAATGTTTTTGGATGAAAACAAGCTATCAAATCCTAATTAATTTATATGCATATATATTACAATATAATTGATGAGCTTCTGAGGTTGACGCAGTTCAAAGTCTTTGAATAAGAAATAATTATTTTTTCAATGATATCTGTCATTTGAGACTGGTTTTCACTCATCATCATTTATGTTGAGCGTCGTCATAATTTAGGATATGTGATTGCTTCTTCAAGTTGGGACTTTTCACACTCAATCTGTCTTTCCTCTTTTGCTATAAATGTCTGTTAACATTAACTCTCTTGCGGCACTAGATGCTATGCCCCCAGAGGTGTGAGGCCCTAGGTGGTCGCCTAGATCACCTGGCCTTATCTATATTCACTCTCTGTTTACAGAGTTCCTTTAACTCATAAACATCCAAATACCCTAACGAAGCAACAAAACATCCATGTTCCAGGCCAAAAGACCCCATAGGGCAGTGGTTCCTAACCTTCTTCAGCTGCGACCCTAAACTGACCACCAATTAGGACTTTGCAACCCATACCTGGACTCACGTCACCTGTGCTTCTAATAGCTAAGATATAACATGCCCCCGCCAGCGGATGTTACTATTATATTGCTCCACTCCACCACAAAATTTGTTTGGTCTTTGTCATGAACATTTTTGAGAAAAGGGTAGAATTTATGTATGAAAGCCCTGTTAGCAGGGGTGCAGATGGAAAATTTTTGGTTGATCTAGTGTTCCTGCTTTACCCTATCTGTTTTCCTGCATAGGTGCAAAAAGCTTCGAAAGGGGAGTGTGGCTTGCATTGGCTGTTAAGACAGATGAAGGTTAGGTAATTTTCAATAATGATACATATATAGATAACAATGTCAGGAAAGTTTTCTTCTGATGATCCTTCACAACCCAACTGAGAATTCTCCCACACCCCTGATTTTGGTTGCGACCCCGAGGTTGGGAACCACTGACATACGACAATCTCATGTGGGGCCATGTAGATCGTATTTGGTATCATGAACTGACCTGAGAGTTTTTCACTTTCTGCCAGAGATAACATCCATAGTGAATGGAAATATGTTTATTTATTTAATTTATTAAATTCATAAAAATGTAGTGAGTCGGGTAAACACAGGTTTTTCCTCATTTCTGAGTGATCGGGGAAGCAGTCCTGGGATATTGAAGGGTTGCCTTCACTATTTCGGAAGGCCTTTGGCAGAGATTTCTTTCAGCCATCTAAGGGTGAAGGGTGCAAAAAGCTCCCTTAACACTACCGGACATAGGACCAGTTACTTCATCCTTCCATGTGGAGGCAGACCAAGGACTCCCCTGAAATGTGATTCTGGGGCAGTCGTGGGGACGAGAGCAGGGCGAGTGAGTCAAAGAGGAATATAGGATATGGCGTCATTTGAAAGCCATCATTTTTGGTGATTTCATAAAGGTTTTTGATAATACAGAATAAAATTTAAAGCATATCTGCGTGTTTTTCTTTCCCCATTTCAAGACCCTCACAAGGTCATGATCCTCAGTAAACCTCAGGTTCACACTACTATAGTTTATTTCTGAACATAAACTGGCAGGCAAGTTTTCCTAATATCTTCATTGCTCTCCGCATTCTCTTGACTATCCCAGTTTGTGGTGCTATTGGAAAGCATAGCTTCTCAAAAATTGATGGTCACCTTCATTCTTCTATGCTGCAAGACTGTTGTTGGACTGGCCAGCATGTTGATAGAACATGAAATAGCTGTAAAATTTTGTCTCAAACAACTTTTTGCAGAATTTCTGAAACTAAAAGCACAAAAAGTGGTTCCAATTTTTTATACAAATGTTCATAATGACTAGTATAATTATGGTAGAGTTAATGAAAGGTAAGAAAAATTGATAAAAACTTTTTATTGTTATATTGTTCACTTTGTATATCAAATAAATACATGTAAATGTTCATTCAAGCCTATTTTCTTCTATATTGGATATGGTAGGGGTGCCAAGGTACACAGCCCATGGCCCTTGGGTCAACCCTGACTTATAAATATTCAAGAAGGGTGGTTGAGAAACAAGGAAAGAAGTTTTCATTATAGGCATAAGTTCCTTTACCGGTAAGGATATCCTTGTTGAAAGAACTTTTTTTGGTGGGCATAATAGGACTGATGGATCTTATGCCATACATTGTATTAAAAGTTTTCCCTTCTTTTTTGGTAATGTTTGAAATCCCTTTTTTTTGGCAACAATAAACTACGAGAGCTTTCAGAAAATTTATGTGGATTTTTCCAAGTTTGGAATCCTGTAATCCCTATTTTAATGGTGCTGAGAATCTGCGAGATATCAAATATTATTTAATTTAAGAGAATCACTTGGAAATCAATTTTAATTAGACAAATTCATCTGACAGCAACAGTAATAAACAAAATGAACCAAAAGTTAGGATTTGCAGTGTTGTGGCATGAAAGTAAGAGTAAATCCTGGAAAGATGCTCATGTCCACCAACCTGGTGTAGGTCCCAGGGGATTAATAGTGCAATAGATATCCATTGCGAGTTGTAAATAATGTCATCACCATTTGCTTTTTATTTTTTCACAAAATTATCCTAATGACAGTGGAGATAACTAGCAGAAACTACAATCAGTATATGGAGATACTAGATCAGCGTTTTCCAACCAGTGGTTCGTGAGAAAAATTTGATAATGGTGTCTTTTTCACTTTCTTGATTTTTACAATATTTTTGTCTTTCAAATTAATTGCTTGGTTTTGTTTTCAATTTTTTCTTATGCTTCAAGAATTATTTGAATTTTACAGGGTACTAACTAGGAACTGATGACAATATCATAGATTCTGATTTTATTGTAATTGCTTACATACTGTGTGCTATATAAACCTTTTATTTTTAATGAATTAAGCACATTCAAAAAGATGTTTTTACAACATTTATTCTGCGTTATAAGGGGTTCGCCGCCAAAACTGTTACAGCTCAAGGGGTTTGCAAAGATAAAAGGTTAATCCAAGGAGTTCGCGATGAGAAATGTTAGCTTAAGGGCTCATAAAGTGAAAAAGATTGGGAACTGCTGTACTAGATGATGACAATAGGCCTTCTGTACACGCTGACTTGACATTTAGAAAATTTCATGCTAAATTATATCATAAAAGGGCTTGATGAGCATGTGAAATATTTCTCTTATTATAAACAGTAGTAGCAAAGTGTATTTGTAGTTGACTTTTTATTTGCCATACATAGCATTTATGACAGTGTGCAGTTTATATTGTGATTTCCAGACTTGATTTGAAAAATCAAAACCATTGCTAAACACATCCAAGAAATGGGCCACTCATTCACTCACGTTATGGCTCTAACGCAAGAGAAATTTGGCAGCTGCCATAAGCATAATGATGTCTCCTAAGGGTGAAATAGACTAGAACATAGGGGATTGAATTTTATTGCAGGTGAGGGGGGGAGGAGGAATAGAAGATATCTTTGGTCGCGATTATAAGGCGTTTTAATTTTTGGCTTGCATTTTAGAAAAAAACCGCCTTGTAATCAGGCAGATATGGTACTTAATTTTTCAATTTTTTATATTTAAGTGCTTATTATGGAATTCATTGAATTCATGCAAAAAAGAATATAATTTTAACCATGGTTTTCAACATTGTCTGAAATAAATCAAGATTGAACTCAATTATTGAGAAGTTTCTTAAATGTCAAAATCTTAGAATAAATAAAAGTGAAAAACTCTATGAAGACCTTTATTAAATTTCCTTTTTTTTGGCAGCAACTGCATGATAAATACAATGGTTTCACATCCATCTCAAAATTTATTTCATACAAATTTTATTATCACAACAAATTTATTTCTATTAGCATTTTTAGTTTTATAATTTCATTTGTTAAACATAAGCAATTAATAAATTCCTTTCGATTGCAATGAATTGGACCATTAAAAAAATCCTCATCTCACCATAAACTTGTAAATGCAGAATTGTAGAAACAAGAATAAATATTAAATTAAAATTTTAAAGGCACATAGAAAAGCTAAGAAAGAAGTTCTTTTAGTCTTTGCCTTTAAAATTTGGCTTGAACAGTTGTTACAAAGCTTGGATTGCTAATTTTCGATCAATGGTCCATTGACCTTGCCTTTCCATTCCTCTTGAAGCTCTATTGGGCATCCTAGATCACGAAGAGCTCCCTTTGCGTTGGCTTCACAAGGAGCTTTGTGATTTTTTATCGCCTCAAACAACAAATCAGCAACTCCAAGTTTCAAAAAGTGTTCACACAATTCTTTACATCGACTAACCATATTCCGAATTGCTAAGCTGGCCAATCTCTGCAAAAAAAAAGTTGAAAAATTACAATTTCATATGCAATCAGTTCTTAACAGAATTCAAGAGAGTCAAATTATATTTCTTGAGATTTTAATTGTACTCTTAATATTGAAATGATATCAGAAAGCAATTCTTCCTCAAAGATGTCTATAAATGTAGAGGACTGAATTTGGTAAATACAATAAATTATAGAAACAAAGAAAAAACTATTCACAATGTAAAAACATTACATGAATACAAAATGCTTAACATACGTACACGTGTACTTTACTATTTACTTGCTATGCAAATACCGAAGTGTAAAAGAAGGCTTTTTGGTGCAAATGTGAATTAGATCGGGGTAAAATTAACATTCAGGTACATACATAAATTAAAGAACTAAGATTGGATATAAACCTGTAAAAGCTATACAATAAAATGATATTAGAACAGAACCAATATGGAATGAAATACTGCTTCAAACAGTTTATTTACTAACATAATCATCATTGGTTTTCTACTTTTTGGTAGATTTAAGGCTTCTCCAATCCAATCATTCACATCAACAGCCTTTTTATTCATCTTTTCATAATTGAGTTTTCTTTTGACAAACCTAACAATCCTTTTCTCTTTCTACCTATTTGTCTTCTCCCTAGCATCCTCCCTTCCATGCCTTCTTTCAATAGACAATTCCCTCTTAAAATTTGACCCACCCACTACTTCTGTCTTACCATAATTACTCTCAGTGGTTTTCAACCGGTGTCACGAAAACTTAGAAAGAAGTTCAAGCTTTCTCACGAAAATTAGAAAAAATTAAAATACAGCAGATAAAAAGATTTTTTGGCTAAGAAACATTGTTATATTTTTTGCTATATTTATGTTGTTTTATTGTTAAATAAAGAATTTTAAGTATTTTTGTTGTTTTAATGAAGAAAATTGACTTTTTATTTCATGGTGTGTCGCAAGAGCTGGATCATTTAAAATGTGCATCGCCAAAGCAAAAAGGTTGAAAAACACTGCCCTAACTAGTAGTTGCCTGTTGATAAATTGACTGGTTGGTTAGATTAAATATTGTCTTGTAGTTATCCTTCTGTCGCATTAGCATGAAGCTCAGCGACTGCAAGGTTTATTTCATTCTACTAATGTCTGCTAGGAGCACCACCTTAACGTCACCCATTATTTCCTACCTCGACTAATGTCTGCTAGCAGCGCCACCTTAACATCAACTACGTCGAGCAGAGCTTAGCCAGTCACAAAAACCTCAATATCTCACCAACGGTTTGACCGATTTCAATTTTATAATTTTCCTACAAATCTGCAGATCAAGATGTTTAATTTGATACATCACACATTGTGGCTGTTACCTTCACTTCTAAAATCTCATTTTTTATGCTATTAATATATAGATTAAGCTCCTATCTTCCCTTGCTGTATTTAAAAATTCTATATTTGTTTTCAACTCGATTCAACTAATTTTCTCCAATCTACACTATACACTACCTCAAAATCCTCGAATCTGTTAACATTTTTTTCTCATAGTCCATTTCCCATATCCATATAATTCTATACACCATATGCAAGTTTTTGGGGGTGGCGGTGATGGAGTGGTTGGAGCATTGGCCTTCCAAGCAGTGGTGCTGGGTTTAAATCCACCAGAGATAGGATTTTTCAACCTCGGATCGTCCTCTTTCCTATTTGTATGGTTTGAAAAGAATGCACAAGTCAGCATTCCATCTTTCAGATGGTATGTTAAGTATTTGGTCCACTTGTTGCTCCTCATTAAGAGAGTAGGCTAATGCTGGTACTGGGTTTCCCTCCTCCCTTCTGCATGTGTCTGGAGTGGAAGGATTAGCTATAATAGTCCAAGTGACTGAAATACAAACAAATAAATGCAACTTTTCTAATCTCTTTTTAATTTATTTATTCTGCCTCTCATCAGCTCATCTCAACTCAAATGTCTCCTTTTCTCTTCCTATGCCCGTTCTGATATCTTTGGTACTTCTGCTATCTTGAGACAGATTACTACCTATATAAGAAAAATATTAAACCTATCCCAGACTTGCTCATTCACTGTTAGTGACCTGTGATTCCTTGCTCTTTAAAGAAAAGTAATCATTATAAATGTAAAAATGCATTTAAAAAACAAATTTTCAAAGGAAAAATATGTGCCACTAAAAAAGAAGAATTTCCAATCAATATACTTTTTTAACCCAAAAGGAAGAGGACTACAAATTTAAGATGACCGCAATAGAAAACGTCTATTCAGGAAAATACTTTGTAATACGAATTTTTAAAATAACATATGGTGGTAAGCTTGTGCCATCTGCTAACACTGCTAGCATTCCAGTAATGTTTAATTTTTTCATTTCTCTAAGCTTTTACAATGATGTTTTTGTGTCTTTTTTGTTAACTGTGTAATTGGATGGTATGTTGAAGTAAATAGGTGTCTTGTCTGCATTACCCATTTGGCTCAGAAGGTAATCTGGAATTTTCCACAACGCAATTACATGCTTCTGGAAAGCAATAAGTTTGTCCGTATAGTCAGAAGGTTAATGCTGAAAAAGAGTACTTTGTTGCAGACAAAAACCATTACAATGCATCATCCGTATGCACCAACCATTACTAGCCTTGAATTCTTCCTGTGGGAGGTATAATGATTGTGCTAATTCATGAGCTTTTAGTTTAATGATTTCCCGCAACACTGGTTTTTTTGCCCATTCTTCAAGTATGCACAAACATTTCTTCTATTTTATGAAATTGACCTTGTCTGGGTCCATTAAATGATTTCTGTGTTGAGTTAGCACCTTCAAGTTTCGTTTCCTTCCATCTTTGCACATTATATTTCCTCCCGACCTCACAATTGTTAGTTTCTTCAGCATAATGCACCACCATTAGCTTAAAATTTCTATCAAAACTTTGTCATCATATACCTTGTGATACATCCCTTTTACAGAGGTGCCTTTCTTCTCTACACAGTCTGTCATTTCAATCCTAAGATTTGGGGTAACTTATTTAAAACTGCTAAAAATAATAACTAGGCCTCACTTCACGTTAAAACTTAGCAAATTTTATAGCAATGCATGCACTTATAGAGGTTATACTCTTCAAACAGCAGATGTACTTGTCTGCTGCTGGTGCACCAATCGAAAAGTAACAAATATATTAAAATTTTAACATGACATGCGTAATATGCTGGCAATCTTAGTGTAGCCATTTTCAACAGTCTCAAATTTCCGATTACAAGTTCTGATGTAGGTTTGTCAACATTCACCTTCCACCAGTACCTACAAGATGGAAAGCCACTCGTTTGCACATTGTAAACTTAAAGAATATGAATAAATGCATATTCGTAGACATAGAATCGACATCAGGGTGTTTAATCTTATATATCTATAAAAGTTTTTGTTTGTATGTATGCATGTGGGTGATTCTATAACTCGAGAACTACAGAACATAGAAGCAAGAAAAAGGTATTATTTTAATTGCAGTGCAGAGAATTTATTAAGTTGGGTGTAACATTTTAACAAAGTATAAAAAAATTCTGAAAGTTACTCATTAATTTAAAAAAAAATGTGTTTAGTTTTGAAATTGAGCGTTTATTAATGGAAGTCACGTATCAAATTCACAAGATTGGCTCTAAAAGTTCATTATCTTTGACAGTGAGTCCAGCTCACTCCCGGTGTACCTATCTTTTGCTATAAATGCAAAGTTTTGTCTGCGATGGGTCTTTGCTGGTGTTGAAATCGCAAGCTGAAATTCCCCCGGCCCAAATGTATACCCTTAATTATTTAATCACATTATGCCAGTGAAGACAACTTTACTAAAATTTGCAAGAAAATGTGATGTATGATCCAAATAAAGCCCACCTGGGCCTTCATGGGGAAATTCCTGTTTTTCATAGCTTCCCCCTTCACTGTCATTATTTGGACTTTTTTTGTTAGAAGAATCTTTGCTAAATTTCATATATTGTATTAATACAGGATTGTTATGTAATAGAAGGTTGAATGATTAACACTCGAATATAATTTTCTTATCAATATTGAATCATAAACTCGAACAACGTTGAATTGAGTCAAATAACTTGCAACTTTTTCATACTTCAAGTGTTTCTGTATACTCTGCACTGATTATTTGTTCTTAACCTTAAACCTGAGCAACCTCCGGGTACTTTTGCTAATAGTTAATTAAAATTAAAATTTTAACTTTTGTTTTTATTACTGAATCTCAAAAATATAAATGATCTATTTGCAATTACAGGAACAAAAGATAAGTAGAAATACATTCCGCCAATAGATGGCAATACGGTATATGTCTGATCTTTCTTAAATTGAACAAATGATTTAATAACTCAAAAATCGACACTGCATTTTTTAGAGAAGGTTACATTTAGGTTTTAAAAACCGTAAAATTCCTTGTATTCTTCATTCGAAGTTTTTTAGCAAAAAAGTGGGGGGGTCAACTTATACGCCGGTATATATGGTAATTAAATGTTTTAGAAAGTAATAACTGTTTTGGGTTTGTAAAAGTTTTGTGGCAAAGAGATACAAGTGGTGATTTATTTATTTGCTAAAGATTATGCCACAAATTTTGCATGACCAAACATCTTTTTATTTTCTGAAACATTTATTTATGAGAATTTTATATTTATTTTTAGCCTACTTTCCAAAAAATGGAAAGTGGTCTTATGAGATCGCCTTGGCGTCCATGTGTGTGCGTGTCCCCCACTAACATCTTCATGAATGGACTGATTTCCATGAAATCTGGTGTAAGGCCAGTGCTCTCCAGGCCATAATTTATATTCCGAATTTACAGGTCCTGAGTTTGATTACAGATGAGTTCTTTTCCTATTACATAGTCAATCTAAAATCCATCGTGCAGAGAATTTTTCTTTTGCATTTAAAAATATTTTAGAATTATGATATCAGAGTGGGATTTGTACTGACCTAAGTGCAAAAAAGTGAAGATTCTTATTCTTATCACACAATTTTGATTTTTGATCGTATTTGTCTGAATTTCTCTCAAAAACTTTCGTTTTGGCATTTTGAAAGCCATTTTTTCGATTTGTTGCTATGGTGATGATTAGTGCCGAACTTGGCTGGAGCGTAGCCAAGTGCACATTCCAGCCGTGTTTCAATTCATAGCTATCGAGGTAACAAGCTAACCCAAAGGTCGCAGGCTCGATTACTGCCTAGAGCATGGATGTTGCGATTGTCTAAGGATTTTTCTGAATAGAATATTCAACAATGCAAAATGATCTTAGCCGTCGATGCATCTAAAAATAAAAATTACTGCTACTACTAACACGAAAATTTGTTAATTCTGAAGATGGTATTATATATTAAAATTGTATTGAAAGTAGGCAGATTAGTTCTTTTCAGAACTACTTGTTTATATTTTAGTCCACATTAAGGCTCGTTTAATTATTTTTCATACAAATTTCTTTTCGTTTTTAGGAACAGGTTCATTATTTTACTCTGAAATTTTCCTTGTATTTTTTGTTTTTTATTTATGAAATCAATTTTTCTACTCAAATTTATTATAATAAGTGTGCCAAAATATAAAAGGAAAGTGAAAAACCAAACCCAATCCTATTAATGTCATAAATTTTGAAAGGAAAACTAATTTCATATACAAACAACAACATAACAAAACATTCATAGTATAGGTTTTTGTTCCAAATCTATCATTAATGAGACTCAAACATATTGTTATCAGTTGAAATTTGGGAACAGATTTTATGCCAATTCTTAGCCCAAATTTGTTTGCATTGGTTTTTTCCCACCTTTTTTAATTTTGGCTCACATATTTTAATAAATTTTGTTTAGGAAACAAATTTCACTTGTAAACAACAAAAATACATATGTATTAAACTTATTCAGCTTTCACAGAAAATTTACTCAAAATCTTTTTTAAAATTCAGCAAATTAAACCTCTGACTTAAAAACTCTCATGTCAATGAAAAATGGGATATTTATTTATTTTTGCTACTGTCATATTGCTTATCATTACTAAGGTATTGTTTCAATTTCAAAATAACATTGAAATATCATAAATATGTAGACAGATACAAGACAAATTAATAATCCCAGTCAATCATTCACAGTAAGCGAAACCGCCAACAATGCAAATCACCTTGATAAAAGATTTTCACAAAAATAAATAAAATTTTTGCATTAAAACTGATTTGTGGACCAATCCGACTCGTATTAACAAATCGACAGTAAGAAAATAAATTTTCATTCTTTTAGGCATTCTTTGGTTCAAGTTCTGAGTTTGTATGATGGTTTTAGGTATTTTTAAAATGGTAACAAAAAAGACTTGCATGCTAAGTTTCAGCTACTAGCCAACAGAATTGGTTGGTTGTGGAGTGACTCTTTTAATGAAATTTTATAATTAAAATTTTATGAAAAATCATCACCTTCCTTTTGGAAGGCTACTCCCTACTGTTTAATATTTAATCATAAAAGATGAGAATGGGTTTGGTTGTATAGCATGAATAATACAGTATTTACTCGTGTAATACCTGCACTTTTTTCCCCAAAAGTTCTCATCAAAAAAGGGGGTGCAGACATTACACGAGATTTGCCCATTCATCTGCCACCCACGAAACACGTGCGGTTATTACACGAGTAAATACAGTATCTACAAATGAAGAGTGGCAAAACCTTCCCAAAACCATACACTATCTTCCTCTCCAACTGGAAGTCGGCAACAACTGAGGCAAATTTAAATACATATGTAGTTAACATAATCTACATAAACATTCTACAAAACATTTAATAAACATTTTAATTGGGTGAAATTCACCAAATTATGCATTTGTAGCTTCGATAAAAAAGTCATGTTAGTATTTAGCAACATACCAAAACCTCTGGATTTTTTGAATGCACTTTCATGGTTTGGACAATGATATCTTCTATTCCAGCCTCGTGAGCCTTCATGCTATTTGATGGACTACGCAATGTAAGTGCTGCTATGAGAGAACATCCAGCACCAGCTACTGCAGCTGAAGCCTAAATGCACAGAAAGAAATTTATTTGTTAGGGAAAATGTTAAGATGGCCAATAGAAAAGATTCACATATAATTTTATTCATTGTCTCAAACATGGAAACCACCATTGCAGTTTTGTAGAGTCATCATTGTTCATCCTCTCGGTTTTGGAATTATTCCATCAGTTTCCAAAGAACTTAACAGGCATTAAGGAGATTCACGGGTAGCTATATCAATGTTCAATAATCTATTTCAAACCTATATTTTCCATTAAACAAAAACCATTATAATGTTAATATTTGCAATTCAGTTAATGAGACAAAACTTCCTATGCAAGCAATTCCTCTCCATATATAGAAAATTCTATGAAAATTGTTCTTTGAAAACAATTCTCCAAAAAAAAGAAAAGAATTTTCAGCATGGGTCTTTTTTTACCTTACCGCATGTCTTGCAATACAGTAAAAAATGCAGTTTTAAAGACATCTTTACAAAAACTATACCAATTGGAGCCATTGAATTCCTTGCTGATGAGACAGATTGCCCTATAGGAATTCTAAGCAACTCATGAATGCAAATGACTATATCGATTATGTCAATGCATATGGAAAATAGAAACAATTTTTAGAGAATAAAAATGCAAATTTTACAGCAGTCATAGTTACATATATCACACAATTGTTTAACAAACACGCAAAAGTTTTTTGATCTGAAAATGATACTTTAAAAATAACATTCTATGACTATAAAGCTACATTAATTATTATAGTGTTAATAATTTAAAAAGATGAAATGGAGTATTTTGGTAATCAAAATTTATTCGATTCCCAACGATTACATAGATTTCACCAATATGATTATTTCTTACCTCATGCCTTGTCATTGATGATACAATCAAAGGCAGAACACCAGCATCAACAATGTTTCTCTTCACATCATCATTTCCTGAGAGTCCTTTTAAAAGCTTCATACACTGGCTTACTAATTTCTATAAATAGAAAAAGGAATTATTAATCACTGCAAAAAGATAATTTTCTTTAAAATTGTAGAAAACTATGACATCAAGATACAAGACTGAGTAAAAGAAACAATTCTGCTAATTCAGTGAACCCTCACTCACAAAGTATTGTCTTCTTAATACTGATTTGAAAATAAAACTTTCTTCAAGATAAAATATTGAAATAATACAATAATTCCATGTTAGATAACTATGTATGTAATTTTAACTATACAGCTATAATTTATGAATATTTTGCTAGAACTAAAAAATTCTAGACATATATGCAACAGCATTATTTTCTCGCCAAGCTGAAATTTCTTTCTTGTGTTAAGCATAAGATGCATGTCTGCAGGTACTAATCTAGTTTACAAACTATAGAGAAATGTAGAGGAAGGGTCACATGGGGTCAGACTTTTGCCCTTGCAAAGGTACTCTAATAAATTTTCTGAGATGGACTCCTCAAAGTAGAGAACCATTGAAATGGATGGAAAGCTGGAAATTGCATTAATAATAATAAATTTTATTGATTCCCATAGGTCAAGTACATGACATGAAATACATCAGAGAAAACATTACAAAACACTAATCTGCATAAAGAAATCGATAAGGACCAACAGAAAAAACAAAGGAGATTTGAATCACCAGTACCTTCATAAGGCAGGACTTTTAGTGCTAACCTTTAAATCCTACATTATAGGGTCTCCCTGGATGATACTTGAGGAGAAACCTCATACTTTAACTCTCCTCCTACAAAATCATCCTCAGCTTCATCATCATCACTATCATGCTTTCACTGCTTAACCGTCTGATTAACAATTTGCCTCTCCCACACTCATTGAATATCCTTATTTGATTAAACTTGTTTATACAACAAAAGTGCATTTTATGTAAATGGTAATGGATTAATATGAATTCAAATGGAGAGATAGAGAACAATTGTTTATGATAGGATGTTGAATCCTGGTCTTTTATTTGCTGGACAGATGATTTAACGAAGTATGCTACTGTAATCTGCAAGTGGAGAGTCATACTGGCTTGATGGCTAAGTTAGCCCATTAATGACCAACATTGTGAAAACTCAACATTATTTAAATGATTTTTTAAAATAATTAAATTAATAATTTATTTCTGGTAATATTTCACAATGACAGAGGAACTTTTAACTAATGAAAACAATTTTATTAAAAATTTTATTCATTTATGGATAACTGAATAATTGTTTACAATTTCAAAGATCTTGGGTATTCATGCTTGCTTATGATTGATGACTTACAAACAATCGAAGAAATTTTATTAGAACCACAATATTACTATCGATTATCATGTAATTTTATGTCTAATCAAGATTTGTAGATTCTCCATCCAAAATAATTTTTTATGAGAAAAAATAATGATGCATTTTCGCAACAGGGTGATCTCAAGAGCCACTTGACATGCTTAACCCTTTCCACTCGTATGTCGGGGGAGCCCCGACATTGTAATTTTCCCATTCCGCTTGTATGTCGGGGGGAACCCAGACATAATCCCTGCATTTGTAATGCTCGCACATTACAATGTAATTGATCCTCATTACTTCTTCAATACTTTCTGTCTCTCTGCAACTATGTATGGTTTTCTCTGTTGTAGTTTTATCAATTTTGTAACAATTTTAACGCAAGCAGTGCAGTCAGACACTCGCAGTTGAAGGCGAAGCTGGCGATTGTCAACAAGTGGATTTTTTGTGTAAGAATAAAGTGAAACCCTGTAGATTTAACTTTATTTTTCCTGTATCTATTATTATTGGTCTTCTTGTCCTATTTACATCACCTGTCACTTCAATACTTATTTGATTTCTGCAGTTGGTTTCAAAGTTGAAGAATACACCGATTTTCTCTTGTAAGTTTTGGAAAACAATAATGTTTCGTTTATATTATATTTTTAAATTCTTTGCAAATATTTTGTTTTCGTATTTTTCTTATATTTTCAAAATTATTATTATTTGTTACCATGTGTTTAGGTCATGGAAAACATGACATGTCGCATTACGGACTAAGAAATAGTGGACGTTTTTGATGACTTGTCAACTGACAATGAGTGGAGTGATTGTGAAGACTGTGATGGTGATGTTTTTACCAGTGAAGATGACAGTATCGTTAGTGATGACAGTGAAAACAGTTATAATGACAATGGTGGTGAGGAAACATCTAGTGATAATAATGTGGATAGTGATTCTTGGAGAATGTACCATGAACCTGATTTTAAAAAAATAAGTTTTTTGGCAGATTCTGGTTACAAGCCACCACCAGGTAAGAAACCAGAGAATGAAACAGCCTTTTTCCAACTATTCTTTAGTGATATTTTATTAAATGATATCGTAAAGGAAACAAATAGGTATGCTAGAAATAAAATTGCAAAGAAAGGCACTTTGAGTCCAAGATCCGTGTGGAAAAACTGGAAAGAAGTCACTATAGCTGAACTAAAAGCCTTTCTTGGTGTTATACTGAGCATGGCAATGAAACCTCGACCATGTTTGCAGGATTATTTTAGTGAAGACTGGATAAGTGCCAATTTTATAAAGACGTTTTTAATTGCGATCGCTTTATGCAAAAGCTTTGGATGCTGCATGTTTGTCCACCATCAACTGTTTTCCCTTCAGGGGAACATGCAAAAAGTTCAAAAATTCAGAAATTAGTAGAATACCTCGATTGTAAATTTAGGGAATTCTTTGTGCCTGGGGTAAAAGTATCAGTAGATGAAAGTACTGTTGGTTTCAAAGGTCGGATGATATTCAGGTGTTACAACCCAAACAAACCTACAAAATAGAATAGAAGAATAGAATATTTGTCCTTGCCGATTCAGAAACATGATACATTGTTGCTCCAGAGCCTTACTTTGGGGCACCTACTACTGCTTCGTTAGCTCACCCTGAACTTCTATTTACAGCAAGAATTGTCTTGCATCTCTGTGACAAACTACTGCAGTCCACAAATAATGCAACCGGATACCATGTTTTCACTGACAGGTTTTACACAGGGTACAAACTTGCAGTGGAACTAATGAAAATTGGATACCCCATAACTGGGACAGTAATGCCCAGCAGAAAAGGTCTGCCTGATCCTGTAAGGAAAAAGTCAGGCCTAAATTTGAAAAAGCACGATGTTGTTGCTTATAGGAGAAATAATTTCATAAATACACTGTTGTGGAAAGATAAAAGGCTTGTGGTAATGTTGAGCACTTGGCACAACATCACTATGCAAAAAGTCCAAAGGAAAATAAAAGGAAATGTCATAGAAGAATTAGAAAAGTCGACTATAATAATAGATTACAATAAAAGTATGGGAGGGGTAGAGAGAGCAGACCACTACAACTCAAGTTACTCGTTTACTCGCAAAAGTATGAAGTGGTGGAGGAAGCTTTTCTTCTGGTTTTTGGATGTTTCTGTAGTGAACAGTTTCATACCATTCAATGAACATAAAACTCAACAACAGGAGATTAATCTCAGCCACAAGCAGTTTAGAAAAATTTAGTAAAACAGCTAGTGTCAGATGTGAGAAATGTCTCCAGAAAACATGGTCGACCGACAACCTCAAGTGCTGAAGAACGACTCAATGGATGTCCACATTTTATTTACGAAAATAAAAACAGTAATTCAAAATATTGTGCTGTCTTTTCAAACCAAAAGGTAAAGGGTGGTAGGAAAGAAACTTTTTTTCTGCAATACATGCATGGTCAAGCCAGGATTACATCCGGGAGAGTGCTTTGAAAAATATCACACAGCGAAAATTTCGATAGAAAAAATTTAACAGTAAATATGTTTTATACAAGACTTTATCATATAAAAATTGAAAAATTTATATATTAATAGTGTATATTTAGATAAAAGAATTGGATTTGAAAAAATGAAAAAAATTTCAATTTTTTTTAATTAAAAGAATCTTAAAATGAAGTACCAATTTTTAAAATAACTATTAATACTTAAAAAATGTTCATATTTCTAATGGAAGCAAGTTTAGAAAAAATAAAATGTTCTGAAAAAGTATTTTTTTATTAAGTTTTATTACAATCTGTGGCAGCAGGGCAGAATTTATTCGAGTGGAAAGGGTTAAAGTTGATCAGATTTCTAGTGACACTTCTATTTCTGTTTAAAATTCAGTCAAAACCAGTTTGTGTCAAAGCTGTAGAGCTGTTGATGCCAGTGGAAATAAATATTAATAAGTAATATTGCTAGCAAATTATAATAGCAGCATTTGCATACCTCATTCTCAGGAAATGACACCAAAACATCCAACACCAACTGCAATCCTCCTGCCTTATCAACAGCTTGGCAAAATTCATGCCTTACTATCATTGAGCTCATAGTCGATAGAATTTCAAAAAGGGTAGCACGATCAGTCTTGTAACCTATAGAAGAAAGTTAAAAAGTTAAATACGAATTCACACAGTGAATGTTGCAATCTAATCATTTTACATATATTATAAAACCACAAATTAACTTGCTGTAGCATAGTTACTTGATGATTTAACAAGTTCTTCTACTTTTAACTTTACACATCTTCCTTTCAGTCAGCAGGGCTGTGACACGTAAAAATCGATTTTTCCACTTACAGGCTTTTACTCTTTTACAAATTAAAATGAGAAAGAATTGACCTAAGATCTTCGGACCTGGACCATTTTAAAGAAAAATCGTTTGTTAATTCTTATTGTCAAATTTTGCCTATGACACAAAATCGCTCAAGTTCTACGTTTAAATCATATTTATTGGAAAAATTTAAGCTTTTAAAAATATGTTGCCTTGCCAACCATGTCATTGTTAAACCTTGAGATTGTATTGTCGTCTTAACTCTTATACTATATGCATGCTTTGAATGCTTTAATATGAGAGGAAGAAAGAGACAGACAGAGAGGGACAAAATTAAATATTCCATAAATTAAAAATAATTTTGAGTGTAGGTATAAGAATTGTATAGTGTAATGTATTTCTTTGTCATACAATTTCTATTCTCCCAAAACTATTTTTACTCTCTGGAACACTCAATTATGGGAATTTTATATTTATTACTTCCTTTTTAGTGCATTTAAAAATTGGTTTCATTAATTTTGGTACTACTGGGTTATCCCTAGGGGTCCGGGATAACCCAGTAGTACCTTAATCAGAAAGTGCAAGAAAACTTTAGACTTTACAAAGAACAGAAATAAACTCAACCATGAGGTCAGTTCTCTAGAAATAAGTGTGAAAGAAATATTATTTCACTTTTTACTGTGGTAGCCCTGCTCTTTAGCTCCACTTTAAACATCTTGATTTATTTAAGGTATGTTGTACAAATCTTATACAAAAAATTTAATTGAAATCTGTTTAGCCAATTCCTTCCAAATCCTTAATTACTGAAAGTTTAATTTTTAATTGTGGCACCTGTTTGGCTGATTCGGTTTAAATATGCTACGATGGTTTATATATATGTGTATATTATAAGTATTAAATTTAGTTAAAATTGATGTGGACAGTTCAACACAAATACGTGTAAAAAGAAGTTTTTTATTCCTTATATTGTGGCAGCCCTGCTTTCTATATCTATACTAAACATCTTGATTTTGTTATTTTATGTTGCACGCCTACTTCACATAAAATTTCATTGAAATCGGTTCAGCCAATTCCTTCCAAATTCACAATTACTGCAAAGTTTAACTTTGCAATTGTGGCACCCATATTGAGTCGATCCGGTCCAAATATGTCATTTTGGTCATTAATATATGTGCAATTTCTATGTACCAAATTTAGTTGAAAACAGTTCATCCGTGAAGATGTTAGTGGGACACACACACACATGGACACTGAGGCAATCTCTAGGACTACTTTCCATTTTTTGGAAAGTAGGCTAAAAATTGCATATATTCCAATAAAAAGAAACAATTTTAAAGCATTAATAACATAAAACTTTGAAAATAATTTCTGTATATCATTATTTTTCTCTCTAAGATGACTTTTAACCCTCTAAGCATTAAGTTTTCCCCCTATGTGTAAGTTAGGTTTTTTTCAAGATTTCATTAACATTTCTTATTCTGTGACTTACAAAAATATAGAAATTTTATTAGAACTAAATTATTTATTTTTCAAAATTTTCAAATTTAACACAAATATTATTATATTAAATATGATCATATTTGCATTGCATAACTCATAATTACATTATAGTGTACAATCACACCATAACATAAATCATAATTACATTACATTGTACCATAAAGTCATAACATAAGTCATAATTATATTACAACTCTTTTTCCTCCGTAAACTCGAACGCTCAAGAGGGTTAAACATTCAGATTTCTGACAGACTTAGCAAAATGTTTTGCGGGCACCACTAGTAGAACTAATTATTTATAAAAAAAATCGTAAAAATGTTCATTTTTTTCAATTGATGTTTCTAAAATTTAAAAATGCCATTTTAATAAATATGATAGTTTCAATATTCTAAGAAAGAAAAATGAAAATTTTAGATAGTAATACTTACGAGACAACAAATTAGTTAGAACATCCAGAATGTTGCAGTCACCTGCAAGTATCCTGGCATGTTCATGTGCCTTTCCAAAAGGGACCCTGATGTCATCGTCTAGCACCATTGATCGAGAAACTTTGCATGCTTCTTGCACCAAAGTAGCAGAACTTCTTTCATTTGACAACATTCCAACAAGGAGGGGTGCAACCTCAGCCTCCATCAAAACGTGTCGATTGCGTTCATGTTTTATGACACACTGCCTCATCCATGCTAAAGTTTGTTGGTGAAAATTTTCATCTTCCTTTCCCAGAAGGGACAACATTAACCAAATTCCATTTTCCTCCAAAAGATCAGGTTGCCCTGTCATTAATGCAGTCAAAGTCTTTAAAACAAGATTAATTGGTTGGGTACCATTCAATTTTTTTGCCATTGTCACGAGGTTTCCGTAAGCATAATGTTTTCCAACAAGTACTCTGTGAGCTATATCAATATCACATTCGGCTCTGATTTCATTTAAAGCATTAATAACTTCTTCAGAATCCCACGACTCAGTTTCATTTGCTTTCTTTATTATAGTAATAAAATCCTTGATTCGCTCTGCACTACTATCTTCACCAGGCAGTGTGATCACTATATTACTTAAATCAACACCCTGCAAAACAAAATATGAATACAAAAATTAATATTTAAAGAACAGATACAAATTTATTTGAGTGATAATTAATATCTGACAATCCTGAGATATATTGCTATTCACATTAAAAATTAAATTAAAAAATCCCAGCATAAAGCTTATATTTTTCCTCATAGTATGCCATTTGGAAGCTATAGTAAAATGGTATAATGTGAGCCATGCTCTGCCTCCATGACTTCCTGAAGGAGAGGCAGTGTTGCCAAATTTAAAATTTTGAGATAACTGAGAGTAAACAAAATCTAATGCAACATTCATTCTCAGAATTATTTTTGACAAAACATTAAGTATTTTCTTTAAAAAAAATAATATATGCTATTTTGCTATTATGCAATTTTTATTACTCACTATTATTCATCAAGTGATTTTGGAATAGTGGCGCATTTATTGAGATTAGAAAAATTACGCTGTATTACTTATGGTTTACGCTTAATAACTTAGTTTATTTATCATATATACATTGGACCAGTAAGAAGATTAAAAAATATTTTAGCTGCATTCAATGCAAATTTTGGGATCAATGTCATTAAAAAAAGTAACTTCTTGCTAAATCTCGTTCTATCAGAATATCAAATATATTTTTAGTGAAAGTTTCATCCCAATATTTTACTCGAGTCACTAGTTATGGGTTTTTATTGTAACATTACATACAATTTGACACCAACCCTAGATAATTATGCAGCGTTGTAACTGGGATTCAATGTTAACCGATTATTTTTTTGTCCGATTTGAATATAACTCATAAATACTGTTATCACCAGGCATGCTGCATAACAGGGATCGCCAACAAGTAGAATTTAATCACTAAGACTCTCACAGGCATATTCAAGTGTCTGCTTAAAAATGATTGCTGTGGTTATGATTTTCATTTAGATAGGTGCGTGGGGTATAGCATTAATGAGAATATTCATTCAATAATACCCAAATAAATTATTTGTTAACTTGGTTATTCCCAATGCCATGGCAACCGCTACCATCCTCACAAGCAATCACATGTAAAATTGCGCCCTCACGACGTTAATCTTTTGAAAGGATTCTTTCAGGGAAACCCAGGTGTCCACTACAGAAATGTCAGCTCTAGGGCTCTTTGAGGCAGATTTTGACCTCTCTCACCCAAATGGCATCGTTTTCATACCCGCTGCTGGGTCTTATTTGGATGGATTTTTGACAAAGAATTCACACTCTTGAAGAGACCCTCTAAAGAGCAATGGGACTTGTGGCAATGCCTCTCTTCCCTACAAGTGTTCATCCATTTCCACTCGCTTTCCTCAACCGAGCGGCAATGTGATGCTGATCTTGGGAGGAATCGCCTCTTTCTATTGGCTATGGCTCCCCATCCCTTCAATCAGCTAGTGGGCAGAGCATAGTTCATATTATTCCATATAGACTATAATAACCTTAGTAAAAACAAAGAGATTAAAGCTGTAAATTTCCTCTTTATTCTAATATACATGATATGACCAACTAACGCCTCTTCCCACCCTACCTACAAATTCCTCTTACTTCTTACTCGCTCTATCTTCAACTTCCTCCCTCCCACACTCCTACTCTCCCCTGGTTATCTATACCAGCATTTCTCAACTGCCAGTCCGTGATATTCCATTTTTCTCATAAAAGTTTTATAATGGGCAGCACTGGTTAATGAAAGGCTTGTGTTTTCAGTTTACAAAGTGTAATGATTGATGTTTTAAAATTGACTTTACTGGTCCTTGGTGGATTATTCAGATAATACACCAGTCTGTGGTAAACTTTCTGTTATTACACCGGTTCACAATGAACTTTCAGTTGAAAACCACTGATCTATATTATGTTATGATATAATATTATCATATATCATATAGGAAAATTCATATTTTAAGGGGTTGTTTTGACCCCATTTCTACATTACAGCTCAATAATTTTTATCTCAGAAACTATAACTCATAGATATGTGCTGTCATGGACATTTTTGTAGTAAATATATTCTCTACCTGAATAAATTTTTTAATTGATACCTTACAGATCATATAAGGACTAGGAATTGCGAAATATGATTTTCCGGATGGTTATGGAGTCATCATGCCGGTAAGAGTTGTAATGGAGGCAACATAGCATTGCCTCCTTACTGTGTAGTTGAGCATTGCCCACCACACTTCTTGGTGCACATATTATTCATATAAATACCATTCAATCATGTGGTGGTTGTTCTTTTGAGAACTTTTGTTTGGTGTGGTTGCGCTGAATATAGCTGGTGTGCGTCTTCACAAAATAATCTTTTACAAAGTGCTTCAATTCATCTTTGGATGACACAAGAGCTCATCAGAATCACTGTGAAAGTGAATGCTGGGGGAAATTGTGTGAAGACTGTAAACAAAGTGATCTGAAATGCTTGCAGAATGCAAGCACCTTTTACTAGTACTACATATAGACGGACAGATGTCTTTATTTGGGCAAAGTTGAGGTTTGTTAGGCCACTCTTACACCTAAACCCTAAATGAACTTCCTAATTCATGCATTCAGAGAAAGGCCTCAGCAAGAGTAAGTATCTCACAAACTTCACCTTTTAGGCTTCTGCAAAATGGAGACCTAGTTAAAAATTATGGAGCATCTAATCAGAATTATAATAGGAAGAGAAAGTGCAAGGGCAAGAGTGGCAGTGTTGAGCAGGCTCTGTTATGGTGGCTTTCCCAGGCCAGACATCTAAATGCTCCAATCAGTAGGGAAATATTGATGGAAAAAGTAATGGAATTTGCAGATCGCCTCAGTAAAGAAGACTTGAAGCCAATGGACTGGTGATTATTAAGATAGAATGGCAGGAATAACATTGTATACAAAAAGTTTCACAGAGAGAAGCAAGATGCTGATGAGCCAGCAGTGGAGGAATGGATAAAGTCAGTTTTTCCAGACATTTTGAATATAAGCCAGATGAAATTTACAGTACAGATAAGATAGGCCTTTACTACAGATTGTTAACCGATTCTTCCTTAGCATTAAAAATAGCTCCAACTCAAGAGAAAAGAAGCAGAAAGATCATGTAATCATTCTCGTTACCTGTAACGTAAATTGCACTGACAAAAACAATTTCCTAGTTGTAGGAAAAACAAAAACCCCATGTGGTTTTCAAGGTGCATCACTACCAATCGCATAAATATAAAACAATAAAAATGTATGGATGACTAGCCAGATATTCCAGCTTTTAGCAGAGTGGGACAAGGAGCTTGTTGCTAAAACAAGGAAGGTTGCATCGGTTCCGAACAATTGTACAGCTCATCCAAGACTGTTGACCAAAAATATACAACTAGTTTTTCTTCCAGCAGATACAACCAATTACTCAACCATTAGATCAAGAGATCATTAAAACTCTTAAGACTTTCTATCAATGAGATATGAGGAAGATGATCATTATAATAATTGATGAGGAAGACAGAGAAAAAAGAGCTGGTGAATTAACCAAAAAGATCAACTTTCTAGACAGAGTTCCTATGCTGAAGAAGGCTTGGGAGCAAGTCAAGTCAACAAGGGTTGCTAACCGCTTCAGAAAAGCAGGGTTTCTTCATATCGAGCAGAACCACGAAGTGAAAATTGAAGATGAGGAAATTGATGAAGAGTTGAGCACATGGAATTCAATAGATGATGACATCATTGTAGCTCCTGTATTGACAGAAGATGACATTGTAGTTGACATCCTAAATAACAATTCAAGTGTTGATGAAGATGTAGAGGAAGAGGCTAAGAAGTGCACTCTTTACCGGGATCTACTTCTAAAGAAGTCAGACATGCTTTGGCTCTTCCTAGAAGAAACCAAGAATGAGAGCATGATTCAAACAACTTTGGACAACTTATTTAAAACTAATATGTAAAATATTTTGTATTGTATCTCAAGAATTAACCTAACCATGATACTATAATTTATGAAATAAATATTAATTTATTTTAATATTTTCTTATTAAACATGCCTCAAATACACAACCTTTGGATGACTGAATCAGCCAGTTAATTGAATCAAATAATGATTTCCTAATTTGATTATAATAAGCAGAAACCACTGGCTCTCACTTTTGAGCTGTCTGTGGACAATCAATTTTTTTATTTTAAGAGATATTTAGAAAATTCATCTTGAATTAGATAGCTCTTATCAATCTATGAATTTTCGACCAATTGGATTTTCCTGGTAGTTCATAATTTTCTGCTAGGTGGCTTCAAAATCGGAAAATTTGAAATGGTATTGTAGCCAAATCAATGAAGCTAGAGGAGTGAAGTTCTCATAGATGGGAAGGTCTAGTGAGGATCTACATTCCAGCAGTGTGAGTTTTCTCTCCCCAAATGTGAAGAAAAATATGTACTGAAAATTTTTAAGAAAATGTGCTTTTATCTCTTGCTTTAGCAAGGGTATCTTACTTGTTTATAAAATAGTAGAGCATTTAATCATTAATACTATATATGCTCACTTTAAAACTTTATAATGGAGATTCACAACTTCCAATCTTATAGTTTATCAGAACTATATTAAATGATCTTGAGTCAAATTATCAAGTGGATCCTATATAAAGAGACTTAACAAACACATTTGACAGAGTGGATTATCTACTGTTATAAAACAATAAAATGTTGCACACACATGGTAAAATTTTATTTGCTAAAAGGTTATCAAACCGATAGAGTTCAAATTGTCAAGGTAAGATCATCCATCTCAGATCCTATCCCTATTTCCTCTGGTGTTTTCCCAAGGCTCCCATTTTGGTCCCCTACTGATCATAATGATTATTAATGGCATATGTAGTATACTCCATGTCAAATCTTGCTCTTCACCAATGACTTAGAAATTTTTAGCAAAGTCTCCCAAAATTCAAATACTTCACAGAATGGTTTGCACTAATATTTATGCTGTCAAATAATGGCCTTTCTTTAAAATTTTCATAATGTAATCTTATTTCTGTCTTCCGTAGAAGAAATACAATTCACCGTAATCAAAATCATCATCAGTATTACCCAGAAATCTCCCAAGTATGATCTTGGTGTCTGGTTTGACTCTAACCTCTTATTCAAATGCCAAATAGACTTCATCACAAACACCTCAATAAAAACATTAGGATTCACCTGTCAAAATAAGCAAATTTAATAAAATAAATATACTTAGAACATTATACATTTCTATGGTAAGAAGTAGTCTGGAATACCAATCCACAGTATGATCACCCTCATATGCAATCCCCAAACATCCCATTGGATGGCTGTAGCACATGTTTCTGCTTATAGACTGAATCTCCCTACCTTTAATCATTCACACAATGAGATGCTGTACCATCTAAAAATGTTTTAAATAAGAAGGAATACTTAAGTTTGATGCATAGATGATTGCTTCAAATTAACTTTTGCACTTCCTCCCATTCGCTGAGCTTCTTTTTGTCTTTCTGTATATAACAGTGGTGCCCAAACTTTTCTACATGGCGAGCCACATCAGTGGTTGTGAATACCCGGCGGGCCGCATTAGAAGTTGCCAATTCTTCGGTAGGCTGGATTCGAGTTTAAATCAGAAGTTTTCTATACATTCTGAGATGCCATATAATTTAAAATCAAGTCTAAATAAGATTTTCATGGCTAACATTTCAATATTTAAAGTTTTGAAGGTTGGTGGCTTTGTTGACTTATGGCTCAATTCTAATCAATGTAACAAACTCCTTCAGCCATAAAAAAATTAACAATAATCCCGATGCATTTTACCCACTAAGCGGGCATCTTCAGGGGAACTTACAATGACAGTGACTGAAAGTCAACGAACACCCTACTAAGTCATAAACTCTTAGAATATATAAAAAAGAAATAAAGCAAAAAATTGGGAAATTTTAAACTAATTCAGGATTGTAACAATAAACATCAGGAACTTGATATCTTGAATACATAGTGAACCTGGATGTATGTTTATATATTTTTTCTGTAATATCTAAATTTCCAGTTTAACACAAAGTTGGGATTTACCTCATTCATTGTCCTTGGTATGGGAGTGGTTGGAATGTATGGCTTCATGTTAAAGCTATGGCTGTGTTCACTTATGTTATTGTTGATATATCCATTGTAAAAGACCTTCATGGCCTAATTAAAATAAATTTCTTATAAATCTAAATTCATTAAAAGTGGTTATAATTCAATGCATCATTTCAAAATGTTCTCTAAAAATAAAAATATTATAAATAATACAATAGAAATGGTATAAAATTCTTTTCCACTAACTCGAATCGAACTAATTCTATATAGCTGAGAATTATGATATGAATATATATTATTCAAACGCAGACTGAAAATGTGTGCACAACTATTTATTTATTTAAGAAAATAATACGGGTACTTTTGCACCCAATTACAATACACATTATATAACCACATACTTGTGAGGGAAAAAAGGGCAATCTCACATGATCTATTTAACATTTATTCATCCATCCACGCTTTCAACGAGTACGCATATTAAATTTAACAACAACAGATTCTGAAAGTGGTTTCATATCTCGTAGATAAAAATTTCTTCTTAATTTTTGTGGGTAAAATCTAAAAAAAATATTTACATGACAAACATAAATGATACCATATACCATGGATGAAGGCAGAAATGGGCTGTTATTTTAACGTTAGGCATTACGTCATTAATACTGGATCAACTTTGATTTGGTAATTTTCTTATGATAATTTTCCCATTTCATGTCAATGTTGAGCGAAAAACTTCTTTGATAATGTGAGAGTATTTATAGCCTGCCACAACTGTATTGGCAAAAAATTTCCATCGAGATTAATTATTATAATCGATTCAAAAGAAATTTAAATTCCAAAAGTGCTAGAAACTGCCAAATTATTACGATATCAAAATTTTTAATTTTGGCAGGTTTTGTGGTAATAGCCGTAAAAATGGATCATTAGAAAAATATCAATACAAGTGACGTGTAAAATCATGTTGAAATTGCATTGTACCAATAAACACAAAAATCCATTTAAAATAAAATGAAAATTTTATTTTTAAGAAGTAATGATAAATTACCTGTGCTTTAAATTGACTAATTGCATCTTCGATTGCTTCTTGATGGTTCATTGAAAATTCATTTATGTTTTCCTCAACGGCATTATCAAAAGTTTCTTGAGATATTACAAGAACCATTATTCCTCACGTAACAGTAAAACGGTAATGCTCCGGAAAAAGCCCACAACTGAAATGTCATCACAATTAAATAAGAAATAAAATAAATAGTTAAATGGATATATATTAGTTAAAAGAATTCTATCAGTCTTACAGTCTATGTGATGCCTAAAATTATGTGCTTCAGCGACTCACCTACTCAACAGCTGTTAGTGCTCCCAATCACTGACAATGAAGCCATGAAGCCGAGTCGCGGAGTAGTGTACCCTACTCGTTGCTGCCAACCGTTATTATGAAATTTCTGATCAAGTATAATAAATATTATCGATTTAAGATATTAAAAGTAATTAAGCTTTAGAAGTAAAGCTACGTGAATTTCTCTCAAATATAGTATGCATTATTTTCGTAATCAGTAAAAGCAAAAAAATGTTTCCTAAAATCCATAAGGTAGTGTGACAATACAACAAAAAATTGTATTCTAAAAAATACTAGTGCTCTGAATTTTTACTCAAATACAATAAAATCATGAAATTTTAGAATGGATGGACAGATGATGCTGCTCTTTGGCTCAGGTTTAAATATTATTACTTGGAATATAATTACGACCACTGCAAATTTTTTGGGCTTAAAAATTTATTACCGTAATTAAACACGACAAAATATCGAAAATTTGAACTTACTTAACATAATAGTCTAATAATGTTATTTAATAAAAAAATAGGCATGGACAAATTTGGAATATTTATTCAAGAGTGTGGGTTCAGTATGGGGCTCAAGGTTATTAGAGTTCGTATCTCCTGTGTAGGTGTTAGACATATTTAGGTATCCCCTTATTCTCTACGGAAAGACATTAATAACAACATTGGAATTTGAGGTTTTGTCTTGTGTTCTGTTTCTACGTGATGACTAATTTGTATTACAACTTAACATTTCATTCACGCAGAAATGGAAATATTGTTGCTCGATTTTAGGCAAAGAATTAGGAGCCAGTTTTTTAAATGTCATGATAAGTAAGTTCCTCTGATAAATTATAATCCAGGACGAATTATGAAGTAGACATAAAACATACTTCCTCAATTAAAACCTTTAATACAGGGTTTTGTTTGCATAGTAAATTCTGATTTTATTATTCACCTTTACCGATAAAAGTATTCTTATGCTGATATTGGGGTCAATGTGGAAACTTTTATCCGTTGACACACTTAAAGAAGTATGAGAGTGGTACTGAGGTTCAAGCGTTGGTTGTGTGAATTATATTTAGGAAAATCACAGAAATGTCACCGAGGCTCATACTATGCAGCTAAGAACGAGTATTTTATTGTTTTTCTGACAATTATTTTGTCTGGCAGCTGGAGACCAGGTACCATGAATTCCTGGATCTCGTTGCCCGAGATAACATTTAGACAGCTTTGTTAGCACTCGATCATATGCAACCTCACTACTATGTATTTACCTAATGATTGTTGTAGAAAAAGCCAATTAAAAAATGTCTTGGAAGTAATTGTTATTAATGAAAATGAAACTTTTATTATTGTCCTCGGATAAAATCTGCCTATGACAATACTCTTCACAGCTAAATTATACGAACTTAAATTCTTGAATATGATTACATTTCTAAAAGATAATATAAATTAAACTGCAACCTAAAAATATAAGCTACTGCCAAATGAAATGCGTGTTTCTATGAATTTATAGTATTTCCATCGGGCGAAAAGCTTCTTTAACACGAGTGAAAAATTCTGCATAAGGGCGTAAGGGAATTTAAGATAAATGACTGTAGCGCTGTAGCACGGTAGCACTGTAGTGTTTATCAACGAGTGTTTTTGGTCACGTGATCTCGTGACAATTTGGCGCAATGGAAGGAAGCATCGTAAAAATCCATTTAAAAAGCTTCGTGTAAGTAATTGGACTAGAAATCTTGTGGAAAATAATTTACTACTATTCGACAATGAACGAGAATTTTATTGTTTTAATACTTAAGCTTTTTGTTGTACCTGTTGCCATGTTTAACATATGATTCCGTTTTGTTATATGTTCAATGAAACCATTACTCTTAAACCTTTTACTGTTAATATAAATCCTTATTCAATTTTACCTCATAATGTACTGATCTATATGTGAACAGCATAAAGGTTGATAATTGAAACATTTTCAAAAGCTTGAAACCTTAAATAAGTAGGAAAACATTTTTTTAGGAAACTGAGGATATTATATTTTTATGGTCGGGTCTTACGAATGACGTCAAAGTGACAGTTTCAAAACAAATATGTAATTTATATTTCTTTGGCGTAAAACTTAAATAGCAACAATAGTCGCCATAAATTAAAATTTAATGCCATTGTTTGCATTAAAAAAAATTAAGTTTGCAACTTAAGTATGAGTTGTATTTTGGCACAATCATTGTAAATACTTCATCATGTGGAATTATTTACTTATAAATATGGACTAATTTACTAACATTTGCAGTACGTTTCACGAATTGACCGTATTTCCAAAAAACCAACTGAATTTAATAACTGGACCAAATGGAACTGGCAAATCGTCGCTTATGTGTGCTATGTGTCTAGGTCTTGCTGGAAAGCCAAGAGTTGTGGGAAGAGCTTCCAGTGTAAGTATTCAAGTTTTTTCAGATTGTACTGATATGCTGGTCACCTTTCTAATTCTATGGTTTTTAATTAAAGGTTAGCGAATATATCCGCTATAATGCCGAGAAAGCTACAATTGATATTGAACTCTTCAATCCAGGTGGTAGAAACTACATGGTATCGAGAACCATCTTTCGAGACAATAAATCGTCATGGAGCATTGGTGGGTTTTCCTGTACGCAGAAAGAAGTAAGTATGGTCGGAATTTATTCGAGTTTAAAGATGAAGCGTTTTCTGACAAAGCGATAGGAAATTTAATTACTTAACCTGCCTTTGGCGTTATTACTAACCATATTTTATACTCATGAAAACATCCAATGAAGACAGTTAAGATAAAATTTAATGTAGCGAGTGGTCAGTGTTATAAAACAAAGTAGAATTTTTTATTCATCATTAGATGGTGTAGACCAGGGTTGGGGGGTTACCTTTTCTGGTTGGTGGGCCACATTGGAAATTGCCAATGCTTTGGAGGACTGGATTAAAGTGAAATCGGTAGTTACCTGGATATTTTTAGGCAGCACATGAGTGAAAATCAAGTTAAAATTAGGTTTTTAGGGTTAATGTTTCAGCATTAAAAATTCAGTCTTAGAAATGCCTCCGAGAAAAGATCAAAAACAGCATTAAAAAAGAATTTATTTGAATTGAGAAATATTTAATAAGGGGTCCCATTTTAACGCTAGATATTTTAACAGATATTGCTAGATAAAAAATATTATTTAGTAAATAAGGCAATTTTTCACCCAAAGCAAGAATATAAAATTGTGCTCCCCCCATATATTTTCATAGTAGTTATTTTGTTAAAAAAGGAAAATGCGTAAATAACAAGAATAATAATAACAATGTTTATTTATTATAGTCTTGAGATTTGCATACACAATCAACTAATGCATATGTAGGTGTGCATTTAACATACTATTAAAAAATCTGATGTGGCCACCTCATGGCTTTCTCCATATCTGTAATATTTCTAAAAATTCCAAATAGTTTACATAATGAAGAAAGATTTGAATCATCATGGTGAATTTTTCACGGGTTTCCAACCGGGTTGTCTCGGAGATTTCTTCCGACGTTTCGACGACTAGCTCTGTCGCCATCTTCAGGGATCCCTGAAGATGGCGACAGAGCTAGTCGCCGAAACGTCGGAAGAAATCTCCGAGACAACCCGGTTGGAAACCCGTGAAAAATTCACCATGAGTTTACATAATAATAAATATTTTAAGAAACTGCGAGAAAATTTTAGACTTGACAAAGAACAGAAATAAATTCAAACAATAGCCTTCTGATATTGGATATAGCCACAAAGCAACAATTAAGAAAAGGAAAAGGAGCAATACTAAGACGTAACTTAAGCGTCAATTGTTAACAATAGTCGTCGGTAGGTGGCGTGGTGGTGGCAGCTAAAAATATAAGATATCTCTTAAACAATGCATTATATGGAAAAATGTTTCAAACAAAGGTTGCAGAAAATTAAATTTCCTACAACTTTTATTCCGATACCATTTACATTTATAGAATATTAAAGCAAATATTTCAAAATAACAGATAAGTGACAAGAGTGAACACCCATTTCCGGTTGACCGATTTTTACCAAAAACTAATCAGTTCTTGTGACTTTTATAAAAATGTTAAATATAAAATTTTACTAATAGATAGTAGCTCAATAACTTTGGCCAAAATAACAAAGGTGAAATACTCCTTTAGCCAAAACAACTAGAGGGCTACAAACTACTAGTTGGCTCCCAGTCACTGTTGAAACAGGTTTTACCCCTGACGATGC
Source organism: Tanypteryx hageni (assembly GCA_028673005.1). Taxonomy (NCBI): domain Eukaryota; kingdom Metazoa; phylum Arthropoda; class Insecta; order Odonata; family Petaluridae; genus Tanypteryx; species Tanypteryx hageni. Next base: position 24,407,320 of record CM054116.1, on the reverse strand, counting down.
TCACCTTGTGGGCGAAATGCATTGGGTTTTGTAGCCCTCTAGTTGTTTTGGCTAAAGGAGTATTTCACCTTTGATAAAATTTTACGTTGACCTGATTAATAGTTTTTGAATTAGAGCACCCACAAAAAGCTATCACATATACACACACACATCATCGAGAAAATGATCAAAACGTGTTCAGGGGACCTCAAAATGTGTATTTCCGTTGAAATCTGGAAGTCGATTTTTTTCATGAATACAATACTTTCCCCTATACTTAACGTGACCATTTTTTTTTTTTCTCAAAACGGGACATCTACTAATTTTTAGGTAATAGTGTAGGGAGACTGAATTTTCAGGTCTAAATATCTTTTAGTTGTTTTCTTTAATTTTTCACATGGGCTTATCGCGCAGAAAAAACAAAGCGATCGAAAGGCATGTGTGTGTGCATTGTGGAATCAGCATTCTTGATTTTGTCTTTGTTCCCGTCGCGTTGACCGAAAACAATACATATTAGATGTGTATATTAAATTTAAGTTAAATAAAAAAACGCATATTTTTTCATAGTTTCTATTTATTAATGAAAATACAAAAAAACACCTGAAAATAAATCATTTATTTGGTCTTATATTTTTCTGAAGAACAAATTTGCTTAAGTATATTTGGCATTGATTTTAAATACGAATGAAATTCTTGGCACGATTTCTGAAAATTTACTTTCGTAAGTAACATCGCTTTGAGAACTGGGACTTTCAGTTGTGTTTTTTCGCTTGTCCATAACTTATTCATAAGGGAAAAGACCCTTTCTACGGGTGCATTAGTGCCGGGCAGACATAAAATATATTCAATAATTATAAGAAAGTTCGTATGTTTCAAATTATTGGTGTGAAAGTGTTTGAACAATTCCACCCAACGATTTTCGGTTGAAACATTCCCAGTGTTCCATTCTGTCACTTTTTGTGGTGTAATGTATTTGGAATTAAGTGAATACTCATCAAATACTATTGTGTCTTGTTTAGAATCAATAAATCCTTTTGCAATCAATTCATCCATTACACTTTGAATTTCTTCCCACCTAGGTATTTTAGTTAAATTCGCCCATTCAAATATTTTTAATTCTTCAAAGAACACAGTCCACTGCTCCAAATATTCTTTGCTTATTTTATAGAATTCAGCAGCTGTAGTTTTCATATAATCTTCGTCAACACCACTGCAGCCACTTTCTTGCAATTTCGCCATTAAATTACGAACGGAGTGGGGAAGAAACAGAGTACTTTGTTTCAAAGCCAAATTGTTTTTAGTTGATTTATTTCCTTTGTTGCTTCAATTACAGAAATACTCTGACCCTCGATCTTTAACACAGCTTGATGGAACGTTGTTGACTGTGCATGCATAAAAAGGAGCCATAATTCAGAGTTAGTGTTTTCAAAAAAGGTTCTCAATATGTTTGGGCATTTATCTATACTCAAAAAGTAGTTTTTTAATGGCTTGTACAGTTTCAAAATCCTCTAAATAGCAGGCATAAGTGCAAGCCACCTAGTTTTACTATAGCCTAGCAATTTGTGATACTCTGTGTCACCTTCATTACAAAATTCTTTCAGAACTTCCACGCGAACACAATAGATATAAAAGTGTGAATATATTTTCACAATAACGCATTCAAAGTCTATAGGTAGACAATCTGCGGCAGTTTTAATTGCGTTGTGAATTATGTGTGCTCCACATCCGATTCCTAACAATGTTCTTCCGAGAGATAAATTTAGTTTTGCGTAAACATTGTTGACGCCTCGTCTTTTCATTCCGCCAAAATTGCAGTTAGTATTATCTCCACAAAATGCCATGATTTTTTAAGTCAAATTATTTTCTGTCAGTACTTTCATGAGATAATTCATAATAACGTCTGATGTTTCGCCCGGTTGATCTTGAAATTCTAAAAGTTTGACTTGTGTGCCTTCGTATGGTAAAAAAAATCGAACTAAAACGGAATATTTTCTTGGATCCGTGGTTTGAAGCATCAGTTAATATAGCAACACAGTTGCATTTGCTGAGGCGATCTTTTAATTCACCTATTACTATTGGTGCTAACACATTTACAACAATAGCTTCTGTTTTCGTCCGGGCACATCCAAATTTCTGTTCAAAACATGTTTGAATTAACTTAGAAGCACAATCGTTAGAGCGAAAACTGTGGTTCTCTGCACCGTGTGATAAGCCCAGATGCCTTCCGCCGCAGCAATTTCCAGATCTTTCGAAGTTGGTGAATCTGTTTTCTTAAAAAAATTAATCAATGAAGAACTTGTAGCAGCAGCAAGATCGGAATTTTTGTTTTTCTGATCTTAAATGCTGGTTAATATCGCTGGCACCTCCATGGGCTATGTTAAATTCTGTACGACACTTTTCACATCTGACGTCCGATGGAGTACTACTTTGCTTTATAAACGGGTACTTAGTTTGTAGATTAACATTAAAAGTACACTTGCGTTTAGGCATTGTTAAAATGAAGGGTTCATATACAAGAAACTTAAATTAACTACAATAACACACGTCAATAAAAAAAGAATAATCAATCGTTAAGAAAGATGCGCGTTCTGTCTTGTACGTCAGGCCTGTGCATGTGTACTCGCAACCGAGGAGCGAGCGGACTACTTACAATGTGTGAGACTAATTGGCATGCCGTCATCGCTGCGCTACTAGGCGCTGCCGTCGGATGATTTTAGATTTTTAGCGCCCTTTTTTAAAATTGTTACCGTGGGTTGCTCTCTTTCTAAAAACGGGACATTTCGGCGTCCCAAAGCTGTGCTTGGGGACAACGGGACAGGCTACCTAAAAACGGGACGTATGGTCACTTTACCTATACTACGTATATGGAGAAAGTAAAAACTCACAGAAAAAATTAAACCATATCAGGTACGATTATTTTTTTACAATTGCATCTTTTGCGCTTTTAATGAGGCAAATTCATCAGTTAATTAATTAATATTATTTGCTACATCGTGTTCTATTGACAAGATGGACATGTTTGTTAGCTTCTCCTGACCCATGGATGCTCAAAGGTAGTTTTTAAGTATTTTTGCTTTTTTTAATTGTGATATAATTTCATTATGAACTTGGTTTGCTAGTAGCCCAATAAATTCATTTTGTATAGTCGTTAAAAATAGCTCACTGAAACTTTTTTGTGAGTTACAATATGTTGTTTTAGTTCAACATCATAATGACTTATAAGTTCCAATAGATTAAGAACTATTCCTGAATTAGGGTTTTTTATAATGCTATACGATCCTCGAAGTGGTAAATTGTTTTTGGCACAAAACATCACAGCATCAAGAATTATTTCCAGAATATGTCTCCATTTTTGTTTATCAGCTTCAATGGCTTTTTGTAGTGCATCATTGATATGTTCTCTGCTCAATAATCTTTTTGTGGAGATTTCCATTTTCAGAAATTTTCACGATCATGGATTGCATTTTCATGTTCTACAACATGGTTTAAATTTTTCCAATCATTAAATCCTGTTTTCTGATTTGCAATATTCGGTTTGGAAAAGCACTGATTGGATAATACTCATGGAAAACAAAAAATGGACTTACTAAGTTTCAGAGTAAATAAGCCAGTTCTATGTTTTCATCATTAGAAAGCGTTTTAAAAAACCACTCCCCTGAAAATATTCTTCCATCTGCCGATGTTGATTCACTAAAATTTGTAGCTTTTCCCTGGTTAGGTCCATGTTCAATGAGGTGGCATCTAATTTGGTCGTTTATACAGGGCCAAGATGGTGGATCGTTAAAATTTATTTGCATTGCAGTTAAATCTTGTTGCTGGTCGCATTCATTCTTAATATAACTGTAATTGGTGGCAAAGTTGAGACCTTGAGATCAGTGTGTTGGTGAATCTCTGCAATGGTACTAACAATGGGTGCTTGAGTCGTGATATCTAAGGTGTCGAGTTTCAGATCATTGTCAGTAATCAGACTGAAGTTGTAATGTCAAGATCCAATTGCTGGTTGATAGTAACAATAAATGCTGAAGTTGTATGATAATTTTCATTCTCACTATTAGACACTGGTGCCGAGCTTATGACGTCAGCATATTTCCAGCGTTCGATGCATTTTCACTAACCATTTCCCCATTTCCTTCAACATCTTTTCATTGTTTACGATACTCTGTCCCAGATGGTCATTTAGAATTCATGATGCAGGGTGTTGTTCTGATAGTCTGAAATAAAGTAAATAATAAATGTATGAAATTCATCAATTATTAAACAAAAATAGATGTCTTAGAAAGAAAATATTTAACAAAAACCAATCTAACAACCAAAACAACTAGAAAAAACGAAATGCAGCTCATAACTCAGCAACTCTTGCTACAATACAAAGCAGCAATGAATGACCACTTCGGAGAGAGCAGAATGAGTGGGGGAGCCACCAGGCCTGTATCTCTCGTTGGCCTCGAGTGAACATATACAGTGTCTCGTGATGAGCACGACAAACAAACACGACATCACACGAAGTTTGAAATTGCAACGCTAGGCTCAATGTTTTATAAAAATGCACCCTTTTCTTAATGGTGTGCTAGGGGTAGTAGATGTATAATAATTTTTTATATATTTTTCTGCACCCCTCAGCTTTGCGCCAAAGGCAAGTGCCTCACTTGCCTCACCCTTGTTACGGTTCTGCTGGCAGTGGACCACACCCGCCCACACCATATTACATGTCGTCTTATAAATAAAAAAGAAAGTTAAATGATAACACAATAAAAGAAAAATAACATTATAAAATATCATACAAAAATATATGTACGTAACAGGAATTGTTTTAGAGGAACAAGATTATCAATGATCATTTAAGTACTTCTAATGTTAAATTCTATATATTGTATGATTTCTGTTTGGAATGATATTGTGATTGTTAGCTGAATGTAGCTTTTAACAATAAATAAATCTGAGGTTAGAATTTAATGTCATTTAGATTACAGCCACACCCCGGGCTATGTAAGGAATGCATTCTGCCACTGGTTACATAACTTGAAATTTGCGTAAGTCGAAAATTACTACGGATAGTATACAGTAAAACAGAGGTGGGAAAATTACACGTATAAGAAAAAACTAACAGTTGTATTTTCTCTTGAAGAATAATTGAAAGGCCAATATATAAATCATGTTTTAGCTAGAGGAATTATTGCTGCTACTTGTAGACGTGTGTTGTTGTATAGCATTAGATGAAAATGAAATAACATCATTTACTGTTACTATGTTAATATTATGATGTAATTTATTTTTGCATTTGTATTAATGCAGATATACACCGCAATTATAGCCAGTCAGTAGAATTAGGTAGATTATTAAATCGATTTGTAGGTAGTCACTGTGGCCTATTTTAGGTGCTAGTTCAAACCCAAAGTCGCTAGATCTAGCTAAAAATTCGCTAGATTGGCAACAGTGGCTGGGTAGCATAGTGGGGCTACTACATTACAATCCATGCCTTGCGTTCTTGCTCTGCAGACATATTTAGTTCCCACTCGCTTACGAATACCGCTAATGTAAACTTTAACGTAAACAACAAATTCTTTTTAGCAATTTATGGGGCTGCTTATGTAAGTGTGAGTTTACGTAAGTCGAGACTTACATAACCCAGAGAGTGTCTGTACTCTCAAAATATTTGTCAAATAAATACAAAGCTTTATTAATTAGCCAAGAGGATATCACTGTTTTAAATCTCAACAGGCATGGTTTTTGCTCTATTGGGTAGCATGATACCTAAACTGTTGTAGGAGTTATGTGACTTAGCTATTTGGCATTGTATATCATTAATATTTTTAATTTCTTTATACCTAGTATAGGGGAAAGTATTGTTTTCATGAAAAAAATTGATTTCGAGATTTCAATGGAAATACACGTTTTGAGGTCCCCTGAACACATTTTGACCATTTTCTCAATGATGTGTGTGTGTATGTGACAGCTTTTTTGTGGGTGCTGTAATTCAAAAACTATTAATTAGGTCAATGCAAAATTTTATATTTAACATTTTTATTACAGTCACAAGAACTCTTTAGTTTTTGGTAAAGATCAGTCAACCAAAAGTGGGTGTTTACTCTTGTCACATCCATTATTTTGAAATATTTTATATATGTAAAAATGTATTGGAATAAAAGTTGTAAGTTAATTTTCTACGACCTTTGTTTGAAACATTTTCCCATATATTGCATTGTTTATGAGGTATCTTAAAAATTATATTTTTAGCTGCCACCAGTGTGCTACCTACTGACAACTATTGCTAACAATTGACGCTTAGTTACGTCTTAGTAATGCTTCTTTTTATTTTCTTACTTGTTGGAACTTGGTGGCTATATTCAATATCAGAAGGCTATGGTTCTGAGTTTATTTCTGTTCTAAATTTTTCTCGCGGTTCCTTAAAATATTTATTTTCATTTAACCTATTTGGAATTTTTAGAAATATTACGGCTATGGAGAAAGTCATGTGTTGGCCACATCAGATTTTTTTCATTGTATCGTACAGATGAACATTGCTTCTAGTTGCGAACCTCGCAATATTTTCTTTCACAAATTTCAGTTTTTTGTAAATGTGTAAACTATAGTCATGATTCCCACTTGAACAAATAATGTTTTAAAATGTTCTCTGTATGCAGAGTTTGTCATTAGTCTTATTACTTTCTTCTACATTGTAAATATATGATAGACATCTGAAGCATGCTACACTCCCTGCTTTAATACAGTTCGATTAGCACTTTTCTGTGTTAACACTGATAATTATTTTATATATTGTTCCGAGTTGTGCTTGTATGTTCCAGGTTAATGTGCATAAAACTTTCTTGTATAAGTTGAGAAACAGCGACAACGCAGTAGAGCTGGAGGGTACTATGTATGCTAGTCGCTATTTTTGTTAGCCAAAACATTGAGTGAGATGTGTTTTCAATTAATTTATCCCAAAAATAAAGAAATCATAAGTAGTGATTAGCTGTCATACTCATGGATGTTTAGCTCTGAGTAGAAAGAGGAAAAGTTTAACTCTCGAGATTAAATTTGACGGTTTAAAGCAACTAAAAGCTGAAGAGTGGCTACATGAAATTTGTTGAGCTTTATCTCTGGCAGTATCTAAGGTAAGGGCAATCATGAAAAATGACGATAAAATCAAAGATCATGGGAGGTTCAGCTGCAAATACATAAAATAGGTGCAGGTATTTCTAATTTCCATTCCTTGATACTTCCTGTTCGATTTATGCAGCACAACATCAATATATATTTTATACAATTCAATCTATGTACTTGACTCCATTTCTTCTTCAAATTTTACCCAATTATGCACAAAAAATTGTAATTTAATTTACAATTCAAAATAATTTTCAGTTTTATATATAATTACTCTTAAATGTACTATGTATTCTTTGTTACCACATATTGTTTATAAATATTAGTTTGTATATTTTTCATGTAGAATCGAATTAATGCTTATAATATACATTATTTTTTTATAGAAGTGTATGTTCTGATTAGTGCTGATTCACTTAGCATTTGATTTTTGTGGAACCAATTAAGAGCATTAAGGTGATCAACTTTTCAGGATGCTAAAGGGAGACTTTTCAAAATATTTACCGACAATAAAGCGGGACATACCATATCTTCAAGTATAAGGTAGGGGTGCCAGTGGTGTAGTGGTTAGAACACTGACTGCTACTCGCCTGCTGCTTGAAAAGGCATCGGGTACGAATCCTGCGCAAGTAGGATTTTTCCAAGGTCGCCCAGCCCCGTTTGTGTGGTTTGAGGAGGCCGCGCAAATTCAGCTGTTCTGTCCTTCGGAAGGGATGTTAAGCTGTTGGTCCCCCTGGTGTTCTTCGTAAGAGCAGGCAAATGCAGGCACCGTATTTCCCTCCTCCCTTCCCTGGCTATTCATTGCACTACCTTTGAGATACCCAATGTGTGTAGGACAGAGGCGAATCGGCTGGGCATTCAAATTCAAGTATAAGGCAATTCGAGTATAAGTCAAAGTGTACTTTTTAGCCTAAAACAGCATCTAAAATCCAAGTCTTGAGTATAAGTAGAAGCGACGAAAACGAACACAAGTGTTGAAATTTACAAAAAGATTTAAATCAATAAAGATGTACACAAAAAATAGACGATAAATCGATAAAATTGTTTTGAAAGCTATGAAAATGAATCAACAGGTGGTCCATGAAAAGTTTTAAAAATGTTAAATTTATTAAAATTCCGCTTCAGAGTGCACATATAGTTCTTTCATTGTTTTTACATCTGCCGTCTAGTCATCAGTTTCATTTCAACTGTTGCCACTCTCTTCAATTCCACTTATGGCAGCCATTTCATAGTCATCCTGATAGAATGCATCATCTGCTGCTTCATCCCGGGCATTTGCAACTCAACATTTGAAGAAGAATTTTTTCACCTTATCTACTCCTTGACCCACGCAACCACAACTGTTATGTCCATTAAATTGTCTCCTTTAGTCAGAGTAGCAGAACCGGAAGTCATCCACTCTGTCCCCTTTTTATGTTGGCGATCCTTGAAAGGTTTATTTAGACAGACATCTAAACTAAGTATGGTGATGCTGTACCGCTATTTAGCATGAATGTCACTTTCTAATGTGCTTCAAGGTCAATCAAATGTTTTTTGCCAGTCATGCTTAGTTATAGATCCAGAAAAATGTCCATCTAGGTTGCAACTCGACTATAAGTCAAAGGTAGGGTTTTATCAACCTAAAATATGCAAGACATTTCTACTTATTACAGATAAATGTAATAGATATCAGATAACTTGGTGTGACCTGTGAGTAAGTTCCGGGGTGGTTTAACATTTTCAGCCAGAGTTGCATTTTCCCAAAAATCCGAAAAAAAAATTTAAATTTTTATGTAATTGTCTACTTATCCTATTACAAGGCTAATTAATTATTATTTGTGAAAAAAAAACTTTTTATTAACGAAATTTACAGCTGTCATATATTGATGGCGCTCGGATCTGGTATAGGTTGTCGCCCCTGGAGGTTGGGCTACACCACTTGCAGATTTTCTCGTATTTCTTTACTTCTCGGAAAAGGGAAAATAAAACACTTTTTGGAAATAATTATATATTTTCTTCAGATTATATAATATAAATACCATATTTACAATTATTTTTATGTTAATAACTAAAATAAAACATGATCTTGTGCAAAAAGTGAGATAAAAAATAAAATTTTCTACAAACTTATTTACAAATCATAACATTTGTTTAATTAGAAAAAATGGTGTGAAATATTTACGAAACATTTTTGAAATTTAGGGTATTTGCAAAAAATTACTGATTTTTGAAAAAAGAAATCAGAGTTGCATACAAAATTAGACTACTTACTAATGGGGTAATATTAATTGCTATATGTTTCTAATCTACGCTTTTTACAATGTTTACAAATTACTTTATTTTACCCTATTTACAATACTTAGATTACTTACTCCTAAAAATGCAAAAATACATTATGCAACTTACAAAACAAGCAAAAATTATTTACAATGTTTACAAACTTAGACAGTGAACAGGAAGCCGATTATGACAACTCTCTATGGTACTCCTGGAAACAGTTATCTAGGCAGAGGCCAGGATCATCCAGACAGTCAGGGCAGAAGGTAATAACCATTTTTTCTGTTTTTTTGAGCATTGCCTGCACCTTTTTTGAACCTTTCTGTTGTTCATTTTTTCACAGTATTTTCGAAAATGCGAATCTATGGATATTATAGAAGGTTTTGGTACTGCGGGCAAATTGAGATGCCAAGAAGGTCCCTATGAAAGGGCGTCTATGATAGACATTCTGTATGTGTACATATCCATATTACTGGAAGTATATTTTTTATACAGGAGATAACTGTTTATTAACATTACTTGAATGATATGAATTCCCATTCTCCTGTACCACTTCAATGTTTTATGGTCACAAGGATAATATGCCATGAATTGGTCGACCCTGTCAACACCCCCCATGTGTGTGTATTATTCGGCAACTGCAACTGGTTTTTTTAATTCATTCCCCCTTCTATTCTTAATATTAACCAAATGGTTGCCAAATTCTGTACTAGCACATCTTTTTTGTCTTTCCACTTCATGACATTTATCCCTGTATTTGTACACATACAGATTGTCTCCTTTTTTCAATTTGGCCCTGACCACCGCAGGTGGATTTACTCTCCAATCAGTGCGCAACATTCCAGTATAATAGCACTGATTATTGAGGAGTTCCTGGACCAAATTGATGTCATTGTAATAGTTGTCCATAAATGGGGAATATCCTGCCCCGAATTTACCCTCCATAAGTTTATGGACAACTTTACTAGCATGCCTTTGCCCTCCTAACTCAACATCGCTCTTGCCCGCATAGGCAATAATGCGGTGAACATAACCATTAAGTTCGATCAGCATGTAAAGCTTGAGACCAAACTTATGCCGCTTCCCCTTTATGTATGTCCTGAACTGCATTCGTCCTGTTCCATAACACCATAGACTCGTCAATACACAGATTTTTCTGAGGAGTGTAAGTTTCATCAGAAATTCTGTGAAAAAAATCCAAAAGAGGTCTTATTTTGAATAAGGGATCACTTGGAATAGGATCACCTAAATTTGGATTTTCAGAAAAATGCAGATGCTGAAGGATAAATAGAAATCTATCCCTCGTCATCCTTCGGTAAAAAAATCTGAAATCAAATTTCTCCTCCTTATTCCAATAATCCCTTATTCTATATGTTCTAACAGTACCCATCAGGAATAACAATCCTAAAAATACTTCTTTCTCCAAATTACTCCAATTGGCAACTCTCTGCGGAACATCAACACATGTTTGATTCAGAAATTCATTTTCTATATATTTATTTGTGTTTTTCGTTACCAATTGAAAGAATTCGTCCGCGAAAAATAAATTGAAAAAATCAATAGGATTGTTTCCTATGGGTATCGTTAATAACATCTGTTTTCCGGAGAAAGAAAAAGGGGCAGGCAAGCATTCACTCTTGGACCAGATGGGAGCAAGGGAAGGGTCGGGTTGTAAAGGGGTGGGAAGAATGGGTGTTGGGACTCTACCAGATGCGGGTGAAGGATAACTACCCAGAGTAACTGTTTCTTCTTTTTGTTCACTATCCAAATCAGAATCTGAACTCTCGTCTGAAAATATTTCCCCGCTTTAGATCAACCACGTAACCTCTTCATCTTGCAATGACAAAATGTGGTAGACTTTTTCCTCCTTGGTTTTCTTCTTCTTAGTAGGTATTTCTAAAATGATTAAATGTTTATAAAATCTACAATATAAAAGCAGAAAAGTAAATATATTTGGATCCCTCATTTATTATATTGTTGATATTTTTGAAAATCTTTAACTAAAGTTAGAGGGGAAACGCTTCTCTGTTTTGAGGTTGATGGGACAGATGATCGCCTCATTTTTTCCTCTATGGAGATCCCTAAAGAACAAAAAATATAAGGAAAATGTACTGAGAAAAGTAAATGTAAAAATAGCACAATAAACAACAAAACAAATGTAACTTACAATGTAGGAAACAGCCAGAAAAACTCACTGAGATAATTCTTGATCGACGATTCCCAGAAACCGAAAAACCTATTAAAAAGTTAATAACTTATAGTTTATATCTATTTGTAAAAATAATTATGGCAATAAATCAAATAATAGACAGTGCATGTTAGAAGAAGATTAAGAAAATTTCAAAGATCATATTAATAACTAATAAATTCAGTACACCACAAGTAAATAAAATTCTAAAAAGTTAATAAAAATTAATATAAAAGTATAAAAAATGTTAAAAATCATAAAATAAAAATAAAGAATGTAAATTACCTTGAAAAAATCAGTACGTTGTAGTTTCCTTAAATGTTGCCGCCAGAAAACAGTGAAAAAATACACAAACTAAAGAAAAAACGTAAAGATTTGAATAACAAAAAAGATAGTTGTCCCCAGAAGACAGCGAAAAAATACAAATAATAAAGGAAAAATGTAAAGCTTTGAGAAACAAAAAAGAGATTTTTAAAACAATGTAATACACAATTTTAAAAATATAGAGAAATACGACTTACCTCAACAAACACCAATTTAAAAATAGCACTATAACAAAAACTACGAAACTCGGAGCGAGAACCGACACGTAGCAGACGAAAGACAGACTTCAAATGAGACCTTTCTGAGGGATTGAGCACTTGCCCTCACAAAATAGAGGGGTGCAAAATTTTTGAAGGACAGAGGGAACTGCGGTGCAGCACGTCATCTATTGATGGCACTCGGGCTGAAAGTATTAAATGACAATTTGAGATATAAATCATGATTTTTCAAAAGTTGGGACAGTTAAAAAAGTAGGATGAGTGATGAAAAGGAGGGATTGTTCATCCGAATTTGGAACGGTTATCACCCTATTGTACTGGCATGGATCAAGAGTACTCAGTCGTGTTATGCATGTTAGGGAAAAAGATAGTTGCCCAGAATTTTCTTCTCTACTTTGTCCAAGCATGCTTGGGTAAATCGGGGAATCGGTTGGTCTAATCTAGTGGTTCTCAAACTGTGTGCCACAGCACACTGGTCTGCTGCCGCGAAAAGCTTTGTTTAGTAAATTAACCAATGATTTGCATGTATTGGTGGATAATTAGGCAATAATTTTTCTTCTAATAAATTCATTATGTAGCAGCATCAACAAATGAATGTGTTTAAAGGTTGTGATATCCATATCTAAAAATATATAAAGCTTGTCACAAGATTTGGGTGCTGCGAAACCCTCTTTGAAAGTGTGCTGCAGCTCAAAAATGTTTGAGAAGCACTGCTCTAAACATTGACATTCTTGTTGATATGATATCTATATCCTCTTGTTGAATTCTATTACATTCAGTTGACTGCAAACTCTACAAGCAGATTTACTCCCCTGGTGATCCTGATGCTGCTGCACTCCAAAATGCACTTGATCTTCTTTTTGTTTGGACCAACACTTGGTGCCTGCAAACCAACCCCTCCAAATGTTCTTCCCTAATCTTCACTCTTCATAAATTTCCCATCAAGATATATTTTAAACTTTTTAACCAAGTAATCCTATCAGTGGACAAACAATATGACTCTTAGTGTGATTGAAAATTATTTGCCAACCATGTTAAAAGATTTCACTTCTCACTCTCTTTTCTTGGTCTAATGCAGAGGTCTCCAAATGTTTCACAAGTGGACCACTTGGCCAATAAATTCTGGGCTTGTAGGCCGAACAATCAAAGCTGAAATTTTTCTTTTAAAATACAGGTGCCCAATATACAAATCTAGGCTTTTATCATATTAAAAATTGGTATAGTAAATTGAGTAAATTTCAATTTTTCCAGGAAATTTTCCAATGTTCTAACATTTATTTTTTTCAATGGACATGAATTGAAGTCAGATAAATAGAGAACAACTATTTGTGAAGTGAAAAATATTCAAAATCTTATTTCTGTAATGGAAATTATCTAGAAGTAAAAACTCGTAATAAAGCACAAAACTGCTTGACTCAAAGACATACCCAGGGGAGGGGACCTGGGGGGTCTGGAATCCTCCCGATGTACACATTCCTGGAATCTGCCATGACTACGCTACAAACTTGCTATGTTGCCTCTTGCTACACTGCCACGTGCTGTGTTGAGTTAGGGGGCTGCCACACAAGCTGTTTTTTCCCGTCCAAATCTGGATGATAAAAAAATGCAGGGAATGGAAACAAAGCTAGGTGGCCACACGGACAAAAATTTCCTGTTGAACAAACAGAATTGCTGCGTTTCAGGGTCACAAGCAGTAGGATCGCAAAGCGCTGCATTTTGAATCTGAATCCGAATAATCTGATGTAGCTAGGTGGCTAAACTAGGATATTTTACTTGCACTGGCTGGGCGGGACATAATAACACCCAGACTCCGGCGAAGCTTCTGAACTGTCAGGCGGTTTCTCAGCTAGCCCGTACTGCATGTTCATTTATGCATTCGCATCATGAGAACTAAAAACGTTATAAAAGTTTATATTATTTGAATAGGACTTTTATTTGATCAATTGCTGGAAATTGGTTTTCGGCTTTGGACCCTCCCCCAACTCCTCTCCCCCTCCCCCCTGGGTACGTGCATGGCTTGACTCATAATGAAAAAAACTAAGTGTTCTCCGTGTGATGAGATCAGAAACCTTGTGAAGTTGAGAACAAAATTGTGGTGCAAGAAAGTATGATTACATACAGTGCTTTTTTTCCAACACAAAAGGTGGAGGAATGTGAAAGAGGTGAAAAATAGGAACTGAATGTAATTTGTCAGCAGAGGAATATGTGTAATTGTACAATATGAGTAAAATTATTATTATTTCTAGGTTTTTTGTTTTACTTAATAATTTATAAGGCCCAAGTGCTGTCTTTAGATACTTAAATAAAAACAGATCTAAAATAGTTTATTGACAGATGTAAAGTAGGAAATTGGTGATTCACATTTACAAACATTAAATGGGTTTGAAATGTTTTTGTTCAGAAATGTATGGATTTAAAAGCTTATACACCCAATCCCTGACTAACATGAATTCTACCAACATGATTTCGGTTTAACACAATTTTTAAAGTTGGGCTAACTGGTCATTCAATTTAATAAGATTTCTCGATGACTTCTCTATGATCGTGAAAAAGGTCTAGAAAGCAGAAATAGAAACAAACTTTAGCCCTACTCTTCATTAATTGCAGATGACAATAAGGCCATTATCGTAACATCTGATCCAGAGGATGAATTTGACAATTTATTTGAGTCTGATGCAGAAGTTGAGGGATTTCTTTCTTTTTAAACTGCAATGTAGAAAAATACCATTCTTGAATGTTTTAAAAAATTTCCTTTTACAGTTTTTGTAATTTCATGTATTAAAACAAAAATGTATAATTCTTAGTTATTTGTTGTTTAAAATTATCATTTTACAAATCTTCTAAATAACACCTGCTAAATAAATGGTGAACAGCTGATTCAAAATGGCAGTCATGTACATCGAAAAACATGCTGGAGCTTATAGTTCACATTTTATTGGTGGTGGGAGTAAGAAACCGAGAAAAGTTATATCGCTAGAGCAAAAACTAGATTTACTTAAGTGCTATGAGAACAATAAACAAACACGTGATATAGTTCATCTTACAGGTCTTAACGAAGCAATGCTATGAACCATCTGCGTTATCATCGTTTCTTTTCTGTGACAATGTGTTACATATCTTCTATCTATATATATAATAACATCCAATTCCTGGGTTCCTGATTCCTGGAATATACTTAAAACACAAATAACTCAATCAAATATGCAGATATAGACTTGAAATTTGGCATAGATAATTTACTCCGATATAAAAATGCTATGACTAAGGAAAAGTTACGAAAAACATTCAGGGTTCGACTCTAGGGGATGATTTGCAATCTCCATTAGATAACAAGTAAAAATCGACTTTTTGACATGCAGGCTTTTTTTCTTTTTGAAATTAAAATTAGAAAAAATGGACTCATGGCCTTTAGATCTAAACTATTTTAAAGGAAAAATTATATGGTTTCTTATTCTGTTCATCGTTTTTCTCCTACTGTTCGAAATCCTTCATGTTAAACATTTAATTCACATACTTGGGGGAAATCTTGCCATTTTAATGGGATGTTGCCTTGCCTACCAATTACATTGTTAAACCTGGAAATCATGTTGTTATTCATTCCTTATGGATTTAAACGTACTCTGAAGGCTTCGATCAGAACAACTTAGACAAGGGCAGTCTTTAAAGTTGCAGGTGTTGGATTGTCAAATGACTGCTTTGCTCATGGACATATATAGCTACGTCTAGCAAAGGATGTGGGGAAAAAATTATTAACTTGAGAAAAAGATGGGAAGACAAGAAATATTGTATACCAAGAAGCATTACAATAAAAATTAACTTGGTTTAAATACTTCATTTATTCTCAAATCTTCTTCAAATTATTTTGTCTTGATTTAAAAACCCGAGCAATGCCAGGTATATTTGCTAGTATGTAATATACATAAAGAAATAAAAAATACAAATCATTACCCAAGTATAGTGATAAAGAAGGAATAAAATTTAAAATATGTCAATCAGGTTAGGATGCTGGAACACACCCCCTCCTCCTATTTACATTATTTCTTATGAGAAATTCGTGTCCAACTAACACAATTTCACCTTACACAAAATTTTATATGAACACATCTATCGTGTTAGTCGGAGACTGGGTGTACTTATAGTTAAGACTTTTAGTTTCTGTCATTGAAACATTAATTTCATAAAAGAATTGGAGCATATTTAATGTTTTTCATCTTCATTTCAGTTCAAACATAAGATTAATAATTCTTTCTTGAATGTTTTAAATGTGTTGATGATTATCAGATATTGTAATTTAAAAGTAATATCATTTTTCTTTTTGGTTTTTTATAATTACTCTTTTTCTTTTTTCTGCAGGTAGAGTCACTTACTTCAAAGTTAAATATACAAATTGACAATTTGTGTCAGTTTCTACCACAGGACCGAGTACAAGATTTTGCAAAAATGAATTCTCAAACTTTAATGGAGAATACAGAAAAATCTGTTGGTAACGTATCAATATTTGTGAAGATGATTTATGACAATTCTTGCAGTAGTGTTAGTTAGAAGTTTTTTCATCAAAATCAATTTATATATTTTCTAACAACCTTTCCTCAATGTTTCAATATTTAAAGTTTTGAAGGTTGGTGGCTTTGTTGACTTATTGCTCGATTCTAATCAATGTAACAAATTCCTTCAGCCATAAAAGAATTAACAATAATCCCGATTCATTTCACCCACCAAGTGGGCACCTTCAGGGGAACTTACAACGACTGTGACTGGAAGTCACAAGTTCCCCTGAAGATGTCCACTTAGTAGGTGAAATGCATCGGGATTATTGTTAATTCTTTTATGGCTGAAGGAGTTTGTTACATTGATTTCCCTCAATATAATCGTCTTAACTCAATTTTAATCATTATATTATTAATATGAGGGTTTGGGGTATTTTTTGTGGTGGCTAACGTAGCATGATATGGTATAGCCACAGCTCAACAAACACCACAAGCATTAATCTACTTATATAATAACAACATATGTGGTCATTTCATA
This sequence comes from Tanypteryx hageni, assembly GCA_028673005.1. NCBI lineage: Eukaryota > Metazoa > Arthropoda > Insecta > Odonata > Petaluridae > Tanypteryx > Tanypteryx hageni. The sequence goes on along the minus strand of CM054116.1, from coordinate 24,390,229 downwards.
TGCATCGCTCTTACTATTATGTTAATGTCATTAATTTTTACCTTTTTATTGGATTTTTATGAAATTTTTTGAGGATTTATGCAAAACATGATATTTTAAAACTATAACTTTTACGCTAACTTGAAATAAGTAGAGACTCTTTGCTGGAGAGAAGCGATTTGCACACTGATCCATTATCCAACATGTGCCCGTGCTTTCATATAATAATCAATATTGTGAAAACTATAGAGGTTACTGGCATGTAATCAAATATAAATATAAACTATTATAAAAATTTCATTCAGTGCAGCTACCCCTCTAAACCAATTAGGAAAAAGGTCAACTTTTTCATGCCTTGACTGAAAATTTTAGATAAATTTGACGATTGTTACTGATCATAATTTATATTTATTCTTGAGTTACTTTTTCATTATTCAAAATTATTAGAGAAGTCACATAAAAATAATTGTCCCTTTTTATTAAATAGAAGCCGAAATATGACATTGTATGTATAAGGAAGGAAGATATATGCAGGATACAAAAAAATTTTAGTTTTTAAAACTTTTAAGGTATTTTCCTTTTTTTAGAATGTTTATACATGCATAATCAGATTCAGCATAAAATTTACTATAAGGTAGTGTTAGAATGTCAATCTATCGTCCATATTAATTTTTTTTACTCACATTCTGTTATAACATTCACAAAAAAGTATTCACAAAATTTCAACTTTATAAAAAATCTGAAATACAATAAAATATAATTATTATGGCCAAAACTTCCTCCTTTAAAATACATAAGGTTTTGAAATAAAAATAAATACCCAAGCTGCCTTTGGTGTGAAGTTAAATGCCTTATGCACCAAGGTGTATAAGTTGTTTAAATTTTTCATTTAAGGTTTTTAAGATCGAATAATTTTCAGCGCAGCAAAAGATAAATAAAACTAGCAATGACGCTCAATGTGCTAACATGTCGGATGGAATTTAGGGGTTAAGGAAACCTTCTGCTGTATGTGGTGGTGTGATGTTGCATTCAAATATCGATTCATGTGTGTCTTTTGCGATACACACAGTAACTTAGGCCTATGTTAGGTCTCCTCTTCAATATGACGTCGAGGAATGAAAGATTTTAAAGAAATTGAATGGCAAAACAAAATTAACATGATTGGAACATCTGAAAAGCAGAGCTACCACAATATAATAAAAATAATTTTCTGATTTCAAAGCAAGTACATTAGGTATGATTACACTATGGTGAATTTGACAAAAAGCATTTCAGTATCACGGGAAACCCATGTACATCCCTACTTGTTGTGTGCATTCCCTCATTTACTCTTTGTAATATATATATATATATAAGTGGTGATCATGTAACATGGAAATGTTCATCTTCAGAGCATGTGAAAAAAAGACTTTGTTTCAGCTTTCAATATCAATTTAAGATTTTTTACTTTCAAAAGTATGTGTTTTGTTAATAATTTAGCTGATTCTTTGCCTTTTCGTAAAATGTGGGATAATTGAAACTACTTAACCGCTTCCCTGAAATTTTTTTACAATATACAGTAAAAAAGTCATGTTTTATTTCAATTTTGGAAAGATCACAGAGACAATTAAGGAAATTCATTCATTTTTTAATGAAAAGTTTTATTAACAATTTTATCAAACTTTAAGATATGCATATTATTGAAAAAATACGAAGGATTTGACCTCAATTCTTATTTCAAAACTAATATTTCTTTAGCTGTAACTACAGTATCTGCCCGAATAGAAGCCGACCCCACGAAATTTTCCAACATTTTTTGGCAAAAAAAGTATTTTCGTAAATTTTATGCTTAAGTGTACCAGACATGCACGCATAACCTAGAATACATTATACATTGCATCTATATAATTATATACGTTCCATGTAAAGTTTTATTAGGTATTATTACTGTTAATTATAAATATAGTCAACGCCATTGGTCATACCTTACAATCAAATGTAAGTACATATATTTATTTATCTTACTGGAATTCAAACTGTTGCGCATCGAAAGCTGTCATCGAATTTGACTTGATCGTCTACTTAGTCATTATACGCAATTTTAATAGATTCTATGAAAGAGGTTTCCAAGTTTTATTATTATTGCTGTTAATTATCAGATGAATTACAGTTAATGCCATTGCTCACACCTTCGAATCAGACGTATCTTATGTTAGCGGAATTCAAACAGTTGCACATCGAAAGTCATCATCGAATTTTGCGAATTGACTAAGCAGACGATATCGTCTGCTTAGTCAATATAAGCAATTTTAATACATTCTATGAAAGAGGGTTTTAACATGCATACAAAAATGACTATGGCTATAGCAAAATATAAAATAAACAAGAAAAATTAATATGAACTTCTTTTATTGGCTAATGAAAAATAATACACATCGCTAAGTATTCTTAATAATACATATGCATAGCCCTGAGAAACAAAAGACAAATATTACAATGGCTATGGAAAAAAATACAATAAACAATTACAATTAATAGGAACAACTTTTATTGGATAATGAAAAATAATACACATCGCTATGTATTCTTAATAATGCATATGCATAGCCCTGAGAAACAAAAGACAAATATTACAATGGCTATGGAAAAAAATACAATAAACAATTACAATTAATAGGAACAACTTTTATTGGATAATGAAAAATAATACACATCGCTATGTATTCTTAATAATGCATATGCATAGCCATGAGAAACGAAAGACAAATATTACAATGGCTATAGCAAAACATACAATAAACAATTACAATTAATATGAACTTCTTTTAATGGCTAATGAAAAATAATACAAATCGCTAACTATTCTTAATAATACATGTGCATGGCCCTGAGAAACGAAAGATAAATATGCAGTAGCATTTAGAAATGAAAAATATATCCAATAGATTCAGAAATGAAAGAATATATACTTAAACATAAATTAAAATTTATTTACTAAATCAAGTAGTGTATGTTCTACACCACTTTTTTCTTCTCCACTGGAAGATTGGTCCCTGGAATAATCATCCCAAAGAACGTCATCCTCGCTTCCATTCATATCATTAGAAATGCAACATTTTTTTAAACTCTTTTACTATCGATTCACTAGAAACGGCATTCCATGATGTCTTGATCCAATGACCTAATTGAGACACTGATGGTTTTTTTAATTTTCCTGTGGGAGTCAATGGATGATCATCGGCCAGTAACCAATCATTATATTGATGCCGTAAATTGTCTTTGAAGGGCTTATTTACCACTACGTCTAACACTTGGAGTTGGCTGGTGATATCCCCTGGTATAACAACAAGGTCTGTGTTCATTTCCTCTCATAAAAGTTGTTTTACCTTGTCAGTCGTGTGACCCTTAAAAGCATCTAAAACCAACATACTACACTGTCTTAAAAGCACGCCTGGTTGCTTGTTCCAAACAATCTTCAGCCAGTCCTTCATCAGCTCGTTGGACATCCAACCATTCTCCTGACAACGAAATATGACACCAGAAGGAAGTTTTTCCTTGGGAATTGTTTTTCTTTTTAGAATCACGTAGGGCGGGAGCTTGTAGCCATCAGCTAATACCGCAAGGATTACAGTCACTCGTTGTTTTTCATTGCCACTAGACTTCACTATCATGGATTTAGAACCGACTTCTGATATTGTCACATTAGAAGGCATGTCAAAATACACAGCTGTTTCATCAGCATTACCCATTCGACCAAGCAAATATGAATGTCTTTTACGAAGTTGAATCACAAAATGCTGATACGAAAGAAGTTCATCTTGAAAGTCATCAGGTAATTTTTGAGCGAGAGTAGTGTACCTACGTATAGTAAAGCCACAACGTTTCATCATACGTCTCGACCACCCAACACTAGCTTTAAAAGAACACCTTGGTATTTGAAGCTCAGTAGCAACTTTCAAAGCCTTCATTTGCAGCACTTCGCGAGTCACTGGTAAACCTTGTCCACGCAAACTTTTTACGTATTCACACACGCGTTCTTCGATAGCCTTAAAATAGCCAGTCTTTGGTCCAGAAAATGAAGGTCTTGTTGACTTGGCTAAGTTTAACCTTTCTTTCTGTAATTTCCATCATTGAACATTAGATTCACATACTCCATACTTTCTTGATGCCTGAACATTATTTGTTTCTTCGGCATATTTAACCACCATTAATTTATAATTCGCATCATGGGTATTACGTTTATTCGAGCAAATTTGTGCCGAAGATGAACCTTTAATTTCTACGTGGTCTCCCATTTTAGGGTTACGTTAGATGAACACAATTTTAACATAAATTCACCAAAACTGATAGAGCATCAATTCTCCACTCAGATAATGTTAAATGGTAACAAAACAGGTATTGATAAATTCAATCAATTAAACGTAGGTATTGTTAAATTCAATATCCTATCTTTATTATTTATTTATTCGTTAATATTCATCGTCTAATATTTAGTAGACTATTATTCATAACAATCATCTATTATTATTCATTAATAATCATCGTAGGTCAAATTACTTTACGAAAAATACCATAGATGGATCTACCATCTGCTACCATCATTGAACACAGCGGCAATGAGAGGTGCTGCCATCTATGACTGGATACTGTCGGCTCCTAACTTTAACGTACCTGCCATTTAAATGATCCGTAAAAGCTACAGCGTCTGCTACATCTGAACTTTAAATCGATTGCAGCACCAAGAAGTGCAATTAAAACAGAGTTAAAGAAGCTTAGTGTAGTCAGAATTTGTAAAAACCTCTAATAAGACCGGTGTTGGTATCTTAAGAACTCGTTGCAAATTATGATCAAAACGAATTTGCTGTAGTGTGCAATCATGCTATGTACCTGGTGGGTTGTTAAAACTCGATTGTTTTATATACCGCCGTTTTCTTTGGATAAGAACCCATTAACTTTTAACTATGTATTGAAATATATAAATAACCTTCAATAGCAATTTAAATTACAGCTCCAGGCAATCGCTGTAAGAAGGGAGCGTTTTTCAGACATCGAGTGCCTTATCAGTGGAATATAGGAGGTATGCTATGGAAACAAGACATTTTTCAGCGATGGCGTCATACGAGGATGCCAAATTTTTCCTCAGGCTCGCATTTAAGCCGAGGGTGATTTTTTTCACGATTGATTTTGACAAAAAGTATCGGCTTATATTCGGGCAGATACGGTATGTAATTGAGAAAAAAATTATGTATAATATGTATGTGTGTGTGTGTATATATATATATATATATATATATACACACACACACATATTATACATTTTATATATATATATATATATATATATATATATATATATATACATACATATATATATATATATATATATATATATATATATATATATATATATATCTTCTTGACTCTTTCTCCCCGCCTGGCCTCAACCTCCGCTAACCCTATTAGCCCTCTGACAATGTCTCCTAAAGTTACATTGTAGCTATTCACGCTTTACCTTACCACACTCCCTCCTTATTGGCTATCCATCCTTCCCACTTCCTGCCTCCTCTAATCATTAACCTTCTCACATCACCCTGTTATTCCCCGCCCAGTGTGTCACTTTCTGTTACTCTAGCTCCATCGCTGATGAAGGGCATATTCCCGAAAAGCTTACATTTTTTTTTGTGTGCATGTTTTTTGTGTCTCTTCGACATCCCCAGCATCCTGCCAACTTGGTCCTCAACTTGGTAAGTCTGCTGGGCTTCCTTCAACACCTTGTTGGCAACCTCATCACTACCTTTTCTTTTCCTTAAGTTATTATATATATATATATATATATATATATATATATATATATATATATACACACAGTGGATTCCGGTTATTCGGGACACATCAGGACTAGTGCACTTTGACCCGATTAAGCTGCTGCCCCAATTATGCGAATTTTCACATAAATAGTTATAAAAGATATAAAAAAGACAAACTGGCATGGCATGATAAAACAGGCCTGTTTCATCAGCATTATAGATATCATCTGCACAAAATTTTTGAAGTAAGACAGGTAGTTTCTTGGATTTCCATCCTTCTGCACTTACAGCATCAGCTCTACCTTTTTTGCCATGTGCTTTCTTGAATGTAATCTCTTGCTACATTTCCATCGAGATAACCAACCATCTGTTGGTTTAAAATCATTATGACCCATCTTCTTAGCTAGCTCCTCTGACTTCTTTCTCAACATTGGACCACTGACGCATACTCCTATTCCAGTTACAATGGATAACCATCGATTTATGGCATCCTCAACATCAGGATTCTTACCTTGACGTTTACTTTTTTTGAATGCTCCCTGTTTTCGATCGCGTCCATTCTTGCAATTTACTTTGCTGGTGTATCAAGCATGCAACTATATTTTTCGGTACTCCAGTTATCTCCGCCAAACGACGTTGACTGATATTGGGCGGATGGCCTTTTATTTGGTCCAGTAAGACAATTTTTTCTGCTAATGACAAATCCTTACGTGGCATCTTGTTTAGGTGCTGAAATTTTGTAAAATAAAAAAAAATTATCACAAATAACAGCACTGAAAAATCTCTAAATTTCCTGATTTGGCGTTTGGTCAGTATGAATGATAATACAAGTGCACACAACTGACGCTAGTTAGAGACTGTTCGCTCTGAGAAGGCAAAGCGAGAGTGAGATGAGTGATGAGTCATTCAAGTGCGACAATTACAAGAGCTGGGGGAGAAACAAAGTTAAAGGAGAAGGAAGAGGGAAAATACGCAAAACCAAGCTTCTTCATGAGTTGATGAGTCATTTACAAGGGTCAACTGGAAGGCTAGAGGAGATCCGAGGGAAACTAGAAAGAAGAGAGAGAATACGCAAAACAAGGCTTCCTGTCTGCCACAGTTGTGTGTATGTACCTCGAGTGCTGCAGTCTCCTGCCCCGATTAAACAGCATGTTCTCTCAATTAAGCAAAGAAAACCCTGGCTATTTTCTCGATTAGGTTCTGTTCTTTAAGATTTGTCCCAAATGAATGGTTGTCCCGATTAACCGGTGGCCCAAATAACCGGAATGCACTGTGTATGTGTGTGTGTGTATATATATATATATATATATATATATATATATATATATATATATATATATATATATAACATCTGGAGTAGCAATCGAAGCAACTGAGTTTTAAAGTGTTAAATTTGGCATTAGCAGTGCAAATGACGATGCGAGTTCAATACTCCAATATTTCAAAAACTGCCTGAGAAATATAAATTGTCTCTCCTCATGATCTCTGACTGTCGGATCATAAACCTCTAGGAAGAACAAAAAAAATAACTTGGTTTTGTTTCAAAATGTAAGGGAAAAATACAGTAGCCCAAGTATACTTGTCAGAATTTCACCCTCACCTCGATCTGAGTATGCTCGGGTGAATCAGGAATGCAGTTAAATACCTCAATAATTTTCTCAAAATGTGTGAAACCTTTTAAGATTATTTTTCGCTTGTGAATATTTATTTTGTTTACCACAGGTGGATTTGAAATGTGGGAAAATCATGTGAAACTAAAACAATTAGGAAACATTTGTTTGGAAAATGAAAAGAAACTCAATGCAAAAAAAGAACATTTAGCTCACGAAGAACAAATTTTTGCTAGGTAAGTTTTGGTTTTGAGTTGCCTGAAAACATTTCCAATTTATATGTTCAGTACAGTAATTCTAATGAAGTGCATCTATTTATTTTAATTGCAGTGTTTTTTGGCATTTGCACTGAGGCGATTTTTCAGGAAAAAAGTATTTCGGCTCACCAAGGCATTTAGGAAGGGCCACGTCGTGTAACATTTTCAGCCATGATTAAGTCATTATCTGCCATCATTTACAGAAAATATTTATCCTAGATATGTATAAAATATTTATGACATCTATGTGAATTCTACTGTTCCATGACATTAATCACTCGATTCAACATGCTCATTAGGAACTAAAACATCGCTAACGCACCAAAATTGTAATCTCTGTGAGCGGGCATGTATTAAAGCTCAATAATGAAAATGCATCCTCTGAATTAATGTTGCATAATGTATTACTGTATATATTAACACATTTCTCACTATTAACTATTAATAATGTATATTTTGTTTTTGCGATGAATTACCACCAATTTGGGGATGAGTGAGTTCGTTAGTGTCGGTATTAAAAACATTAACAATCTTACCTTCGGAGTATAAGATGTAGGCTCATTTTGGGGGTCATTTTCCTGGAAAAAGTCTTATATGCCAAAAAATGCAGTACTTTCTCATTATAAATAGCCTGTGCATCTTTCACTGGAGTCTTTCAACTATGTTGGTTAAATAATTTTAGAATTTTTTGTAGTCTTTTTACATCATTCAATCATCTAGAAAAATAATTAACTATTATTTAGCCATTTAAAATTTTTGGGAAATAAAGTAAATATTTAATTTAAAACAAATGTATAATAGTAATTTTGGTTTTGATGAACAAATATTTATCTAATTTAAAAAATTACAGTTTACAGGTTGCTGTCGATAAAATGGCCTCTAAACGAAATCTTACTGATAAAGTGGAGAAAATGAACCAGAAACTAGCGTATTTGTTATATTTATCAACAAAATCGGAGCTTGAGATGGTAACTCATCATGTTTTGCTAAGATATGAAATACAAAAATACATAACGCTGTAAATACTTGATCTACTTCTGAGAGTTTTGTTATATGATTTTAATACAGTTAATCTGATCATAAATGGTGCGGTTATGCATTTTGAGAAAGATAAATAGCCTTAATTGATTTAACATGATTTATTGTTTTGTCACTCAAGCCGCAAAGACTTAAAAGGTTAATTTGTAACTACAAATCAAGTTAATGAATCGATATTTTTATTGATAAGACTGTATGTTTAAGTTTATGATTTGATGATTAGTTGTGTTTTAATACTAATATATGTTTTTAGAGTGAAAAAATCTTAATAAAAAAGGTTATAGTGCGAAAGAATTTGGAGAAGGAAAATAGTCCATTAGAGAGCGAGGTCGAGGGAGGGAAAATGAAGATTAAAGCAATAGAAGATAATTATAAAGAAATTGTAAGTAATTTTTTCTTTCATTAAACATTACCATTTCAAAATTTTACCCCATTTGATATGCTAATTTTAGAAATACAGACATGCCTCGTTATCACATATCCATTCTCATAAACTCAATATAATGCAATTTGCACTGAAGCCAATTTTTTTGTTTATATTTACACTAGTGTATTTCCCGTCATATGACGGATAAATAATAATATTCCTTCCCTTCCCTCTCTCCCTCCCTCAGTCTCCCTCCCTCAGTCTCCCTCCCTCAGTCTCCTTCCCTTCCTCTCTCTCCCTCCCTTCCTCTCTCTCCCTCCCTTCCTCTCTCTCCCTCCCTTCCTCTCTCTCCCTCCCTCCCTTCCTCTTCTCTTGACCTAAAAGCAAATGAGCCTACCTGTTCTCAATCTTTCCATTTCAAGATGGTCTCGCAAACTGACGTACTTAAAGCCATACGCAGAATTAAATCGAAAGCTCAGGGCGCAGATGGCATTCCAGTCTTACTCATCATCAAAGTAATTCACCTTATTCTACCAGTAATTACTAATATATTTAATCACTCCTTACTACTGGGAAACTTCCCATTGCAGTGGAAACGCGCTTTGATCCATCCTATCCCAAAGAAATCACTATCATCTGATAGCAAAGATTATCGTCCGATAAGTTTTCTTCTTACTCTTTCTAAAGCATTAGAGAGACTTGTGCACGAACAAGTTACAGACTTCCTTAACTCAAATTGCTTACTAGACTCCTTCCAATCAGGCTTTCGAAAGTCACATAACACGACCTCTGCTTTGATAAAAATCACGGATGATATACGACGATCAATGGACGACAGGAAATTGAAAGCGTTAGTACTGTTAGACTTCAGTAAAGCCTTTGACTCACTAGACAAAGACATCCTTCTGGCAAAACTCCGCAGTATGAGATTCTTTATCCCTTCAATTAAGTGGTTCTCATCATACCTTGGTGATCGTTACCAGAAAGTCATCTCGAACGATTCCTCCTCCTCTTGGATAAGTATAACTCGGGGTGTCCCGCAGGGATCAATTTTAGGCCCTCTTATATTCTCTCTGTATATTAATGACTGCTCTCAAATACTTACACACTGTAATCACCACTTATACGCAGATGATCTCCAAATTTATTTAAACTCCGAACCTAATAATTTATCCCTAGCCTTAGATAATATTAACCGAGATCTGATTCAGCTTAAAAAATGGAGTGATGATAACTTTCTCAGCATCAACCCAATAAAATCTCAAGCAATTATTATCGGATATTCAAAACTACTTGCGTCAATAAATCTTTCTGAAGTTACTCCTCTGACTATGAATGGCACAATTATCCCTTTTTGTAAAACTGTAAAAAATCTCAGTGTCCTAATAAATGAAAAACTCTCCTGGAATAATCATGTTATAAAAGTGTGCAAGACGGTAAACTCTTCCCTTCACTCACTTAGGCGCCTAAATAAAATTCTCCCCTCTTCTCTAAAAATCTCTTCTCTAAAAATAAAGCTGGTTACTTCTTTAATCGTTCCACACCTCGACTACTGTGACGTTGTATATCAAGACCTATCCAAGGAGCTTGCCCTAAAGCTGCAGCGAGCCCACAATTCCTGCCTACATTTCATATTTGATCTTAAGAAGTCAGACCATATATCGGAATATTTTCGCAAACTTTCTTGGCTAAATCTCGAATCACGTAGAAAATTGCATCTCCTCTCTTTATTATATCAAATCCTTAAAACAAACACCCCACAATACCTATCAACAGAGTTCATCGCCATTAACACAATTCATAATTGTAACACTAGAGGATGCCATAAACTTTTGACTCCGCACCACAGAACAGACATCTTCAACAGATCCTTCACTGTCACAGCATGTAGATTATGGAATAGCCTTCCAGCAGAAATAAAGCACTCTTCATCCCTATGTACCTTCAAACACTTGTACTACAAACATCTCCTATCCCATTCTCTTTTGTTAACTTAAAATGACAAGCAATTTTATTTTTCTACAGGTCGTCCAAAAAAGGTTTAATTTTTTTGATATATTTACATGTATCGATATTGTATAATGTATGTATATTATATTGTGTATGTATACTATTTGTATGTAAGTTTTAGTGTGTATTCATATGCCTTACCTTATTTTATTCTTTTATATATATTTTTTATGCTTTATGTATAACTCTGTTTATGCGTACTTTACTATTAAGTATTTAACAATATGTATTATATATGTATTTAACTATATGTATTTCAAGACCCTCTAAATCCTTAGATATTGCTATAAGTAGGTTTCGCAGGTTTTTCACACTCCCCTTCTTGTGTGGGTGTTTTCCTGCAGTGGGGTTTTTCCTAGGAAATAGTATATTATCTTCCCTAGTTTTTCCCCGCAACAACAACAATTACCCATCTTTTTTTTTAAATCCTATACTTTCCTATATATTTCATTGTATTTTATGTTGCTCTTCATTTTATGTAACCTTTTAGTTTAATTTTATTACTTGTTACTATCTAATTGTATGTAACTGACAATGGGTTAGATGGAAGAGGAGATTGTTTAGTCTCAATTTCGCCCTAATTAAGACATATCTATCTATATCTATCTATCTCTCTCCCTCTCTCCCTTCCTCTCTCTGTCTCTCTTTTCTCCCACCTCCCTCCTCTCTCATTCTCTCCTGTCACAATCCATAGCTCTCCCTCTTTTTCTCTGTCTCCTTCTTTATCTCTTTCCTCCTGTCCTTTTCTAATTCTATACCTCCCTTACTCTCTATGTACCTTCCATTCCATATCCCTTCCTTCCTATCTCCCTCCCCATATCCCACTCTCTCTTATTCTAAATATATATAGTCATTTAGATAGACAAAAGAACCCAAAGTAAATCCCAGTCCCATTAGGATTATGTAATTTTGTGAAAAATCATAGGATAATATAAGGCAACCTATGCACTCGTATATATTACACGTATACGGGTTGAGACAACAATTTTTTCTTGAAGTTTAGCAATGACGTGGTCGGCAAGGCAACATCCCATTTAAAAGCCGATATTTTCCCAAAATATGTGATTTAAATGTTTAATATGGGAGATTTTGAATGGTAGGTAGAAAAAGATGAATAAAATAAACTTCATTAATTTTCCTAAAACATAGTTTAAATTTTAAGATCATACCTCAATTTTTTCTAATTTGAATTTCCAAAAGAATAAAAGTCTGCACTTTAACACTCCAACGGCGGTGATTGGGTTATTATTATTATTTTATTCGTGAAGAGAATGACAAAGAAACTTTTGATGATAATGCTAGTTATATAAGTGATCTTAGCTGCGATGATGACAGGGACGTTGAGGTGGATAAAAGTGAAGAAGACGAATTTGATTTGGACGTAAATTCTGATTCTGAAGCAGACGATCGGAACGAAGAAGTAGCAGGCCGGACTTGGAAGTATGTCGCTCCATGAGCTAGCCGAACTCGGCCTGAAAACATCGTACATAATGTGAATAATGTAACTCAGTACAGCAAAAATGCCAAATCTCAGTTAGAGTATTTTGAATTATTCATTTCAAATGATATTATGGATTTGATAGTGTCAAGTACGAACAAAAAAGCAAGAGACTACTACGATTTGTATAACCAAGACCACACAGACACTCAAATTACTTGGGATAATGTCAATAGGGTCGAGCTGAAAGCCTACATTGGTATTCTACTTTTCTCAGGAAGATTTCTTGAGTCGAAGGAAGAAATCTGTTCATTGTGGAACTCGAACTATGCCTTTCCAAGACCTATATATATATATATATATGGCGGCCATGGCTAGGGATCGCTTTTGAGATATAATGAAGTTCATTCGTTTTGATGACATTGAAACCCGTGCTTCCAGAAGAGAAAACGATAAATTTGCTGCATTTCGTGATGCTGCTGAATTTTTTTGAAACAATTGCAGAAAATCGTACGACCCTTCTGAGAACAGGACGATTGACGAGCAGCTTGTTTCCTTTCGTGGACACTGTCCTTTCCGAGTGTATATGCCCAACAAGCCCAAGAAATATGGCATAAAAGTATGGATGTTATGTGACGCACTGAATTATTTTTGTTGCAACTTTGATGTATACCTTGGAAAAGTCGGAAACGTTGCTGAAAAGTAACAGTCCCAGCGTGTAGTAAAACAATTATGTGAATATTGGTATGGAAGTGGACGTAACATCACAACAGACAATTTTTCACGGACTTAAGTTTGGCAGAGGACTTATTGAAAAATAAAATTACAGTTGTAGGTACAATGAGGAAGAACCGCAAGGATTACCTCCCACATTGATTTCAACTCATGGCAGAGAAGTATATTCATCGAACGAAATTTTTATTTACTGGTGATCTTACTCTGGCTTCATACATTCCCAAGCCCAAAAAATGTGAATTACTCTTGTCGTCAATGCAACATGACCATGAAATTTCCGGTGAAGAATACAATTTCAAGCCGGCAATAAATTTATTTTATAATCAAACGAAAATCGGGGTAGATATTTTGGATAAACTAGACAGAGAGTACTCGTTTTCTCGAGCTATTAGAAGATGGCTGTTAGTCCTTTTTTTTAACTTTTTGGACATTGCAGCGTATAATGCTTTTGTAATTTGGTCCAAAAATAATGATTTATTAACAGAAAAAAGTATAAGGATGTCAAGGAAAGAATTCTTGGAAGCTTTAGGGATGGAATTGGTCAAAGAAAACATTGAAAGAAGAGCAACTGCAATTGAGGAATTACGAGGAAAATATTATCATAAGTCCATCATTCGAGCAATTGAGTTGACAGGGAGAGCTATTGTTATGAAGCCAATCCTTCAAGAAAGAACACCAGAAGTGGGTCTAGTTGGAAGAAGGAAAAGAGGAAGATGTTACTTGTACTCTGCAGAAAATAAGTACACTTTGTTCTGTGATAATCGCTCCAGCTTTGTTGCAAAAACCACTGCAGGAAAGAGAAGAAAATCCTGTGTAATACGTGCTCCTCCATCTCAGGGACTGGAGATTCAAGTTAAATCATTTTTATATTTTTCTTTACTGTAAAATAATTTCTTATGATACAAATTTGTATCATTATTATAATACATCATTTATCAGCATGGCTTTTTATATATATTTATGTAAAAGTTTGTAACTTTTTGTGCCATAAACTTTCATCCTTGTATTTTTATTCGCAGAAATATCTGTAACTTAGTTGTGCAATAAAAGTAGAATTCATACCTATTATAACTTATAATTGTTTATTTAACATTCCTAAATATTTTTTCTTATTATTTAACTATAAATACGTAATTAATCACCATTAATTTTAATTATGAAATGTTCTTCATTTTAAAAATTACTTCTGTTAGAATATCGGCATTATTAATTACACTAAATATTTAATAATTGTTAACTAATTATTATTTTAAATTAGAATGGATAAAAAAATAATTCGATTTATAAGTAATATCTCTATACTAGTAGTTCGGTTAAAAAAGGAAAAAAATGGGTACGGGTCCTTGAGGACCCATCACCGCTGTCCGTGTCAGAAAAATGATCACCGCCGTCGGAGTGTTAAAAAGTCTATTTTTACGTGTTATCTTACAGGAAACAGAAATCGCCCCCTCCCCCTGGAGTCGAACCCTGGTCTTTTTTCATTTTTTTTCATCATTTAATTTTTATATATGAATCAAACATTCCTGTGAAATTTCAACCTTCCACCTAATCGGGAAGTTTGTTAAAAAGTGCCATTTATGACGTCAGCATTATACACAAATCCTACCATCTAGGCTTTTATTATTATAATAAATAAGGAACTGGTTTAAATTATCGATGCCAACAAACTTGAAACTTTATAAGAGAGCTTTGTTAAGGAGAGCTATTGCTGTAAATATTTTGTTGCCATTTATACCAATCTTAATTTTAAATCTGACTCAATGCATTTCTTTCCAGGGATCATTATATGCAAAGCACCACTCATCATGTGAAGAACAGTTTGATTATCCTGATATAATTAATGACAAAATTAAAGAAAACCTGAATGTATTTGAAAGATGGATGCTAAATGACAAAAAGCGGATGGTAAAACTAAAGGAAATCAGACTTCAAATTGGATACATACAAGATATATTAGAACAATTTCCTTCAGGTGATTCAGCATTTGATTTTTTTCAAGCAAAATTTAGCTGACATTTCAAATTGCATGTTAGTTTATGTAAAAAGTACTTGTCACCATGATGCTATCAGTTAATTTCTGTAAGTAACACAGGTTTGTGAGGGTTAGGTTCTTGAAAAACGTTGTGAATGGTAAAACCATGATGCATGAAGTTAAGATCTTATGGGAAAAGTGGGGTTAGGAGAATCAACGTTTAATGGTTCTGAAATAAAAACACAGGAAACAATAATTAATGATTAATAAACAAAAATATTAGTATTGGTGTTTATTGGGATGATGTCAGCATTACTGGCTGAGAGTTTTCAGGGTGATCGAATGATGTAGAATGCACAGCAGAGGTGGAGACAAGACTTAATGAAGAAGGAGGTGATTTTCACTTGCTTTGCCTTCTTTTGCATGTCCTTATACACTTCCTTGTATGGTGCCATGACAGCCTCCATGTTGTGCTTAAATTTCAGGCACCTCTCCATGAAATGGTCAACCTCAAAGAAATTATCGACTAGGCCAGGGATTCCCTTAAGCAGGATGCCCACTAGTTTGGATCAAACTGTATCAGTTCAATTGATAAAAATACAAACATATGTAAATGCATGAAGCCCTGCACACTACATTGGATCGGTTCAGACACCTTTGGAACGGATCAGATCAGGCAACAGCTGCTCACTGAGAATATTTTGACTGAAGTCTGAAGTGTTCCAAAAGCCAAGAGAAGGCAAAATATCCAAGTGATCTCAAAGTTAGGATTGCTTCACATTTTTGTCAGTAATGCTCTGCTTGCATGGAAATTTGTGTCTCTGATTAATAAATAAATACCTTATGAAGTATTCAAGTTCATGTATTTTCTTAAACTAGCATTTTGAATGTCATTTAATTAATTTTAATATTAATGAATTGCAGAGCTTACTTCAATGTCACTGCTAAACGTTCCTCTGGACCGATGGCTTTCCAGAACTTCTTGTCCTGCTTTTCCAAATGTAAAATGTCTACAAGTTCGAAAAACTTTCAGCAAGACATCTGGAAATACTTGAAGAATTTCTGATCATCTCTCAACGGATCAGGAAAGAGATTATGCTGGTTCCTTTTGGAACAAATCTCATGCACCCAAAATCTAGGGAAACTTTTTTCTATTTCATAGCATGCCAAACTCTGCAATAGCCTCCTCCTCGTCTGAACTATCCATGATGACTGAAAAGCCTGAACGGTCTGATGTGTTCTGTTCTGATTCAATTAATGGGTAGACATATGCCTGATCCGAACTAGTGGGTGTCCTGCTTTATATTTACTATGCAGTCAGCTATGTTGTACGACTTACAGCATTCATTTACGCTAACAAAGGTCTCCTCACTTGCATCCAGGATACCACAGAATGTGCAGCAAGTGTAATAGCTCTTGAATGTGCCCGCCATTTTGTGGGGGAATGTGTGTGTACTGCATAGTTTTGATTGCTTTTGATTTCTCTGCCTCTTTTTTATGCATTTACTGTTATTTGTTTCCATTTTTTTATTTATTTGATTTTTTTGTGTTATAATATGTTTATTATAATGGTTAGGAATATAAGGGAAGATATCTACAAGAAGTTCATAAAATGCTATTAATGGAGTATAGCTTTCTACGGGGCAGAAACATGGACACTAAGGAAAAATGACATCAAATACTTGGAAAGCTTTGAAATGTGGACTTTGAGGAGAATGCTGAAGATAAAATGGATGAATAGGATGAAAAACGATGGAGTGCTACGAAGAGTAGGAGAGAAGCGAATGATTATACAGACTATTAGAAAGAGGAAGGCAAACTGGGTTGGACATTACCTGAGAGAGTATGATTAAAGACATGTTAGAAGGAAAACTAGATGGAAAAAGGGAAAGATATAGGAAAAGGTTTTATTTGATAGATGATTTGAAAGGGAAATAGCATTATCAAGATATGAAGAGGACAGCGGAAAATATGAGTATATGGAGAACCAGGTTTAACCATGAATAATCACGGACCTGTCTATGGACAGACTACCTATGATGATGATGAATGGTTAGGAAATATGGTGTGCTAAATTATTCAGAATAGTCATCGCACATACAGTTTTCTTAGTGGAGTATATGAAGTGAGTGAAATTTATGTGGGGTGGATTTGGTAAATTATGAACTCTCCCAAATACGTGAAAGCAGGTTTTGGTGTGATTCATAAGAGAAAATATGTGAGCAGGTTCCCGAAACACGTTATTTATCCATTGACAGAAAAGTAAGGCTATTTCACAATCATCAAGTGTACTTATGTCTATAATAAAATAAAAATATAGTTATCACCTGGAAAACTTGGGTTTTTTAAATAAAGTTATGTTACATGAACTAATAAGGACGTAATGTTCTACTTTCTCCTGCGAATTTAGGCTGCAAACGGCTAAGCATGTCCTCAAAAATTTAACCATGATGCAAAAACCCCCGAGTGAGGAGGGTCTGCTGTACTTCCTTAGAAGTTTATTTTTCAGCATTTATATACATTTCATTGATAGCAATTTTAAATCAGGAGATAAATTCTGCTATGACCAGGAATCTTCCAGTTGCTGGACAGATACTTGACCACTGAACTATTGTCTCATTTCAGAATGAGGGTTCGATTCCCAGTTGTGGCAGAAATTTTCTCCTGATTTCAAATTATTCCAAAAATTCCAGCTTATGCCTGTCACATGGGGATCCTACGATCCATACATTCTTATCAATGCATTATTTCATTGGTAATTCCATTGAATACACTTGTTTTATATGCACTTGCATAAATGTTTGTTAAGATACAATGGGGGACTCAAATATCAGGAATTACCGAAAATTTTATGAAGGTGTATTGTTATAGGCAAATATAAAGTTTTTTCGTTAAATTTTTAACAGATATTTATAAAAAAAAAGAAATTTAAAATGGATGAGTTAATGCCGAACCTGATCACATCCGATTGGTAGCCAAAGTTTGCAGAGTGTTTAGTGACATCAGTGCATGCCACAAGCATGTTAGCCGATGCTAGCCGTGCTAGAAGCCATTGTGCTGATATAGAAGTAAAAGCTTGAAAGACATAATCCTGTTGTTTTCCTCTATACTCCGTCTTAGAAGAAATATTGGTAGAAGTACTGCACCTTCCTGCATTTATTTCGCTTTGTGTTTTGCAAAATGGCATCTGAAGGGGTTTGTTTAGCCAGATCCGATAATTTGCTCAATGTTGATTCGTACATGCTTTTGCGGTATACTGGAAGTCGTAGGGAGCAATATTCAGATGTTGAAATGCGTGGAGTGAAGGCGGATAGGTTTGTATTACATTTAATTGCAAAACAAGTTCGATGTAGCACTTTTATTTTCAGTTATTGTAATAGTACTATTATTTCGACTGAAACGCAGAAGATATGTAAAAGATAGATTGACGTCTTAAAACAGCTTTCCCATATTAAACGAATAAAACAACTCTAGTTTTAAGTAATATAAAATATTTATTTATGTATTGTTTACCATGCTGTTCTAGTATCTAATAAGTAAAAGTTAGATAAGTATACAAAAGGTAATGGACGAGGCCGAGACTTTGTGGATTTCCACTATAAAATAACATGAACAATGCTAGATAGTATTTTTTATTTATATTAAACTTATGCTAATTTCCACAGAATATATGAAGTAAAACAGGACCGGTTTCGGCAAATAATCACCATCATCTGCCTTTACAGAATCATCAGGTCAAATATTGACAAATATTATACAAAATTAATTTGAATAAACTTAGTTTCCGTTTCTTGTCTATAAGAAATGTGGTGAACTTTATTGTTTTAAGTGTCTATCTGCCTTAGTTATTACCTATACTTGTGAAATGGAAAACTGTAAAGTGTTTGTCATAACTGCATGTCTCTTTTGTATATGTCGCGAATTTCATCGTTGCTTTTATGACTTTTTTCTTCCTTTTAGGTCAATGAGGAAAGACTATGTTATAGGTCGACCAGGCTCAAAAGAACCTCCGCCGTAGCTTACCCCTCCAGTTGGCGCATCCCCTCTTTTTTCCCCTTTCCACACCGCAGCGGCAACTTCAGTCAGTTTCAGCGCGCACATTTGAACGTTTCGATCTCCCCGGTATCTTGCTCTTGGGTTTTTGTTTATTGTTGATAGTATTTGTTATTGTTATTCGGCATTTCGTTGTTTCTTTAGTTTTTCTTTATTTGTTATTTTTGTGGTTATTGTTGTTTTTTAATGAAATGGTATCTTCATCAAGAAGTACGCCCGTTTCCGGGAGACCATTGAGAGGACAAGCACGGGAGATTGTGTACAAAGTGGCTACTTTCTCATCCTCTGTATTTGAACCCGTGATCGTTCACGAAATTATTTTAGATCATTACGCATATATTCATTAACAATGATACTCTGAGGAATTTCAGACTTCTAAGTTTATTTCTAATCGAGTTATTCACAAAATTCGATCCTTTTATTCCCATATAAAAGAGATTCAGTCCCTTCAACTGAGCCACCTTATAATCTTAAAAAAGTACCGATTGTGAAAACGTTCTAAATATGAGAACATTCACGCACAGCACAATGTAACCTCTCTCATGGCAAATATTTTTCATGTCAGGGTTTCTTTCGTTTATCTTTTTAAGGCCCCTCCTTTTCAATAGCTAGAATGGAGCGTGTTTTCAGCCTTTTAGAATTCGAAGTTGATTGGTTTTTCTTTTTGGGTTCAGAGGACATCTGGGACGCAGCGTCGGAACGTGTTTCGGAAAGTCTTTTTCATTTTATACAAATTTCTCCTGGTAATGGGGAATGAATTCTTTATTAATTGTGGCATTAATTTTATTACTAATGTAATTAAAAAATACTTAACCGATATTTCATGGAATAATATCTGCGTAAATTCACAAAAGTATACTCGTCTGCTTGGACTTAAGAAATTAAAATATGCATATTTATTATAATAAATGACTTGATACTTGTTACAGTCCATCAGTCAGCAATCAAAAATACTTCATAAACACAACAGATAAATAATTTATCAGAAATCATGAAATATTAAACAGAAAATTCATCGATACTCCCGCGTGAGAATTTCGTCAGGCGTGAGCATCCGTAAGGTGTGAAGTTATCCGAAGCCGAAAGAGTGGGGGTAACGAGTGAGCTCCCGGCATCCTCCTTTGCTCCGCCCACTTTTGCTATAAGGGTCTTTTGAATCCGGTCAACCTATAGTAATGTTGTTGGATTTGTTAAACTGAAGCGAGAAGGAAAAATTTGTATTGTTAAAGGCAAGATTTTCCCTGAACACAGAATAAGATAAAGAGGTTATGAAGTGAGTGTAGTTGTAGATGAAGAAGAAGATTTAGTCACGTCTGTGGAGTGTCATGACTGCCCTTATTTAGCTAAACATGGTCCTTAATATGCACCATTTGTACAAGTATTTGCTTAAAAACTTGGTACTTAAATATATGCACTGCAACAGTAATTATTTGCTTAATAAACCCATAGCTCAACGATTTCTGTAAGTTTGATCATACATATTAATAATAGGTATATTACATTATGGAGGTTTTGTTAAAATATATATGCCAATCTTTTAAACATAAAAATATAATTTACTCTTTCAACATTCTCCAGAAATATATGCATCCTGTCAATGTAATGCCAACATAAGTCATAAACTAAAATACGAAGCAATAAAATTATGTACATATAACTAGTAAAATTGGCTTATACTTGAGTCGTCGTGTCTGTCTAATTGTGTCTGTCCATCCCTACCTGTTAACTTTTGAACCAGTAGACTGATTTTCATGATACTTGGTGGAAATCTCTTGCTACATGGGCCGAGCACCTTAGGGTAATTTTTATTGCAAAGATTGAAGTCCCAGGTTCGATTCCAGGAACTAGAATTCCCATTTGAATTACATGGAAAATCTTAAATCCATCTTGCTGGGTAATTTTCTCTTGCACATTAAAATATCTTAGAATTGTAATATCGGACCAAGTTTTGTACTATTCTCTGAGGAAATGAATGAAGATTTTAATTTTTATCATAGAATTTTGTTTATCGATTATATTTCTTAGAATTTTGCGTAAATACTGGCATTTTTGCCGTTTTTATCACTCATTATGAGTGTTGCCATAGCACTACTATTGTTGTACTCAGATACGGTATATTCTAATACATACACGCGTTATTTTTGCCTCAGAAATGTATGTGATCAATATAATATTTCATTCAAATGTATTTGTAATATTTTATAATGCTAAATTATGAAATTTGGGAACACAAAAAGCAACATATCCACGGTGATTTTAAAGCTATTAAAGGCAATAAAAGTATTGAATAACTGATTAAATAGAAAGTAGGCATCATAAGTTCCGTTTGAATCATCATCTTTATTAAAAGTTTTATTTTAATTGTTTTAACCCGATTTTGTAGCCTACTTTCCAGAATGGAAATAGGTTTATAGTTGTCTCTCTGTCTGCCCCCCCTCCCCTGTTAACTTTTAAACTAATAGACTGATTTTCACAACACTTGGTGGAAATCTCTTGCTACTTGGGCTGAGCTTCCAAAGATAGTTTTTGTTGTGAAGATTGAAAGTCCCGGGTTCGATTCCAGGAACTGTCCTTCCCATTTGATTTATATGGGAAATCTGAAATCTGTCGTGCAGGGTAATTTTCTCTTGAACATTAAAATATCTTAGAATTGTAATATCGGAACAGGAGTTATACTATTCTCTGAAAGAAGGAATGGAGATTCTAATTATCGTAGAATTTTGCTTATCAATTGTATTTCTTTGAATTTCATGTAAATACTGGCATTTAAGCAGTTTTTTTCACTCATTATGAGTTGCCACTGCAACGACTATTGTTACACTCAGATTCGGCAAAGTCTAGTATCTGCATATATGCGTAATTTTTGCCCCACATACAGGGTGTTTCATGACTGGTCTGCCATACTTCAGGAGGTGATTTGGGAGGTATGTTCTAGTAAAAAAAGTTAATACAACATTGGTCCTATTTCCAACCGTTGAGGAACTACAGACGTTTTAAGATGTGCAATTGCACTTCTGGAGACAAGGCACAAGATGTTCTTTCAGCAGGATGGGGTGCCTCCACATTTTGGACGTCAAGTTACGGATTACTTGAATCAGCATTATGGGAATCAGTGTATTGCTGGTGGTGGTCCAATACCTGGGCCGCCGAGATCTCCAGACCTAACCCTGCTTGATTTATTTTTGGGAGGTCTTACAAGACCAAAGTACAGACGAGAGAGGAACTATTGCATCGCATTATGGATGCTGCTGCATACATACAAGATCACCCTGAAATGATCCAGCGGGCAGTGAACTCTTGTTTGGAACGAGCAAGACTGTGCATTGAAAACCATGGCGGACATTTTGAACAATTAACATAAGGTGTATCTTCAAATGTACCAATAAATTCATCTGATTAATACTCATGTATATTTTCTCCTGCATGCACCTACAATCATCCGTAGCTCCTTAATGGTTAGAAGTAGGGCCAATGTTGTATTAACTTTTTTTACTTTATTTACCTCTCGAATCACCTCCCGAAGTATGGCAGACCGGTTGTGAAACACCCTGTATACATGTGATCAATTTAGTTTTCCATTCAAATGCAGTTGTAATATTTGATAAAGCTAAATTATGAAATTTGGGAACACAAAGAGCAACTCATCCAAGGTGATTTTAATGCTATTAAAGCCAATATAAGTAATTGCTACACCATATTTAATTTAAAATAATTATGTGGAAAGTAGGCATCATAAGTTTCACTTGGATCATCTTGTTAAAGCTGTAATTGTTATGCTTTATTTAAACCCAATTTGTTTAAAAATTTGAAAAACCCCCTTACTGTGAATTCATTTTTCACTTGAAAAATCAATTCCCCCCTTATATGCTATAAAATATAGAGCATATTTTAATATGTTTATTGTTTATCATAAATTTTAATGATCCTATGTTTTCTTCATGTATAGGTTCCCCTAAGGTTTCTGTCCATTGGAAAGTTACCGTATATCTTACAAAATTTATTAATCAAGATGTGTTAATATTAGACGTTTGGCATAAAACTAGATTACATAGATTTACATGGTCTAAAAACTGATAAAGTTCATTCAAATGGACTTTTTATTAGAAATTTGAAGGCTTTCAGTATATCTTCCTGTTGTCATTGCATGCCACAAATCAAAAATAAAATATGAAGCTTGCAATAGGTTCTCTCATACAAGCCTTAATTTCTGCCTAAATTTTCCTCTTCATAAGAAGGGTGCAACTCAACTATTGCTTATCTACTACAAATTTGGAAAAGTGAGATATTAGTAACAGTTAAACAAGAAACCGCTATTCTTAATATAATAATAACCTTCTTTTGTATTTTTCTGCCAATGCTAAATTAAGTTATATGGGAGAATGAGAAAACTTGATTACTCAAAATCTTTTCATTCTTTTAAAATCAAAATTTCTGGAATGACTTGGTAGTGCCACTTTTAAATTTTAGGCTCCTCGCCATCTACATTGAAGTCATGGGTTGGATTCTAGTAGTGTTTATTTCATCCAATTGTGTGTAGCACAATAATCATTTGCATATTAAAATTATTCAGAATCATCGTAGGAGTTTGAGACTTGAAATGACAAATGCCTACAACAGGGGTTCCCAACCTTTTCCTTGTGGCGAATAATAAGTTGCATTCTAGGATACCAAGCAAGCACCAGACTACATCTTAGAACAGGCGTTGGCAACATACAGCCCATGGGCCATATGTGACCCCGATATTTCTTTAAGCGACCTGCCAAGCTATAATGAAAAGGTGATCGGAACAATTAAACAGAAAATTTCTTATTTTTTCAGTAAAAGTATGGTCTCAAAACCTTTTCTGATGAATATGTAACACTAGTAAATTATTTAGATATGATTTTTATTAATATGAGATGGCAGAATCTCTGGATAGCTTCGGATGTAAACACTCGTCCGGCCTGCCGATGCTCTTGTGACTTTCAATGCGGCCCTCTGAAGCATTCACATTATGAATGTGGTTCGTCATGCAGAAAAGGTTGCTGACCCTTGTCCTAGAATATCAAGCGAGCACCACTATACTTGTACGAAAAATAATAATGATCATAAGTACTAAAATCAAACAATGTTATTAGTAGTGTTCTTACATACATTTAGAAAGAAAGCAACTGATCATATTAAATTAATGATGTTAGGAAATGCAATTTAAGCATCGCAGAAGTGCACAATCAGGCTGCCGAAGATGACAATTGTACAGTACACGTTAAAGAAATGGTGCCCGTTTGGACCTTTACTCCCCAGGAGGTCACCCATGTTGCCTGCCCCATGCAATGGTCCTGGATTAGGTTGAGATGGGACTTATCATAGCATGACCTTAAATACTCTTCATTTTATATATTAAGATATTACTTCAAACTTAATATGCCTATTAGAATTATTATATACTATTATAGATAGCCAATAAATTTTGATGCATTATTATGCTATTTCCATACATGCAGGGAAAAAATTAATAGTTTTCAAGAGCGTAATGTGCTTAAAGTATTTTATGACACTAGAAGTAATATGGTACTTTTTCAATGTCTATATCCATTCTGTGAAGTACTTAGAAAATATTCTCTTTGTAGTGCATAGTATACGAGAAAAGGAGGCTAAGTTGATAGCTGAGGAAAATGAACAAAAGAAGTTGATATATCTTCTACAGGATGACAAGCAGTCTCTGGAAATGAAGATTGACAATATTGAACAGCAAATAAAACGTATGTAAATTACACATTATATAAACAAACTTGAGAATAATATATTTCTTATATAGTAATTTCAGTTGCTAATGGTATAATTAAATTGTTTTTCATGTTAAAAATACTTTAAATTCTTTGTAAAAACATTTTTCTTCTTTATTTCTCAAAACTAAAAACATGATTCATGAATATAATCCTTGTATTGTTCATTATATTATAGATTATATGTGTATATTTTATAAATCATTTTAAAGTGTTCATTTAAAGAAATTGTTCAATCTATTTTTATATGTTTCACTTTTTGTTAAAATTTGGCTTTTTTAACTTACAGTTAATAACGATGAATTGACAAAAGCAAATGATGTTGGAGAGTTGAAATTAAAGAAATTGAAAAGTAAAGGTTTATATAAAGCCATAATGTGGTTTAGAAATAACAAGGACAAGTTGCGTGGGAAAGCATACGAACCAATGGCCATGGTGGTAAGAGTAACTCTGGAATCATAGATGTTATTATTTATATGCATGTTATAATTTTAGTAGTTTTAGAGAGTGAGACTGTATGACCAGAAATACTGAAAAGGATTAGTAAGGAGTTATATAGAAAGCCAGATGGACTTGGTAAATAATGTGTTATTTGAATGATTAAATGTTATATTAGACCTAGTTATATTCTTTGAATGGCAATAATACATTTTTCATGAAATATATAAGGCTGTCTTGATCCAGCTCTTGGATAATAGCATGATTGCCACCATCAGTGCTTATTACCTGAAGAAGGAACTGATGAGGTTAAGCCTACAATTAGAAAGTTATGGAAAAATTTTATCTAAATGAATGCTGTCAAATATTAATGATTGGTGGAACAAAAACATAGTTTCTACTACATGTGAACACCTTTTGGAAGAAGATACATCTGTGTATATTAACAGTTTTAAGGTTTTTTGAAGCAGAAACCATTACAGAAATCCAGCAGAACATTGAGTCTTACATTTGATGAAGTCTTTGAAGACGTTGGAGGAGCTGATGTAGCCCAGGTATTGCAGTGCCACGGATAAAAACTGACAAATGAGGAATTGATGAAAATGGAACAAGATCAAGCAGCAGCATATAATGATGACGAGGATAGTATTGAAGTGCCCTTTACCACTTGTTAGTTGAGTACAAAACAATTTTCTGAAGACTTTGAACATGTCAGAGCAAGTAGAATCTTTTTATTGAAAAGGATCCTAATCTTAAATGCAGTCACTTAGAGGCAAAAGGATTTAATGATGCGATGAACTGCTGCATAGAATTTTACAAGGAGATGAAAATGTATTCAAAGCAACTACCTTAGAATGAGTTATGTTCACCACTCCAAACCAACAGTGATCCTCAGTTATCACAAACTAGAGCAAAAGTTAATATGAAATATTTGGCAAATCCTACTGAGGATCTTGGATTTTGAAAATTGCTTTTAGGTGAAATTCTACTGGTTGAAGCTGAGCAAGTGATCCTTCTTTTTACTGTGTTTAATGTGAATAGGACCGTGGTGTGGAGGAAATTACACCAAACCTGTGCATGTGTTCCCTAGAGTAGTGTAACTAACCCAAGTGTATGTATGTATGTTTGGTTCTGTGTGGTTGGTAAATTTATTTTCCTTTTTAGTATGTTTTATTTCATAAATGCGCTTATATTTTCACTCAGTCTGTTTAGCCGTCCATATGTGCAATCAATTAAATTAAAATAAGAAGTAAATGGTAAGAGATATAAGGCTGAAATTTGCAGGGTGTTTGGAAGAAATCGGGGGAGGGGGGACGCCTTCAAAATTTTCAAATTACAATTCTGAGCAAATAGTTATAGATAGAAAGTTAAAAAATTTCACTATCTGTGTGAGCTTTAATGTCACCTATAACACTGCAAAAGTAATATAGTTGAAAAATCAGTGGGTGGCAGGGGGTGCCTTCAAAATGATCAAATTAGGGTTTTCAGCAAATGATTATAGATAGAAAGTTAAAATTTTTAATTAATTACTGATTAAATTTCTTTGTCATGTAATTATATTACTAAATTTATAAATAATTTAAATTGAATAATTATAAATTATCCTCAATAAATAAAACGTGCTTTTTTATATGAGGCAATCAGAGCAACAGGGACGAACTCAGATTTCCATGGCGAGTTCACCCCTGTCACTCTGAATGCCTCATATTGAGTCCTCCATTTTTACTTTTACCATACGTAGTATAGGGAAAAGTATTGTTTTAAAAAAAATCTAATTCAAGATTTCAACGGAAATACACATTTTGAAATCTCCTGAATATATTTTGACTATTTTCTCTATAAGGTCTATGTATGTGTGATAGGAATTCTGCGGGCACCTGAACTCAAAAGCTATTAATCAGATCAATTTGAAAGTGTATATTTTACAATTTTATTAAAGGGACAAGAGTTGAGTTTTTGGTTAAAATCAGTCAACCAGAAGTGACCATTTTCTCTTGGTCTCTTTTTCGTTTTTGCCAATTTTCTCCGTTAAAACTTCATAATAACGTTAAATTTGAAAATTGTAGATAATGTTATTCTGTGCAACTTTTGTTTTAAACTTTTTCCTAGAATGCATTGTTTTGAATAACCGAATAACGGTTTTATCAAATCTCTCCTTTAAGACTTCATTATAAGTAATGTTTGTAAATAGCATTGTTGTAGAGAATAATATTCTCTACAAATTTTCTTAAAACCTGTAATTTCAGAGTTATTTAGTTTATTCATAACTTAACCACCTGTTGGAAAATTCCTGAAACAGCATTTTTAATAAAAACTGATGACGAAAAGAATTACTGTTGACTTATTAGACAAAATAAAATTATTAGCTTAAAATTCCATTTGCAAATATGTCTTACACAAAAAATGATCTTTTTGACAGCTTGCGCTGTAACAATTTGCCACCCTTGATAAAAGGAAACAATTTTGTTTACTGACTGTTAATTCAGCATTTGAAAGCCTAGCACTACTGCTTCATTGAAACAATTTCTTATTCTGTATTCATGTGCCATTTTTTGTTGATTGCATGTGTTTATTTTCTCCTTTGTCTTTGTTTAATCTTTTTTTGTTCTTTTCTTAACCAATTTCATCCGCCTTTGGATGGGTAATTGCAAATTTGGCTATTTTACTATTTCATACATAGACATACAAAGTGGCGCAGATATATTGTCTTAAAAACTCATTAATATTTGTTTTCAGTACAGTACATAGGAGATATTTAATGCAATCATACTTTACATAAGAATACTAAAAATATAGAGAAAGTCATGTGCTGGCCATATCAAATTGTTTTCTTTCCTTTTTCCTTGTCCTTCAACCAGCTTGTATGGTATGAAGGTGGTTACCTTCAGTGGTGGAGCCAGGATTTTTATGGGGGGGGGGGGGCTTATGGAGCCAGTGTTTTTTTATGGGGAGGCTTAGGCCGGGATTACGATCAACATCTATGGATGTGACGGAAACGGGTGGTGGCATTTCAGAAGTTGGGTTAGTGTGATAACAATTATGATCGTCGTACATTGGCACCAACATTGACGGAGATGGAACGAACTTATTTTAAGTCTAGCTTTCCGGTCACGTTGTTTCACGTCAGCCAGTCAGGGAAGACCACGTGGATTACTGTGGAATCCAGCTTTCACTTGCAACCTACTCCAAGAATGCTGTTTCACGGAATGGTCAATAGTTGGCGCTACTACTCCCGTCAATCATAATAGACCCCTCCTTGACGTGCAGCCAACAGAGGACTTCACCGCCACCGTCCGTTTCCATCGCGTCTAAATGTTGATCGTAATCCCGGCCTTACAGAGCCAGGGTTTTTTTATGGAGGAGGCTCACTTCAAGTTCACGTTGATTGAGGCATTATGTGACCTTATCATTGTAGTGCTCAATTTAGCTGATAATGTGAATAAAAAAAATTAATTATTAGATAAATAAAATTTATAAGAACTGAACAAAGAAAATCACAGTGTAGGGTAAAAATTACGGGGGGCTGAGTCCCCCAGCCCTTCTGCCTCTGACTCCGCCACTGTTTACCTTTATTTTATTTTACACATAGAGATAAAGTTTAGAATTCGCAGATGGGAATAGTATTATGGATAATTTGAATATAAACATTGGTCTTAATTTTTGAATAAATTTTGGTCCCCTTAGCATATTTTTAAAAAGTAAAGCTTTTTCCCACAACTTATTTTGAGTAAAATGTAGTGTTATGAGTTTAATAAATGTTTATTGCATTCTTAGGTGTTATTTTACTATGTCCCATGGTCTTACTTTTTCCTTTAAGGTCATGTTTCTAATTTATATCATTAAATCTATAAAGGAAACAGTTTCAATTTATGAAATTTCACATAATAATTTTTTTGGAATGTAGCCCTTTCTGTAATTACTTATAAACTAATTTTCAGTTTAATATCAATTTATTCATAGATTAATATGAAGAGTGATAAAATGGCAAAATATTTGGAGAATGTCATTCCCTATCGTGATATAGTTGCTTTTGTTTGTGAAAATGCAGATGATGCTACTTTTTTAATGGAAGAAATGAGGGATAAAGAGAAGTTTAGAGTAAATGTCATCACTTCGAAGCCAACAACTCCCATGTCATCTTTTACTCGGCCTTACGAAATAGAGTCTCTTCGGTAAGTTGTATAAATTATCCAGGTGCTCTTTTGTGAAACTGTTTAAGTTGTGCATTTTTCTTCCCACTTTATATCAATTCCAATTTTATGGAGCTATGTCTAGAATGTTGTTTTTCAACTTTATCTGAGAATTATTAACTCATCATGCCAAGTACGACAAAATATTTTTCGTTTGGCTTTGTTAATTTTATTGTAAGAAAATTATGTTAAATATCATCAGATTTCAAAGTAAACTGTAGTTACAATTTTTCTTTTTGACAAAGAAAAACACTTTACAAATATTAAAACCCCAGAAATATATTGGTGTCACATATGTCTTAACTAATTAACACCACCATGTAATTATAAGTGTATTTACTCATTCACTCCACTTTAAGGGAAGTTACTATTTCCCAGGGATCAATATCTCCACTCTGTCAATTACTCAATCACAACAAGCCTATCAGTTTTAGCGGAGTTTTAATCCATGCCAGTGACCCTTCAGCTCAACCCTGTGGAATGTTTATGGGAAGTATGCCTTGCCAATTAGTTTGAACATTTTAAGACCTTTATTGTCCAGTTGCATAACCAGCTCTCTATTATTACTAGTACAAGGTGCTTGCATTCTGCAAGCATTTCAGATCACTTGGTTCATTTTAGTGTGGTGGGCGATGCATGCTTGTTTTCCACAACTACATGCTATCTCAGCATGATAACACCACCAAGCATCCGAAATGTTGTATTTCGCTTTCCCTAGCCCTTATATGATCTGAGCACAGTCATGTGTCCTCATCAACGTCATATGCTCAGTAAGAAGCATCCAGCTTCATTCCTGCAAAATCTCTAAATTTTGCCCTTATATGATCTGTAAGGTATCAATTAAAAATTTTATTTGGGTTGAGAACAAAATTTGCTACAATAACATCTACAACAGCAGGTAGCTACTATTTATAGTTTTCGAGATAAAAATTATTAAAATGTATTAATCGTAAAAAATATAATCGCTAATTGCCTTTCCTTGCCCTTATATGATCTATAAGGTATTGATGAAAAAATTTATTCAGCTAGAGGATAAAATTTGCTACAAAAATTTTGCAAAAACACATACCTACGACAGAGTGTCATCTCGATTGTAAACACTTCTCTGTATAATACTGCAAACAATATTTATGTTGCATGGTTGTATAAAATCTTTAAAACTTATGCAAGGTATTATTATAATTTGTTCTATCATATAGCTTTGTTATTCAAATATAATAAGTTTATCTTCCCCAGCTTTATAACAAGTTGAATAAATTTTTATCGGTAACACACTCCCCATATTAACGAACTGTATCAACTGGAGGATTTTTCACAAAATAAAGTCGTTTAAATTTGAACACATCATACATGTGAAAAAATAGTTTCTTTTTGTATCCAATAAAAATAAATTATGCTTTGGCTTATATAAGGAAATTATTAACTTTTTTCAATTATGAAAATTAATTGAACTATAAGAGTTTGTAATAATTTTGTGATCATTTATGTCAGTCTAATTCATTGGTTCTAGTTTAAATATACAGTTTTATATTTACCTATGGCCTTTCATATTGCCTGAAGTTGTGTTATATCTTTCATTAAGTGGTGTGATTTTTTTTAGGGGATATGGTTTTCATTCCTTTGTATCTGACACATTTACTGCTCCAGAGACTGTGATGAGGTATTTATTTGGTTCATACCATATCCATAGAATTCCAATTGGAGATGAGACTACTTTCTCAAAAGCTGCTGATGTGCCAAAAGACATCAGGATATTTATGACTGGTAAATTTTCATTTTATAAATACTCAGTCTTAATTTTAGGATAAACTTTGCTCTTAGCATATTTTTTAAATATAAATTTTTAAATAATCAGCCTTGTTATTTTTCTAACCTTTTCTATGCAGCTCTTAATATTATTAAATTTATTTTGGTATGTCATCATTGAATTGTTATTTTAAATTTGTAAAATTTACTTTATATTCCAATGACCCAAGTTTCTACATTTATATATCACTTATCATGAATTCCCTTAATTGGAATTTTACAATTTCCTGTCATTTTATGGAACTCCTTTTGAGAACAGGACTGATTGGTTTTTATACAATCTTTCTTAATAGTGTTCAAATTTTAAAAATTATTCAGCTCTTAATTAGCTTCATAATTGATTTAAAATAAATAAGATATAGTTCTGTTTGTGATTGATCTATAATCTCTCTACACGGAGAAAAATGATGATCCATAGGAGCTACATTTCGTGTATGGTTTGATTGGTCTTTTGTTAGATCTTTTGTATCCTTTTCCAGTTCCCTTTTATGTGTAAACAAATTATTAAAATTATGCCACTAATCTTTCCTATAGCTCAAATTTGCAATGTTTAATGCTATTTTTCTTGTTTTGTTGATTTACATTGCCTTTTAAATGTTTATTTTTTGTCATTTAAAGAAAATAAAAAGTTCACAACCAGGATGTCAAAATATACTGCAGAAAGTATTTCAAGCTCAACAGAATTAAAACACAGTGATTTATTGACAGCCTCAATTAATGAAGCAAGTGTGAAGGAATGTATGTCCAGGTAAAATTAATTTTTATGGAGTAGTTAATTATATATTGTTATGAAAACATTTTTGTATTCCTTGAAATATTGCATTTCGTTACTGATAATAATATAGCATGGCAAATTAACATAAAATATTACATACATATTATTTGTAGAATTTTAATTTTATATACCGTATATACTCATGTATAACACACTCTCATATATAACATGCACCCATACTTTTTGCCAAATAATCTTGACTTTTTCATATACCCTGTGTATAACACGCACCTAGATTTTGAGGAGTATAATTTTAGAATTAAATTGTCATGTTAGGTATTAACTCGAGTACCATAAATAAATAAAAACAGACCTGTCCAGGATAACGCAAGACTCAACTTATGCAAATCCGACTTTACATAAAAACCTGCGAAAATTAATTTTTTTAATCTGAAAATTCTGAGTTGAGGAAATTTGCTTACAAGGCAAAATGCTTCAGGCTGAAAGGTCAATGTTGAATGAAGTTTAAACATGTCAATATATTTTAAATTTATCAATTTACACGTAACACTTATTTACAGAATATTGAATGCCTAAAGATATTTAATGATAGTATTTAATACGAAATCTTAAATTTCGTTGTGTACTGCAGTTGCCTTATTCGGATAGTTATTTGGTGTTGATGATGATAAAAATGAATTCTATGAGTTTTAAATTAATTATATCGTTAATTATATATAGCTAATATATTCATCAACTAAAAATGTTATTTCAATTTGCATATATACTATTTTTTGTTTTCGATACATTTTTTTTGAGAAGTCTGCCTGGCGATTTTGCGGGAGACTACAGCAATCAGCTGATTAGCTAGTGAAATGTGAAATATTTGGAGAGAATGCTCAGATAATGATCTTATTTTTGAATAGCCTGTTTTTTATGAATATTACAGTCTTTTAATAATACCATATATTGTGGTGTATAAGTTGACCTTTAAAGCTATCAAAAATCTCTGAAAAAACTAGGGTAGACTTATATGTTGAGTATAATATGCAAACCTTAAATTCTGGGTAGTGTAGAATAGTACAGGCAGCCCCAAATTTACACAAGGAATGCATTCTTAAATGACATTGCATGGTAAGATATGGCATAAATGGGGTTTAATAATTCATTTGCCATGCTGAGTTGGGTATCAATCGTGGTATATGGGAATGGGTTTATATTTTCTCGGAGAGGAAAAAACTACCTTTTTGCACATACAAGCGTCAAAGTCCCATGTTCATAGGTGAATTTTATCATGCAGTAAGACTCTGTTAGTCCAAACCTTGGTAATCCGAAATTTCGGTTAATCTGAACAGGATGTAAACAAAATAGCCCTAAGAAAAAGTTTTATTTATTCAGACGAAAATTGACAGAATTCTATAACTTACAAATTTATAAATTACTAATTTTTACTCGTCTGTTGCAGTATGATTTGAGGACAAGCTTTCCCCACATATTGTCAGTTGCCTTTTTTTTCAGCAATCCAACTAACCATTACTAGCGGTCAAGTTAGGATCACTTTCAAGTAGAGTGTTCAGCTGGAGAGCTTTCTCTTGAATGAGAGGTCCACTTATGGGAGTTCCTCTTTCCCTTCCCCCACAAAAACAACACATCATCAACCTTGTTGAATGATGACACTTTCGATGTGTGATGATTGCTGAGAGATTCAACACTAAAGGCCGCCACACACCGAAAGCTGCGCCACACTATGCTATACCTTGCTAGGTATGTCTACGCATCGCTTGCCTGCAGCAGGTAGCTAGTTCCACAAACCAGGCACTACACCATGCTAGGGGAATGTCGCCATGCCTCAACACGTCCAACGGCAGTCACCTACCATGCGATGTCTTTGGTGATGCATGCGCACTCCACTCATTTTCTGCCACTGCTAGGGCCAGTGCAGGGGTATTTTGCGCCCTAGGCAAACCTTCCTCCCCCTCGCATTTATGAGGGTCTATAGCATTGTATAGCATAGCACAGCATGGTGTAGCTTTCGGTGTGCGGCGGCCTTAATAGTGGCACAGAATTGTAGAATTTTAGTACGATTCTTTTTCTAGTCTCTGAGGGTTGCTTTTCCAACACCAAACTCTAAGGCTAGTTTGGTCGCACTTTCGCCTTTGTCAGTGTGTTGGAGCAATTCCAACTTATCTTTTAACAAACATGAACTGTGCTTATGCTTTTTGGACATTTCTACAAGACGGGCAAAATGGCGACAGTAATTTAAAACACTGGGAAAAGTCCTGCACTACATTACACAGCTGTACGCTAAGATGGTAGAAATGGCACTGAGTAATGAATACAGTGGTTTGCTGTGACCTTTACTGAAGAGCACAGGAATCTCCGACCCCCCCTCCCTGCCGTGTATTTTGTAAAACCCGGTTAATCCGAAAATTCACTAATCTGAACATACCCTAGTCCCAATTAGTTAGGATTAGCAAGGCTCGACTGTATTTTAAAATGAAAATAAAAAAGTGGCTTGTGTATATTCATGGGTATTTCATAGGTTGCAGATAGATTCAAAGATGGAGTTGAACCTGGGGCATTAGAGGAAATGTTTTAACCTAATATCTGTGTGAGATCTTACCATATCAAAACAACAATTGAAGGATGTCGGATATATAGTTAATGATTCTCAACCTCTCGTACTTGAATATTTATGATGTCGTCATTGGGATAGGGATTGAATAAAACTTTTTAGTTGAAGAAGGGAAATGTTCAAAGTTAACGATTTTCATGTTATTATAATGTTACTATAATTTTAAAATACCCATAAAGCACCAATTTAAACTAGTTTATTAGGCATTCTTTACCAGTGATGCATTAGTAGCAGAACTCTTTATGGGCCTCGTCCATCTGTCATAACTTTCATCTCCTAAACTGCTGGGCAGATCTTAATAAAATTAAGTAGGAGTGATCCTTATTAAAATTTATCACCCAATGATGATTTTGATCTGCATCCATAACTTCCACTTTATATAAGCACTTATATATACTTATGCTTGTATCTTGTTAAATGTTATCCATCAAGCAACAATTAAATACTATATTTTTCTCTCCCTAGCTCTTATACGATCTGTAAGGTACAGATTAAAAACTTCATTCAAATAGAGGATGACATTTACTAGAAAAAAGTCTGGGAGACCACATAGTTACGAGTTATAGTTTTTGAGATAAAAATTTGAGAAAATCCTGAGAAAAACATTGCATATTTTATTTACATTTATTGTTAAGACGTTTCTATTGGCAAACAGGAATAAAAATCCATACATATTTTTCTCTCCCATGTTCTTATATGATCTATGAGGTATAGATTAAAAAATGTATGAGCACAGGATTACCCATGCATTTTCCAGTCAATATAATTGAGTTGTTTATATTCTTGTTTCATTCAAGGATTTGAGTGCTTGGAACAGGGATTTTGTCTGAAAAATTATTTTTTTAAATACTTGTGAAGTGAAAAAAAGGTTTACTTAATGAGTATAAGCCTAGACATGCATTTTCAAGCTGAAAAATCTAGGTTGACTTTTACCCTGCGATATACGGAAGTTATTTCTATGCATTTATATCATAGTTGGTGCTTTAAATTTCATGAGCAGAAATGCAGAAATCCATATCTTTTTGTTTCAAGTTTGTTGTGAGTGATTAATTATGTACATATATCTTTTCTGCATGTTTATGTATTAGACATTATGTATTTTTCCAGGATTGCAAAACTAAAAGAAGAATCGAAACAATTACAAGAGGAGGTTAGATCAATACAATCACAAGAGAAAAAACATGAGGACAACATTGAGACTATCAAAAACAGGAGGTCAGAATTTAAGAACACGATTGCTAAAATTGAATCTTCTAAAACTCGGATGTACGATCTTAAGAAAAGTGAAGCAGAAATTGTTGAAAATAAATTTACTGAAGAGGAACAGCGTAAGAAGCTAGAAAAATCTAATCAGGTAAGTTTCTTTATTTATTTACTATGTTATGCATTCATATTAGCATTTAAGGCACTCCGTCAAAATATTTTAATATTGTCAGGAGAAGTTAAAATTTTAGAATGAGAACTCATTTTGTGGTTGACCATGAAAAAATCCTATTCCTGTATTTTTATTTTGATACAGTTTCAGAATTATCTTTATTGAAGTAAAATAAAATTTCCACAAAAACAACTAAGTAAACTTCTATTTATGTAATTGTCTGATATTTTCAGTACTTGGAAATTTTTTGCAATCAACAAATTGATTGGGGACAAGCTGCATGTTCAATCAATTTGACTAACATAATATTCCAAGAATACTTATGTGTCCATGCCCAGTTGCTATAACAAATTTAACAAAAAATTATCATTAAAAAAAATCTGTTTCTCCATACCTGTAATTTTTCTAAAAATTCAAAATACATTTAAGTGATAATAAATATTTTAAGGAACTGCGAGAAAAATTCAAAGACCTTACAAAGGACAGACATAAACTAATACTGTAGCCTTCTGATATTGAATATAGCCATGAAGTTCCAACAATTAGAATAAAAAGGAGTGTTACTAAAACGTAACTGAGCTTGAGTTGTTTACTAAAGTCACTTACAGGTGGTTGCAGCTAAAAATATATAGTTTTTAAATATCTCTTAAACAATGCATTATATGGGAAAGTGTTTTGAACAAAGGTTGTAGAAAATTAAATTCAACTTTTATTCCAATACTTTTTACATTGATCAAATATTAAAGCAAATTTTTGAAGAAAAAAAGCTGATGTGATAAGAATAAACATCCACTTCCAGTTGACCGATTTTTACCAAAAACTAGTTAACTCTTGTCCCTTGAACAAAATTATCAAATATAAAATTTTGCGTTGATCTGATTAATAGTCTTTGAGTTAGAGCACCCACAAAAGTCCTATGACACATACACAGGTAGACATCATCATGAAAATGGTCAAAACGTGTTCAGAGGACCTCAAAACGTGTATTTCCCCTATTCTACGCCTGTAGAAAGTAATAAAATAGCATACAAATAGTATAAACGTATATTAAAGAGTATAACTTTTTAAATTACAATTCCTAACCTACAAACATCATTAAAATACATTTAAATACTAAATAGCTAATGAAACAGGGATTTCACTAGGTATGCAAAAGGGGATAAAGTATTAAACATGGGGCATGGCCCTTGCTGCATATTCAGCTGTGCACATGTTAAACAAAGAAAAATTTAATTTTCACTGCTAGAATGTTGCTCAATAAGGTGTGTCCTTGATTAACGTCGTTAATTCTTTCCTGAAAATCGTGAAGAGGAACGAAACAACGTTAAATGAATCAATATTTCCCATAAGAACCCATGTTATAGATTATAATCTGCTCCAAAACCTCAGGTTCAAAACCTCTTGAGACACAAAAAGACGTTATATGATGTATTTTATGGAGCTTTATGGTGCCATGTATGATATGAATGGTATCAGAACATAAATCAATAAAACTATACATTAACATAGAAATGACGTAAAATAAAAAACAGTACAGCATTACTGCTTTTCAATCCGCACAGAATTAGAAAAGGCTACATTTCAGAAGAATACCTGTAGTGACAAGGAAAAGGATCTACATAATAACAATCCGGCAAAAAGTAGTTGTATGAACCATAGAGAATGATGAGTTTTTAGAAAGTTTGCAGAGAACATTTCTGTGAATGCAAGTTCATGAGTTGACATTGTTAAAAAAGAAATGCAATAAACAAATTATTTCTTGCAGCAGTTACTGTGTAATCAATGAAAAATCTACCATAATAGAGGTAAATGAAACATTTATTTAATTGTTTTTATTGAACTGCGAGTTTGTTTATTTGAGGAGGCTGAAACTACCACTCTCTGGACTCTTGGCTACAATATAGCACCACCAAAATAATGCAATTTTAATAAAAATGCCTCAATCCAAAACACTTTTTCCTTTAAATGAGACGATCTGCCACAACTGGAGAAATGCTATGCAGCAGATGTTCGTGAGTCATTTGCACAGTATTTTTTTGTACATTATAACAGTGACAAGTCTAGACAATGTTCCTTTGAATCATCGACGACATTAATTCTAATATGGTTAGTAATTTTTGAATTACGTTAACGTGAATGTTAATCAAAGCGGAATTAAATCGAGGACTCACTGTATTATATGAATTAGTTAATGTTTTTTCATTTGTACGAAAAAATTAATTTCTTTGGTATTATATATCTTTGTATATTGCCTTTTTTGCTGATTTGCATCTTAAATATTGAATTGTTACAATATATTTTGTTCACGTTTTTTGTAGGAGTGTGCCCATAAGCTTGTTTCAGTTCTTATGCAGAACATTTCACATTTGAAGAAATTTGGAGACCTTATAATGCTGATGAAATTATCTCAGAGAGAAGTTCAGAAAACAAGACATGATGTTTCTGTTTTGGAGCAGAACTTAAGGACAAGTAATAAGAAATTAAGAGAGGCAGAGGTTTGTATGCTTTCTTCAATTTTAGAGTGGTGTAATTCATCTGTTTCCATTTTCCATTTGTTCATTAACCTCACTCCAGAAGGAAGGAATGTTCGTTGTTCTAAAGTAATGTAAAATCACCATAGAAGGATGATCAAGAGTAATTCTGGATTACCTTTAAAAAAGTTTAGTTTTATTCATGGAGAAATTGATTTACCGTATTTACCAATTTTCAAAATAACATATGGTGGTAACTTTGTGCCGTCCTTGAACGCTGCAGGGATTACAGTAACTAGCTGCTTAGTGCAGCGTTGCTTGCAGCATCAATAAGAGATGTGCTTACTTTCACCCGGCATGGTAAATTAATGGGTTTATTTTTAGAAATGTATTCCAAAATACTACAGACAGAACTTTTCAACTATCTCCGACGGTCCTGCATTTAGGGTTATACCAGTTCCATGTTGGCCCTGAGGTCGCAGTAATAGAAAGATGTTCGACAAATATTTTCTATCAAAATTTTCGGTTCAAATTGTTTTGCGACAAATGCTGCTATTAGATATTCGTACTTTTTTATTTTAATGTTTTTTACGAAATTGATGTAATACAATGGAAATCAAGAATGTGCATGGTTATAATTTTTAGAAATGCATGTCAAAATACTACAGTGCCTCCTGGTGATGAACACAAACTTTCTCCGATAGTCACGCATTTTAGGTTTTACCGCTTCCTATTACTGCCATGAGATGTCAGTATGGTAAATTTGCACTACACTAATATTTTCTATCTAAATTTTCTTTTCAAATTAGGTTTTCCTACAATGGCTTATATTAGATACTCATAGTTTTTTAATTTTAAAGTTTCAGGTGATAGTTGCAATCAAAAAAAGAAGTATAAATACTTTTAATGAAATTTCAATAACGTAGTTAACAAGCCATGCATCAGTGTTGTCCAATAACCATTTGGGGACAAAATATAATGGAAAATTGTCACAGAACGTTGACCTGAGATGTGAAATGTCATCGGCTTTTCTGACACACTGACAAAACGCACTTAATATATAGATGCACATTTTTTCATTTCCCTATGCTTTTAGAAGGACCTTTTTGTGCCTTTTTTGTTAACTGTGTAATTGGATGGCATGTTGAAGTAAATAGGCATCTCATCTGCATTAAACATTTGGCTCAGAAGGTAATTGTGAATTTTTCACAATACAATTACTGTATCTGCCCGAATATAAGCCGACCCCAAATTTAAGCTGACCCCCTAAATATTTCCACCTTGTTTTGACAAAAAGTAAATTTCGTAGATTTTATGCTCAAGTGTGCTGGGCATGCATGCATGGCCTAGAATACATTATTGAGGATTGAAGAATAGAGTGGGAAATGGTTTAGTTGTTGACGTTTGAAATATTACTCGAATTAATAATTTCGCGTTGTTGAATAATGTTCCACATTCAGTTATGATAATTTCATTCATCTTCATTTTCACACAAGGTAAAATAAAGCAATAGCAACCTCGCAAAGATAATTTTTAATCCAAGTCTATTTCCAATGAAATTAGCGTTTACATTGCCTTAAGAAATTGCATTTTATGATTATACATGTTCATATTGATATATTGTTATTGGTATATCGTACATAACTTCACACACACAAGTTTTACCGTAATTCAAACAGTTGAGCATCAAAACCTGTCATCGCATTTTGCATAATCGTCTGCGTAGTCAGTGTACATAATTTTAATTGATTCCATGAATGAGGTTTTTACATGCATATAAACATTACTATTACTGGCTATAAGAATAACTACAATAACCAAATAAATCTATTAGGAAGTTTTTTTAATGGATAATGAAAAATAATACAAATTGCTAACTATTCTT
Organism: Tanypteryx hageni; assembly: GCA_028673005.1. Taxonomy (NCBI): domain Eukaryota; kingdom Metazoa; phylum Arthropoda; class Insecta; order Odonata; family Petaluridae; genus Tanypteryx; species Tanypteryx hageni. The sequence continues at coordinate 24,349,704 of CM054116.1, read as the reverse complement.
AATGATACATATGCATAACCGTGAGAAACAAAAGAAAATATCCAATAGCTTTTAGAAATGAAAGAACAGATAACAAAACATGGATAATGCTACTTTCATTATTCTAGCTTTATTATTTATTCTTTAATATTCATCGTAGGTCAAATATTTACTTTAAAAAAATAATACTATCATTTGAACCCAACGGCAATGAGAGATGTGCTGCCATCTATGGGTGACTACAAGACTTAATTAACCCTAAATTTTTTCTTGAACTCACATTTAAGCTGAGGGACGATTTTTTTCATGATAGATTTTGGCAAAAAACATCGGCTTATATTTGGGCAGATATGGTTCATGCTTTTGGAAAGCAGTAAGTTTTTCTGTGTAGTTAGAAGGTAAATGTTGAAAAAGAGAAGTACTTGGTCACAGGCAAAAATCATTATGACGCATCATCTATATGCACCAACCATTACTAGCCTTGAATTCTTGCCGAGGGATGTTTAGTGATTGTGATAATTCATGAGCATTCAGTTTAATGATTTCCTGTGACACTGGTTTTCTATCTTTTCATTGGGTATGCACATATTTTACATTTTCTTCTAATTCATGAAATCAGCCTCATTTGGGCCCACTTAAATGATTTCCATGTTGAATTATCACCTTCAAGCTTCTGTTTTGCTTGCTTCCACCTTTGCACAGTTGCCTCCATCACGTTATATTTCCTCTCTGCCTCACAATTGTTAGTTTCTTCAGCATAATTCACCATTGCCTTAAAATTTCTATCAAAGCTTCGTCTTATACCTCGTGATACATTCCTTTTTATAGAGGTGCATTTTTCTCTACACAATCTGTTATTTGAGTTCTAAGATTTGGGCTAACTTATTTAAAACGGCTGAAAATGATAATTACCACTCGACCGTAAATCCAGCAGGTATTTAATTGAAATGGCCAATTTTGATGTAGTTCATTATAAACATTTATAACGTTTTACCTAATAATCGGATTTATGTGAAAATTTTGGAATATCTACACCATAGTACACATTATATTTAGCTTATTTTTTACATAATTCTATTTCAATAAGTTGATGCATTATCGCATAATGAAGTAGTAATGGTTTAGACCACATAAATGTTTGACTCTTAATCACTACTTTTAGTGCTAGAATAGTTCCCATGAACTTCAACTCCATTCAAATAACGCAGTTAAGTTCTCTGTAAATATTCAGCTTGCCGCTTCGTTCTCCTTACAACACAGTAGCTGAGAGTCTCTTCCCACTTTATATCTTTTAAACACAGATGTTGTGGCACTCGAGAACTGTTTACGAATAACATCACACGAATACGATAATACGATTTATGAAAACGAGAGTGAATCATCTCTAGCTGTTTCCAATTTCCCTTCTTCTCATGGCGCCTTAGTGATCTTGACCATTACTAATTCCTATTGATTGAGAAAACTTGCCTTTTGTTCTGTATCTTTGATTGTATTCTTTCTGAAGACTAGATTTTCTGATGAAAATTATTGACTTTTTAAAGAATTATTTCCTTCCATAAAGAATGAGCTAATTTCTGAAAGTGATTTAGAGACCTTACCTATATAATAATGTGAAAGTCAATCAAAAAAATAAAAACAAATTAAAAACAGCACGGCATGGGTCTGTACCATGCACAAAGACTGGCGATACGGTAAGAAACCGAGGTCCGTAACATACACTAATCAGCGCTGAGGGGTTAATCATGGGGCCCATCTGAGCAAACAAGGCACTACCAAACCATTAAATATACGTGTAACAATACATAAAGATTAATATATTCACTATCATAATAGTGCATTCTATGAAAACAATAATAGTCAATATTAATATCTCACTACAAATAAAAGTGCAAGATGAGATAATGATTTTTATCTTAATATGCATTCGCTTCCTTTATTCACTCTGTCTGATAGCAGGGCAGAGTATTTGTAAACGAGAGCACATAAAATATCTCACGTTATTAATTCACTATAAAATGTATCGTACATGTTACAATTTCTCGCGAAATATAGACCAAAATTTATAGTGCGTATAAATAATCACTGATTTCAGAAGTATTCTTGCTGACAGAACATAAATGTTGTTACTGTAAAATTAATCTGGAAACACCTGATTAGCACAAAATAGCAAAAATGATTATTATGCGTCCTATTGTTCATTCCTAGGGGGTACAGAAAACGAGAGAGTAAGGCAAAATTAAATATTTCGAGTCAAAACATGTATGTCATACAGGACTGGCTGGTAAAATGTTACCAGTTAATCATCGACCAGCCCCACTAGAGAAAAAATGTTATGTAGACGCGGTAAATGTCGGCTCACTGAGATACCTGGAAAATCCCTGGGTGAAGGTATGAGCGGGCTCTGCATTTTCCATGAGCACAAATGGGAGGGAAAAATATGAGACTTTTCTTATTAATAATAAACCAAGATTCTTTCAACTCTAAAGTTTATGCTATCCACTCTCTTCACGTAACTCTGCCAGCGAGGTGTTCATACTGAAAGGAGGTTTTCATCATTCATACATCGCAACAGAAATGGCATTTACGTTACTTTAGCGCACTTATCTGGCTTAGGGAAACAGAAAATTTCAAATATGTTCAGTAAAAATTCTTGGAACACAAATACTATCTGATTTTTCTTTCCAAGCATTTTGTTTCATATTTTTAATTTGTGCTCATTGAAAAAGAAAGGTTGCATTACTTTTAAAAATATAACCAAAATGAGAACATATAACATAAACATATTTTTTAAATCAGCAGTATTCAACCTAAAGTCCACATATTCCTGGGGATATAGTGAAGCAAATAGTGAAGCAACATCTAATAATTATCTCACGCATAAAATATACGTAAATCATATCATTAGAAAGTACATATATATTTGTAGACTAGAGCCAATATTAACCGAGATTGTTAACTTCAAAATATACCAGAGGACACGAATTTCATCAAAAATATTTTAAGGGGTACACCGACTAAAAAGGTTGACTACCACCTCTGGAAATTTTTTAACATTTTTACGGGCATCTAAATATTTTTGCAGACCTTATGGACACGTCCAATTTTTGCTCTTTTTTACGACTGTCCGTAAATATATGGACGTTTGGCAACCCTGTTACCTACTAACACAAAGTAACACTGTCAGACTCCACCCTCCCCTTCGTATCATGAAATTTGTGAGCAGTCTATAAGTCAGCAGTTTCGTAAATAGTGAGTGCAGCAGCTCAGAAAGAGTCGATATTGAGATACCGCTACACAGAAGCTTTGCACTTTGTTCTGAGGCATCGATTTTGTTCATTCCCCATTTTATTTCTCGCAATATAACCTCCATACACCTCAGTCTATTTCTCCCAGTTAAGACAATTGTTATTCATTTGAGCGAAAACAGCCAGGAAGAATTTTACCCATAAGCGATGGCGATAAATTTGGATGAGTGTTTTTAAGTATGATAATAATCCAACGACTGCACTTTGCGATGGCGATAGCTTAAAGAGTAATCAGCGAGCATGATCCATTCATTCGGCCATTCCCAACTAGGGATGGTGATTCGGCAGGAGAGAATGGCATGTGGCGTTAAGGCGAATCTGTTTTTGCACCGAGACGATCTGGCGACAGCCAATGTTTACAATTTTGTTTTCGTCGAAATTTCATTGTACAGAGGTGGATTAAATTATGGGGACCAGGATCAGCCTTCGCTCTATGGGAGTTTCGTAGTGATGGAGGTTCGTTATAGAGAGACTTCTTCTATTTACATGTTCCGGGGGCGGGACTGAGATCCGAGTTCGTTATACGGAGGTTCTCGTTATAGGGAGGTTTGTAAGATAGAGGTTTTACTGTAATAGTGGTTTTCAGCAATGATGAAAAACACTAAAACACAGTCACAAAATGGCTATTATTGGTAGCTATATCCACAATTCATTCTTTGAGAGAGAGAGAAAGTCCAATGCTTATTTTTTCTTGTAATGCTGTAGCATCGTTCAATGTTTATACTTGGGGATTTTTTTATATATTCATCATCGTTTGTCACTCAACAAGATAAGATTTTTTCCTAAAAATATTCATCTATGTATTTCGTTGTGCATTATATTAACGTCACATTAATTTTGTTATTGAATGGTCACGATTCATTGAATAAGAGGCACAGTTTAACAAGTAAAATTTTCTTGTGATTTATTCCAAAAAATTAGCTGTTCTGAGTTGGTGGGTGAAGTCAACAATAATACACTCACAGAAGTTTAGAGAGCAACAAAAAAATCCAACATGCAGTCTTAATTTTATATATAAATTTTTAGTAAAATTTAATTGGAGTGATTCAATTTCTGTAATTTTTATTGTTAAAAATCAATCAAATTTATTAAAATAAACATTGATATTCATCCTCGATTTTTAGGAAAAATAAATTATATTAGTGGTCACTTTTTAAGAAATATAAATGTTTAAAACTACCAAGCCTAATGAAATTTATTAAAATGAAAGTTGATATTTGTCACTGTTTTTTAGAGAAAATAAACGTCGAAAACTACCAAGCCTATCTATAGGTGTACTTGTTGTCTGCTGCTGGCGCACCAACTAAAAGGTAGCAAATATGTTTAAATTGAAACAAGAAATACGTAAAACTCAGACAATCTTAGTGTAGCCATTTTCAGTGATGCATGTATCAAATTTCCTACCCAGCCGATTACAAGTTCTGACATATGTTTGTCAACACACCCCTTCCACCAGTACCTACAAGGTGGAAAGTCACTCATTTGCACATAGTGAACTTCAAGAATATGAATAAATGTATTGTATTATTCAATTAAATGTAACGTATTGTGTATGTATAAATGTGTATTCATGGAATAATTGGCAGTCATTTGTCGCAAAAACATTAAAATATACATTATTAATAATTAATAGTGAAAATTTTAATATACAGTGGCATACCAGAAAATCTGGGACCCCCCTTGCAGCAAATAATACAGGGCCACCTTATAGATATCTTAAATACCATATATACCTGAACATAAGATGACTCCCATTATAAGACGACCCTCCATTTTTAACTCCTAATGAAAGGAAAAAATTATTATGCACACAATGACAATTTTTATATCTCTCAAAACCTATTACTATGGTAGAATACACCATACGGAATATGATGTGAATGAAGAACAAAAATATTACTTAATATTATTTATTTTTATGTTTTTAAAAGTTTATAAGGATTGATTAGTCGTTCTCGACACGCAAACATGTGATGTCATTGGTTGCGTTCATATTACTACCGGATTCCCAAAAAAACTGGAAGATAGCTTCACTTTCTATTGTATCATTCATGTGACCAGTGTGTTTTGTGCTTGCGAGATTTATTCTATGTTGAGATTTAATAGGATTTATTTGGATTTATTAACAAACCAATATATTTGCAGATGAGAAAATTGTGTTTTTGCATTTAGGAACAAAACAGTAAACATACTTTTTACAACTTTTCTTCAGCTTGGCCATATTTAAAAAACAAAATCAATTAAAGCAACCTGAATAATCATATTTTGCATCAATGGTTTATAATTATTACCGTATTTTAACATAATTGTCAGAGAAATAATGTATTTATGCTTATTTGTATGGTCGTCAGTCAGCATCTCGGCACAATCTGTGATGTCACGAAGTATCGATTTTTTTATTATTTGCCTTTCCACGATATGATATAAATTTTAATGTGACTTCAGATTCGTAATTCGGTAAAAAAACAGGATAAGATAAAAATTTATTTAAAAAATATGAAACTACCTCATTCACTCAGTAAGCATCTATACATAAGTCGTAATCGTAAAAACAATACGTCACATGCCTATCTCTGCCTTCGGCTCCTCTGTCAGTCACACTATTACACACCATGCGATTATGACGACGACGTGATTTTTCAGCCATAAAAATTGGAACAAACCTGGTCTCATATTCAGGTATATACTGTATTTTCCAAGCTGGATTACATATCATTTCATGTATATTAATTAGGGATGGAACGGTTCCACTTTTTCCCGGTTCCAGTTATTATTATAATTATAATAGTTGCATATAGTGTATTTGTCATTTGTACTGTCAATTCTGAAGTTGTTCCAAATGTCCGACATGGCTTTATTGTTAGGGCTCACAATAAATCGGTTAAATTTAAAAAAATTATCCGCTGGGTATCTATTCAAAATTACTACACAACAAAATAAAACTTATTTCTGTTAATAAGTTATAGTAACACTTCAAACTGATGGATTTGACTCAAAATATTGCTTGAATTTTTACATTATAAAATCACACAGTCACCAACCAAATATTGAATACCGGAAGTTCGAAACCCATAATACATTTTTTTGATAGATATTTTTGTGGAACTACCATTCGTTGAACTGATTCGTCATCCTGATTTTTGTATGCGCTACAAAGCTCTTTTCCCTCATGAAATAAAGGAAATTCAGACTTGCTCATCCCGTTTGAAACTGATAAATCCATCCATCCACATCCATAAAAATTTATTTTATGTCGTAGTTAAAGAACAACTTCCATCATCGATATATGTATCAAAAATCAAATGCCATTGTGGAAAAATATGGCAGAGTGAGGCGGTTGCTTTTTGGTTAGCGTCTGCTTCCGAGATGCAATCATTTTTAGACATTCTTTACAACAATATAAAAAAGAACGCCTTATGTTCAGGTCATGTCCATCCATCTGTCCACATGTTTCATCTCAGAAACTACTGGGCAGATGTTGATGGAATTTGGTATTTAGGACATAGGGGCAAAGAAACTAAGAAAATTATATAAATAGTTTATGTGATCTATTTGGGAGTGCCACTTTACAGGTGACAAAAAATGATCTTTTCTTTATATCTCATACAATATAACTTATAACGAAAAAGTCTTTAAAGATCTTCATAGAACTAATCAAATGACATATGTTTTGTTCACTATATTTTTATCGAAGGAGTAGCCGATTTCAAGAAAATCAAATGAGAAAGTTGTAATTCACTTAGGTCCCGTGTTTTATTTGTTGCCAATGAAAACAATCTTCGTGACGACTGATGTACACAATATCTGCTGTAAATACCTAATTAATTTAATTTTCTTTCGTGAGCAGGCAACATTATGAAAATGGCTTATCTACGACGAAGAAATGAACGTAAATGCGTCTATTTTGTACGTTTAGACAGCGTTCCATAAGTGAAACGCTTAGGATGGGAGAGGGTTAAGAGGTTTTTATCTTAAATTGGGAACTTGATTTTATCTATAAAATTTGTCTAATTATGAAATTTGTTTTCTTTTCCAGATAGATGAAATGAAATTCAAAGAAATTTTTGAAGAAACACAGCATCAAACTAATAGACATTTGAAACAATTGGAGGAACTTACCAAAATGAAATATAATAGCCCTCCATTTAAAAATTTGTTGAAGGAATTTGATGAATTTCCAGAAACTAGTCGTGAAATTAAGGAGGAGATACATATGACCCAAACCAAGGCTGATTGTTTAGGCCACTCGGATAATAATGTCAGTAGAATTTGAAACAATAAGTTATATGCTGATTAATAATAACCTCATTTAACACTTTCAATGAGGCATGACTGGAATTCCAGTCATGGGTCTGTCTCTTTATAACGCTTTGGGTGAGCGACCGCCAGGCCGATGAGTTCCCCATCTGTTTTCAGCTACCCGTTTGACTCCAACCTTCCATTGGGTGAGGTCAGTTTTTCAGTTGATGGTTTTTCTTCAAAATTTCAGACTTCTCAATAGTGTGTTTTTCCCCATAAGAAAAGCATTGTGCAATTTTTGTAAATTAATTTCTGACACTTGCGGATAAGCTGGGGTAATGAAAGTTTGAGTGTTGCTAAAGGGCTGCAATACCTATTAGGAATTGGTATCATTTTGCTTACAGTTTCCTGGGTTCGACTCCAGATGCCCCGAAAAATCTCCCATAAGTTAGCATGGGGAAATGGTATTCCAGTGGGTGGACCAATCTAAGATGTATAGGGAGCTGAAATTTTGCACAATTATAGGATTTTGCTCACAACCAACCAGAAAAATCGAAAATTTCAAAATTGTTAATTTTTAGAGGGTTATTTTTACCCCATATGTACGTTAAAATTTAATTATTTTTATCTCAGAAACTATAAGTCGTAAATACGTACTTGTACAAATATTTTGTAGAAAATTCTATATAGAAAAAAAAGAAAATCTTGGAAAAGCTCAACAATGCATCGCTAAAAATTCGCAAATGTTTAAACAAATTTTTCAAGTTTATGTATTTCCAAATGTATTATGAAGCTGTTCAAGGTAGAATTTGTAAAAAAAAACGAAATAGGAATTATAGAAATGTTGATATTATAATTTGTTTGGCTGTTAAAAATTCTTAAAATTTAAACAAATAGATAAATGTTTAGGTACTGTGGTGCATGCTAGGGAACTAAACTTTTTAAGTAATTTAGAGCTTAGTGCAAATGCACAAATAAATATTTGAATATCTCCATTGTTCTTATTGTGACCGTTAAAACTTTTTTAAATTAAACAATTACATAAATATTATTTCACTTCTAGGTGTGCTATAACTTTAAAATATGGCAGAAATATATAGATACAAGTTGTCGCTAAAAAATCACTATATACCAAGATCAGATTCGTAAATAAACCAACGTAATCTCCAGGGCAACAACACTTCAGCCACATGGAGCATATATGTATTGAATAATAAATTCCATGAGCAATAACAGTATATTTATCATTTTCCGTGAAATTAAGGCAACACTGTAATTTCCAAATTCTCTGGCAGTCGGCTCATGTCCAAGTGTTCGTATTTCAAGTTTCTTCGCTCAGATCGCCCTGCATGAGTAATAAGAATAATCATCATTAAGACAATACACTATACATTAAATTTATGGAAAAATTAGGATATTTTGTGTTAAGATTATGCCATCATCATCCATTCATTTAGCTTGTATTTGGATTAAAACAATCGCGAAATAGATATGACGCCATTATATTTAACAATTGAAAAGAGTTCAAATTTCTCATAAAACTACAAAACACAACGTTAAAATCCTTTTCATGTTTTGTACCACTGTGGAGGCCATTATCAAAAATCCAAATGGGTATCGAATTATTTATACAAAATTTCAGTCTATATTATTTATTTACATGACTGGTTTCAGTATGAAATTCTTGTATTCGAGTGTGCCCACGAAGCCTTCAAAAAGGTTTGAGATAGAGGATAAAAGAGTAGAGGGTGGGGAGAAGGAGCGGTGGATTTTTGCAGTGAATGCAAGGGTCGAAGGCCGGAGGCGTCGCATAGTGTTGGGGTGAGAACCGGGGAGAGGGGAGTTGGGATGACTGTGGAGTTTCCCATTGGAGATTAATATCTATTGTGAATGACCAAGTTGGGCATGGAATGAGCAGACGAAGGGAAGAAACAAAAGTGGGTATATCTTCTCAGTTTTTCAGAACCAAATGTCAAGAAGGGGAGAGTGGTAAGGAAAGAAACATACATTGTATGTACAATAAAACAGCTGTTGGATCCAACCAATTTACCATGGCTTCCAATGCACTGAGTGTTTCTTTTTTCTCACTATGTAACTCTTTTAGGGAAAAATCCGAGTGTGTGAATGCTCATTGATGTGTTTCTATCTATTTCTGTTACTCAAATGTTTCAAGTATTGAAAAAGTTGTTATAGAGTATATATAAACAAAACAAAGCTAAACAGGTTAAAAAATTTTAATCCGTAGTGATACAGTGATAGATAGGCAAACCCGCTCAGCAGACCCAATGTTCTATCCGGTGGCAGATAACTGGAATTCCAGTCATTATTTTTTTTTATTTGAAAATCCATTTTTGGTATTTTTCACCAAATTCTTGTAAACCAACGTTTATTGTACCAAAATATAATGGAAAGCATTGAAAACTAGATTCAGCCACCGGCAAGATATTCTGAGTTTCAGTGCCACATTGAAAGTGCTAATGTTATTTTTACACATTCTACCTCGTACTATATAGCTACAGTATCGTTAAATTATATCAATTAATATTTTATTTAATATTTAGGCAATTGTAGAATATGAAAGACGGAAAACAACAGTTGCAGCAATTAAAAAAGTTGTGGAGCAATTAACTTCAGAGTTAAATGAGACAAAAATAGAAATAGAGGCAATAAAATCAAAATGGCTTCCATTTGTAAATAATTTAGTGAGAAAAGTAAATACTACTTTCGGTGATCTTCTGTCAAAAATCAATTATGTTGGAGAGGTAGTTCTGGTGCAGGGCCAAAATGAAGTAAGTATCAACTATTTATTAATTTAACTATATTTACAATTACCTACTTCCTAAGATTTTATTTATTTCTTGTTTAGAAGATGCTCTACTGCTGAAAATTTATCCATACCACATTGATTTGGTGTAAGTCATGAAAGTCTTGAATAAAGTTTCCACTCAATTATGTTAGTCCAACAAATTCTCAAAGTTAAAGTTATCATGTAATCACTCATTCAGTGCCAGGTTTTTAACTGTACCTGCCAGATTTAAAACTTCATATGGTAGCCTGGTCTTAAAATCAGTCGCTAAACATGTTTAAGTCAAGAAATATAGTCCTAACAGATGTTTCAAAATACCTTGTAGATTCTTCTTTAATTTTAAAGTGCATGTATTTTAATCCATGCACATTCATTTTAGTAATTTTAATTATATGGAAATCAAATTAGGATTTGTATAGATTAGATTTTTACTGTTCTCTTTTTTAAATCCACTTATCTATTCAGTTTGTCCTTCTGTCTGTCTGGAACTGCTAACTTCTTCTAAACAGAAGCCAATCGAAATATCACATTTTGTTAATCAAGTTAGTATTGTCTCGTGCACGTTTTCTTGTAGAGGTCCATCTGTCAGTCTGACCCACTAACCCCTTAAACAAAAGCAGCTAGAGACTTGGTTTTTTCACCTATCGATTTCGTATTCTGCCTCATTGTGCACATTTTCTCAGTTTGTCCATCTGTATGTCTTTCTAATTTCTTTTTAATTTACCATCTGCTTCAGTGGCTCTTTTCTTACTTGTTTAATGATAATTGCTACTGCTTTGCAACATTTAGGAGAGTTTTCAATGGTATATTTTTGGTCTAATATATGAAGCCCATGCTAATGTTCATTGCCAGTCGGTAACATACTCTTGGACCATGCTTTTGTTGAGTGGCATTACTAGTATTCAATGGGTCTGTAGGCAAATTCAGAAACCACTTTTATTTTTTAATGTATATTTTAAAAGTAAAATGTTTTATTTCAACAGTTCTCATTACATTATAAGAATATAAACATTGTTATATTTTGGTAAATGGTAATTTAATAAATAAACTTGAAATGCCTTTTTCTTGCATTTTTCAACCTATCCAAATGGAAAAAATTGCTGTATTCATAGTTCTGAAAGATTCTACTCTGTGAATCTCCTTGTGATTCATAATCAGATTTTTGAGGAATTAGTCATCATTTGTGTTCAATGATTTACTCAAAAACAACAAGCACGACACATTTACTAAGGTGGGGTTTTCTTTACTTGCCATATTTCCATACTATTTCATATATGTCTAGCAATGATTCGTTTATTTTTGAATGCTAATGATACATTGCAGGATCATGTTTTGATGACTAAGGACGGGAACTAGTTGAATCTTAGTATAAAAGGGGTATAATCAATAAGAATTCATTAGTGAAGTATAATAATTTGAAATAATTCAAAACCGAAAGATATATCAAGAATCCACTTCTTTCCAGTTAAGCCAATTTATTCTTTATTTCATTCTTCATAAAATGTTACCTTCTTTATAGGAGGATTTTTCCAATTATGGATTCAAAATTCAGGTGAAGTTTAGGCAAGAGGGTGGATTGCAGGAATTGAATCAGTTTCGGCAGAGTGGTGGTGAAAGAGCGGTCGCTATTGCCGTCTACTTGATGTCCTTGCAAGAGCTTACATCTGTCCCATTTAGATGTGTTGATGAGATTAATCAGGTAATTGCTGTGCTAAAATATGATAACAAAAACTTGGTAATATATTATTGATGTGGCCTTATATTTATTTTTATAGGGTATGGATGAATTCCACGAAGCAGTTGTTTTTAAATTGCTTTCTGACATCGTTTCTGAAAGAGGGACTGCTCAGTATTTTCTTTTTACTCCAAAAGTGAGTAGAGTTAGTATTATTTGATTTGACATTCAATCCGTATTTAGAGAATTATCAGGCTTTTATTATGACTAAGATCCGATTAATGAATTCAAGAACAAGCCCTTAAATATCAATTGGAAAAGTAAGTACATACTTATCCAATAGCCAAGGTTATAAAAAAAACTAGATGCATATTTCAGCTACTCTGCAGCCATCTTCAGTGCTGATTCACCGAAAATGGATCCTTAAATTCTTTTTTAGAACATAAGTTAAGTTATTCTTCCTTTTTAAAATTTTAATATTTAAGTGCTTGCTCTTGAATTTCTTAATTAGTCATTATGTATGTTGATAAAAGGTAAAAAAATCTCCAAATGCCGTAATAAACTAATAAAATTGAGGTACTCCACTAAAGTAAGGGAAGGGGGGAAAAAGATTTTTAAAATTAAAAGATTAAAAATTGAAAACATAAAAGCCTCACCCATACATCCAGACAGTCCAGCTGCTGTTTAGGAGCTTTTTAAGGCCAGCGCCAGGGACAGCAGGTCAGCCAACCAAGGTTTACGGGAGACTCCTCTATGCCAGGGACCTCCAATCACACTCAATATTCACACAAATCAGGTATGCGAAAAAAAACCGCAGTGATCCTTGTCATAAATAAAAAATATAAAACAAGCCGAGGTAAAAAAATTAAAAAGTAGTAAATCCTCGGTGAGGCCGATTAAGAAGAATAATTAAAAGTGGATAAAAATATCGGGTATGCGAGAAAAGGGGGGTGCAGTGACCCTTGTCATAAGTTAAAATGCAAGAAGGCGGAAGAGAACATGAAACATATAAAAAATAAATAAAACAAAGAATCGGTGAAGCCGATTTGAGGAAAGGGAGGGAGTATGAACTGATAGGCATATTTCGGCTACCAAGTAGCCCTCTTCAGAGTCCTGAAGGTAAAGTAATGCATGGGATGGGAAGCTCTGTGCGTTATATATGGTACCAGAGGAGAAGAAAAAAAGGAGGGAGGGAGAGGATAACAAGGGAGGGAAGAAGATGGTTAACCGAAGTATAGGGAAAGTAAAAGGAGGGGGAGGGGTTTTGTTATAACCGCCAACTTAAGCAAGGACACGAAAGAAAAACAACGTAAAGGAAGCGACACGGAGAAACCCAAGTTCACATTTTTCCGTCAGAAAGTGCATAATGGAATGGAATCGAACCAAAAACAGTTTTTAGCAGTATTTTTAGCTAGTATCCTTTGACGTAGTGAGTCTTCCCTAATGTTCCGATCGCTGAAATCATCTCAATACTTAAAGATTGGCTAACCAGTAAAAGTCTAACAACAGCTGTTGTGGATGAATATGTACGTCCTACAAATCGGGTCATGGGGCAAAATTTCTTCCAATTTAACAATGATTATTATAAACAGAATTTCGGCACCACTATGGGTAACCCCCTTTCCACTTTCTTTGCGAACTTATTTATGTCTCACTTCGAAGGAATATGTAAATCTAAATTCCCCTATTTTCCGAGGATATGGGTAAGATACGTCGATGATATTTTTGCAGTATTTGACACAAACTATTCTCAAATAGATGATTTTTTTAGGAGTCTTAACAGTTTATTCCCATCCATCAACTTCACTTACGAATTAGAATCTAACAATAGTTGACCTTTTTTAGACATCAGCCTTACCAGAACCAAAAACAACACAATAGAATATAACATTTACAGAAAACCGCTTATATACCGTATTTAATCGATTGTAAGCCGACTTTTTTTTACCTTTTCACCATCTCAGAAATTGCCACTCGTCTTAGAATCGGTGTCAAATAAAATAGTAATTGAATTTATTTCTTCAGTTACATTATAATGCAAGATATAAGCGTTGTAAAGAATACGCAAACTATCTACTATAAAGAAGAATAAAAATGACCGAATAACTAAGACGAAATAAATTACGTAAATAATAAGAGGCGCGTCAAAGTTGTAATAATTGTGGTGGCAGTGCACGTATTCGTAGGCTTTCACACTCCTCCACTAACTAAAATATTTCATTGTAGTGTCACCAACTTGACGTATTTTCCGCTAAATCTAGCTTTTTATCTAGATACCGTCTGGGGATTAGAAAAATGTAAGCTAGGGGATAGCGGATTTTTCGACTTAATTTTCACCAAATTGATGTTTCAGGTTTTTTTTAAATAAATAATTTTATCGTTAAATTTAACAAAATAAGTACTTACAAGTTTATAATGTTAAACATGCGACGATTTCTCCCGTTTTTTCAATTAAATAACGGACGCATCATTCATCAAATAAATAGTATTCTTAAACTACCTTCCTCGTATTTTATAGTCATTGCCACTCTCCACTCATTACATTGATAAAGCTATTAAGTATTCTTTCAATACTGTTTCAAATTCGCAAACATACATCATGTATACAAACTCCGGTGTTGGCAACACTGTTTACGTGTCTTGTGAGTGTCCTGTGATTCCCGAGTGAAATATTTCGTTTCGTTGTGAACAAGTGTAAACTTCTTATTTCTTAGGGAGTTTTTCGGTTTTTAATTACCCCATGATGGGACGAACGCATTACTCTGCGAACTTTAAGAGGAACGTTATTGCCTATGCAGAAGAGACATCTAATCTTGCAGCACAACGGCGCTTTGGGATTGATGAATCAAATGTTAGTCGCTGGAGGAGAGATAAAGAGAAGTTACTTAAGTGTTCAAGCAAAAGAAAAACATTTGGAGGCCCCAAGCAAGGACGTTACCATGAATTGGAGGAGATCCTTAATAACTTTGTGATTGATCAACGAAATAACTGTTTGCCAGTGAACTCCGAGATTATACAAACAAAAGCTCGTGAAATTGCTTGAGAACATAAAATTAGTAGAAGTGAGTGTAAATTTAGTCGGCACTGGGTACAGCTGTTTATGAAACGATGGGGACTTGTTCTTCGTCGTCGTACATCAATCGCCCAAAAACTGCCAGCTGATTACGAAGAGAAACTAATTTCCTTTCAACTCGCTCGATGGCACAGAAGATGACGTTTTGTGGGATGAGGAGAGTGAAAAAGAGTCGTCGTGTGAAGATATATTTTAGTAAAAAAATATGTTAATGTTGTTGCAATTTCTGTTTTTAATCTTTATTTAATTACGAACTGAAAATCCGCCACATTCATACTTGTTGGAATATCGAGATAAATAGTCCTAATTGACCAAAAATATTTTTTTTCCTTGCGTGGACTTGTGAAAAGTGGGGGTCGGCTTAGAATCAGTGTCGGCTTATAATCGATTAAATACGGTAATCGCATATTCTCCATTGATCTTGGCACACGGTACATCCTATATTCATGCTTATGACTTGGAAAGGATCTCTGAAATTATCTTTGCTAAGACTTCATCCGAATACTTATAATATAGGCGGAGGTATATCAGGCAAAGGATTGTTAAAAGTATAAAAAACATGAACTGGGGAGAAGTACAGTAATATAAATAAATATAAATATTTCTTTTATGAATCCCTCACAAACAAAACAATCACTCACAGAAACTCAAGCGATCGAGCAAGAAACTTTTCTGTCGAGCAGAAAGTCTCAAATGCCAGGTTTACGCGGTTCACTTTAATTGCACTACATGGATGAATCATCAAAAGTGAAAGAAAGATTTTTCATATAAACAATGTGTCAATGCAGCTGAATCATTGTAGTTGCAAAGTGATTCATTAATAGGTTTATAAGTTGATTAATTAATTCACAAACAAATTATGAGCCTTTTCACGATCAACTTTGTAACGTGACTTGACTACACTTTTGAGGGCTACCAAGCAATATATAAGTTATAACATGACAAAGGAAAACGAGGTGGAGAATTGATGCTATTACAAAATTTCGTTAAGGTTTTATTGAATAAATTTAATTCTCATCAACGAGTGCAACTGTTGGTTCCAAAATACTTTCAAAGATTCAATTTAACAGCAATAATTATAATACCCGCCTAATTGGGATACTTATGTTATCATCCAGGAAACTGCGAAGAAATTTTCTAACATAAAACAAAAGTTCCGTTACCTGTCGATTCATAAGAAAATTAAAGTTTCCCTTCTAACTCTCCCCATCATTGGTCCCAGTGTTGTTTATTAAGCTATTTATACCTGTTGATGAGAAATTGCAATATTTAATCATGATTTTCAGAAAAACTATCGGCCGTATACGCCCAAAAGCAGGGTTTTCAGTGATCCTGGAATCCAGATCCAGGTTTCATAAAAATCCGTGACCCCACTACCACATCCTCTCCTTGTCAGTTGTGATCTTATCAATTGCCAATGAAAATAATTTACAAAATGTTTTATTTTAATTGCCTAATTAAAAAAATTGACATGATCTATATATGCAAGATGTGACCCAAAAGTCCCAGGACTTATTTTTTTGGGGATTTTGTGGCAACAATAGAAATTGTGACCACTAGATAACTTATATCTGACTCTTTGTTTTCAATATTGTGTGAGTTCACAACCATGTGTTAGGTCTGATTTGTGCTATGGCAGTTTTTGGGTTTTTTGCTATCGTCATAAAAATGATTTCAAAAGCATTGACTGATGAACAAAAATTGCTATGGCTGGAAATTTGTTCTGATCTCATCCAAAGTATTCTAAAGAGTGAAATTCTTCTGAAAGGAATCATCTGTGGGAATAAGGCTTGGATATTTCATAAAATGAAAAGACCAAACGTCAATGTCTTTGGTGGAAATCTGCTTAATCACCAATAATAAGAAAGGCATGAATTTCAGAAGCAAAGGTGAACACAATGTTGATACGGTATTTTAATATTGATGGTATAGTTCACTCAGAAATTATCCCTGACATCTAAAAGATCCTGTTTGCAGGAAGAGGCCAAATGTTTGGCCAGATTGACAGATTCTACATGATGACAATGCACCATTGCACAGGGATCTCACAGTAAGAGTGTTTTTGGCAAAAATTAAATCACTCAGCCAGAGCATCCACTATACTAATCTGACTTCATCCCATGTGGCTTCTTTTTGTTCCACAAGTTCAAAAATTCCCTGAAAGGATGACACTGAGTCCATGTAACATGAAACAAAAGATCTTGTGTCTCCAGCGCATGACTTTCTCCATACAGAGTATTAATATTATTGCAATAGTGCCTACAAGTTGCACTCAATATCAGCATCCTCAAGAATAATTATTGGCAATTACACTCGTGAATAATTTTAAAACAATAATTTTGACATGAAAAAATAAGCAAACAAAATTGTTATTTATTCTATGGATAACAAAATGTTGCTGTGCAATTAATATTACTGTTGGCTGTGCTGGGATCTCTGTCAACATTTACAAGAAAAGTTGCTCACAAAACAACCTTAGATGGCATTGGGATAGTCCTGATTGTAATTATAATTACCCTTGGCAGTGTAGGATCACCATCAACAGTTAGAAACTTTTATCATAGTAATAGAAGCAAAGGTATCACTTGGCAATGCATTTAAGAAATTCAGACAAATAACGAAATCTCTTAAATGATCTGTTTTATAAAGAAATGTTTCAAACAAAAGTTGTCAAATTATATTGTCTATATATGTTTAATATGTACTAACAAATATTTACATAAGTTAAGCTCTAAAGGAGATTTTTGGAAAAAATGACAGAGTCAACCTCCACATCTGCTTGAACAGTTTCAGCGAAAACCTTATCAAACCTTGAATTACTAATAAGACTCTTAAATGTCAAGTTTTGTACTGATCTGATAAGTAGTTTTTGAGTTAGAGCATACACAATATTTCTATCAAACACACACACATAGACATCATTGAGAGATTAGTGAAAACGTATTCAGGGGACCTTAAAAGATGTATTTCCATTGAAATCTTGAATTCAATTTTTTCACTAATACAGTACTTTCTCCTATACTATATATGGAGAAAGTAAATGACAGCGACTCTGAGGAACATTGCCAAAAAGAACTTCCAAAAAGTGCTTGTAGGTGTGGCAACAACATTGGGAGAAGTGTATGGATTGGCAAGGAAATAATTTAAAAGGGGCTATGTTTTGATGTTTTTATTTCTTATTGTGATTTAATATATCATTAATCCAGTAACTTCTGGGTCATACCTTGCAGTTTGATGATTAAATACTGTATTTTGAGCAGTTTAGGGATGCTCATATCTTATTTAATGTAAAAATAAATACGCGAGCTAGCCTTTGGTGTGAAGTTAAGTGAACTTTTTTTAAACCACCTTATACACCAAAAAAATATATTAATAAGTAAATACTGGTGATAGTACACACACACTCCTGCCCGGTTTACAGAAAATTAATTCTCTCCAGGGACCGAAGTATTATGCCAAGTTTGCGGGAAAATAAATAACACAAAATAAAACTAGAGATATCTACTACATTGCTCAAAGCCAAACCAAACATTAACACAAAATACATAAGAATCCCTTATTACCTCATTTACCCATGCAGGCTAAATAAGCCATGCTAAAGACAAATTACTCGATCACAACAAATCTGGAGTTTATAAAATACAATACAACAAATTCTATATAGGACAAACAAAGAGGAAACTTAATATTTGATTTAAAGAACATTTATCGCACTTCAAAAATGGAAATTTCGACAAATCCAGCATTGCTAAACACATTGTAGACACTGCCCACCCTATCTACATTAAGGACCTTACACTACTTAGACATTGTAAAGACAAAGAAACTTGACATATGAAAGTATGTACATTCACCAACATAAAGATAAAATAATGAACAATGACTCCAGTACAATCACCAACGACACGCTCCATTCCCTATGTTCTCAAAACCAACTGTCAACCCATCCTACCAATCACAACTTATCCCCAGCACCTATATAAATTCCTCATCCTGTCTAACGTTCATTCCCTAATTTTCCTGCTGACGATGACATCGTTGATGTCGAAATGCACGTGTGATTTTCTGTGTGTTTTCCTTCAAACTCACACACATAATACTTAGGTCCCTGGAGAGAATTAATTTTCCCTAAACCGGATAGATATGTCTGTGTACTATCACCAGTATTTACTTATAAATATATTTTTTGTGTTTAAGGCTGTTAAAAAAATTTCACATATCTTATTTATCCTGATTTTGTTCAATGACTAGGAATCTTCTAGGATATGACATTGATTTAAATATTCAGGAACTATGTTTATAAAAGATTTGATCATGTTTTTCTTAAATTCATAGTTATTCAAAAATAAAAGTTCCACATGTAGTCACTGAAATCAGTATTAGTCCACTATATCATTTTTAAAAATTTGAGTAAATGTGAACTTGTCATTATGGAAATAAAAACTCATATCGTAGTCTTGAAATACTTATTCATAATTTATTTGAAATATTTAAGAAATAATATTTTATACTGATTATAATTTTGTGTTTAGGTTTTTTATTAGTTTTCTCTGTATCTGTGAGCTGAAAATTTGATTATCGTATTTTCCTTGAAAATGAACTCCCTGTAATTGGCATATCATTCCACAACTCGAGATATGCTCCATGTCTGGGAATATTTTAGAATCAATATCTCAATTCTAAATCTTTTATGATAGCAATACTTCATCAGCTAAGTTCATTGTAAAGCTATTTTAAGATAGGTCAGGGTCAGCAATTCAGTACTTTTTCTATCGACTGAATAACATTTCTTGGGTTCATATTGACCAAATGTGACTGATTAAGGGTTAATAGGGATATGTTAATGGCTTTTAGTTTGTTCTTAAGTTGTATATGACTTCTTAGCTACGAGAATACTGCATATGATTAAAGTTGATTTTATATTAATATTATTAAGTAAAAATTGTTAATATTTTCAACTAATTTTGTAGTTCATAATAATAAAAAAGAAGAGAAATTGAAATCGATAAAAAATTGTTTTCTGTTTCAGGTGTTAAGATCTTTGAAGTTTTCAGAGTCTTTGCTTTATATTTGTGTGAACAATGGAGAGCTGGAAAATAAAGTCATTGATAGCAAAGCAATTATTAGAGAAAAGAGGGCACTGAGATGCAAGATCAGCGGAAGATAAAGCTATGTTTATTAATTGCTTCAAAAAGATATTTTCCAGATTTGTAATGATGTTATAGTTTGGTAATTTTTTATTCACAAATTGTATGATTTATAAATTTTACAGATAAACTGCTGTTTGGACAGCATTTCATGATTTTGAGACACCCACTGTGTATATTAAAAGTACAATAATATGGGTAATAGAGTAAGCACATGAGTGTCTTTATAATTCTTTCATTATATGTTAACTTTAATATGAATTTATACATCAACAGGAAGTGTTCAAAAGTTCGCCTACACTTTTGTAGAAGTTTTTAGAAGCTCAAATCATTTTAATTAATCGGTATTAACAGAAAGGTAAAATAAAATTTTTTTGCCTAAGATTTTAACATAAAGCTTTCTTCCTTTGGCACATTATCATAAAAATTCATAGAATTGGATTTTTATTCACCGTTATAATATTAAATGTTGGTATCCAATGTCATTCTCCTGGTTTATATTTTTACACACCCTTCGAAAATAAAACTCAGTATTGTTGAAAATACTGTATGACCAAAAGATGATTTGTTGAATCTGTGATAAAATAAAATAGCATAAGTTCCATGCATCAATACATAATTTTATTTATTGTAATCCTAGTTTGCCCAATCATAACTGCAGATAGAGAAGATAATTATTTGTAATGATGTGATGTATGTTAATCATAAATTCTGATATTTAAAATGTTTATTTTGCACTTATTTTATTGTACAAGTTGTTGGTACTTGCATTTTGCAAGCGCTTTAAAAAAGTCACCATATACCAAGATTTAAACTCTTAAATAAACCAATGCGATCCCCAGGGCTATAGCACTTGAGCCAAGCGTAGTCTGTATGTATTACTTAATAAATTCTATGGGTTCTTGCAGAATATTTCTAATTTTCCACAAAATTAAGGTAACTTTCCGTAATTTCCAAATTCTCTGACAATCTGCTTGTGTCTAAGTTTTTGTATTTCAAGTTTTGTGCCTCTGTTTGCCCTGTATGAGGAATATGAATAATCATCATTAAGACAATACCCTATATCAGGGATGGACAACCTGGACCTGAGCAGCAGCCGCAATACTACAATGCACATCACCGAAGATCCACAGTAACACGTAATGAGCTGATAAAAAATAATACACATAATGTAGCTGCTGATGCTTATAATAATAAAAACAAAAACTTATTCTTTTATTTGGTGGGACTTCTGGTAATCCTTCCATTCAGCAATTCCCTTACACATTATAATTGGAAAATTGCGGTATATGTAAGGCAGCCAAAGTTTTCAAGAACCACATATCAACTCTGAAAGAGCCACTGGTTGGCCACCCCTGCCCTATATGCAGGGCCGTGCTTACCATGGGTGCATTTCACATGGGCAGCAACTTCTAGGGGGCAGCAGCTTCTAGGGGGACAGCAGCTTCTAGGGGGCAACAGCTTCTAGAGGGCGGCAGTGAGAAGCTACTTTCTAATTTTTAAGGCGGGTACTGACTTGAGCACAAATTCCCTGCATTTATTGCCAGATTGAAACAAGCATAACCGAAAGCTGTTACTTTTTTCTCCTTGGCATGGTTAGGAGCAGTGCCAGAAAAATTCTGGGTCTCTCGCTGTAGCCCCTCCCCCTGCTCCCACTTCCACCATGCGGGGGTTTGGGTTGTGTGTGTGTTTTGAGACACAAGATGAAGAAAACTGCTTTCCTGTAAATTGCATTGGTGCAATAGAGTTGTCTTATGAATGACAGAAAATTGGAATGACCCAATCTTCTGTTAAGGATCCGAATTAGGGATGTTCTGGGCAATATACAAAGCCAAAAAATGGCAAGCTACAATTTACTATTTTATTACTTCTTTCCAGCTTGGAGAATGACTCTAAAAGGCATGTTTCCTCAGGCCCAAAACCCTAACAGCTTGTCTAATTTTTACAGTGTATGCCTTCGAAGTACCCCATATGAAAATCTTCGAAAGCTATATTTCTTTGTAAGATTTGTCATTTTCTTTAACCCCACTTCAACTTCTAACTTATTAATTAGCCTTAAAAGACTTTTGGATAAGATCCCAACAGTCTTAGGTTGACCTTTGTTGAATGTGGGTCTATTATGAGAAGTATACTTTAGGTTAACGCTCTCTTGCATTCAAAAGTTATCCATTGACAATGATAGTGGTTTGTGTGATTTGTGTTTTACTGTGTTTTGTGCATTCAGTTAGAAATGTCAGCATCGATACAGGATGTAAATTAAATCAAAGAATGTTTTTCAAACAGTTTATCTTGGTTTTAATTTTTACGGTTTTAGAAAGGAAATTTTTCGCAATTCAATCTGTTAGTCCATGATTTGTCCAGTTGGAGGGTCATAACAATCCTTTTTATTTTTTTATATGATATCTATAATTTTAATAAATTAATCAAAGAAGATTAAATGAAGTTGTGTACAGACTCAGAGATCAAACTGAGTGACACAACGAGGAATGAATTTGATATATGCACAAGAGATTTGTTGAATGAATTGGAAATATTTCAAACATTTTTGGCCCCTAACATGGATATAATTGAGGCTTTGGAGAATATGTTAGAATGATCTATGCTTTCCTGGCGAATTGATGCGATGAAATGTTCTCGGATTTCCAGCCAGGTGAAAATGGTGTCTTCTGACATTTTGGCACCTTTCTCTTGCACCATCTTCAGGAAACTCGGAGTGCCATAGTGTTTGTCCATCCATGCTTATATCATCACCAAAGGTTGGTGGCTTGTCTCCCATTGGATGTTGAGGCAGTCTATGGCATATTGCCATTTTGGGGAGTATGGGATTTCACACTTTGCTGGACGGGAATCCCATGTCCCTGTTCAGGGTGTCCTTGTGCAGCCTGATCTCAATGGCAAGTGGCTTTTGGGAGAGGTTGGTGTCTTAAGATTTTATAGAATAATCCTGTAAAATGGAATATTCCGGAAATGATTAGTGAATGGTAGTACAGGAACATTCTCGAAGGTTCTAGATATTTCGATATTGTATGCGTATAGAAAGTCCTGGAAAACTCTGGAAAAGTATCGAATGTTCTAGAACTCGGTGGAAGACTATGGAACATTCAAGAATGTTCTAGAATGTCATGGTGAAAAACCCTCTATGCGTTCTGAGGCTTCAGGTCTTTTTAATTCAATTGACTCCCTGGAAATGTGCTTCTTGACCCTGCTGTGGAATGATATCCTGGAAAGATTTAACAAAGTGAGCAAATCTCTGCAATCTGTGAACATCGAACTGGGTATGATCGCTGAACTTTATCGGTCCTTGGTAACATACCTAGAAGATATAAGGAAAGTTGGTACCTTTGATCATTATGAGTCGAAAGCTGTGGAAACAAGCGGTGAACAGAACTATGCATACAATATGAAGAGGAAACGTAAGCGAAAGGTCCAGTTTGACGAAGTAAAGGAAAACGAGGTCGAACTCTCCGGCAGGGACAGATTCAGAGTTACTGTCTTCAACGTCATTATCGACAGGTTGATTGCAGAACTACAGAGATGTCGCTTTGCTTACGAGAAGTTAAGTAAAAAGTTTGACTTTCTCACAAAGCTACATAGTTTGGAATCTCAAGACATCCATGACGGAGCATGGAACCTGGAAGCCTTCTATCCGGGGGATTTGGACGGTACTTTGGAAATCGAGTGTCTGCACCTGCGAGCTCATTTGTTGTACGCTGAGGCTTCAGGGGGAAAAGAGTTATCGTCACTGGAGCTATACAAGTACATCCTGGAAAAAGACTTTTTGGACATTTATCCAAATGTGGGAATAGCGCTCCGGATGCTGTTGTGTACACCAGGGTCAAACTGTTCGGCAGGACGGTCATTTTCAGCGCTAAAGAGAGTAAAGAATTATTTAAGATCTACCACAGAAGAGAACAGGCTTAATTCACTCTCTGTGCTGTACATAGAGTCAGAAATAACGCAGTCTGTGGACTATAGTGAGGTCATCCGTTCCTTGGCAGAGAAGAAAGTTCGTCTCGTGGCAATGTAATCTTGTAATTATATGTAAATGTAAAAATTATAATGTGTAAAAAAGTATAGTTGGTACTTGTCTATTTAATTTCTAAGTCTGCTTGTCTATTTTCTAAAGTCAAAGTACGTTAAATAAATAAAAAATAAAAGTAAAGTTTGTTTTTTGCTAAATTACCAAAAAAAGGGGGCCCCGACTCTGTTAACTGCCTAGGGGCCCTGGGTCTCTATGTCCGGGCCTGGTTAGGACTATGGCAACACCATCTGTGCCTTTATCATGTATTTGGATAAAAATTGCAAAATAGGCATGATGCCATTATATTTAATAATTGAAAAGTTAAAAATTTCTTGAACTATGAAACAGAACATTAAAATAGTTTCAGTTTTTGCTAAATTTCATGTTATTATAATGACGTCATCAGAAGTTTACATTGTAGTTGACATTCAATTGTATAATAATATAATCAACTGATTCTCTTTAAAAGCATCAAATCATTACTATCGACATATTTTAGCAAATTCCTATAATTAAAAGCAGTAATGTATTTTCTATTTAATACGGTATATTATTTCAAAATTATGACCACCATATGCAGTGCTTTTTTGTGATGGTACATGCCGGTACCGGCACCTTTTTTTGCAGGGCAATAAAAAGACATTCAATAGAGATGGGGGAGGGGCACAGGAAGAGATGAGGGGTGTGAGAGGCATTTTAAAATTTATCATTATATGAGTTTTACAAAAAAGCACTAACCATATGTATACATCGTTGATTAAAATCAATTCCTTATTAAAAAGCATTAAATCGATGGTATTGCAATACATTACCAATTCCCATTTAAATCCATTGTACCCCATTGATCACAGACAATTTGCCGATTTTTGTCCTACCATATTACATTTTGAAAATAAAACCTGGAGACTCAACCTACACGAACAATTGGAAATCCTCTACCACATGAAGACTCACCCAACAACATCATTAACGAACAACTCTTCCCAACCCATTCCTCGCTGCTTACCTCAGTTTTCCCCTTGCTAAACAATCCCCCTAGCCTTCCTCTTCCCCCTCCCTCAGCACCATCCAAAACTTCTGCTTATGAGCCCCCATCTTTCCCTCCCCTAGTTTCTACCCTATCTTTCCCTCCCCTAGTTTCTCCCCCCACACCTCTCCCTTCCTCCCCCTCCCTTTGTCCATTCCCTATCTATATGTTGTAGAGTTCTTATTCTTGACCTGATGATGACTTATGTGTTAGTTGAAACCGGTGGTTTCCCACAACTCGGGGGGGTTTCCTCCATGATATTCTATTGAGGGGGGAAGGAACTGGGTATTCCGTTGAGCTCATCAAGGTTAAAAACGTTTTTCCTCTAAAAACAGCATAGATAGAAATTGACATGATATGGAGCGAAAAATATAAAATTATATTTGATTCTTACAAGTGAAAGTACTTACCTGCTATATTTAACCTGATGCTGAATGCACATAATACTGATAAAAAGATGTAACTCACATCAACAACCACCATCGACTATTGATGCAGTAACCTATTGCATATACATTGTACATTGTAACCAGGGGTATGAAACTTATGGGAGAATAGATTCCCAGCTTTTACACGTAGTTCACTATGCTAAGGGGCCCGCGATAGGCGCTGCAGTCGCTGTCAGCTCTCTCTTTTTCTCCCTCTATTTCTCTCTCTCTACCGCATCACCACAGCGCCAAACGTTCCTTGTGTATAATAGCGGAACAGCGGCCATTTTGCTTGATATAAGTTCGCCATTGCTTATTGAGCAATTGACAGTTGCTCGATTTTCTCAAGTAGATATGCATTCACCACTGTTTAAGAAAACGTGACAGAATGAATTTGTTCTGATCTCCAATCAACAGAGCCAGGTAAGTCTTAAAAATATCATATATTTTTTAAAAGAAATTCTAACGAACTAGTTCTACGAAGTGTTATATGAATGTGTTTTGCGAGAATGCTTTTATATTTTCTTAACAGATACCTGCACTGGATAGATCTCCTAGCAAGGAAGGAAAGAAATTTCTCTCGTTTTTTGTGTGCGAGAAGCATTTTGAGAGAAAATGTTTCTCATTTTTAGGTGTTAAGCCTCGCTTACTCCACCTAGCTGTGCCATCCATTGCCCTGACCGTGAATATGGTACGTGTCAGTTCACAAAATAAGCCGTAATTTTAGACTGAGTAATTGAAATTTCTGTTTAAAACTTCTCGCGGTTATCAGTAGATTATAGTCAGTTTGGAAGTTAAACTGCAACATAAATGCCAGGGGATAGAATTGTGCTTGTAATAGAATGAAATAAGTATACCATAGTGATGTCTCATTGTTTTAATTTGAAATATTTTGAGTTTTCAGAATTTGTTAACTTGATTATTTCTTGTTTCTCATTATGCATTTGTTTATAATCCTAGACTTTAAGATAATTCTTTGTTTCAAAACATATTTAGAAATATGTATATATTTTTCGATCAAGAAATTGAAATTTCTAATCAAAAGTTTTCCTTGTTATATGATGAATACATATAGATCTTAAATGGGCTAACTGTAACTGCTGTGATCACGTAAACGTCAGCAAATACAACTGTGCTTAGAGTAAATTATAGATAAAGTGGACATTTTCTAGTGCAATGTGATGTGTTTAATTTTACAAATGGTAATGTGATCTTCATAGAAACATTGTTTATGGGCCGTAAGCGCATTTGCCTTATTTTACATTTATTGCAACATTTGAAGCATGCCCATTGCCTCCTGCATCAATTTCATTAGGTTTAGCAGGTTTAATGATTGACATTCTTAGATATTCATTTTCGTTCTTTTTACAGGTGCAACAGAAAAAGAATGTGTTCCAGGGCCGAAGAAATCACTTTACAAATAGATTTTTGCTTGATCCACAAATTCATTCTTGACGTGAAAGTTTGACGTTTTTCGTCGCCCACGTGAATTTGCTTTAAATACGTTTCATGCATAAAAGGTATTAACGTTATCAAATTCTGTTTCAATAATTCATTTTTATATCTTTATTGTATAATATTTATGTAAAAATACCTCGCTGTTATGTAATTTGATAATGACTTTGTACTCTCGCAATGTGTGATATATGGTAATAAATTTGATATCTTATATGCAATTCTTTCATTTATGTCCATGCAATTTATATGCGCTATGATTATCGTAATAAAACGGGAGGGGAAGGGGGCGAGGGACATCCTGTAATGACGTCACGCTAGCATTCGTTAACATGTAGTTCCAAATTTTTTCGTTGACCCATCGATTGTCGCCCCTCCATGGGAAACCTGGGAATTGTTTTATAGCATTAAGTTAACGGTCTTTCCGTAGGGGTACTAGTCTTTGATTGTAACCATCAGTCCAATGACATTGTATCTCTTCGAATCAAAGGCATGCTTTCGATGATGTTGCAAAGATTGTTTCCAAACACTTTGTCTCACTAAAATTTTTTTTGAGTGGAATGATATTTTGTATTGACTAACTGAATTATAAAATTAGTTCCATGGGTGCCTGGAAAAAGCTTCATGGGCTACCAGGCGCCTGCAAGCTACCGTTTGGACATCACTGACTTACATACTCAAGAAAATAAAGGTTCAGACCAAGAGTGTTGATCTAACTCCAGCAAGCTGAACGAAAGTGAAACACTGTCTCCTTTAGTTGTTCCAGACACAAGCATCATCAATGGCACTCAGGACAGTAATACCGAGTCTCATACTCCCGTGCAAATGCCTCCATCACCTATCAGATCTGAAACAATCTCAAAATCACCAGAACATTGTACAATCATTTGGGATGATCCAGGAGAATAGAAAATGCCTTTAAATCAGAGTATTTTTTAATATATAATAGAAAAAGGTCCAATCCATGTCAGAATGATGAATCTTCAAAGGATGACATTAATCGCCATTTAATACATCTCACTACATTAAACTAGCATGCAACAGTGAAAAGTATGACAGGTGTTTGCTAGTTTATTCAAATTGCAAGAATTCTATCATTTGCTTTGCGTGTAAGCTGTTTCCACCGTCACTGCTTTTAAATATTGCCTCTGAAGGTGTGTCAGATTGGAAGAATATAAACAATTCTGCCTAAGCACAAAAGCAGCAAAGATCACAAAGTTGCAATGTCAAAGTGGCTCGACACATCAAACCGAATGAGAAGTGGAAACACAGTAGACAGGCTAACCCAAAAGCACTTACATGATGAAAGAATTCACTGCCGCAATGTATTAGAAAGACTCCTAGCAATCACGCAATACCTAGCATCTCACAACATGGCTTTCCATGATCACAGTGATAAACTACACCAGAAAAAAGGGTAATTTTCTCTGGCTAGTTGAACTGGGAAAATTTGACCCTGTCATTTAGGAACATATAAGACGCTCCTGTTCGCATGACCTCTCAGATCAGTAATTGGGAAAAAACATCCAAAACGAACTCATTCAACTAATGGCTACAAAGCTTCAAAAAGAAATTGTGGATCAAGTGAAGCATGCCAAATATTACTTAACTATTCTAGACTGTACCTAGGTACTTGTTACATAAGTCATGTAGAACAGATGACATTGATTGTATGCTACGTAACACTAAAAGAAGAAGAAGAGCATTTCTTGGGGTTTAGAGATCTTATGAAGACTAATAACTGAACTTGAAGCCCTTAGATTATAAATTTCTAATCTTTGTGGTCAGGGTTATGACAATGGTGCAAAAATGTAGGGAGAGAAAAAAGGAGTGCAAACCAGAATCCTCCAGAGAAATCCAAGAGTGTTTTTTACACCATGTCGGTGTTATACCTGGAACTTGTTATTTGCTGATGCAAGATTCAGATGCTGAAACCATGTTTGGAGTACTCCAGCATTTGTATACATTATTTTCAGCTTCTGCTCAATGGTGATCAATACTTACTAGTAAAGAAAACATTTTTCCAACACTAGATGGGAACATAGAGTTGAAAGTGTAAAAACAGATATCAACTAAGAGAAATATGTAAGACCTTGGAAGACATTTATGAAAGCAAAGGAGAGTCCATAATCAGAAGTGAAATCACTTCCCTCCTAGATGTTTTAAGATCTTTCAATTTCAGTGTCATTGATTGTATGGTATGACATACTGGTGAAAGTGAATGTATTCAGTAAGATGTGGCAGTCTGTCGACATGCATTTAGATACATGCGTGAAACATAAGAGAATTCATTTTTTGGCTTGGAGAATACAGACTGGATTTTAATCAGCCATTGCAAGTGCAAAGGACTTAGCAATTGAATTGGATATTATGTCACAGTTTACAGAGAAAAGATACCAAAGAAAGAAAAAGATGTTCTGCTAAGAAGCAGGAGACGAGCCTGTCATTGGTGCAGAAGATGATTTTAAAATCAGCTTCTTCAGAGTTGTCTACACAATTGATGGTTCTGTGAAAAAATACTTTGAAGCACTTGAAAAACATGCTCAGAACTTGGGCTTTCTATACATCATTTCACTATTACATAGAAAACCTGAATCCGATCTCATGAAACATTGTAAAGACCTTGAGCTTTTGTTGTCTGACAAAGACTCCAAAGACATGGATAGCATTTTTAGTCAAGTTACTCCTGATGAAATGAATGCTGCTTCTGCTTTGGCCTATTTAATGGAGAACGAGCTGTCTGATGTCTATCCAAACACTTACATAGCTATTTGTATTATTTTAACCATACCGGTGACTGTCGCAGCTGCAGAACGTAACTTTTCTCGATTAAAGCTAGTTATGATGTAGCTGCGCTCTACAGTGACTCAAGAGACTAAACGCATTAGCTATCCTATCAATTGAGCAAGATACTATGGAGGGTGTTGATTTTCAGGAATTTATCGATGACTTCAGTAACAAAAGGAGCAGAAAAGGGATCCTCGAAACAAAACTTCAATTTGCAGGCATGTTAATTTTTTAATTTATGATGTGAATAATATTTATTTTAATATTTAGAATTAATTACTGTTACATACTATGTTTGTCAGATTTATGTAATAGTTTTTACTTAAAAAATAAACGTTATACCTTCTCTTTGCTTTAGTTATTTCCCATGATGGGCCCCACTTTGCACCTTTGCCTAGGGCCCCAGATTGCTTAGGCCACCACTGGCGATTCTATTGCGGATGACCTGGAGATGTAGCACTACTGTTTATTCGGGCCCTTCAGTTTTAGACAACAAAACCAAGAAATACTCCAGTCTGGGTTGCAGAGATATGATAACCGTCTAAAATTTCAATTAGAAGATATTTACTATTTAAAACTTTGCTGTTTAACAAGAGGAATGGTTATTCATGAGAGTAAATAAGTAAGAAATCCTTCCTCAAGTAAGAGGTAGAAGCAGGTTTTCTTAAAAATTTTCAAGGTTCTGATTTGCCTCCCCCAGTTCTTTAGAGTTAATCGGGCACAGCGACAGTGGAGCTGTTGTTGGCGAGAAAGCTACAGTAGTTCAGTGGTAGAATATCAGCCTGGCAAATTGAAGATCCATGTTCAATTCCCTGTCATAGGAAAATTTTTTCATTTCAAAATTATTCCCAAAATTACAGGTTATGCCTACCTACATAGGATCTTTGGATGATATTATTCCATCAATTTATAACATATATACAGGGCCACAGTGACCACTATTGGTGACCTGGGCAGAGGAGGTTTTGGCTCCTCAAAATGATATAATAAAATTATGTTCGTATTTTCAACAAGGTATTTAACTAAAAATAATCATTTCTTTAGTTTTATTTTTTGAGCTTTATTTGCAGCAAACATATTGATTATCTATATTTTTAGCAGTGTCATCTTCAATTGATGGCCAGACCAGAAAGTCTCTCTTGGTTCATTGATGACTAGGTAATTTTTGATCAATTTTAGTTTACTAAAAGAATGCTCTCCAGTAGAAATTGATGTGGTGAATTTCAAAAGAATTCTCAATAAAATTTCCACATTGGAAAATGAACTTAAAAGTTCATATTTCTGAAGAAATCCTAAAATTTCTTTCTGCGTAATTTTTGCACTGTTATTGAAGGCAGGTGGTGTTTCAAACTGATAACCGATTAACTCGCATTCATCCACATCATTTTTATGTATACTAGTAGCATTTTTACAGGAATTTATAATTTCTTCTTCATGTTTTATACAGCACAACTTAAAAATTTAAAGCATAAGGTTTCATATAAAGGTGTAAATCATACCGACAGTTGTGTTTGAAGAGAATATATTGCCTTATGTACTGCATGGTAGAGAGTATTTTCTGTTGTTTCAGGTATTGAGGACGCTTCAATTTCCTTCTTTTCAGAAAATTTCCTTTTTCTACCTATTGTTTTCGTGTAACTCACATTTTTATCTAGTGTATAATAAGACTTCCATTTGGCACCTCCTTATGAAGCTGTGCCCTATGCACATGCCCCAGTTGCCCTGCCCTCACTACGGCTCTGCATATACATAAGGAAGATCATTTATTTGAAGATATTTTCAAATAGTTTATTTTTTAATGATTACCTCCCCCTCTCAAAAATGGAGTTTGGATCGCTGCTGGCTCATGCATCCACACATTAGAATGGAAGAGGCACCGAAATACCTAAAATGGGACAATGATTTGGCTTAAAAAACTTTTTTTAAATGTCATCAAAATGGTCTAAAACTGTCAGATAAATAAATATAATAATTTTAGTTGTCGTATTTCCAAGTTTTGTATATATTCTTTTCTTTTGGTATTAGGACACTTTAAAATTGGGGGGAGGGACTAAAGTGAATATGGAAAGGAAACCAACCCAACCTGTGGGACAGAGGACAGGTGGAACCCCCACTGTTATATATATTCACTAGACCTTCCCATCTGTGAAAACCTCACTCCTTTAGCTTCAGTGGTTTGTCTACAATACCATTCCAAAGTTTTGAATTTTCCGAAGTTGAAGTCACCTAGCAGAAAACTTATGAATTACTTGGAAAATCCAATCACTGGAAAAGTTATAGATTATTAAGAGCTATCTAATTCAAAGGAATTTTCCAAATAACTACAGTAGTACAGTACCATTTCAAAGTTTTGAAGTATCTGAATGTGAAGCCACCTAGCAGAAATTCTAAGATCTACTTGGAATATCCAATCACTGGAAAAATTCATTGGTTTATAATAGATTTCTAATTCAAAAAGAATTTTCCAAAAATCTCCAGTAGTCTGGCTCAGGGCCGGATTTAAGTTGGTGGCGCCCATAGGCACTTTTCCGGTGCGCCTTTTTCTCTTTAAAAATATAAAAATAATACACGACATTGAAAATAGTGAAAAACTTTTCCCTTGTAGTCCAATTCTGGTGTCTCTTAGATACTTTGCGCCTTTTATGATTATACGCATTTCATAATTTGGTGCTCTCACACAATTAGTGTTGGGTACCTTTCAAAATTTGGCGCCCTAGGTCTATGCGTAAATCCAGCACTGATTTCGCTAGAATACCATTGGAAATTTTGAAGTTTCCGATTTTGGAGCCACCTAGCGGAAAAACTATTAACGACTTTGGAAATACAATGAAGGGAAAAATCATAGGTTGAGGAGAGCTATGTATTTCAAAAATAATTTTCCAAATATCTCTTAAAACAAAAAAGTTGATTGTCCACAGAGGGACAGGCGGAGTGATCATAT
The DNA here is from genome assembly GCA_028673005.1 of Tanypteryx hageni. Lineage (NCBI taxonomy): Eukaryota > Metazoa > Arthropoda > Insecta > Odonata > Petaluridae > Tanypteryx > Tanypteryx hageni. The sequence goes on along the minus strand of CM054116.1, from coordinate 24,316,821 downwards.
AAACGCATTTTTCTTGTTAAATAACGTGCTAAAAACGCTGTACTCAATGTAAATTTCAAGTGTACACTGATAATTATTTATCATTGCAGTTACTTAATTACCGTTTAACTCGCAAATATTTGCATTCGTAGTTAACGCTGATAAGCCGATAACGAAACTTAGCCCCCTATAAATAATCGCTTCAACTATCTTACATATCGGGTTCAATTGTTCAATTACGGTCATCATTTGGATCCTGAAACGCTGAAACTGACCTTTAGCATATTACCAGCAGTCCAGCAGTGGTAAGAATCCTGCGGATTGGGTAACAAATTCTTCATTAGTGTGTTTTTATATTTGAAGAATCATGTTATCAACGTGTGTTAATCATGGATTTAGGGGTCAAAAGGTATTTAATTAAAGTGCGCTATTTATCCTAGATTTATCGTACGTAATCAAATGTTTAATCGAAAGTTTAAACTTTTCAGTTTTCAACTATCCTGAGAAGGTTTCAAAGTACATTAGTAATTGCAGAACATCATAATGAAAAATTAATGCCTGTTACCTTGAATACATTGACTGCAGCTAAGAAACTGGGAGGCGAAGTATCAGTTCTTGTAGCTGGAAGCAAATGTGGACCAGCAAGTCTCCAGTTTTTTCATAACTCCATCTTAGTAGTTTTATTATTATTTGTTTAGAAACGTCATTTCTCATAATTTTTTCAGATAGCTGAGCAACTCTCCAAAGCTTCTGGCTTGGCTAGAATAATCGTAGCAGAAAATGAAGCATTTCATGGATTCTTACCAGAAAGCTTGACGCCTTTAGTGCTTGCTTCGCAGAAACAGTTTAATTTTACGCACATTTTAGCAGGCGCTACAGCGTTTGGCAAGTCACTCCTTCCAAGAATAGCCGCAAAGTTAGATGTGTCTCCAATTTCAGATATTATTGATATTAAAAGTCCGGATACATTTGTGAGAACTATATACGCAGGTAAAGTGTATTCTATAATTTGAAATCTTTCTCTGAAATTCATTAAATGTATGATATCTGATTGTTCAAACGGCATTAATGGATAATTTTAAATCGATCTTGTGGTTAGAAAAAATAATGGAAAATGTTCACTGTGTAATTCCTTTTTTCTGCCTTTAAATGAACAGTGGTATGTTAATTTGTTTTGCATCGTCTTCAGGAAATGCCGTGCTTACGCTGAAATCCAAAGATCCAGTCAAAGTGGTCAGTGTTCGGGGAACAAGCTTTGAAGCTGCAAAACTTGAAGGTGGCAGTGCTAAAACAGAGGCTGCTCCCGCTGGAGACTATAAAACTGATCTTGCTCAGTTTGTCAGTCAGGAATTAAGTAAAAGTGATCGTCCAGAACTTACAAGTGCCAAAGTGGTTGTTAGTGGAGGTTAGGAGGACTTCAGTAGCTAGCCTTAATGAATTATATGGTTGGACTAAAATCTCGTTTATTAAATGTATTTTATTGCTCAACCTCTAGATGTTAATGATACAGACAATATTTAATTATTGCATTTGATTTTATTTAAAGATCAAATAAATTGTTTTTGTTAGTGATTCATTATAAATGTATGTATTGTTAAATTTGGTTTGTTTTAGTTTTATTTTATTCTATTAAAACTTTTGTAGGACGTGGAATGAAGTCTGGAGAGAACTTTAAACTTCTGTATGATCTTGCTGATAAACTGAATGCAGCAGTGGGAGCTTCTCGAGCAGCAGTTGATGCAGGATATGTTCCAAATGACCTACAGGTTGGACAGACAGGAAAAATTGTGGCTCCAGTAAGTTACAATTGTAATAATATGTTAAGATGTTCTAAGGGTTGATAAAAGGTGAAACAGATGCACTTTACAATAGAGTCTTGATAATCAGAGGTAAGCGGTACCAGAGCCAACTCGGATTGTATGGAATGATTAAATATAAAGTTGTAAAAATAAAAAATACATGTAATAATTGTATTATTAAAAACAGTACCAAACTAGTATTGGAGCATAGCGAGTGGCACTGTAAATGGCGAGATAGTGGCAATACCTTGTACTATAAAGTCAACCCATCGGGCAGACCCCAATAGTCCGTTCACATTTACGCTAAAAGTAACTAGATTTTAAATGTATAAAAAAATTGTTGAAATATTTATGCCATGACATGGAAAAACAAAATAATGTTAATTCCTATGTGATTAATGTTTTGAATTTTGTTTGCGAGTACAGTAAAGCCCCCAAATTCATGGGTTACATTCCCAAAAACATTATGTATATAATTTGGCACTTAAATCTGCCATAGCCATACAGTAAGTATGCTGAGATAATTTCACGGTAAACTGAGTAGCAAGGAATCTGTGGAAAAAATATTTATTGAATCATGTAAAAGGCAAAAAAATGCATGCATTTAAATTGGTGTACACTACAAAAGGAACCCCAGTAACTTCGTGCTTTGGAGGGTTCCTGCAACCACACACTCCCTGATATTCTATTTATTTTTCTTAATGTACCGAACTATTGACTCATCCCATATTGTCTGCTCACTCTGGCCACTAGCAAGTTTATTTAACAACTTTTTTCTCACTTAAAGTCAATGTCTTCTTTTTGCTTCTGCTTTCTGTATTATCACTTGCTTTTCTCTTAGTAGACATTTTCAAAAAACGTGGTCACAACATGATAAAGAAACATCGCAGATAAAGAACTTAATTTGTTTGTTTTGTGTTGTTGTTTTCACTTCCGATTGGCAGCAATAGTCGAAAAGCCCACGAAACTGAAAAGAACGCAAATTTGGGGATTCTATTGTATATGTAAATATTTAAATAAAAATATCATATAACTATAAGGGCCAGTTAAGATAAAAATCCCTGGGCCGATATTCTCCCTCGATCCGCCCCTGGTTATATCTATACTTCAATTAACGAGAGTTGGGTTTTGTGGAGGCGGAGCTTAGAATGGCTTAGAATGCAGAGCTGCCTAGACTTCTGCCGGTTCCCCCTCCACCGCATTTCCACTCCATCCCCTCCACTGTATTCGCCCACCGCGCAGGCGTACTCGGACAGACCGAACGGCTCATATTCTATTCTCAAATTATTTCGGAAACTGGCAATCCAAGAAATCTTATATTTTCAGGGAATCATAACCACACATTCAGAAACAACGTTAAAATTTCATCCTCCGGTACTCGCGTTAATTTTTCAACCGCCAGTACTCGCGTGGGGTTCTCCTGATAAACCACAATTTTATTGTTATAAAAGCAATATCGCTATTATTCAGTTGATTCTTTATTTTGTTCTATTCATAGTCATTTATAAGTTAATAATTTTGAGAAGTTTCAAATGATTTTGTAATTATTAATCTATTTCGAAAAGAAAAAGTATTAAGGTACACTTTCATGAATATTTTCGGAGGTCAATCTATGAGTCAGTTGACAGTTTTTAGGAATATACTTATAATATCTTCAGTTCAATTTAATAAATGTGAAATACCACAATAGAACAGAAATAGTAATTGTACACGAGGGGAAACCCTGTTTTTCGCACCATGACCTTGAAAACTGTATTGGCTTCACTTTTCAATTTGAATAATAGTGTAATTCACTATAATATTTATAACAGTTCTGTCAAATGTTAATTGGAAACAGTTGACTGGGAGTTTCAAAACAAAAACCGAACACTGAAATAATAAACATCTACAAACCTTGTAGGATCAGAGTCAGTGAAGAAATTGTTGAGATGCGATCTCCAATTACGGGAAATAACACATTTTATGATGTTGATCAGTGAAGAAACTATTCAGAGACAATCTCAAATTATGTGAAATAAAAAAGTTCTATAGATAATAACAATAATTTTAGAATATAATATGAACAGCATCCACACAAAGAAAAAGGCGTTTATTTCCAGTGCACTCTCTTATTGTTGGAAAAAACGTCCAAACTCAAAGGAATATCACAGAAAACTGAAAATGTTTAGCAGAATAGGTTCCAAACACGTCATTCCAGCTACTGAAGGGTCGGGGTCATAAAACGCCAAAGGAAAGGAACCCTGTCATAAAACGTATGCCTGAGGTGTCCACAGCCCCCCACGCGGAGTACTGGAGGGATAAAACTCGTCAGCTGCTGAGTGAATTATTCCCGTAATAATGCTTTTAAAAACATTGAAATTATTGAATAGAATATTTTAGGAACTTTCAGACAGGATTTTGGTATGATTTTTTGTTTCGTATACAAGTACAGAATAGATATTAATAACACATTTTTATTGTAGTGATTAATTATAAGTAGCAAAATTTACACAAGTAACTTTTTACACATTGTTCTACGCTATTTCAAAAGTTAAACACCTTCCATAAACTCTTCACGATCACTATGTTCATCAGAAGTCACTTCACTTTCAGTAGAACTTTCTTCTTTCAATCGAATGATAAGTTCGTCAACAGCTGCGTCCAAAGTACCTTCTTTTTCCCAAGCATCTTCTACTTCTTTCTTCACGTGGTCGACAGCCTTTTTCCAGTCTCCCGGAGTCACTTTATGAAGACCTTCGTTGAGCAGTGTTTCCACTTCTTTTAGAGTGAATGATTTATTTTCTCTGGCTACATGACCTTTAACCTGTGCCCATATCAATTCGATGGGGTTGAAGTGACAGTGATAGCGGGAAAGACGAACCACTTCATGTCCTTCACTTTTGGCCAGTTCGTCTATTACATATGAAGGGAACTGGGGTCTGTTTTTATGCACTAAATTAAGTAATATTCCCTTCGTCATTCCCTCATCAAAAGGGATGTTGTTTTCCGCCAACCACTCCATTATCATGGCCTTCCTGCTAGCAACTGTGGGAGGCTTATTGATTTGCACAGAATGATATGGTGCATTGTCCATTATTATCACACTGTGCTCTTTAATATTTGGCAGTAGCACTGTTTTGAACCCTACATAAATTTTTTTATGGTCCATTTCCTCGTGGTAGTCGCCGGTTTTCTTGGAGCAAAATACAAGGTTGGCGTTGGGAACAAAGCCATTTGAGGTCCCAGCATGGCAGACGATGAGCCTCCCTCCCTTGCCAGATGGTCCCTCCGACATTCCTTCTTTGGTATGGTCGGTCCATCCCTTCTTAACCCTTTTAGTGCCAGCCGGCTGATCTATCGGCCCTCGCTACATGTGCGAAAAATGCCACCAGCCGATCTGTCGGTCGCGCTTGTTTACGCTGACATTATAGTTTCTTTGTGGTTTAGATAACTCTGGTAACCACTGAATTAACATCTGATAAGCTTTCCCTGCAACATTGTATTAAGTCTCATGTGGAAAGATTGTCTTTCAATTTTATTTCGACTGCAACGTCTTCGGCTATTTTTTCGTCAGTAGCTTGCCTGGTGTTTTAGAGTGTGCATCGCAGTAGTGTTAGATTTCATTCAATATTGCCAACTTATCTGCAGATTTTGAGCATAAAAAGCGAGTGGATTCATTTACTGTTATCTCAGGTACTGCATAAAAATTTTTTCGTAAAAAAAATTTATCGTAACTTGATATCAATCTTGAAATATTTTTAATTTATCATCCAAAATTATGTAGAATACTTAGTATTCTGTATTAATATAATTAATATTTGTAATCATCTGTGCAATTACTGAAAGAAACAGGCAAGAATATGAATACATTGCGTGTATGTGATTTTTCTTCGAGATTGATGCAAAATTGCTGAAATAGCCATGGCACTTTTGGACATACCCACCAAAATCGGCGTGGCACTCAAAGGGTTAACGGTGTGTCCCGCATTCACCCATGTCTCATCCAGCCAAACGTTATCGTCGAAGTTTTTTCTCACTAGTTGGTGTAGGAATAAACTTCTTTTTGTAATAACATCTCCTCTCTCCAGAAGTAAGCTTCGGCCATTAATCTTTTTGTATTCAAAACCCAAGTTAAAAAATATTGTCCTCAACGAGCTTATACTTCCTTCATACAAATTTTCTTCCCTAAGCGATCTATATACTTTGAACAATGTTGGATGCTTTTTCCTCCGGTAGTATCCATAGATGTGTCTTCGAAACACATCTTCCTTGTACGAGTCCAAGTTGGTGATCTTTGAATCTCGGGGCCTTTTCTTGCCCGGGGTTGATAGATTAGATGGCCCTGGTTCGTTGGATGGCATTTTCTTTTCTTTCGACACTCTCCACACGGTATTTGAGCTAACATTAAGTGCAGCTGATGTCCTTTTGATAACCTTATTGAAGGGGATAATAGGAGAACCGGTGTCGGTGATATGAGCATTTTCTCTCTCAAAAAAGTCCCTCGCAGACCAAACCATCTCCCGAGCTTGACTTCTGATGGTTACTCCATGCCCAAATGGTGATCTTCCAGATCTGCTGGTATCATCAGATCGGCTCCTCGGTCTTCCTCTCGAGCGTGATGGACGAGACATGTCCACTACGTGAAAAAAACCTGGAACTAAAACGCAAAAAACGACATTCAAAATACAAGAAAACTCGAAAGTCGAGAAAACTGAAAAGGCGAGAAAACTTAAAATACATACCAGAAAACTCGAAAGACGTGAAAACTCAAAGGGCGAGAAAACTCAAAACTCCAGAAATCTCGAAAGACGTGACAACTCAAAAGGCGAAAAGGCGCACTGTAACGTAAGAGGCAAAGGCTAACAGCACACTGAGCTCCAGGCAGAGGCTCAGAGGCTCCATGAGGTTTGGCAACATAGGACCCGCCTGAGGGAGACTACCTGATTCGCTGTTGGCACATTCCCTCCACCCAGAGGGCAAAACGGCCAGATCCCTACTCTCGTTAATTATAGTATACGTATTATGGAAATTTGAAACTTACGAAATATTACATTTAGCTCTCGGAGATTCCCTTTCATTCTCAGCCTGTTGGGTTGTGTTGGTCGCGATTGGGTTAGTTTCATTTCCATGTTCACTTTGGTTCCCCGGATTGAGTTGATTTCCTTTCCATGTTAACTTGGGTCTCCTGGGTTAGGTTGGTTTCCTTTCCATTATTATTGCACTGTTACACTCAAATCATGTGGGAAACAGATTTACTCTCTGCTTTCTCATCAATTTCAGTGCCATGTATCCTCTACAGTCCAATACTAGTTTTATTCCTTAAAAACAATTATAAAACAATTTAATCAACATTAATTAATTAACACATTAATAATACATGATAGTAAATTAATGATAAAAATCCTGTCAAGAGTCTTTCGTTTCTTTGCCATATCTTTTATTCACTGCAATGTCTCTGAGAACACGATCTCTGATTAAGCGAATCTTGGATTATTGAGACTCAACTATATAACATTATTTATTTTGAGTATTTATCCACTGTAGATTTTTAAATGGAATTTACAGGGTATTTTTAGATGTATTGATAAGGGAGACTATGCTTTGAGGAAGAAAAATCAGTAAATGCGTATTTTAGTGTCCCGAATTATTTATAGGAGAAATTCAATAATATAACTAATTATACTCACCTCAACATAGGGTTGGGTAAAAAAGATTGGGTTAGGAGATGGTTTCATTTTTTATTACCAATTTAGCATCTCAAAAATTGTGATTGGGAACCACATCGGGGAAGTGTGATGGGTAATTCGAGAGCTTATGTTAGCCAAAATATATTTTTTCTGAAATGATTCTTGGTCATGCAAAATGTCCCTTTGAGGAAGAACCAAAACAGTTCAACCAACTTACCCAACCCAGTGAAATCGCACAAAATGTCCCTTTGAGGAAGAACCAAAATGCTTCAACCAACTTACCCGACCTGGTGAAGTCACAAAAAATGTCCCTTTGAGGAAGAACCAAAACACTTCAACCAATTTACCCAACCCGGTGAAGTCGCACAAAATGTAAATTATCATTGATTGTTAAACTAACAAATGAAATAAAAAGGTAAACAACAACATAGTAACTGGAGAAAGGAAAACGCGAAATAATAAACTATAACAGTCGAATCAACTAATATATTTTCTGAATAATAAAAATAAACAATGGTGTTTTGAAGCAACTAATATATTTTCGGAATAATAACACAAAAAATTAGGGACACTATAATACGGTAGGTTTACTACGAAAATAATATGGGACTCTAAAATGCATATTTACTGAAAAGTCAGTACACACGGAGACTGTCTTGTTATATATGTGTACTTGACTGTAAGTTGAATAAAATTTCAAGCAAGTCGAATATCATTTTGTTAAATAAGTTGCTAATATATTTTTAGTTTCACAAATTATGGCTGACCAAGCAACCTACTTGCCAGGACTGCCTAACAAATTGTAGAAATGCCTGGAGAAGCCAGGATGTAGGTCACTCTGATGTTAGTGTATAATATTTTATATTATTTGAAATTATTATGATTTTACTGCAAGATAGCAATAATTTATCTATTTCAGGTATTGTGCCTATTTGTGCCCTATCCAATTTGCTTTTCTTTTCCTGATTGTTTTTATTAGCATCCTTTCTTCTCCCACCATTTTTAATACTTCTTTGTTTCTCTTCCTCTCTGTCCATTTCACTTTCATCATCCTCCTCCATACCCACATCTCAAAACTTTCTAAATATTTTTCCCCCTTTCTCGTTACCGTCCACATATCTGTGCCATAAAGAGCTATGCTCCGTATGTAGCATTTTGCTAATTTCTTCCTTGTTTCTAAATTTATTTTCTTGCTTGAGAGAAGCTCCTTCTTGTTAAATGCTGCTTTTGCCATTGCAATCCTACTTCTGATGTCCTGTGTACTACTTCCATCCTGCGCTAAAATACTGCCAAGATATTTGAAACTACTTACTTGTTCCAATTTTTGGCCATTTACCATTATATTTAATTCTTTATGTTTTTTTGAAACCACCATGACTTTCGTTTTTTCTGCATTGATCTTCAATCCATATTGTTGGCCAACCTCCACTAGTCTGTCTGTCATCCTCTGAAGCTCTTTCTCGTCTTCTGCTATTAATCCCTGATCATCGGCATATTTAATGGTGGTAATACTTTCACCTCCTATCTTAAATTCTTTCTCTTCCATCAACGCTTCTTCTGTTATTGTTTCTGCATAAATATTAAATATCGCTGGTGAAATAGGACATCCCTGCCTCACTCCCCTCCCTATTGAAGTACTTTCTGTTTCTTCTCCTTCAACCCTGACTCTAATCTTTTGATCAAAGTAAAGGTTTTTAAACAGTCTTTTATCTTTCCAATCTATTCCTATTTTATTTAAAATACCCAACATTTTATCCCATTTCACTCGGTCAAAAGCTTTCTCTCAATCTACAAAACAAAAATACAAACCTTTATTGACTTCTAGCGTTCTTTCTATCATCATCCTCATACATCCTATAGCATCTCTAGTCCCTCTTCCTCTTCTGAAACCAAACTGATTATCTTGCAGCTCCTTTTCTATTTTACCTTCAATTCTTTTGGTTATTATTCTGGTTAGAACTTGAGCTGTAAGAGAAATTAAATTAATTGTTCTGTAATCCTTACTATTTTTTGCATTGTTCTTTTTCTCCAGTGGTACCATAACAACATCTAAAAAATCTTCAGGCCATATGCCAGTATCATACACTTGGTTAAAGAATTTTGTGAGTTGCTTAACTGCTTTTGACCCCAAAACCTTAAGAACGTCCACTGGTATATCATCACTCCCAACAGCTCTTTTAACTTCAGACTCGAGAATACTTGGTCCTAACTGATCTTCTTCCACATCCTCTTTTTCATTTAATTCAATATTTCTTGGCTTTCCTTCTTTGTCATACAGAACCTCAATGTATTCTTTCCAGACATTCTTTACATTGTCTGGCTCTGAGACTATTTTACCACTTTTGTTCATGATTCCATTCTTGCCTTTTTCTTGAATAGTTCCCTTGCTTTGCTATACATGAGGTCTGTTCTACAAGTTCTTTCACACTCGACAATCTCCTCGCATTTCTTATTTATCCACTGTTCTCTGGCTTTATCTGTTTCCCTTCTTAAAGTATTATTTAACTCTTTGTACTTTCTTTGGCTTTCTTCAGTGTTTATGTTCTTCCACTTTCTCCGCTCTTCCATTTTTTGCAGCATGGCTGCTTTGTCCCAGGGTTTTTTGTTTCTTTCACGCGTTATCTTTCCTACCTTCTTTTCCATTACATCTTTAATGTTGCTATGGATGTATCTCCACTCCTCATCTACATTCTTCCTATTTTCTTCAGCTCTTTCCCCCAACCTTTCCTCCAGCTCAGTCATGATAGCCTCCTTGTTCTTTAAGAATCCCTCTAATGATAAGTTCCATTTCTTGTTAACTCTTATGTTTCTCTTAACGCTCTTCAGTCTACATTGTGTATTTGCCACCAAAAGGTTGTGGTCGGAATCAATATCTGCCCCTGGTAGTGTTTTCACATTTTTAATGCTATATCTAAATCTTTCATTGACTAGTATGTAATCTATCTGGTATCGTCTCTGGTCTCCTGGGCTTCTCCATGTGTAAAGTCTCCGCTGGTGATGCTTAAACCATGTATTAGTTACAATCAATCTATTTCTATGGCAAAATTCCACAAGTTTCTCCCTCCTTCATTTCTCTTCCCTAGTCCATATTTTCCCACTATGTTATCTTCTTGTCACTCTCCGACTACACTGTTCCAGTCTCCCATTACTATGGTGGTGATCCTTCCTTTTCCCTTCTCCTCCAATATCTCCGTAATCTGTTCATACATTTCATCTACTTCGTCGTCGCCAGCATTAGTTGTTGGCATATACACTTGAATTATAAGCATTTCCACTGGCTCCATCTGAAGTTTTACGGCTATTAATCTATGATTAACTGTCATTGCCTTGCTAATTCTTTCAGCTATCTCTTTTCTCATTATAATCCCTACTCCCCTTTCCTTTTTCTCTCCTCCTGAGTAAATAATCTTAAATTCGTCTGAATTTATCTCACCTTCTCCTTCCCACCGAACTTCACTAAGACCTACTATACCTATATTATTCCTTCTCATATCCCTTTTTAAATTCTCTAGTTTACCCCCTGAATCCATAGTCCTAACATTCCATGTGCCTATTTTTAATTTCTCACTACTTGCTTCTTATTAATGTTACGTTTCCTCTGTGCATCCCCTAGGGTAGTCTCCACCCAGAGATCCAATTGGGGGACTTATTTTACCTCCGGAATATTTTACCCCAGAGAGATCCATAGAAGTATTTGCAGCTTTTCAGCCTATCATGGGAAATATAATGAGGTAGTTTCCCCTTGCTTTCCTCATCGCAGTTTCACAAGTGTGATTACCCACGTGTAGCTGTTCAGATCCACATGATCACCAACTACAGAGGTACTGTGCAAGCAGCTGCCCTTGCACAGGGGGATGTAAAATCTTCAAGACTGCTTCTTAGTCTGACCCTTCCCCTCAGACCTTTCCAGCTTGGATGGTCCTACCAGGAGAATTATCTCCTGCTGGCATGGCTCTTTGGTTCATAAGAGTACACAAACCCTCCCACCTCTGTAAGGTTATGCAGTCCTTAGGGAGGGGAATTTTGTGTAACACTATAAAATTAATAATATCCAAATTATTTTTCAAGAACTTACCATAAGCATTTTTCAGTCAGAAAATCTCTCAACTCTTTCCTACATGTATTGGGTGCATTCACTGGTAGGCACTCAAATCTCTATGGTCGCTTTAGTCTGGGCAAACTATGGCCTGGAAGAGCATTGTACGTGGCCCATGATTAGGGTTGCCAGATGTCCAGTTTTTCCCGGAGATGTCCTCTTTTTAAGGTGACCGGGGACATCTGGGTGGGATTTTAACATGTCCAGAATTTGATTTTTTCCTTCTATTGTACGTTTTTTATGTTAATTTTTGGGAAATATTTTTAGAATTAGTAGTAACATTCAAGAATAAGTCTACACAATTTAGGTCGGTATTGCATTTTGTGATTTTAACATTTTTTCCCTAATTATATCATGAGATGTTAAATGTAATTTTTGGCTCTACTCGATCATTTTGCTTTAAATTTGTAAATAAGTCATTCTGCAAACCATGATAATAATATAATGTCATATTATTATTCTTTAATAATCATTTGAACTTTTATTTCAAAGTTAATTGGTACACTTAGGTGTAGAGTTTATATTTTTGTATATATTCTTCAATATATGTATAAAAAGTTGTATATTTCTATATATTATTTAGATAGTCTCCATCATCAGAATTATTGTTTTAAATAAGTCAATAACGCATGAAATTTTAAGTATTATTGCATTTAATATTTTTATGCATAAATGTTTAAGTAATAACAACATTTAAATTCAACAATTTACTTTAATTATATTTCCTTTATTGATATAACACCACTGTACAATTTTTTGTGCTTAAAAAGTCGGGGTTTTGTCAGGATTTTTGTGTTATGTCATCCGGAGAGTAACATGAAAAATATGGCAACCCAACCCATGATGCTATTATGACAGCAAACCGTGAAGTCTAATACAGATAATTTCATTTTTTTGTTAAAACTAGGGCTGAAAGACCTTTGAAGTTTTGATGCTAAAATATTATTATGTATTGATTTTCACTGATAGAATGTTTCGCATTCTCTCAAGTAACTTCTGATGTGAATCCTAATGTGGCCTGCCGAAACATCTGCATATGTTAAATGTGACCCACCTAAGGAACTGCAACTACTAATGAAGCCCATTTCGTCAAAAGTTTTCCCATCCCTGCCCCAGTCCCTTACTTCAGAAGCAAACTATGTTAGTCAGGTGTGCTCCGCCCACCCATGTGTAGTTGCTTCTACTTGGAACACTGCCATGCCAATTCATTATCTTGATTTTCTGCTCAGTCACTTTCAACGCCAGCTTAGTGCTTTCATGTGGTACACAGCTTTAGAGATGTGCATTTTTACTTAATTTTGCAATTAAATTTCTTGTATAAATAGGGACAGACTGTAAAAAATAGTTGTGCAACCTTTCAATACTCAATTCCTGATATAACGCAGGTTGCCAATAACGTGGGTTTTCTTATGTCTCCCGATACCTGGTTATAAAGGGATTCTACTGTATTAAATGAATTCCATCTCAAAAGATGCTATGATAAAATCCAAGGGATAAATGGAGAAATGACCAAAACAAATTTTCTCCTTTCTCAGATTTTGTAATCAGCTATTCCCATACATAGTAGCTGAAATGCATTTCTTTTCATCCTATAAGATACTGCATTATTTTACTTTCCTTCTGTTGATTTTTGAATTAATTAAACTGATCTCTGTGGATCTGAAATATTGTTGTTATTGATTCTTGCTCGAGTAGCAAATATTTATATAATGCCATGTGGCATTAATAGGTTTAAGAGATAGACTTCATGGCAGAGTGTCCTCTCTATTTTAACATCTGTAAGATAGTATGTTTCTGCTGCTACTGTATTCCTACATATTCATTGCATCTACTGTAACCTATTGTTCTCAAAGTGCCTCTCAAAATGACTGAAAAATGATAGGCTCTTTCAAGCATTGTCAGCCATGCAGTACCTGTTCAATCAGGATATGTGCATGCATCTAGGTTAAGGTTGCCACCTGTTCAGTAATCAGACAAACTGTTCGGTGTTCGATACCGATGCTATACCGAACACTGAATAGTTAAGTAATTTGGAAATTTTTTAGGTATTTGGTATCCATCGTACATACCACACCCATAGATTGCTTGTGTGGAAGGGGGATAAGTGAATTCATTAGTGAGAAGAATTGAGAAAAATCATCTACGCTAACATTAAGGAAATGCTACAGAATCAGAGATTCAAGTGGTAATTTTAAATTTTTATTTGTGCAGCTGTTTACCAGCTTTTTTCCCTCTTTTGTGACGAAGAATAAATCAGGAATTCAACTTTCCTCGCTTAAATTACATCTTTATTTTTCTTATAAAAATATAATGATTTTCATTTAATTATTTACTTGACAAATAAATATTAATTTATTATATGTAAAGCGATATTTTATCACTCTAGGTCAGTGGTGACCAACCTATGACTCATTTGGCACATCTGCCTCTCAAATGTGGTGCATAGCGCTTAAAACAATTATTAAGATAATTTCGTTTTTCCACAGTTGAAATGTCTGAGATATAAAAAAATGATCTCAAAATTATATTGCATTTGCGTCGATATATCGGTTAAGTTTGTGAAGTTTGAATGAATAAATGGGTATGAAAGTGAAGAATTTAGTGGGCGAGTGATTATAAGGGAATCTTGTCATGTCTGATGGCTTGGTATGCACAAATTCCACCCGACACTTACAAAGTATTGCTGTCCCTATTCTCTTCCCACCATTGTTTACCCATCATGGATCGACTGCAAAAAATTAGTTATTTTATTGCCTCATTTGCAATTTCTACAACTTCGAGAATTTGCTCAGTGTCACACAGTGTCAATTTGCAAGCGCATACTCGTGTGTATAAGTTTTCTAATCCATGTAACATGCTAAAATAAAACCTCTGCCAGTTATATTAAAAAATAAACTGATGTGGGCAACACATGACTTTCTCCATATTTATATGGCAAATTACATGTTGCTAGCTCTGGGATCGTTGTCAATATTTACTTCTGGTTGACAATTAAGAAAAGAAAAAGGAGCGTTAATAAGATGTAACTAAGCATCAATTGTTAACAATAGTCTTCGGTAGGTGGCATGTTGGTGGCAGCTAAAAATATAAGATATCTCTTAAACAATGTATTATATGGAAAAATGTATCAAACAAAGGTAGTAGAAAATGAATTTTCCTACAACTTTTATTCCAATACATTTTTACATTTATCAAATATTAAAGCAAATGTTTCAAAATAACAGATGTGACAAGTAAACATCCACTTCCGGTCAACCGATTTTTACCAAAAACATCAGATCTTCTAACTTTTATAAAAATGTTAAATATAAAATTTTGCATTGATCTGATTAATAGTTTTTGAGTTAGAGTGCCCACAAAAATCTATCACATACAGACAGACAGACATCATCGAGAAAATAGTCAAAACGTGTTCAGGGGACCTTAAAACATGTATTTCCATTGAAATCCTGAATTCGATTTTTTTCATGAAAACAATACTTTCTCTATACTTCGTATATGGAGAAAGTAAAAACACTAAGAAATTGCAAATATAGAGGTGTGTCGACATCCTCAGGCGCCTATCCAAAGGGGCACCAAATTTTGATTCCAGTGAAAACCTATTTCGATATATTAATTTCTAAAGAATGTTAAAAATATCTATCTATCTTTTGAATATTTATATTGGGCATTGGGCTGTGTATTAGCATCTTTGTAAAGGAATTCTACAGCTTATTCAGGCAGAGAAGTTTTTGCTACAAAATTAAAGGTGTAGGTATTTTATTAGAATCGGGTAAAAGATTGTCCTGATTGCAAAAGAATTTTTTGTCTCCTTTTAAAACTAAAACTATTCCAATAATTCTCTTGAATATTCACAGAAAGATGTGTGTAGAAACTTCTAAGTAGTATAATTAATCCAGTTAAGAACTGTAATTTACACAGTTCGGTTATGTTTGGCTTTGTTCGTGATATGTTTGTAGTTTTTAGAAATTTTATTAGAATGTTTGGGAATTGGGTCAAAAAAAGGTGGAAACCCTAATCTAGGTTGGGCCTCAAACTCAAATCATGTGTGGACCTCATGATGGTACTGCAATTCTGCAAGCTAGATTATGGCATTATACTAAATGTGCAGGCTGTATTCCATTTTAAGAACATTTTTCTGTATCTGTGTTGAGTGTTTAACGTGAGAATGAAAAATAAGCTGCTGATGTTTTGGAAGTGTTGAATTGATACATTTCTTAGATTATTTAAAAGTATTTATAAGTAATATATTTGAGTTTGGGCTCCATCATAGTATCAAGCATCTTACTTCATGGGTAACATAAATACTGGATGCAGGCCACATCAGGCCTGCCTGTTTTCGACCCCTGATCTAAGTAAACACCAGAGTCCTATGAAAAATCTAACAATAATAAAAGCCTACTTCTGTCCCTTTGTGGCTCCCTCGGTCACGCTATAAAAATGCAAATAACTCTATAATGGAACGAAATACATACTTTTGATATTTGGCAGGAATGATCGATTCACATATTGTAAGATGATGAGGAAAAGAAATCTCAAAAATTTCCTAGGTTTGACTCCAAGGTAGGCCTTTCCATTTCCCATATGATAACACGTAAAAGTCAACTTGCAGGCTTTTATTCTTTTAGAGATCTAAATTAGAAAGAATTAATGTATGATCTTTGGATCTAGCCCATTTTAAAGAAAAAACTCAAGTTTCTTATTCTGTTCATCTTTTCCCGCCTAGTTCGAAATTTCTCATGTTAAATGTTTAATTCACTTATTTTGGGGAATCTTGGCATCTTAAAGGGATATTGCCTTGCCAACTAATTATATTGTTAAGCCTCAAAATCCTATTGTTATTTCAATCCTTATGGGTTAAAGTGTGCTTTGAATGCTCTTACAATTAGTACGAGAGAGAGAGAGAAATTATTTTCATAGCAACCAATGTGAACAACATTCGTTGCATTATTTATGAGAAGGAATACATTTGAATGTAAAACATTAATCATTCGCATATTAAAATTAGGTACTTAGAATCATCATAGGAGTTTGTAACTTGAAATAACGTATGCCTAAAAAAACGAGTTTGTTTTCTTGCCATCCAAAGAAAGTCAAGGTATATTTGTTCATTTTTTATTTCACAAAAAAAACCTTTAATGTCAACTGGCATCTCTCTAGTTGTTTAATGCTTGTGCAACTCCACTAAAAAAATTGTTTATTCCACCATAATTTTAAAGCAAATGCACAACTAAATCCATTATTGTTCCCAATGTATATAATTGTAAGTTAACCTTCATAGTCAATCTGTTAATAATATATAACAGCAAGAGCAGTGGGATTCTTGTTTTGAAGGTCAGTTACTTCTTCAACATCAAAGATTTAGCAGCTCTATTTCTGGTTTTTTATCTTTATCATAATGTTTTGAAAACAAATGATATTAGTATTATTAGTCACATTGCCTTATATTTTAGGAGCTGTATATTGCTGTTGGAATATCTGGAGCTATTCAGCATTTAGCTGGAATGAAAGATTCGAAAACAATTGTGGCCATTAATAAGGATCCTGAGGCTCCTATATTCCAAGTTGCAGACCATGGACTGGTGGCAGACTTGTTTAAGGCTGTCCCTGAATTGACACAAAAGTTATAAGGGAAAGATCTACATCTGATAATGATTGTAAAAGGAACCATATTTTTGACAATGTATGTGATATCACATAAATAAATGAATGGTTAAATTTTATTTTTGTATTTAGTAAGTACATTTGTGTATTACAAGTTGTATATCAAATCAAATTTCATAACAAAACGGTGTAAATGACAAATCGTGTAGTTTTCGATTAAAAATAAAAGTTAACCGGAATAATCACCACGATATATAACTATATTTTTTTCGGTTTCGTATATTTTTACTTCATAAAGGACCTGAGGGTCTGGCATTTCCTTCTTAAGATTGTTCCATATGAACAATGCGACATTTTCTGTGGTGGAAACTACTTTACTGAAGTACTCGACATCCTTGTCTAAATTTTTGTGGTCCAATGGTTTCATAATGGCATTATTCATGTATACTTTCAAGTCGTTAATATTCATTACCATCCCCGTCGCTGGATCTACTGGTCCTTTAAGAGTCACTTCCACTGAAAAACAACGGTAAATGTTAGAAACATTTTCATTTTACTCATAATTTATCGGAATGAAAAGTATCTTACCAACATAATTGTGTCCGTGGCCATGGAAATTGTTGCATTTCCCGTATGTTTCTTTATTTTCGTCGTCGGACAGGTGAGGGCTATTGAATACAAGCGTTACGTAACATTTCTAATTACATCAAATTATTGTGAATTACAACATTTCGTCACTCACCTATGCAATCTGTGACAAGCACTAAATATTTCCTTCCTTGTCAAATAAGCTATCGGAGTGGCACACATTTTCCAAATATTACAACCTTTGACGATGTCTACAATCTCAACTCCTTACCAAACAGGTAGTTGCCCTCGCAAGCGACTGACCAATCGAGATTAAAAATTTTAATTCATATACAAATCACAAATAATATAAGGATTTTTTGCTATAGTCAGCGTAAAAGCGTACACCTTTGCTAATAATAACTTAAATTATTCTTATATTTTGTTAACTGTGTTACGAAATAAAATAGTTGGAATTCCTAAACGATTTGAAAGTCCAGTGATTCTATAAATATTTATTCCGTAAAAATACTTGATTTACAAATATGCGATATATTAAAATAACAAAATATTTTTCATAAATACCATACCTTTTCATTGAAAAATATATATTACGAAGAAAATAGTGTAAACATGAAATTATCGCAATCAAAAACGAAAGAATAGTATAGCATTGACCTGAAATTATACCGTCGTCTGCACTTTCTTATTTACTCCTTCTATCACACCGACTGCAGAAATCGCAGCTCAAGTTCTCAGGAACGATTCTGATAGGAAATAGTTAAGAAATGCTTTATTTATTGGTGAAAAGTAAAAATGACTTCAGAGAAATAACTCAATTTTGTACGAAAATAAGAAATCGGTACGTGAATTTGAATGACGTCAATCCATGTGAATACGAGAATGCAACATTCTAATATTGAAACAAAAATCTTTGTCCTTTTTTTTGAAATATTAAATTAAATAACACCTTCAAAATGGCTTTATTTAGGTGTTCTGTAATATATTGAACTTTGTAATCCTAAGATTAGATGATTTTAAATAGAAAGGTATGCATATATAAAACTATTAAAAGTTTTATGTTGGTGACCCTATAGCAGAAAGGCTCGTTGCGACTTCAAAGTAGAAAAGGTTTCTCGTTTGTGAAAAAGTGTGGTATTTTTTATGCCAATATTTTTATTCTTGACGACTAAGACATATCCGAGTATCGTATATTTATAATGCCATCAGGCCAGGAAATAATAACTCTGCAATTTGGTCACTATGCTAACTTTATTGGAACTCATTGGTGGAATATACAGGTAAACAATGAAAAGCATATTAATTTATCTGAAATCATGTCGAAAAAGTCGTAGGTTTTCATGCAATTTTAATACTGCATAGGAAGCTGGGTTCGACTACAATTCTGAAGTTCCCTCCGAAATTAACCATGACGTTCTTTTACGAGAGGGGAGAACCTTGAAGGTACAAAGAAATTCTATTTATTGTAATTCTCTCTTCTTGTATCGATGGCATTTATATTATTTTAATCCATCGAAGGATAAAAAATACTGATTACTTTTCTAGTAAGGTTGTGTTATTTCAGGATGAAGTTACATTTACTCCAAGAATGCTCTTGGTAGACTTAAAAGGGAGTTTGAATACAGTGTCAGAGAGAGGTGATCTGTATGAGTCATCCGAAATTCCAGATCTAAACAAACTGGAGTGGTCTGGTGATGTTGATTTAAAGCAAATTCCTAGGGAAGAAAAAAATGAATATCTTCAGGATTTAGAGGAGGAGGAACAAGCTCTGCAGAGGGGCGATGTCGTTGGTGAGTATATGAAATAATTAGCGAAAATGGTAAAAGATAATAAATAATTCGTTTTTAATTTTCAATTTCAGGTGCTCAGTCATTAATAGGTTCGAAGAAATACGATTTAAACTCTGTAGTTCAAGTCTGGTCGGACTATCTCCGACCACGATATCATCCTAGGTCAGTAACAATAATTAATGATTATTGCCATGGATGCGATTCACGAAAATTTGATATATTCAATCTTGGCACCAATTTATGGAAGACTGAGCAGTTTGAAGAGGATTTCTGTGATCGAATCCGCAATTATGCCGAAGAATGCGACAATTTACAAGTATGGGCTTTTAAGAAAATATATTGTAATCTATTTAAGTTTCTCAACAGCATTTCAAAGCTTAAAAATCCCAAAAAGGAAGTCAAAGCTATTCTTAGGGAAAATTTTATTTTGTCATCCATTTCAGTGCTGCTGTAATTCATATGATTTTTGTGCTATAATTCATGCTTGAGAGTTATTTTTCATGTTCTTTTAATGATTATAAAACCCTCAGTCCATGAAATTTTTTCCCCAGGCTTTTCAAATTTTTCAGCATTTGTTTGAAAAAATGGTGCAATGAACACATTTAAGATTCAGATAGATTTCCATTGAATGCAATTTGCTTAGGAGATGAAAAGGATTATAGGATTCTTTATAGAATGTTAGAATATAATTAATATAATTTGTTATTAGTGATGAAGCAGAAATTTTTATATAAATTGATAAAAACATAAAAGATGATTAACTTATTATTGTTGCCTTTTAACACAACTATTAATTATAACCATCATTCAATATTAAGAATAATGATTTTTAAAATTCTTGTTCTCACAGCTTCCTTTGATAGAACTGAAAGATATCCTGTTGGGTGTGCTACAGAAAAATCTCTTCTGCAGAAAGCACTAATAACATATATCCATTGAACAACAATTTTCTTTTAAAACATTTTCTCCTCTGTTAACATTTCTTATTATTTCTTCCTTGCTTCCTATCTGTTTCATTGGTTGACTATAATCTTTGCCAAGTCTTCAGGAAAGTGTTGTATGAATGTTTGCATAGGAGACCACTCATTGGGAACACACATCATTTGTAGCCACTCCCAAGTAAGAACATTGACTACACATTTAGCGACCACTTGATTTAATAATGAAATGTCAAGCTTACCATATGGCTAACATAAAATTGGCACAGCAGATATTTTCAACCTACTGTCACTGGATCAACACTGATAATGGATGCTTTATAGCTGAAATTGGCATGTTTTCATGACCTTTTTTATGGCTATTGGAGGTACCTTTTTTGTTAACCACTCAACCTGCAAAGTATTGCTTTTTCCCTCTTCTTGCTCATTAGGTGAAATAAGCTATGCTCCAGCTCTCATCTAAGAATCTTTAAAGCTTATTTGAAATTATGGTATTCTCTTTACTGAGTCCTCATCCATAAGTCCTTTTAAACATTTGTTAGGTGTGTCATAGAAATATCCCAACTGACATTTTCTTCCTACATAGTAAGCATTTCATCCAGGTTAAAATCTCGGAACAATAAAATGTATATGTATATGTCTGTTGCTCTTTTAAAAAGATATGCATGTTTGTACTGCTACCAAAGTCTAACATCATAGATTTTCGAAATATTTTTACCAACACATAACATAAAAAAATCATAAACCAAGCTTTCTCTGTAAGAATAATTTTCAATGTGTCCTTGAGACTTTTCAAGTCCACAACACCGTGAAGATGCCATTAAAACACGAGACACTGATACACACCACTATTTCTTTATTTAGTGCAAAGCTTTGTTCAAAGGTAGAAAATCAATCAGAATGTTCGCCATGATATATAATTATATTTTTTTGTTTCATCAGTGGCAGAGTTGGATATATGCCATCACAAAGCCATTTAGTTTGGCTGCCCTGTATTTATCTTAAAAATTCATGAAAATTTTCGTTTGAAAGACCAACTTTTATTTACATTAATGTTACATTAAATTTAGCTTTAAAATAAAAATTTTCATCAAAAATTAAAAATTTCACAATTTGGCTGCATCCAAAAATCAAACCATCACCACTGGGTTTCATATATCATTACTTCATAAAGAATCTGAAGGTCTGGTAATTACTTCTTAAGATTGTTTCAAATGAACACTGGCATTTTCTGTGATGGAAACTTCATTGCTTAAGTACTCTATAACCTTTTTCAAATTTTTGTGATCTATTGGTTTCCTGATGAAATAAATTCATGGTTAAAAGCTATGCCATTTTTATATGTGATGTGGATATGGAATAAAATATAAAACAAGCATGTGTAATGTTCTTATGGAAGGATATTGGGCTAATCCGAGTTAATGACCATGAGTTTCCTATTTTTATTCAAGTTTAAGTTCACTCTTCTAACAACTTTTACATCGGTGCATTATGTATACATGTACTGGGTGATTCAAAAGTCACGCAACACAGCATTTAGGTGTCTGGTAATCCATAACAACGTGTTAGAACTTTTCCTGCAGGCAACAGTAGGTCCCACCTGTGTGTTTGGATGATGCATACTCTCCGTCGAGTTGTGTCACATGTCCCATCCAGCACCAGCAGTGCGTTGTCTGCAGCGGGAGCAACATGTTGTTTTCCCAGGCATAGTAGGTGTTCATAATTGAACATTATTTTGCTACTCGGTTGTGTGCACAGGTGCAAGAAGCATTTCAAAGGAGGTATCCTGATGCTCCTGTCCCTCATAAGATGACAATTTTGCAACTGATTGACCTTTTCATGAGACTGGAAGTGTAAATGACAGGAAACGGAGTGAACAGCCATACGTGTTAACCCAAGAAAAACTGGATGATGTGCGTGTACAGATAGAGTAGTCTCTGAGGAAAAGTCTTAGGAAACTTGCATTGCAAGCATGTATCACTTATTCGAGTACACAGAGGGCTGCAAACACATTATACCTGCATCCGTATTATATTTTTGCAGTCCATAAACTGAGGTAGCTGGACAATGCAAAACGCTTACAGTATTGCAGGTGGTTTTGGGCATTTGTTGAGAAAAATGGAATGGACTTGCTCGATACAGTTTTCTTCAGTGATGAAGCATGGTTCTGCCTTAGCAGTTATGTAAACAGCCAGAACAATAGGATTTGATCCAGTGAAAATCCACATTTGTTGCACTAAGTGCCTTTGCACCCTGAAAAATATGGTGCTCTCTGTCTTGTCGGCATGTGGTGGACCCCATTTTCTTGGAGGCGACAGTTGATGGTAATGAGTATATATCATCACCCAGTTCATTTCACTTCTTGATGGATGAATGCGATTGCTTGTTTCAGCAAGATGGCAACACGTCCCATACATCTAATGAAACCATGACCTTTATGCAGGAGTTCTTTGGCGATCGTCTAATTTCCAAAGAGTGTGTATGTATTTTTGGCTAATCAACCTCTTGGATTATAATAGCCATTGCTCCTTCCACACTGAACACACTCACAAGGGAGGAGGGAAACCCGGTGCTGGCATTAGCCTAATCTTAACAAAGAGCACCAGAGGGACCAACAGCTTAATGTCCCTTCCAAAGGACGGAACACTGACTTTGCATTGTCTCCTCAAACCACACAAACGGGGCCGGGCGACCTTAATTTCCAAAGACTTGTGGCTCCTAAGATCTCCAGACTTGTCATCCCCCGATTACTTTCTCTGGGGCCAGCTTAAAGAAATGGTCTACAGGACAAATCCTCAAACACTGGAGGAACTTAACACCAATATCGCAGCTGCAATTGCAAACATTACTGTTGCAATGTTGCGCCAAGTGTCTGCAAACATGGTCTGAAGAGTGCGTGCTTGTATTCATGAACACAAAGCCCACTTTCAACATCTTTTGTAACCATGAAAGTGTTATTGTTAAGTAAGTTAAGTATATTGTTCTACTATAATTTGTAATCTATATAATAATATATGTAATATTGTCATCTGAATTTCGTGACTTTTGAATCACCCTGTATTTTATAAAATTATTAGGTATTTATATTTTCTTTCATCACTGATACATTTCATTTATGTAACTTTTTCTTGTGTTATTATTGTTTTCATTGCTGCTACCATTTTTACTGAAGTTTCAGCTAGATAAATGACAATTAAAACCAAGATTTTACACTAACTCTGGTTGCCTACCCTAACCCCCGTTCATGTTTAGGGTATTCCATCTTGTTTTTGATTTAATGTAATCAATGATTGTTTAATGTTTGGATATTTTTGTGTATAGCTATCAATTCAATAAACCATTTACATAAGTTTAGATATACACAAGAAGTAACTTGACAGCTTTAAGGGGAGCTGCAGCAATGAATTAAATTATTTACATTTATACTTGTGGCTAAATAGGATACATTTCACATAGTTTCTATTAATGCTTGGTTTTCCTGGAACCAATTAAAAGTGCTAAGCAAGAATTGCCCGTGTTTTAATGTGCCATTAAAATTTTTAACTATAGTTATTTATGGTTATGTATATAGTAAAGATATATTTTTTACTTATAGGGATTTCATGTACTACTTGATTGTAATGATGGCTTTGCCGGTCTTGGAGTCAGTGCTCTTCAGCATATTGAGGATGAATATTCAAGCAAGACGACTTTAGCTTTTCCTGCTCTTCCAGCTGCATATGAATATTCAAACACTCTTGCAGATTCGATTCGAACTGTAAACACAGCTCTTTGCTTCAGAGGATTGGCAGAGCATGCATCACTATTTGCTCCACTTTGTATGGGAAGTCTGGGATGGAGGCAGCCTGGTCCACCGAGGGAGTTCAAATACCTTAATTACAATGTAAGAAGATTTTCCAGATACATTTTTAAAGATCTTATCATTTCCTCATTTTTACCTTCTCCATACACACCATAGAGAAAGTATTGTTTTGTGAAAAAAATTGAATTCAGAATTTCAATGGAAATACAGTGTAACCTCGATAGTACTAGCATATAATGAGAATTTCCATATAGTGAACAAAAATACTGTCACCGTCATTTTCTTAACATTTCATGTATGGACTTAAACTTTTGGATATTCCAAGTACTTGTTAGAATGAGTATTTTTATGAATTTTATAAACTGTTTGAAGGTCCTCTAAATGTTTTCACTATTTTCTCAATAATATGTGTGTGGCTGTGCATGATAGAAATTTTGTGCATGCTCGAACCAAAAAAACTACTTATCAATTCACCATAAAACTTTATATTTAAGACTTTTATTTGAGAATCAAGGTTTGATTTGGCTAAAAATGGTAAACCAGAAGTGGAGGTTTTACTCTTGTCAATTTTTCCATTTTTGCCAAATATTTCCTTAAGGGCTTCATTAATGTAAATATGTGTTTTTATCAAAGTTGTAGACTATTAGATGTAAAGTACTCCTTTAGCCAAACAATTAGAGAGGATTATTGTTTGGCTAAAGGAGTACTTTACATCTAATAATCTGAGCCAAAGTTATTGTGAGTTACCAACGATATAAAGTTGTAGACAATGTAAATTTCTACAAGTTTTGTTTGAAACATTTTTTCATAGAAGAAATTGTTTCAGAGTTACTTCGAATATCTATCTGAATTTGTTCAATACATTGATTTCCCTATGTGACAGCTTTGTTTCTAACCCACTGTTTGCATTAGGATATTTCATATTAAAAATCACAAAAGCACACCCTTAATTGGCAGAGAAATGAGTGTGATAAGAAATGTTTCGTCTACTAAGAGAAAGCCCCAAAAAGGGGCTTGATATAATTTTCTACCTCAAATATATGCTGAAAGGAGTGAGTTCTGGAGGAGAGTACATGCAGCGGGCAAATTCACCTCGCTGAGCGAGGAACAGGGTTGGGCACCATAGATGCCAGGGGCGGAACTTCTAGTCATACTATAAAAAAAATCAAGTGTGTCCAAATGTCTGACCAGCAAAGGTAATTGGTGAATTTCTACGGAACTAATAATTCAGTTTTGACCAAATTTTCACTGTTTATTTGGGTCGATCTGCATTGTGTTAATTCCAATAACTCCATTAAAATGCAAAAATTATTTTTACTCGCGTCATTTCCTCCATTTGAATATCAGGCTTAAACATTTTTTATTTGCATGTTAAAATTACTTAGAATCAAGATATGAAGTCAGTACTTAAATCCAGGTTCAGAGAAAAAAGCAAGTTTTATTTTCATATGGTCAGATTTTAAATACAGGCCGAATCCGTCCAGTATTATGCTTTTAACAATAAAATCAAGATTTTTTAAGCAAAATATTTTGTCAACATAGCTACCTGAATGTTGCCAATTACATTCTCTACGCTTGGCAAGAAGGAGAGGCAGTAGGTTGTTGCTAGCTGTACTCTGCCATTAGAGTCGAAGAAGAGTAATGACAAGCAGGGAAATGGAGAGGTAGGGAATACAACAATACAGGAAAATTGCGGGAGGAATAAGAAAAGATAGAAGCAGCAGAAAATGTATTTAGTTGCTGCAATACGTTGTAACTAAATGGCGGTGTCACACTCGCTCATCATGTGACTATTCTTTTTCTGTCTGTAAATAAATGTACGAGTTCGATGTTATTTTTCATTATTTGCAAATATGAAGAAGGGGCTTTAAATTTTAAAAGTAAGATTGTGGGGGAAGGGAAACTACACACCCCAACAGGTGTTTTATGTCAATGAGACGGGCTTATATTGGAAGAAGATGCCTAACAGAACTTTCATTTCCAAGGAAGATAAGTTAGTGCCTGAGTACAATGTGGCAAATAATTGGCTCACTCTATTACTGGATGGTAATGCTGCGGGAGACTTCTAATTAAAGTCACTCATAGTCTATCATTCAGAAAACCCTAGGGCAGGGATGGCAAACCTTTTTTTGCTTGGGTGCCAAAATTACAAAAATGCCAAATCAAAAGATGTACACCCAAGGAGAAATAATTTGTGGTTTAACTATGAACATCAATTCTCATTGTCCCAGATCATTTATGGCCAAACTACTATCATGGAACAACAAGCATCTCGTTCTATCTTTCTAGAAATAGTTTTTAATATTATGTAAGAAATATTAAGGAGACGGTCAAGAAATATTTTTTTTCTGTTGCATGCTAACCAAAATTGTCCTGCATGCCATAGGTTTGCCATTCCTCCCCAAGGAGATTGTGAAATCGAAGCTGCCTGTGATTTGGAAGGCAAACAAAAAGGCATTGGTTACAATGACTCTTTCAGAATTGGTTTACTAAATATTTTTGTCTAGCAATTGAGAGTCAGTCATCTGTCCACTCCACTAATTGTCTTAATTTTGTAAAATTCCAATTTAAGGAAATAAAACAAAATCGATTAGTAAAAATACGGTAAACTCTCAATTATCTGGCCTAATGAATGTAAGAGGAAGCGTGCATAATCGAAAAACACGGATAATGCAAAAATGATTTTTAAAAAAATACGTGCTTCAATTCTCGCGAACCAAAAGGTTAGAAAACAACTGCCGACTGCAAAGTAAAAGCGACTGCACTGCTGGCCACGAATAAACAACTGTGATGAAAATTGCATGCTGCTTTCCATGATATTGTCATAAAACTCATTAACATTGAAAAAGCAGTATATTTACATACTAGGATGCACAAATAAGTGAAAAACATGGATAATGCAAAAATGATTTATTTCAAAATATATGCTTAAATTCTCATTACAATGGTAACAAAAAGGTTAGAAAAGAAGGCTTTTATAATGTTCCTTTCAAAAAGTTTGTAATTTTAGTTTGTTTTGAGGACTTCTTTACACTTTCTTTCATTCATATTTTCCTGACTGCTATGACATCGCACTAATCAAAATCATTTTGTCCCATATAATCTAACAAAGTTTCGACACACTGAAGAGCCATACTATTTTTAATGCGTTCAATTTCAGTCCCTTCACTTTCATCACTGCATTCTTTGTCTCCGTCATCCTCTTTTTTTCTTTTTCTTGCGTTACTGCATTGACAGTATCCTCATCACTCATATGCTGGAATCCAGATTCAAACTTATCACAATCATACCATTCACTGAGATTCTCGCAATCCATATCTTCAAAACCATTTATTCCCTGCAGTAGTTTAATCAAATGGAGTTTGTGGTATTTACTTCCTCTTCAGAAAAACCATGAAAGTTGTCTTCAAGATCAGGAAGAAGTTTGTTCCAAGACTGAACTAGGGTCACAGGCTTCACAGAGGCCCATGCTTGAGAAATACCATGCATTGCATCTAGAAGCGACATTTTTTTCCAAAATTCCAATAACTTTTCATCCTCTTTAGCTAGAGTCTCTAGATGACCAGCCCAATATTATCACTTCATTGATGCGATCACTCCTTGATCCATAGGCTGTATTAATGCCATGACATCTGGAGGCAAGAATTTTGTGTAGATAAGACCATCATCAGAAGTTAAAATGGCTGCATTTGGATGTGAGGGAGCATTATCTAATAACAGCACTGCTTTTGGTGGTAGTTCTTCGTTGCTTAAAAAAGAACGAATGTCAGGCACAAAATTCTTGTGGAACCAATCAGTGAATATATTTCTGTCCATCCATGCACCCTTCTGGTTGTAGTAATTGACAGGCAAAGTAGCGCATTTGAATGAGCGAGGTTTTTTTGGCCTTGCCTATAACAGTAAGTTTCAACTTGTGATTGCCTGCCGCATTTACACAGCATAACACTGATTCGCTCTTTGTGTAATTTATGGCCGCGAGCATGACTTTCTTTCTGAAATGCCAAGGTTCATGTTAGGAGGCCTTTTCCATGCAAACCTGTCTCATCAGCATTAAATATCTGGGCAGGTGTCAACATCTTTTTCTTCACAAATTTTTGAAATTCTAATCGAAAGGAATCATCAGCTGATACGTTACCACTCAAGCGTTCTCCTTGAATGGCAATTTCGCGTATACCGTATCGCTGTTTGAATCGAGTAAACCACCCATATGGAGCATTAAAGTTCCCTTCTATCCCTAGTGATTCATGGAAATACCTTGCTTGCTGTGCACACATGGGACCAGAGACAGGAGTTCCATTAGCTCACTTTTGATTAAACCACAGAAGTAATGCTGCATCTAATTTCT
Organism: Tanypteryx hageni; assembly: GCA_028673005.1. Taxonomy (NCBI): domain Eukaryota; kingdom Metazoa; phylum Arthropoda; class Insecta; order Odonata; family Petaluridae; genus Tanypteryx; species Tanypteryx hageni. The sequence continues at coordinate 24,288,214 of CM054116.1, read as the reverse complement.
CGTAGGTTTTTTCATACTCTAACATTTTGATGGACCAGAGCCACTGTCAGAAACTGCAGCAAACTCCATCAATTTAGTTTTGTTTTTCTTTATATCAAGAATGGTTTGTATGCCAATACCATATTCATCTGCCAATTTATTCACAGATTCTCCTTTTTCAAGTCTCACAATTAATTCGAGTTTTTTTATAATAGGAAGAACAATTTTCTTCCGTTTTTCTGTCATTTTAACAAGGAGTGGGATAAAGGTTTACCACTATAAAAACCACAATACAATGAGCTGCACACAAGATGAAACAACACTAGGAGAATCTATAATCTGATCACCCTTACTGTGGCATACCGGTAAAAGTGCCTGCGTCACCACGAAGAAACAACTGACTGATGGAAGTCACATACTGATTTCCGGGATATTGTCATGAAACTCACTAGCATTAAAAAATCAATATCGTCTATTATTATTTATCCTATGTATTTACAAACTTATCATTTTTGCATATAGAAAATCTTTAGACATTAATATAATGGAATTATGAAAATGTTGTCTCACATTGATGAATTTCTATGCAATCAGATTATTGATAAAATTTCAAGGCATAAGGAGAGAGAGATCACGGATAATCTGCAAACCAGATAACCCGTGCATGGATAATCGAGAGTTCACTGTATAGTGAAATATTTATAAAGTTATTTTGTTTTATTTCCTTAAGACGCTTCTCATTTTAGATACTGTACCAGGACATCCAACCACCCTAGATGATCTCAGTGGCAATGTTAAAGTTGTTTGCCTTCTCCCAAATACCATCCCTATCTTGCAATCAATCGGTTAAAGTATGATAGCAGCTTTTAAGGCCTGTTACATTAGGAAAACATTTGCCCAAGCAGTCAAGATCACAATTGCTGATGAAGGAGTGCCAACCCTCAAAGAATTTTGGAGGTCTTACAATAAAAGCGAGATAATTGATAACATCTTTAGTGCTTGGCATGAGGTGAAACCTAAGACCATGAATGGGGTATGAATCAAGCTTTGAAAAGACTGTTCAGGATTTCAAAGGCCTTCATGAAGCACCTGAGACCATGCAGGGAAATATTGTTGAGCTTGGCAAACAAATTGGCTTTGATGAACTTGAGTCTCAAGACATCCAGGAGTTATGGACAGTCAAATGGAAGAACTAATCAATGAGGAACTTACGGAAATGAAGTAGGAGAGAGCTGTTGAGAAGGGGTATGCCAATGATGGTGACGAGAGTGCAGAATCTGCCAGGTTCTTGACAACTAAAGGCATGGCTGAAGCTTTCCAATATCTTGAAAGTTTCCTTTGTTACTTCTGTGACAATAGCCCAGACATAGAAAGATGCTCACAGGATGCAAGATGTGTGGAGAATATTACCTCTTGGTAGAGGCTCCTTTTTAATGAGAAGAAGAAAATGAAAACACAAATGTCTCAGGATTCTTTCTTCAGCACTAAATGTGAGAGGAATAAGTCTAGCATTCCTCAAAAGGAGATCCCCATTCCTGATGAAATAAATTATTAATTTCTTATCTTTTGGTAAGGGAAAATGCTGTACATTTTTGTTTATATAATGCATGTCTTTATATGTTTTTTATCATTTCTTTGATTTGATAACCAAAATGTACCCCATTTTGTGATTTCATTAAAATTGAGGGTAGGTTGGAAGTGCAAATTAAATTTATCTAGATTAATTTTTATGGAGAAAAATTCCCTCTCTTAATGTGGTTTCAGTTAGTGCTCTATTTTTGGGGAACCAATGGAAAGCCCTGAATGAGGGATACCTGTACCTCACATTGTTGGTCTTTTCCAATTTCTTTCCTTGCATATAAACCACATCTTCATTCTGGAAATGAAAAATTTGGGAAACGTGTGCCTTATATGTGAGTAAATGCAGCATTTATAGACACCTAGGTTTTTTATTGTCTTTTAATGTCTATTTAAAAGCTCATGACTCAGAATGATATAAATTTTAATTGAGAATAAATTATCTTATAATACCTAATTATTAAACATTGATAATTATTAAACATTGATATGTTGTTTCTTACCTCTTTTTACTCCATTATTTTTCATGTTCTCCTATTTCTCCGCTTTTTAATCTGGCAGGCTACATGAAATCCATTAACCACATGTTTAAGACCATTGATTTACATGACATCAATAATTATTTCATTAAATCTCATATTGTCTTCTAACTTGTTTTACATAGAATCTGAAATACTTGATAAAGTCTGTTCATTTCATGATGCTTAAAAACCTGCCAATAAATTTCTCAGACAAGTTGATTTTCACTCTAATGGAACAAATTTTATCAAAGAAGAAAAAAAAATTTTCTGAATCAATTTTCCAATGTATCTAACAGAATGAAGAAATAATCTTCAACTAATCATTGCTATTCACAGAACAAAGGAGTTAAAAAATACATTGAATTTCAAAATTATAAGATGGGTTTTTGGAATTCTTATCAGCTCCATGTAATTAAAGTTTATTAATAAACAATTTACTGGAATAAATCCAGTTACTTGTTTACTAATTTTGTAAATATAATCATAATAATATTAAATTTTAGGCATTGCTGTCCTACCATACCAGTGCCATCTTAGCTGTGGCTCTTGATACATTGACAATGAGGCATCGCCTACGGTCAAAGCCACAGGAGCGCCTTTCAACTTTGGCCAATGCATTGGGGAGGCTTGGGAGAAGAGCAACAGCTGTGAAGGCTGGCATTCCATTTCCATTAGCTGGCGATGGAGATGCTGGTTTTTTATTAGAAGCCTTAGAGGCTTGGGATGGACCTTTGTGGCATTCATTGTCACCATCTTGTGGTGATTTAGAAGCAGAAAGAATTTGGATGCAGTCAGTAGTGTTGCGTGGTGTTGGTCAGGAAAGATTAAAAAGGTTATTATATTTTTAATGACAATCTTCTCATAATTTTAAATTTGTTTTTCCTTCCTCAGTCACATTATTTCATTATTGTTTCCCCCGCATTCATTTAGTTCTGATTGCAGAACTTCATTACAAATGAAATGTTTCATAGTAGTAGTAATTTATTTTTTAAGAGCTTCAATGGCTATGGTCATTATGCACTATCATCAGCTGGACATATGTACACACAGAAGGGAGGAGAGAAACCTGGTGCTGGCATTAGCCTACTCTTTTACAAATAGCACCAAGGGGACCAACAGCTTAGCGTCCCTTCCAAAGGACGGAATTTTGAATTTGCATGGTCTCAAACAGCGCAAACGGGGCTGGGCGACCTCGGAAAAAATCCTACTTGCGCAGGATTCGTGCCCGCTGCCTTTTCGAGCAGCAGGCAAGTAGCAGCCAGCGTCCTAACCACTACACCACCGGCACCCCCGAAATGTTTCATTTTATTGTGCATGTTGGCCAAGTGGATGTTACTCAAATCTTTGACAGAAAAAACATTCAAATTTAACCTATGTATTTGTTCTGTTAATCTGTAATTATGTGCTTAGTTGACAGCATCATCATGCCAATTACAGGAAAACCTCGTTATTTCGATCCCAGGTAGCCTGTAATTCGAAGCTAAGAGCAGTCTCCGGCCAACATCATAGGATTTTGTGTACTTTTTAGTGTGGATTATTCGAAATACGTCTACAATGAAATTCGAAGTCATGATCTGGTCCGGTGACTCGGAAACATTTTGTTTAATTCAAAACCTTTACCCATATTGTGTGTTTAAGAGGAAAGTCCATGCATGTAAATGACAAAGGTATCGCGTTTTTTTGTCCATTTCTCGCAAACGAAATATATATTTCCCACAAACAGGTAACTTCTTTTTAAGTATTTAATAGTGAACATGAAATAAAATTGTAGATGATACAAATAGAGAAATCATCTTATCCTTGCATCACTAGACCTTCATTCCAGGTTCTTGGATTACTTCACGTATACTGCTTTATCGTAGATCTCTACCTCTTCCCTGTAAGTTTTTCAGAAAAAAACTTCAAATAAGGATAAACAAAGATGCTAGAAGCATGTAGGGACAGGAGAGATGAGGTTTCATATTTGCCCTCTCAACAAAAAAATGCCAAAAAATATAGATTTTTACCTTAGTAATTTGAGCACGATCTTCAATGTTATTCTCACTATCACTCTCTGAACTGACACTTTCTTCTGAATCTCTTTCAAGTAAGATTTCAGTCTACTTTTCATCACCAGGTATTGCTTGCATTTTTGACGCCATGATAACTTTGACTCTTTTAATCTCTTAGAAATTAATCAAAAGTAACAACGGAAAAATAATGAGCAATGCTGCCTCCGTACAGTGTAAATGTTTCACTCAGAGTGGCAAGAGAATATTTTTTGTGCGATCCAAGTGCTTCCCATATGCTTGGATCACACTTTCGGTAGCATCGTAAATATCTTTGAATGGGCTTGTTTGTGCATTGATGTCAGATAAGTGTTTCTCTCTCTCACTCTCATTATATTGTTCTCAAGAAATGCTGAACCAAGCAGTAGCCCAGATCCAAAGACCATTCCTTCTCCCTTTCCATATAGCTCTCAAATGTTGATGCATTAGAAAAAAAATATTCATCTCAAGAGTGAGAGACATCACAAAGCAGATAAACAGTGCCTACATCCCCTTCCACCACACAGTAGCTTTCATGCAGAGGTTCGGTTAATCTCAGTATTGAATAGGGGTTTTTAGAACCCACAATTCACATAACTACGCAAAAATTCAAACAAAATTTGATGTATAATATAGGTAAACAGAAAACTGTAAAAATTGCTGAATTAACCACAATAGGAAGGTCCAAGGTTACTGTTTTGAAATATATCAAAGTTTTTCAGATTTAAGAAAATTTATTGCTTAAAAAAAGAAATCGAGCAATCTCTGCAGCATACCCAGTATGCAGGACCACGTTATTTTGAGAGCACGTATATTTTATTACAGCTGTGTAATATGGATGGAAATAAATTGCAATACAATGTATGAAGTTGCCTAGAGCTAATAAAGAATTAATTAATTATTTTTGACCGTACTGATTGTATGGAATGTTTGAACGAAATTGGAGAGAATTACTACGTGATGGTTCCCATCTATTATCTATACAATATTTCACACAAGTGTTTTCCCATTCTTTTTGGCATGTATTTTCATAATCTTTTGGCTGAGTATGCGCGGTTGAAAGTCCTTTCTTCTGAAACATGGCGTAAAAGAGTAACTTGAAATACACACTGGAAAAATTGGGATGTTCACTCGAGCCTATTTTTAAACGCGGTGGTGTTCGTGAATCATGAATTAAGTGGTCTCTTAAGCTCTGTTTATGAATTCGCCATTGTAAAGTCAACAAGTTTTGTAGCAGAATGGATAGATATGATTTTACTGTCCAAGTAGCAGATCGTAAGAAATTTCGATTTTTTTTAAAGTTCATTTATTTCGAACCCGGATAATTTGAAGTGATATTTTTGTGGTCCCTTGAATTTTGAAATAACGAGGTTTTACTGTTTATGAATTTTTCAGTTAAAATAGTACTATATAAAGAAGCAGCTACGTAGTTGGAGATTTAGTCATTCTGGAGTCCCATATTTGCATTAGTTTAGATATTACCATTTTGATAATTCATATTAAATAATGTATGAATGTTGCATTCACTGTGATTCATGTTTTCTTGTGTTAGCAGCTGTGACCGCTTTACGGTTTATTGATATAAAAACATTTTGAATTCAGAGTTGGGGGACATACTAAGTCAGAGATGCTTGTCATGCACCTTTTGCACCTATTGGTAAATCTGCTATTGAACTTGAAAAGTTGAAAGTTACTAGTATCAATATATGATATCTATTAAAACTATGAGATGATATGATGCATTATCACATTATAAGATGATGTTCTTTTATTCAAAAAGTTGTCTAAGATTGATGCACATGGTTATTTACTTTCAACATTCAGCATAGCATAACCTTTTATTTCTACTCATGACACTATTTAGAATTGTCTGTATGAGCCTTTTGCATGCATATTTATTGGAATTTTATAGGTACAAAATATTTTAAATTATGAATACCATGCATGCATGCATGAAATATCTTTCTATTTGAAATTACCATCATTACAATGCATTGGAATCGTTTCTTTTCTTTGCTATGTATTTCATTTGTTTTATATTTACACAAAACTTTTCACATAAATTTTCAATCGGTTATTGTCCTTGATGTGTTTGTTTCATTGTAGGCTTAGTGCAAATGCACTTGAAAGCCCGAGTCGAACAATGCAAAAATCTGAGGTCAACAATTGAAATGTTGAAAAATCGGAGAAAATCAAATATAAACTTAAAATATGAGCAAACACGAATTAAACAACAGAATCGAAAGTAAGAATAAGAATCATTATTTCTTTTTACGTGAAATAGTGTAAATCTCGAGTCATAGTCTCGATCATAAGATATTTTAAAATGTTAAAGACTGAAGGTCTAGACATCATATTCCATGTGATTATGTGATAATCAAATGCAAAAATGATTCTTCAAAAAATTCTAGCCCTTGAGGTTCAACCAAGGTTTTAGGTATACATGAGAATATGAATTAATTTGCCATTGTTGACTCCCAGCTGTCACTTGTCATAAGAAACTTATCTCTTGCTTAGTGATGTGCTTTAAAATATACTAATTGTTTTAAAATTTTCAGCCCTACATCAATGAGGAAGAACCAAGATGGAAATCCTGCATATTCTTGTAGTACTGTTGAAGAAATGCTGAAGTTATTTCTGTATTGCTGTTCTTATGCAACTGCATCTCATGTCACGTCTACAAGCCAGCCTTGCAATGTTGGTGCACCATTCCCTCACATATTTTCTGAAGATATAGGCATTGACGGTTTCTTATATCCGAAAATGAGATCTAATGACATTGGTAAGTATCTAATAATTGTTTGTAATTTATTGTATCTATAAGGAACAAGATGAAAAAGTATACTCCTTAAATGGAATACACTGAGATTTCAAAGGTGTTCTTTATGGTAAATATGTATGAAACCGTATTGAAAGTTTGGGGAATTCTCCAATTTTTATCTCTGAAACTATAAGTCATAATTATGTGATCTCATAGTAAATGTTGTTCTCTATCCGAATAAATTTTTTAATCTATACCTCACAGATCATATAAGAGCACGGGAGAGAAATATATGGATTTTTAATTGTTGTTTTCTGAGAGAACATCTTTGCAATTGATGTAAACAAAATATGTGAAGTTTTGCTCAGGAATTTTTAAAATTTCTATCTCCGAAACCATAACTCGTAATTATGTGATCTTGTGGACTTTCTTGTAGTAAATGTTGTTCTCTATACAAATAAATTTTTAGCCTAGTTTCCAGAATGGAAATAGGCTTATAGTTTTGTCGTGTCTGTATGTCTGACTGTCCATCTCCCCCTTATTAACATTTGCACCAATAGACCGATTTTCATTACACTTGGCGGAAATCTCCTACTATTGGAGCCGAGATCCTGAGGACAGTTTTTATTGTGAATATTGAAAGTACCGGGTTCGATTCCAGGAACTACCCTTCCCATTTGATTTACATGGAAAATCTGAAAACCATTGTGTAGGGTAATTTTCTCTTGCACATTAAAATATCTTAGAATTGTAATATCGGTGCAGAATTGTACTATTCTCTGAGGAAAGTAATGAAGATTCTAATTTTTATTGTAGAATGCTAATGATCGTTCGTATTTCTTAGAGTTTTGAGTAAATACTGGTGTTTTTGTAGTTTTTATCACTCATTACGAGAGTGTTGCCATTGGAACGACTATTGTTGGACTCGGATTCAATATATTCTAATACCTATGAACGTTATTTTTGCCGCACAAATATGCATGATCAATTTAATATTCCGTTTGAATGTATTTGTAATATTTTATAATGCTAAATTATGAAATTTGGGAGCACAAAGAGCAACATATCCACAGTGATTTTAAAGCTATTAAAGCCAATATATGTAAGTATTAAATAAATGATTAAATGGAAAGTAGGCATCATAAGTTCCATTTGGATCATCTTGTTTAATCTATACCTTACTGATCATATTAGAGCTAGGAAGAGAAAAGTAAGGTATTGTTGCTTGTGCCATTTAATGAGATATGAGCATAAGCTTATTAAAGTAATTGTGTAAAGTGGAAGTTCTAATTGAAAGATTCAGTTCAAAATCACAATTGGGTGATAAATTTTAATAATTTAATAATAAATTTTAATTTTCCATATGCAGAATTGACTCTAGTGACAAGAATTTTTTTATAACTGAAACTGATTTATACTGAGCTAATCTTTTTGCAACTTTGAAAACTGAGTCCCTGCAGAAGTTGGTATTTTAGTTACTTAAATTCTTAAACACCTTGTAGCCACCCTGAGATTGTTTTACTTTTTCTCTTTCTCAAGTACACATATTCATAATCAGTAAAACTTGCCTCAACACAAGGTTATGGTATCGGACAGTGATGTCCAATAGAATTTTCATGCTCGCCACAATTGTGGCAAATGTAGCACCATTTTTGCCAGGTTATACAAAGTATTATTTTATATTTATAAATAGGACTTTATAGAGGGTTAGAATGATACACAATAATATTTTATATTATTTCTTATTCAAATCAATGTGATACTTTACATTCCTTTTCCAACTACTACATTATTACATTGTAGTAGTAAAGTAAGCAGAGCATCAATTTGCCCTCCATCAACAGTCTATTTGCCACATGTGGCAAGTCTATCAGTCACCACTGGTCTAGAAGAACATTGTGTTATGAGAATCTGCGTTGTGGGATCATTTATGGGAAAATTGGGGTTAGGTTTCAAGACGGAAAAAATACTCTAAAAATAATGTTTGCAAAATAAAATAATAACTTTGTTTATAATTTCTTGCAAATATATGTAGTATGTAAATTAGTGCTGCACAGCATTATGATGCTTACTCAGTTTACTAATTACATTTAAGATTATATAATTCAAAATAGAGGCCCATTGCAGTACTTCCTGGAAACAATTCGGGAACCTTGCGTGAAGTGACCCTATGTGATAGGGTCTATAACAAAGAATTGTGACATGGTGTTTTTTGTTGAACCACTTTTATTACCCCTCTCAAAATAATCATATAGTTAACGCCATTTTCACAACCAAAAACACATACATAATTTAGACCCACTTCCTGGTAAACAACATTTTTTGTTTTGTACCGTTTCTGATGGTACAGCAAATCATATGTTCTGTGGTTTATTTAATATTAAGTAATCACTATCAATGCACTGGCCATGCGTTAAATATTTTGCTTAATTATCAGAAGAATTTAATTACAAACATTATCAAAAGAGGTATCCCCGATTTACGCGAGAGTTGCGTTCCTGGAAATCGTCGTGTAAAGTGAAAATGCGCAAATCGAAAATATTTTTCCGATTGAAAATAATGTAATAGGCATTGTTTACGTTACTGAGCAGATATATTCAACTTATTAACATCTTTAAATTTGATTTAATGAGCGTTTTAACCCCCCACAATGTTTTTGATGTGATATGGCGTCCTGTGCAGCGTCCACTTTTACAATTACTAAATTTTTTTATTCGTTAAGTTTCTGCCATGTATCACAGAGTTATTGAAGCTCCTTCTATCAGTGAACTTCCAATACAAATATATTCTCTTCACACAACTATGAATATTTTTGCACAAAAAAGTGGGTTCAAGTGCATTATTTGTGCAAAGAGGAGAATAAGAAAAGAGATTGTACTGCCGTGGGAACTACTGGAGAACCCTGCTCTGTCGTACGATGCAATGAATGGTATCATTGCAGGGACAATATAGGTAAAAAGTAGAGGGGCAAGAATCTATGAAATATTTAATAAATAATAAACTATTAAGAGCACATACTGTGCGCATAATGAATAGCATAAATGCAAATACGAGACGTGAATATTGATAAATGGTGGTAAGAATAAAATCCTGTTAAACTGAATATGTGATGTGTACCTAAATCGGAAAATGGTCGTAAAAACAAAATCGTGTATATGCGAAAACGCGTAAATTGGGGGATACCTGTATGTTAATTTGCATTAAACTGCCCAATAAAATTTGCAAACAAAACAATATTTTCAATGTATGCATGAAATATCTTGCTATTTGAAATGTTAAGTTGTCCATTATTACAATGCAATGGAGTCGTTTCTGACTTTAAGTTTCTTCGCTATGTGTTTCATTTGTTTTATATTTACACGATACTTTTAGCATAAATTTTCAATTTGTTATTGTCCATGCATTTGTTTCATTGTAAGCTTAGTGCAAATGCACTTGAAAGTCCGAGTCTAACAATGCAAAAATCCGAGGTGAACAATGACAGCTATCCTAACCTTTTTGAAATGTTGAAAAACCGGAAAAGGTTGAATATAAACTTAAAAAGTGAGCAAACACAAATTAAACTGCAGAATCAATGGTAAAAATAAGAATCTTCATTTCTTTATACGTGAAATGGTGCAAATCTTGAGTCAAAGTCTCAATCGTAAGACATTTTAATATGTTAAAGACTAAAGGTCTACACATTGTATTCCAGCCAATTACATGTTAATCAAATGAAAAAAGAAATCGATCCTGTTATAAAATCCATGTCTTTTCTGGAGACAACTACCCACTTAAAATCTGCAAGAGTTCGTGCTGAGTATTTGGACAAAAGATTCGTCGAAATCGAACCGGCTGTTCTGAATTTATTTGCATTCATGCTGGGAGGTGACATCACTCGAGGCTTCAGACACAGGCAGACAGGGACACAGCAGTTATAATATGTAAGATATACTCACCATATAAGTCTGCCTATTTCTTTCACTTAAGAAATCTTTTTTGAAATCCTCAGACTATTTGATGTCCTATACAGTTAAAGTTTTGAAGAAAACGTGGAAGTAAGTGTCTCAATAATGTGTAGCTAATTTGATGATCACGATATCTGTAAGAATTTCTTAATGTTCACATCACATCTATAAAACATCCCGGAACAATTTTTGCACACAGCTTTCTTTTACCCAAAACCTCGGTCATAATTTGGTAACAACTGTTTTTGCTTATGTTCAACTTATCTGCTAGTATTTGGACTGCAATTCAGCTATTTTGTTAGAAAACTTTTGTGATTCAATCAATGTTTTCATCAGAACGTGCAGTGGAAGGGTAGTTCAAATTGCAATCATCTCTAGCCTAAAGTATTTTTTAATGTTCCCTTATTGCTCGTCCAACCCCACACATCAGCTGACCAAGAGAAGTGGGGCAGGCATCAATAGAAAAACATGCTGCACGTGCTGTTGGAAATTGAATCTACTTTATACTTATACAAGTAGTTGGTGCTTCCATTCTGCAAGCATTGCATATCACCTTGAAAATACATTACTTTTTTAGAAAGATATTTCATTATTAGAAATATTTTTTAATTCAAAGGTTTGCACCTCTGCACAGATTTCGTTCTTTTTTTATGGGACAATATTGCAGTAAAAGCAGTCCCTGAAATTTGCAAATTTTAGAATATTGTACGTTTTATATTGTGGAGTACTAATGCCACACATTTCTGCGAAATTTTTAAGTTGCAGCACATCTAGAAATGAAATAACATTTATCTAATTGTTTAAATTTTAAAAAATTTTAACTGCTGAAATGGATATTTTCAAATGTTTATTTATGCCTTTGCACTAACTTCTAAATAACTAAAAAATGTCAGCTCCCTAGCTTGTCTCTAAGTACCTATACATTTATCTATTTGTTTTAACTTGAAGAATTTTTAGCAGACAAATTAATTAATAGATCAATAATCCCTATTTCATTATTTTACTAATTCTACCTTTACAAAAAATTTTAGCTTCATATAACAGTCAGAAATACATAAACTTGAAATAATTTTTTAAACAATTGCGAATTTTTAGCGGCCGCATTGTTGAACTCTTTTGAGATTTTCTATTTTCTTAGTCGGTGATGTGCCATTTTTGTAAATTAATTTTGGGTGCTTGCCAATAAGCTGGTTAAAAGGTATTTTGAGTGTTGCTAGATGGCCGCAATACCTATGGAATTGGTATTGTTTTTGCTTATTGTGTCATGGGTTCAACTCCAGATGCCCCGGAAAATCTCCCATAAGTTAGCATGGGGAAAAGTTATTCCAGTGTGTAGACCAATCTAAGAGGAATAGGGAGCTGAAATTTAGCACGATTATAGAATTTTGCTCACAACCAAACAGAAAAATCGAAAATTTCAAAATTGTTACTTTTTCGGGGTTGTTTTTACCCCGTTTGTACGTTAAAGTTTAATAATTTTTATCTCAGAAACTATAAGTTGTGGGTATGAGCTCTTGCTAACATTTTGTAGCAAATTCTATGTAGAAAAAAAAAACAAAAATCTTGAAAAGGTTCAACAATGCAGTCACTAAAAATTCACAAATGTTTAACCCCTTAACTGTTTCAATTCTTACTGCTTTCTCTCCAGTCCCTGTTCTAATTCATGCCACTACTTAAACTTTAAATCCAGGGTTTGGATAGAAGTCAATAATTTTGTTTCTTTTTAAAATAATTTATTAGAACAAATTGTTAATTACTTATCAATAGTTACACATTATTTTTTAAATAATAGCATTTTAAGAAAGTAAACTAATATTTTTTGTGTGTGATATATCTTGAAGCACAGTGCTGCACAGAGTCCTACATCACACTCAGCATACTGGTATCATGATTCTTGTCTTTGTCACTTGCACAATATTCAGAATCACTCGCAGAACTGTCACTATCTGAATCATATTCACTATACTCTAATAGGTATTCTTCATCACTATCATCATTTTCTTCACCTAATAGCATAGTAATTTCATCGATACTCAGTTTACGTTTAATGGAGGCTGCTATCATAACTTCACTACTTATGGAATGTAAATTTGTTCCTCTTTTCTAAAATTTGTGTCTATATGAAAAAAGTCAGTAATAGTGTCCATGTGTCCCAAAAGAGGGACAGGTAATCATCGCAGACCTAGATATTATGGCAAAAACAAGCAATATGGAAAGGTCTGCATCGGTGCTTAATATTACATCAATAACAGAGTGAATATGGAGTGAGATGATGTAATATTATGTCAAAAACAGTTAAGGGGTTAAACAAATTTTTATGTATTTTCGAATGTGCTACGAAGCTGAAATTCTTTTGAAAGGTAGAATTTGTAAAAATAAACTAAATAGTGATTATAGAAATTTGGATATTTTAATTTGCTTGACTGTTAAATTTCTTAAAATTAAAAAAATAGATACATGTTTAGGTACTAAGGGGCAAACTAGGGTCCTGAAATTTTAAAGTCATTTAGAGCTTAGTGCAAATGCACAGATAAACATTTGAATATCTCCATTAAGTTATTATTGCAGCCATTAAAAAAATTTTAAATTGAACCAGTTACATAAATATTATTTCACTTCTAGATGCGTTATAACTTGAAAATTTTGCAGAAATGTGTGACATTAGTATCCCACAAAGGAAAAAGTATAATAAAATTAAAATTGCAAATTATAGGGATTGTTTTACTCCAATATTGTTACATAAGGAAATCAGTGCAGAGGTGAAAAAATATTTCTAATAATGAAATATCTCGCTAAAAAATTAATATTTTTCCAAGGTGAGATGAAATGCTTGCAGAATGCAAACACCTTCTACTAGTGTGTGTGTGTGTGTATGTTTATGTATCACCGTAAATACCCGCGTATAATGCGCACTTTTTTTCGAAATGTTTGAGTTAAAAATTAGGATGCGTGTTTTGTGAGGGTACATAATCTTCCTGTTTTCATTTGACCCCATATTTCCACAATTTCGGCACATTAATTACTACCCGGGTATCCTCATAATTTTATTGGTGATTTTTACGAAAAGTAAGATAGATAATAGTTAAAATTTATTAACTAATTCTATAAACATACATTAATTAGATATGAAAAGAATGAATTCAATATTTATTCATTTTAAAAGCCAAGAAATTCTTCGTCACTGGACCATGCTTCTTCGATGTTGTTATCGCAATCGTCATCTTATGCTTAACGTCACCCTACACCGGCGCCCGGCCTGGTGGTGAGGTACTGGTACTACTTACAATTAGAAACAATGGCAGCTGATGCCTTTGAGTACGCTGGGAGCTGATGCTTCTTGTAGAAATAAATCAAGTTATTGTTTCCTACTTTTCTCTCAGCATCCATGTGTGATTTATTCATGGTTCTTAGAGTCTGTAGTTAATTATGGTTCTTTGCTATCGTTTTTACGTGCTGAAGAGTGTTCTTATAAGGTTAAAACTGAAGGTTGGGCGAACCAATCTACCTCAGGCATGACTAAAACATGTAAAAAAACTTCGACAGGATTATCGTCGTTCAATTTATTAGCTCAAACAATGTCATATTCCATACTATGAAATTAATATAATTGGATTATTGTGTATATCCTAATATCACCTTGTAAGTAGACAGAGTATGTAATGATTGAGTTAGCTGACGTTCTTTTGGAACGTTATTCGAAAATTGCACTTTCGTTATGTTACCAATACATAATACCAATATTTCGATCATTGCTTTAGACCGCGTTACACCATCTACTTTATTCTGAAATGGTAACGCTAAAAAAAATCTGTTCGTGCTATACTTGGGTATATAGAAAAATCATAGATTACGAGGCTGAAAACCTCCCTGCGCGTTATACGAGGGTGCGCGTTATATGCGGGTATTTACGGTATATATATAAGGGTGGCAACAAGGTGTTGAAGGATGCCCAGTGGACACTTACCATGTTGGTAAGCTGCTGGGGGTGACGAAGATGCTCTGGAAAATCTTCCATAAGTTAGCATGGGAAAAAGTTATTCCAGTTTGTAGACCAATCTAAGAGAAATAGGGTGCTGAGATTTTGCACAATTATAGAATTTGGTCACAACAAACCACAAAAATGAAAAAAATTTAAAAAGTATTAATTTTTAGTTGTTTTAACCCCATTTGTACATTAAAGTTTAATAATTTTTATCCTGGAAACTATAAGTAGTAGGAACGAGCTTTTGCAATCACTTTGTAGCAGATCTTATTCTCTGTATGGATAAATTTTTTAATCCATACCTTACTGATCATATAAGGGCAAGAGAATGAATTTCCGATCGCTATATGTATTTTTAACAATTATTACATAATAATTTTTATCTCGAAAACTATTAATTGTAGGTACGTGGTATCCGACTTAATCACTGACAACTTGTAACAGAAATTGCTTTTAACTTTCGTCTTTTTTAGAATATTATTGTACTCTTGTATTAATTTAACTCCTCGTTCAGCCACATCATTTACTACAGGTAATTTTTTCAAGATTTGGAATCCTTCTGGTAATCACCTCTTCCTTCCCATCCATCAGGGTCTGTCTCAAAAAAGTGATGAAATTTTAAATCCAGAAAAAAAGTTCAATGTTCACGACGATACGAAGCCAATAAATCCTTTACTTCTCTTGGGCAGCACAAGATCTTTTTAACACTGATATCCTCTGATTCCTCAAGTGATTTTGTTGTCTCTACCATTTTCAATTTCGTTCCTTTGGCACGTGAGAATCAAAAAACCCAAGAGCAACATTCTCAGTGTCTGCAAAACTTATTCAGGACTGCACGAGAAATGTCAGAATCTGGATACTCTGCCATTTTTTTAAAGCAAAAATCATTAAAAGGTGCTTCAATAGCAACATGGGCTCTAAACCAGGCTTCTACATAAGAATGACAAAAAAAATGATTGTCTCGAAAAGCTCTTTCTTCCGTTTCCTGAAGATGAAATTGATTTTGAAACAAATATTTTTAAACTATATATTGCTTTTGACATCCATCTTGCATGATGGAAAGCTCCAGGATATCAAAAGGATATGCTGCAAAGTGGAATAGCTCCCAGAAATATAACTGTTAGCTCCAATAACTCCCTATAATCCTCTCTACACTGTTGGTCTTTTAGGGAAGTCATACAAAATTCAAGTCTCATTCTGGATAATTTCTACAGCTGATTTCACGAATTTGTCCGTTATTCTGATTTCAAATTTTATTTTGTCAACATTGGACCACGTTTCTTGAAATCTTTTGAAAATTGGTATGTTTGGACCAGATGTAGGTAATCTCAATTTTACATCAAACACACCCCTCAGCACTAATTCCAAAATATGTCATCGACAGGGCAGATAAAGAAGATCACGTTCCATCAACTGCTCCAACACAATGCAAGCTCCATTTAGGTGACCAGTATTTGAAGCTGTGGTGTCACAGCATATAGCTTGGACTTTATCTGCAACACCCCAATCTTTCAATGTCTCAAAAACTGCTTCTGCCTGTTCTTCCCCAGTTCCAGCTTCAAGCTTCGGCACACCGAGCAATTGTGTCTTTTCCTCAAATGAAACTACTACTGGCAATTGATCAACATTCCCCTTTCAACTTAATTCGGAGATAAGTTTTCCATCCCAGTTCACAACAAGGTATTCCATTTTCAGTAAATAAAAATTTTGTTGAAATTCTTTTGTCTTTTCTTCCCGAAATTGTTTTCTTAAACACTCTAAAGAAGATCTGTTTATTATTAGTTTTGAACCTAAGGCTTCAGCTATTGATATTATTATGTGCACTGCGTCACGATCACTGATTTTGCATTTGTCTAATGCAGCTAGGAATTTTGTATTCATAAATTCTGATGAGCCTCTTCTCCTGACATGAAAAGTTGCTGCACCAGAAGGATCCATTTCTTCTTCCATTGCTTCAAAAACATCTTCATTTGAACTATTGGAACTTGAAAATTCCAGTTCTTCAAATTTACCTGAAAAAAGAAAGGAAATAAAGGTTATTTTAAATTTTGAATAAAATTTAAAATAATCTTTATTTTTAATTACTATTTCTATTTTAATTGAATTTTTTTCATTTATTTCTTGGGAAAATTTTAAGACAAATAAGCATAAAAGAGGCTTGGGGAATTGTCTGGTCTAATGTGCTACCAATAAAATGTTGAGTGTCTTGACAGCAGTGATGAGCACAGATCCATTCACATGGGCCCTTCAGTTGCATAATTATAAGGATTATTTTTATGTATTCATTAAACTTTAATCAAAAATACTTAAAGACAACACTTCCAAAACTATGGTAAACAGAATACTGCTAAATCGCACAAGTCTTTATGATTTATATAATAAAATATTATACTTAGTTAACCTACCTAACCGCTCCATGCATGCACTCTTTTCCTTCATTCTTCCAACCTCTGCAATTTTGTGTTTGCTCTCCTCTCTTGCATAGCCAACTTGTAATCACATCCAAGCATGCAACCCGGTCTTCCTTTCTGCCTTAGTGTTAACAGGAATTGCCTATCCTCTTCAAGATGAATCATGTCTAAGGCATTTGCATAAGAGATATCATCCAATTTGTCAACAAAATTGTCCACCTTTTTCTTTTGTGTTGCCGATGCTCTTTTCAACAACTTTTCTAAGTCCCATCATTTCTGGTACAATGTCTCTAGTTTTGATATACAGTGTTGCTCCTCTCTAATAGGAATTCGATTTTTTTCCCAAAAAACTGCTGTTTCTTTAATTGCCAACATTGCACTTTCACGTAAGTGAGCACGAAGTGTAACATGTGATGACGACGATGCAGCCATTTTGCAGTAAAACTACTTTGAAAATTACGAATGCAACACACATAAATACATTGGAATGAAAGCACTCTCAGATGTCTCATTGTCAGCACCACATTATTAACACAACTTCTGATGCATAAACCCGAGCGAACTTGTCAAATGGCAAGAAATTCTGTATATATGCACTCTCTTATAAAAGTGTTTCCATTGGTTCTACAGACTGCCTTTAAAAATTATACATTGTATGCAATCTATTACGGAGGCATCTTCGCCATCGCTACTACGTATGGATTTTTTTTGCTTTCTCAGAATTGAAACGCAATTATCGTGAAAACGGTTGAGTGCATAAAGAAGCTTCACATATGAAAATTGTAAGAAATTAAATGTTCTTTCAAGAAATTCTATCACAATTTCAATAAAAGCTTTTGTTTTTCAGATATTACCCGACATTGGTTTAAAAGTTGATAAATCCAGAAAAATAATGGAGTAAAACAATTACTAATATTTGAAATTTTAAGAATATTATACATTTCACATTTGGTTAATAATGTCACACATTTCTGCCAAATTTTAAAGTTGTAGCACATTTAGAAGTGAAATAACATCTAATTGTTTAAATTTAAATAATTTTTAATGGCCGCAATAAGAATTTCATGGGGACATTGAAATGTTGATTCGTTTATATAGACTAAGCTCTAAATAACTTTAAAATTTCAGCTCCATAACTCGCCCCGTAGTATCTAAACATTTACCTATTTGTTTAAAATTTAAATATTTTTAACTGCCAAACAAATTAAAATATCAAAATTTGTATAATCCCTATTTCGTTTTTTTATAAATTCTACCTAATAAAAACTTTCAGCTCTGTAGCACATTCGAAAATACATAAACCTTGAAAATTTGTTTAAACAATTTCGAATTTTTAGCGTTGAACTTTTTAATGATTTTTCGTTTTTTCTAGTTGGTTTTGCGCATACCAATAAAAAAATTTCGAGTCTACTACTCTTCTGGAAGTGCCTAAATATTAGGATCCTCCTATATTTATGTTATATGTTATTATATCAAATCCTTAAAGCAAACATTCCACAATATCTATCCACAGAGTTTATCACTATTAACACAATTCATAAATCATAAATAACTTGACATCGGCATGAACAATAAGCTCAGAATGTGGAGCTTGCAAGTCTTCCAGAAATACTTGCAGAAGTTGTTTATTGAGTGGCTTCGATGAAAGATAGTTAATGAGCTTTACAATAGTTTAAGACAATCAAGGTTATTTTTTCACTTTTTAGCCCGTTGCAAAGTATTTCTACATGAAATAAGCAGTGATAAGCACAAAATCAGGGATCCTCTCGTCCACATCAAATAAGAAACCACACCTTGGTTTTATTCAGTTGTGGAGGAAGCACCATCAGTAACAACTGAAACAAGCTTAGATAGATCAACATTATTGCATGTTAGAAACTGTATAAGTGTTTCATAAACATCCTTTCCTGTTTTACCAGTAAGTGGTAATACGCTCAAGAAATGTTTTTCAGTTCTTGCATCACTTAGTATAAATTGTACGAAACACATGAACTGAGAGGCAGAACTAATATCAGTTGATTTGTCAGAAGCCAAGGAAACATAAGTACACTGAGCAAATTTAGCCATCAGTTGTTATTTTATGAATCCTGCAATTGAATTCACAGGCCTTTATGGTTTCACTTCTCACTGGGATATTTTGAGTAGATTCTTTTAGCAGTTGCCCTAGGTTTTCCTGCGTAGCTCTAGTTAAAATTTTCATAGTAGATACTATACACTCTTTAACCCTACAGTGGTCGCACATGTTACAGTAACGTGTTTGGTCGCATGGGGTGTAAAATACATCTCTGTGAGAGAAAGCTTCTTAACAAAAGAAAATTGATTTTCAATTGTAGGTTTCTATTATTTTAAACCATTTTGAATGTGAATCAAATCTGCAAACTCTTTTATAACAAATTATTCTCTATAATCTTATTTATAATTTCTCAAGTGTCTGTTTGTCCATCTCTCCCCCTCTGTATCTCAAGAACCATTTGTTGTAGAGAAATGCTGTGAACACAATTTTGTTTCTACTGATTAGAAAAATCACAGAAAAACTATTTTCATGGGCATTAGCATCTTGGGATCGATTTCAGAATATATTTTACGTTTTAACATAATACTGTATCTCAAGAATCGTTAGTCATATAGGATTGATGTAACCAGAGGTGGATGGTGGATTTTCGGGGCCCTGGTCTATTTTTTTGGGACCCTCAATATAAACATAATAAAAGAACAAATAATAATAATAGATTATAACAATAATAATCGCACATCTTACCCAGTAGATGGGCCTGTTGTCAGGAGCAAAACTGCTTTTTCTAGCAGCTCCTGTCAAATCCGTCACATTGTTGCTGATAAAATTGACTGGTTTGGCATGGAATAATACAGAATTATTTGGAAAATAATTTAATGTGTGATTTAACATGCTAAGAAAAAATTAGAGTATAATGAACGGTACCAAAATATAGAGAACTTTTTCATTTCAAATTACAATTGTATGTATCGTATGCAATATTAAAAAACAACCAAGTGATTTTTGGGGGCCCTTAGACAACCGGGGCCTTGGGCTACAGCCCAATTAGCTCATATATAGATCTGCCCCTGGAATTAACTGCCATTTCCTTTCTACTTTTCTACAGCAACGAAATCTAAAACATCCACATCAATTTATTAAAATATTGCATAATAAATGGAAGCATATTTCCAAATTGTAACTGGAAAAACTGAAATACATACCATTGAAGGATGTTGAAAAAATCGAGAATAAATAGTGTAGATACAAATTTACTGAAGAGAATATCCCTTGACATTACCATTTCTACTCTTTGAAGTGGCTCTGAATAAAAACTGAAACAACATCTGGATGATATATAAATTCATTATTACAGTGTTGAATAGGGATGTGGAAACTGATATTCATTTGAAATTTGCAGCACGGTGGCACCGTCATTATAACATCTGCAGAATTCAACAAAATATGATACTAGTACTGAACTTCCTTTATAAAAAGTTTCTAAAAAGTATTTTGTGAAGGTAAACAAGAAACAAGAATGATGAAATTGATAATAAAACAATACCTGAGAAAATTACGATGGGATGTAAATTAAATCCTGTGTGACCACTGTAGGGTTTACAATTTCACCACATCTATATGGCATAAAATGCTTTGCGATAATATTTGATAGTTGGTAATATGTATAAATTACCACGCAAAGCAGAAATGTTTTTTTTCCTCTCTTCAAATTGTTTTCCTACTCTCGAAGTTTAATATCTCTAACAGTGAAGAATCTCGGATACTCTTCAGAAAATGTTACATGGTGTTTGGTATATTGCCTTGCGAAAACCAGATAGCATTTTCTGGCATAGTAAACACAGCACTCCGGATTTTTTATCCTTTTGTACAACAAAATATTCTTCCTCCCATGCGGATTGAGAATAATAACTCTTTTGTCTTTTAGATCTTGAAATTCCTGTTGTATTTCATTCCTTACGATGTTGAAGGCTGCGCATTATCTGAGTTTTTGTTGATATTTTTCTCTTTAAGTTTAAAAAATTTTCCATATTTAAGAATCAGAAGTGAAACAAAATAAATGTTTTCTCAATGATAAGAATAACTAGACACGATTAAATTGAATGATGGATTCGGAGAACTTCAAAGGCATAAGCCAGGTGCATACACCTTTTTCACTGACGGGACAAGTTTCAATATCAGAGACACTGGGCAGATCGGAATTTAATTAATGCAAAGTTATTCTTAATAAGGAAGCTTGAGCTTATATTTTAGATATTGTTTCTAAAACTTAACTTTTCAATTTCACTGGATATAATTTTTGAATTGGAAGGATTACTCAAGACTTGATGATATGCTTAGTGTATAGTAACGGCAGATTCCTAATCTCTCGAGAAGTGCTGCTGCCAGTGACTAGGTGTAGAGTTCTAGAATGAGCCAAGTGTGTATTGAAAATATGGAAAATCCTAGCCAATACGGGACAGTTTGCAGCCCTAGTGGTACCCATCCCTTCTAACCACTTCTCCTGGAGTTGATGAATATGAACCTTGGGGACAGAGATCCCACAGTAGAGCCAGGGAAGTTAGTGAGTGTTTACTCCAAGAAAGCTCTGTGTGGGACGTATTGAGTATTGAAGGATATCACGCTCCTTTTCATCTGTTTTAAGACTAGGCCAAGAGGACAGGGGGTTCATGTAATACGTTGCGTACTTTGTGGAATTTTCTCATTTAAAGATATTGCATTTTTCTTGCTCATCACAAAAGAATGAAATAATAGTTTTACTCGTAACAGTCTTATAAAGAGTAATTTTTTATACAACTTGATTGGGAGTGCTCGCGAGCACTACTGCTCGACTATCTGGAGAGCACTTATTGAGTGACAAGAGCACTGTTATGCTCATGAGCACCTGGTTGTAGACCTGTCTTAAAGTGTACTTATATGTTTTTCTAAGTTTTTATGTATAACTGTTTATGTGTATTCCAACCTGCCTCCCTCTTCACATCCCCTCCCTCTTCACATCCCCTCCCTCTTTCCCTACATTTATATAGTCGTTTAGATAAGCAAAAGAATCCATACTAAATGCCAGTCCCATTAGGATTGTGTAACTATACAAACTATTTTTCCTCGAAAAAACATGTAATTTTGACGTTAAAATCGAGCTTGAGGACTGATCCAATGTGCATTCGAATATTCTTTGTAGGAAAATAAATTTTTATTCTTTTAGGCATTCTTTGGTTCAAGTCCTGAGTTTTTACAATGATTATAAGTAATTATAAAATTGTAACAAAAACAGCTCAGCTCTTCGTCTGTTATTCAACTAGAGAGAAAATATGCTCCTGGAATCGAATCCCTGACATTACTGTAGACTTTGAACCATCTAAAATTTAAAGGAGTAAGGCCAAGTAAATCTTGGATATATGATTCGAATTGGAAATATTGTTCTCAACCTATTAGCGTTTTGATAGATGAAAAAATTAGTGTTCATGACACTTGGATTTTAAGCAAACAATATAGTAGGTTGTACATGAAGATATTATTTTTAAGGTAATTTTAAGTATTTATTTATTTTTTCAAAATGAAATTATCATAATCCTGACTTCTTTAATGGATCTTCCTGTGTTTTCTCTTCAATTCTATGATTTCAGGAGTCTCCTCAATACCGGTCATAGCTGGACTTCACAGCTGCCGTTCAGTTGGCACCATGCTTGAAAGTTTGCATTCTGAGGCTTCACGATTACGCATTGGTAAACTTCATGGATTTGGAGAAGCAGGGCTTGAAGAAGATGAATACAAGGAATGTATTGCACAGCTGTCAGATTTCCGGGAGTGTTATCATGAGGAATTTGATGTTTGAATGTCTCTGGTTGAGTGATCAACTAATTTTTAAATACAGTATCAAAAGCTGGAGGTTAAGAAATCATGGTGAATTTCCACATGATTATTTTAATTTGAGGAATTGATAGGAGGAAATTGGGTTAATTCAGTCTTTAACATAGTTTAGTCAAATTTGATGTCACTTGTATGCTCTTCCATAGGTGTTTAATGAGAAAATAAAACTATGCCTTAATAAACAGATTTTCTTCAGCTTCACTATAAAATCTAATTTAGATTTAATTACTGAAATGAGATACTTTATCTTTAGATGCATAAATTATTGTAATGCACAAAAACTTGTTATATCGAAGTAATTTTAATTGTGTTTGTTTAATTTAAAAGGTTTAAGTAAAATGTATTATGTGATTAGGAATATGGACTGACGAACCAAAAATTTCAATGCCTAAAAATTGTAACTTATGAACTTTGTTATGCCTTTTTACATTTTGATGCTGTTGAGCTGTTTTTATACAAGATATTGCTGTTTTGTTAAAATTTTAGAGCTTTGGTTAAAACAATTTTTGACCAACAATAAATTACTTCGGCAGGTGAATAGGAGTAACTGGTTTTATCAAGATCCAATTCCAACAATTTTGCATTTTTGTCAACATTCTCCTAACATAGTTCCTCATTAATTAAGCTTTGAAAATTTATCAAACTTTTAAACGCTTTAATTTTAGCATGTATGGTTTTGATAACTTCTATGCAAAAGTTTGGAAAATATTAATGTATTTTATTGCATTATTTGCTTTTAATTAATGTCTTTTTGACCAAATATCAGCCACAGCCACGAAACTGCATATATATCATGGCAATAGATGTGCTAACTCAATTTTATGAGTTTGTAAATTAAGGATCGTAATCCTGACTAGTTGACTGATTTTGATTTGTTATCATGTTTTTCTCTTGAGAACTTAAGCAATTACTATATATATTACTTTATATTTATGGAGTTAACATTTTCATTATATCTTTATTCCTTTCTAATAATTTTCCTAGGCAATCATTTGCAGGCATTTAAACCTAACAATGTTTTGTAAAATTAAAACTATAGAAGTTTAAGTTCTAGAAAACGATATTGATCTCATTTAGATTTCCTTTCAACTAAATATTTAGTTTTCATTGTAAAAATATTTTATGAATTATGATTTTTTAAATATTTGTAATAAAATGTTGTTAATATAATTATGGCAGTGGCCTTTATAAATAGTTATTAGGTTTTACAATAGGTTGTGATTCATGCTGAAGTTGCATTTTCAGTTGGTTATATTTTGATATTTCATTTATTTGCACAATATGGACTTGATATTATTAATGGCCCATGTAAATTATCTGTTCTAAAGGCCTGGGAGGCAGGCAGGCTGGCATGTCACTGCCAATCTATTCATGATGTGAAGAATCAAATTAAATTTAAAGTGGTGTTAAAGATCTCAAATGAATGACTAAAATTGTCATGTATAGTAATTAAGGTTTTAAAATAGTGATTATTTTATTGTATGAAGTGGTGTAAATAACATATGATGAGCGAATTAATATTTAAGCATTTCTTCAGAGGTACTTTGTATAATGCTGGAGGAAGGTTAATTGATCATGATAACAGCTTCAGACCATTTCACTTGTATAATTTTGTGTGTAAGGATGAGTGAATGTATCAATTTATCGTGGATATGTGCCTTCACATCTTTTTTAACCATCAAAATTTGTAATGATCTGTATTTAACATTGCATATCATTCTTCTGTCAACCTCAATCCACTATATTGACAATTATATATATACTTTGATGCATTAATTTATTTTACAGCTTTTAAACTTCTTTGTGGCTTATGAAATGTACATTAAATGAATTAATTTCAATGTTGAGATGGTTATAATTGATCACTTTTATTTCTGAGTTGGTACGCAGCAATTTTGAAGACGTCTAGTCTATATTTCTTATTCCTGTATAACTTGCATTTTTTTTATTTATTTAGTATACCTATGTGCTTTATAGTATTTCATGTTATGTAATATGTAAGAATGTATTTCAACTTTTTGTAATCAATATTATTTCCAATTAATTTTGTTTGAATTCATTGTTAACGTCTCAATGTTTTTGTTGATCAATTTAATTTAAATTATTTTTATCAAAACTTGTTATAATGTAATACTTTATTGATTATAACAGACACCTGCTAGTGGCTTACAAATGTTACTTCACAAATTAGGAGACATCTCTATGATATAAATTGTATATAGGACTATTGTATATTTTTAGGACAGACATATTGAAATGGAAGTTTCTCATTAAATGTTATGAATTTGATCCTGTCATTAAAGCATTTTATCTTGTAGATGCATAAACAATTTTGCTGTGTAAGATCCCATGTCTTATAAACTATCTTGTAACAAATAATGTTTTACAGGGCAATAAATATACATTTCCATGGCCGAGTGGCCTAAATTCAAATTAGGATTAGTAGTTGATGTTTCAGCCAGGGTATTGATTCAAGTCAAGTGATCTGGATTTGTGCCAAATTTTTCAGTATGTATTTATGTTATGCAATATTAGTTAAATCTTAAATGGTAATAGTTGAGGTTCATTCTATGTTTATAAAACAATTTTGTATCCCATATTCTAAAATATTTTATACCAAATATGTATAATTGGCATTTTTGCCATTGGATTTTTTATAACTAGAATTAGCTATTTATTTTATGTTCGTATTAGTGAATTTATGTTAGCATAAAAGTACAGCTGCAGCTTATTTGAGTCAGGTGATCATTTCTGTTTGATCAGAAAATTACAGTATTGTCACTTTATTAAGATTTTAAGTTTTGCACATGTAATTCAATCAGCTCAAAATTATATTAATTTAGTTTCATAAAAAAATTATGTAGAAAGATCAGTATATTATAAGGATGCCTTGATTTGCCTGTCTTATGGTCTTTTTATCTTCATTGTAATTTTTGTTCTTTAAAATCAATATTCCTTTGCGATAAACTTTCATGGTGTTACCCTTGATAGGATATGAATTCAGATATATTTTGCGTGTTTGTTGCTCTAATAACAAAATTCCACTCGTCCTATTTGTGTTTACATAAATTCTTTACCTATTTAGTCAACATATGATAACCTGACGTTTAAATGTATGTTAATTTATCAACACTTCCTTTTTAGTTTACACATTATTTTTGCATTTTATATTCATTCAACTATACACTTTTATACACCTGCAATTAAATTAAACTTAACCTCAAGATTACCTTATAAATAAAACTAATCCAGGAGTCTCAATGATATGGCCTTTCAGTCAAAATAATACAGCCCTCTCATTAATTTTATTCATGTTGTTTAAGTTTCAGCGAAATACATAGGTCCTTCATTGTGATGTGAAGACTGCCTTACATTTTGATATTGTTTATTTGACACCCATGCTATTTGAGTTTGAGACTTCTGGATTAATCAGACAGCTGAAGTAGTTTTAAAATTATATATAATTGTGCATGACTCATTCCCAAACAGTAGCCTTCTATCAATTTAATGTATAAATAAATTTGAGATCTGTGATTCTATATATCAGGAATGCTTATGACTTGGAAAAAACTTATTTCAGGAAAAGTTAAAATTTTAGTTATTGTAGCCTGCCAACGTGGAGTCGATTGATAGGGATGGCATTGATGGGCTGTGATATTTAAATGAATGATTAATAATAGATAAATAATTTAGTCAAACGTTTGATGTAGGGAACTTGTTCAATTATTGTTGTAAATAATATATAATATTTCATTCTTAATTTTCTTCTTTCATTCTGTTAGATATCTCGGTATATAAACTCAAGCAATATGCCTAGCAAATTGATTAAAAGTCAAGTTAAATACAGGAGCTTGTACATTGCATTAATAAGTCTGTCTTAACCTGCTCATAACAGACAACTATAAGGGTCATTTCAGAAAGCAGTTAATACTGTGAATTCCTTATGTTGATTTAACAATATGAACAAGTGTATTTACTTCTACAAACTTTAGGTTCTTGCTTGGTTTATCTGGGAGCAAACTACCCAAGTCAATGTTATCCCCAAACCGTATGTACAGCCTCAAAAAATACATTTAATTTTAGCAAGGCTTCTGGAATTAGAAATGTTATATATTTTAGTTAAATTCTGAGTGAGGTGAAAAATATAATATTTGATCATTAGGGCGTTCTAAACAAGTTTTTCCTCTTAATCTGCTGTTAGAAAGAAGTTTAATCATATCAGAAACCACAGATTATCAGTAGATGCTTTTTGGCTTTATTTTAGTTGATCTCTTATAATAAGTGAAAATGTCAGTATATAATGTGAAATATTGAGGCTTCCATAAAATATTTCTAGTTTCTTATTGACGTGTGAGTGCCCTCTGGGTAAATTTACGGTTAAGGAGTTTTAAATTTTAATTCCAATCTGTACACCGTAGTCTCCATTTCCCTTTTTTAACGTTAGTTTCCTTATGTACAGTATTGTCTTTTTTTGTACTTTGATTTTATCTTTGGATTGAAAGGTGAAAAATGGCAGAGGTTAATGTTAAAATTTTTCTAAATTGAGGGGAGAGACTTCCATGGGAGCATGTAATACTATATTAGAAGTTAAAATGATCTGAACTTTGTATATTGAATGCATATGCACATCTAAGGTGCTGTGTACCTTAAATATAAGGGTGTCATTCTTAGGTTAAACTCTTATGAAGCAATTCATATGATTCAAATGGAAGAAAATTATCTTTTGCGCTTAACTTTTAAAATCTTGCAACTGATGCAATTGGAAATTTTTATAAAACTTGAACAAATATTAGTGTTAAGGTCCTGAAGATGTTTTTATAAAACTTCATACTTTAATTTGTCTTAATTAATTGCCTTAAAGCAATTTAAGATCCATTTTTTATGAAACCAAAGAGGATATTATAAAACTCAATTAGGGTGGTAGTATCTCATTAGTCATCTTTTAGTCCTCTTTTCATAAGAAATATTTAATTTTCTTATGCAGTTATTAATTAATTATTCCATTTTGAGGTGTATACAAGGTATATTTTTCATGTAAAGCGAAACAATGTGGAAAATGCACATTGTGTACCAAGTATAATTGATTTTGTTTACATTTCATGCATTAATGCTGCCAGCCTAATTGACCCACAAATATTCTTTCATTAATCTTATTTACACAAAGAATAGTAGGTTCTCTCAGAATAAATGTGGGTCTGGTAGATTGCACTGTCAAAGATTTAACTCTTTAAAAAGTTTTGTCAAACTATTCTTGTGCTATGTTTGTCAATTGTCAATAAACCCACATCATGCACAATGTTGGAAGTTCTTGAGCTCATCGGAGAGTTGGGGTAGCTTGCAGGATTCATGATTTCTAGCACATTAATGCACGTGATCATATGTAAATGGGAGTGAACTGTCATTATTTTTTCAACAAAATGTTTTTATTTTACATAATATCATTGCAAATTAAAATATTTTAATTGGAATTTAGTTTTATTTATATTGTGATGAAATTAAAATAACCAGCTAATTTAAAGGTGCTAAAAGTTGTGTGATTAAAAGCTGTTGATGTAATTGCAGTTAAGTGAAATTAGTACTTATTATCAATGAAGGGCTAATTTTTATCATATCTTTGTTGTTAATTCGACAATAATAGGATTTAAAATACCTATATGTAAATTGCTTTCCGCCTATCTGATATTGTTTGTTTTGTTGATAATAGTGGTAATTTTTTGTTTGGTTTTGTGAATGGCTCGTTTCTTAAACACTTAGGTGGGATTGTTGCTATATAACTGTTGATCAGTATTATGAATGATAGTTGATCATAGTAATTTGTTCTCTCTAGTAAAGCTGTAGCTTAGATTTAAATTTATCTTGCCATTAAAAAAAACTCTTGTAGGTAATGAGGACTTTTTTCAGAATTTGATTCATATGTAACTTCTTATTTTCTTCATTGTATTATTAAATGAGCTCAACGAATTTGGACATAGATTCATGGGTCCAAAATTTGTTTTGTTAGCCATAATAATGGTTACCATTATATAATGTTTTGAATGTTAATATTATGTTTACAATTACATTTTAAAAACTGAATTGATTATGATTTGAATTTGTCTAATTGCTTACTTGTAACAGAAGTTGTATCTGCTTTAAAACTTGTATGTTCATTAAATTTAAATAAATACTAATGTATCATAGTTTTCTGTTTAAGATTGTTATCAAAATGCACATCTTCTTTTCAGAGATAATATTATAATTAAGTGGTTAATTTTATGGACACCCTTGTTGCTCTAGAGAAGTTTTTCACGAAAATCAATTCTTTTATAAAAGTTGGGAGTTATCAGTTATTTTACTTAAAAACTTACTTCAGCAGTGCCACAAGGTTCTGTCATCTAATGATTATCCTCAATCTATGTGGAAGCAATTTTTAAAACTTGAAAACTTTCAGTATATATTACATATGGCTACAGAAAAATGGAATATATATCACTATGGCACTGAAACAAGATCCCCGAACCTTCCAGGCATGCCACTTTTAGGGTTGAAGTACAGGTATCCTTTGCTTAATGTTGTGGATGCAATCCTGAAAAATGGAACGTTGAGTGAGAGAATTTTTCCCACAAGAAAGAACTGAAATTCTTTGACCTTGATGCTATAGAATAAATGAAACCTAAATTGGAAATACTGCATGTACCTATTAAAAAACAATAATATGATATTAATTTAAACTTACTAAACACTGGTGAGATAATGGTAAGAGATGACAAGGAGGGTCAGGGTAGACACCCAATGAGAGCTTGATGGGATTCTGTAAGACTGATAATTTAGGTATTTAAGTAAAAAATTCCACCTGTTCAAGGCTTTCTCCAGTCACTGTAACATTGAACTGGTTATCTCTACTCTTGGAAAATCTCATGACTTCTGTTTTCCTCTTATAACTATTTTTCGGGCTATAAGACCCCAATTTAAAAAAAAATTCAGGAAAAATCTATTTTGGTTCACCAAGGTATCATTTCTAGCCATAAGTCCGTATCTCACAATATTTAAAGAAAATATTATGGCGTGATAACAGTTTAAATATAATGTTTTAGAGAAACAATTCGTGGAAGTAAATAGGGATAAACTAAAACAAATAATTACTTCGAAACTTGTATAGCTAAATATGCCCTGTGTGTACTCTGCAGTCCTATTATTTAGTCTGCCAGAGTGCATCACACATTGTGTATAGACTCACCAATAGTACTTACAAAATGAGATTTTAATTTCTAATAAATGGAATGCATATGCAATAACTTTTTTTCAGCATTTCTTTTTGCCTCGTACATAACCATTTTGATTAATACTGCAATACCTAATTTCCTCTGTTTTACTAACCATTTCTTCACTTACTCCACTAGTTGTGGCCATTTAGGACCAAGTTTACGAACCCTATGTTTCTCTTTTCCTGTCACCTTCAGTTTTTCCTCCTGTTTACTCCACAGACCATTTTTTCTGTGGGATGGGTGCAAAATGACATTCTGCTGCTCGGTTTCTGTTCATTTTTATGTATTGAATTACCTGAAGCTTATTGATAATAGCGTAGGCTTATCTTTACACTCTTGTAGCTATTGCGATCTCAATAATCATAACCTTATTTATCCTAGTTATAAAATTATAATGACATCTTTCAGAATTCTAATGTTTTGTGGCATAAATTGTGCTATTCAACAGGCTCATTAGGAACTAAAACATGACTAACATCACAAACGCACCAAATTTGTAACCACTGTGAGCAGACATGTAATAAAGCTCAATAATAAAATACGTCATCGGAAATCAAATTCAAAATCCTGAGAACATGTTTAGCTGCATGCAAAATTCAACTGATTTTTCTATAATTTTGACATTCATTCGATTTATTTTTTCTTTAAGGAAATTAAAATTGGTCTGGTCAAGTTTTTTGGCTGCTCTCCCTCTTCATATATCTTTTGGCACACTTTATAAAAACTTTTCCTAAGTCTTTTAACATTTCTATGTGGACGCCATCAATTCCTACTGCTTTCTTTGATGTCATATCCTTGAGAGCCTCATTATTCAATATTTCTGCGTCAACACTCTCTCAGTCTACTTCTTCCTTCCTCTCTAGCTAAATGGATTCTGCCTTCAAATCATTAGCATATAACTCCTCAATGTACTCTTTCCATGTACAGGTAAACTTCCATTACAACACAGTGGATGGAATCCATATCTTCAGATTGCGATATAAACAGATTTCCTTACCCAGTGGTGTGCCAAGGAGGGTCCATTGCATCGAAAGGTAAAAGTAAAGACAGTGGGAGGCAAGCTGCAACATTTTATTCAAAAGAATAATAAAGTGATCAATGTGACTGATGTTTTCTCCGTAAGGCAAATAAGTTACTGCTTTGTAACATTTGCTTCTCTTCATACAGTACACATACATACATTGTATGTTTTATGTATACGTTATATGTCTGACAAAGCGAGAAGCCTATATTCCATATGTTGTTGTTGCAATATGAAAACATTTGATAAAAAAACTTTTTTCCCCTCATGCAAATTTGATACCTTGTAATAACGAACTCCGTGTCAAAATGAAGTCCATGGACACCGCATTGTACTGGGTTTTGCATTCTAACTGTAATGGAGCTTACCTGTATTTCTTGTATCCTCTGGCTCAAATAACAGTTTTCTGTTTTCGTCTTTAATTGTGGCTAGCATATTTCCCTTCTTAATTTCCATTAACTCCTTCAATTTTCCATATAATAAGTCCATTCTGCCTAAAAAAAACTTTGGACAAAATAACTTTGGGATTGACACTTCAGGGTGGAGGAGGGGTGAGGGCTTGGCGGGAAAGACTCTCCTCCCTCACAGCCAATCATAGATGGAGGGGAGGTAAGTGTTGCTAAGGGGAACCACACTGCATTGCTGCTATGTCCCCTGTAAACAAAATACTTTCAGTCTATGTAGTAGGTGTATGTGGTAGATCTGCACAACTCCCAGGACTTTGTTGCAGGCAAATGGAACGTGTAAAAGGGCACTTATGCACATGCTGGCAACATTGCACACGAGCCACCTCAAAAGTCAATCCCAAACTAATTTCGTCCAGACTAGTTTAATATTATAGTGCTTTTCAGATGAGATGGTGAATGAGGGGGAGGTAAAAGAGAAAGTAGATGGGGCGAGACACTGAGTGAATCAATAGGAAAGAAGGAGGGGTAACCTAAGCATTCGAAAGCTCATTCTCCATCGAGTCTCCCTAGTGGTAATATCGTGTCCGAGTGTGCTGTGTTGCCACATTTGCAATTTCCCTTTAAATGCCTGCCAAACATTACGTGTTCCGGTGTAGATTTGGCAACGTCTAGCATGAGCTTTCTGCTAGGAGGCAGTACCCCACCTCTTAGCAGCGGAGATATATGAGCGGTTCTGAGTACGGCCGAAATCTGACCTGCCATCTCTTCTAGAAAGCACTATAGTAGTTGGCAGTTTTTAGTCGTCCTTTACCAGCGAAGCGGTAAAAGCAGAACACCTTATGGGCACGTCTGATCCATCCGTTCGTCTGTCGTAACTTTCATCTCCTAAACCGCTGGGCGGATTTTAATTTAATTGGGTATGAGTGACCTTTATTAAAATTTATCACCTAATTATGATTTTTAACTGAATCTGTCAATTAGAACTTCCACTATACATAATTACATTAATAAACTTATACTTGTATCTCGTTAAATGGCATCCATCGAGCAACAATGAAATTTCATACTTTCATCTCCCTAGTTCTTATATAATCTGTAAGGTATAGATTAAAAAAATTATTTGGATAAAGAACATTTACTACAAGAAAGTCTGCGAGGCAAGGTAATTATGAGTTATGGTTTCGGAGATAACAATTCGAGAAAATCCCGAGCAAAACATCGCATATTTTGTTTAGATGGATCGCTAGGACGGTTCTCTCAGCAAACAACAATTAAAAATCTATAGGGGAACCTGTCCTAAAATGACATACCATAAAGAAAAATGCTATTAGTCATGTATTTTTAAAATAATTTTCAAATTTTTATTGGACGCATATATAGCACAAAGTAATACAATTGCTATTATATAATAAAAAATGTAAGATCATTTGGTATATTTTGTTTGTAAACAGTTTTTAAAAACTTTAGCAATGTGTCATTTTATCTTAGGTACTTGGATAAAATGACATACCCACCTACAAACTGAACAAAAAGATAATTTATTTGCAGATATCACAAGTAAATAAGTAATAATAAGTAAATACTTAAGCTCTCTTAGACAGACTGGCACACTCACTGTGTGCCCACATTGAGCACCTATTGCACTTCAGCCATGTCTCATTTGGTCTTGAATTACTGAATAAATCTTCGCAATATAGGCATGGTGCATCGTTGTCATCAACAGTTTCAGGTTCATTTTCTGTATTTTCTTCACTATCATTTTCAAAACAAAGTTTCCTTTTGGCTTGTCGAGCTACATGTCTAGATTCTATTGCTTCTTCTAGATTCTATTGCTCTGCGGCCTTCATCTTTACATTTTTAAGGTATGGACTGCTGGACAAAACTTGTGATCCCTCGTGCTTCCTCTTTTTGGAATTAGCCTGATACTGAGAGGCAGATGGAAGTGGTGATATCTCCATTGGCCTAATGAATGGTGGTGATGAAAGATATTCAGTGTTTACTGTAGGCCAATCATTTTCAGAATAGAGCTGATCTTCAAGGTTTACTATTGAAGCTGCCTTTTTTGATGCCAACTGGGCATTGGTTATTGCAAGCTCTTGTTGGTCATCATTTCCCACTATAGGTTTATCTGTTGCTGCTGAAGCATTAAATAGGTGGTCAGGGAACTCATCAGGATTAATGGGCCAAATTCCAGTTTGGGCAAATCCACTAAAGGCATTGTGGTTTGTGGCAGCTTTTCCATAAGCCACCGCAAACAAACTCCTGACTTGGTAGCAGTGACGTGCAGAGGTTTGGTGATGCCTGGGGCCAACTCCTTGATTGTATGCAATTGCATTACATGCTTCAAATTTTCTGTGAAGTGTTAACAAATTACTTATGCTTTTATATGGCATTTATATGACATTACTTGGTGACGTGATTTCTAACTAATGGAGGCCACTCATGTTTCATTAATACAATATGTAACTGTTACATGCCCCTGCATAGATTGTATATTTAAATCACAAAATACCTGTAAGATTGGGAGTTTGGCACTTGTTTACGTTTACAGTTGTAGGAAATTGTTTACGTTTAAAATTCAAGAGAGGAAGTAAAAATAACATGGGACGATGTTGTTTGACTTTATATAAGATTTGTAATAATTCCTTGTTTCCAATATAATACATCAATACAAGCATTGATACGAGAATCGTTTTATGTGCATGTGCACGAATATTTGATACAGATTAAAATATATTGAACACTGATTTCATGCTACGAAGCAAAATAAAACCATAAACAAATATAACTGTAAATATTTTACAATGCTCTTAGCGCGAAATAATGCATTCATTAAGGCATCTTATGCTCATTTCAACACCTTTACCACATGAAGAGGCCGCATGAGGACAAAAAAAAAGTTAACAGAGACGATTTCAAAAACTACATTTTTATTTCACTCTTTGATTGGATGCCCCTGATATGGAGATGCCCGGGGCCGTCGCACCCTCGCCCCCCCTCCTTCTGCACCATACTGCTTGGTAGGATGTTACAACCCTCTCAGGATGATTTTTCAACCATTTGGAGACTTGTTTGTTACAATAGGTCTTTAATGGCCCATAGAATTTCATGCCCAGGGGCTGCAATCGGTGTGTACAGTGTGGTGGGAATGACAGCAATATTATGCCATTCTCTTTTGCATATGTTAGGACATCTACATGTTTGTGGCTAGAATGCTTATCAACCAAGAGAAGAACTTTATTTTCTTGGTTTGGGTTGGCATACTGCTTAAAATGCTGCATCCATTAAAGAAACAACTCTCCAGTCATTCAGCCTGAATCATGGACTAGTCCTAATGTACCAGTTGGTGCACCATCGAATAGTTCACATTTTCATTTCTTCCTCGCAAATATTAGGGCAGGTGGAATGAAACTTCCAGAGGAGCTCATGCAGCATACTACAGTAACATGCTGTCCTCTTTCAGCACTTTTTAAGCTCCCAACTTGTTTTGTTTCCTTTAGTTGTGAAAACTTTTTGCGGTTTCTGCAAATGTGATTTTGTGCAGCTAATTCATATGCTAGTTTCCTCACATTATCACACGTTAAACCAAAAAGCATTGATTCAAGTAATTTCAAATAGTCCACAAGTTCACTTTCAAGCTCTTTTGGAAAAGTTGTTCGGTATTGACCCAGCCCCTTTTGCACACCAGAAATTTTTTTATTCTTCCCCATAGCTCTTCTCCGCAAAGTAGCTTGGGGAACACCAAAAATCTTGGATGCTTTTAGCCACCCTATTTCTGCATTGTTGATAGCATCTATGGCACGTTGCATCTTCTGTGCATCCCAGGACTGTCACTTAGTCTTTCGGGCATATACTCCAACCATTATGTCTGTGAATAATAATAATAATATTTGATTTATACAAAACTACAGAAAATACATACAAAATCCTATACATAAATGGGTATACATCCCTAAATTGGAAATTCATACAAAACTTGCACTATGATAATTATAATTATACTTTCATGCAATAATAATGACTCCATCTTTGTATATTATTAAAATCATTTCTTAGATTATTCTGCCATACAAACTAAGCTAATAATAATAATAAGTAATCTGCAACCAAAAGACCTACAGTGTACACATGGAGCTTCACTGCCCATGCATTCCTACCATATAAATATTATTTGGTTCTATTTCTGTGGTTTTTTTGCCCTGTACATTTAAAAGGAACTACTCCTTAACCCTGTATTCTTGGATTAATCTATTTATACGTGTAAATCGTGCAGGTGGAAAGAGCAACATTATCAACTCAGATAAAACGACACTGTATGTCATATTATCCTAGTAGAGGGTATGTCATTTTACCCTTTGTCGTAACCTTCATCATATCGAAACATTACATGCCCCATAGTAGACTTATAGCTTATATTAACCACTTAAAATAATCGTCACAAGAGTGTTTACTTACCGTAGGCTTCATATATTAGCTGCATCTGTTTTATACACAGTAAATTAACACTAAAAATGCGCTGATCCAAACTTTTTCAACTTGATATTTCTGGATTTTTTTACTGCTCACAATACACACAACAAAGGAACACCACCATTAGCTGTCTATCACTGCTACCAACATCTGAACACAGTAAGCCATTGAGGCGTGCTGCCCTTTCCCAGCTATAGTGAAAAACCTTAGGTGTGAAATTTTACCAAAGTATGTCATTTTAGGACAGGTTCCCCTATATTTCTCTCCCATTCTCTTATATGATCTACGAGGTATAGATTTAAAAAAATTATTCGGATAGAGAACAAAATTGACTACAAGATGGTCCAGAGACCACATAATTACCATTTATACATTTGGAGATAAAAATTTGAGAAAATCCAGAGCAAAACATTGTATGTTTTGTTTACATTGATCGCTAAGACGGTTTTCTCAGCAAACAACAATTAAAAGCCCATATATTTCTCTTCCATTCTCTTATATTATCTGTGAGGTATAGATTAAAAAATTTATTTGGATAGAAAACAACATTTACTACAAGATAGTCTCCGAGACTAGTTTCAGGGATAAAAATTCAAGAATCACCTAATCTTTCGATACTGTTCCATACGTACGTATTTCCCATTAAGAACGCCTTTGAAATCTCAGTGTATTCCATTGATGGAGCATACTTTTCCATCTTGTTCTATGTCCTCACAATTGTCCTTTCTACCACAATCCTTTTCACGTTTGTATTTTCCCTTCTACGCTTATCGTTTAATTCTTTATACATTTTCCTTCCATATTCTGTATTAACCCGCTTCTACCTCCACTCTTTCACCTTTTAAATCATCTTTGTAACCCAGGGCGTCCTTGATGTTATTTTTCCTATTGTTTTATAATCAGACTCTATGATATATGCTTTCATAGTCCTCCAATTGTCCTCAACTATTGTTTGCTTATTTGTATTTTCTAATGCTTGCTCCTGATAATCTTTCCTATTTCTTCCCTTGAACACTTCTAAATCCCACTTCTGTACTCCATTCACTTTCTGCAGTTTTTTTTAATTTCAAATGAGACTTCATGACCACCAACTTGTGATAAGTGTCTGCATTTGCCCCTGAAAAACTTGGTGATTCCAATACGCTATTCCTTTATCTTTGTCTGACCATGATATAATCAATCTGATACCTCTGTATGTCTCCAGGGGTTTTCCAGGTATATCTTTGTATGTTGTGATGCTTAAACCATGTATTTGTAACAATCAATTTCTTTCTTTTATAAAATTATATCTTTGTCTGTCCTCTTTCATTCCTCTTTCCTAAGCCAAAATCCCCAACTTTGCTTCGCTTTCAATCTCCCATGACTACCAAGTTCTTTTTGGCCTTTACTTCTCACATAACTTCTTCGAGTTAATTGTACAACTCTTCCATTGCCTCCTTGCTGGGATCACTCATAGGCATATATATATATTTATATATACATGAGCTGTGCAAGGATTTTTTTGGATGACAACCAAGATGGCCTTACTTCTGTCACTGCCAGACATGACAACAGCCATAATGGAGATATTTCTGTACACGTCATGAATCAAATTTTTATTTCTGAACTGTGTCATGATGCTTGGGATATTAGTTGAGGTGGTCTTCCGTTGCCTTTCTAAACAGTGTTTTTAACGTGACACTATCACATAATTAGGCTGACCCACTGGGTACAGATGCCTTGCAGCAGCTGCCTCTCAGAGATACAGACCTTGTGTGACCTACTGTTTAGTCTGGCCCTTACTTATTGACCTCACTGGCATGGGTGAACCCTATCAGGAGCAAATGCTCCATCCAGTATAGCTCTACAGAACACTCAAGCTCTTTTGCTGTGCCAAGGTTGTTGTCCAAAGTAAGGAGGGGCCTTGCACCTACTACATGAGATTGCGTTAATATTTTTCATTGAAATAAATTTTTAGTTGGTATTCAAATATTGAACTTATTCACTTTAGAGTGATATTTTTCTTTATTACAATGCAAAAAAAATAATTTTCTACAAAAATTTTTTGGAACACTAAATTAAACTTTGCCTAAGCTATAGCTCTGGGTATGACTTTTGAGGGACCAAATTTTTTGTAGTGTGGGTGAAAGCACCATAAACATAATAATTGGTATACAATTTTATTGAAAAAAGGTAAATTGTTATTAAGACAGCATAATTTGCTTCATGAAAATGAAAATATGGATTTGACATTGTCAAGTTCTGATATTTTTATATGCTGTTGTGATTTAGACTTATATTACTGAGTTATTTTTTAAATACAAGAGCTGTAAGTTAATTTTTAAGGATTAGTTTATAAACACCAACTGTAATTTCAACCAACCAAGAGCCAACAGTTTTAATGAAAACTTATTTGGTGAAGTTTATGACGAATTTGGGGAAAAATTATATTGTTCATGTAGGAATATTTTTCATTAATAAGGATATTATGGTGTATCCAAAGTTTGACATTGTTTCAATTAAATTTTATTTATGTTATCATCACTCAGAAGTTACTACCCATATTCAAATTAATGTCGTCGATGATTCAAGTTAACATCGTACTGACTTGACCCTGAATTAACACATGAAAAAATACTTCATAGATGGCTCTCACGCACATCTGTTGCACAGCGCTTCTCCAGTTGTGGCAGGTTGCCTTATTATAGTGAAAGAAGTGCTCTTGATTGATGTACTTTTATTAAGTTTGCATTATTTGCGTAGTGATATTTTGTAGCAATGGGTTCAAAGAGTGGTCGTTTTGGCCTCCTTCTTGAAGTCCTCCTCTCCTTTAATAGATACCATACCAGCTTTGTGAGTTGTGCAGAAAGGAAGATCGGCTGAGTGCCCTATTTATAAACTTGAAATTATTCTGTACTCTTGGGATAACTTGAGTTTAATAATAATAATAATTTATTTACTGCAGTGACCCCTGTATGGGGCATTACATTGTCAAGGTCATAGTAAAAAATAAAAGAACAGTAGAATACAATATATAGAAAAGTGTACAAACATGACAATACAGTACATAAGACACCATTTGT
The DNA here is from genome assembly GCA_028673005.1 of Tanypteryx hageni. Lineage (NCBI taxonomy): Eukaryota > Metazoa > Arthropoda > Insecta > Odonata > Petaluridae > Tanypteryx > Tanypteryx hageni. The sequence continues at coordinate 24,248,926 of CM054116.1, read as the reverse complement.
GTAGATTTTTACAAATTTTCAGCGATAAACTCATTGATGCTATAGTAAGCCCCCTTTAACATCATATCCCTGACATTTCTTTTAAATATAATTGCAGGCATAGATTTAAAATTAATAGGGAGTGAATTGTACAATTTTTTACTAGAATATTCGTAATTTTTTTGGCTTGTAGCAAGCCCACAGTATTTCATATCAATATTAGTACAATATCTAGTTTCATATTTGTGAATATCACCACGTAAAATATTTTTGAAGCTAGAGTGAACATAACAGGTAGCTTCCAAGATATAGACAGAGGGTAATGTTAAGATATTGCTACATCTAAAAACATCTCTACAATGTTCTCTTGGTTTGAGATTATGTATGATTCTTATTGCCTTTTTCTGCATAATAAATATCTTTTTACTAGCACTTGATGCTCCCCATAATAGAATACCGTATGACATAACACTATGAAATAGAGTTAAATAGGCAAATCTGAGGGTATCATAGGATACCTCAGTCCTTAGTCTTATTAAAAGATATATTACTGCCCCATGATTTTATTTTCATTTGTAGCAGCTGTGTCTTGACAAAGTACTTATCCTACTATGGGCCTAATGAAACTTGCAGTTCAATAAAAACAATGCAATTTGTTTCATATACCTCTATTATTATATATTTTCATTAATTATACAGTAACTTGTGTAAAAAATAATTTATTTCTTACATTTCTTTTCTAGCAATGTCAACTCATGACATTGCACTCACAGAAATGTTCGTGACTCTCTTTATACTTTCTAGTAAAAACTCATCATTCTGTATCATTTGCAAGACTGCATTTCACCCTAGTTGTATTACGTAATTCCTGCTTCTTGTCACTTGTGAAACAGCCATTTTAGATTTTGGACTCCTAAAAATGTACTTATATTGTACTATTTGTTTATTTTATGCCATTTCTAAGTTAATTTATGGTTTTATTGATTCAATTATTCACCGTACAGCTCCATAAAAAACAGTATATAAGATCTTTTTATGTTTCAAGAGGTTTTGAAATAGATTATATTGCATAACTTGGGATCTTATGGGAAATATTGATTCATTTAACGTTGTTTCGTTCTGAATCGCAATTTCCAGGAACGAATTATCGAAGTTAATCGAGAACACACTGTAGTTGAATAAGGATGGACGTTCGATTGTTCCAGGTTCCATTTATATAATCAGATTATTATGTTCAAAATATAAAAAAATATTCAAAAAAAGCGCTACAACCAGCGAAACATAATTTAAAATATACAGAGCATTGCTAATGTTGCTTCAGCATAAGAATATTCTTTGAAATTTTATTGTTAAGATAAATTTTGTTAATGAAAGGAGATCCTTGCATCAAACGGTGTTTGTATCAGTTTGCACTGCCGCAATTTTACCGCCAATGACAACTCAACACCTGTGACCGCAGGACCGCAGTCTGTAAATAAGCCTTCAGTTGTCATCTTAATGCACTAGGGGAATTACGAAAATTCGGTCTGAGTTTGTCTGCGCCAGTCTGCGTGTTTTGCATAATGAGGGGCTTTTGGGAATGATTAAACTTAATAACAATTGGTGTATACAATGGATAATTGTATTCTGTATGAGCTCTTGGTTTATTGCGAATGGAAAGAAGAACCAGAAGTAATTTAACTATTGAATCACTCCTTTTTAAACATCGATACTTGAAATACAGTGTATATTTATTTTTCTTTTAGCTTAAATGTAACAGACAAGCAGATGATGTCAAAAGTATCACAGAAGTTGTGCTTCGCTATGTAAAAAGTGCATTTCAGACTGTTACTAATAAAGAAACACATGATGATAGTATCTTCAGGTATATATGTGACAAAATTAAATTTTAGAATATTTTTGTTGCCTCTTTATATTATTGTTTGGAGTTTTCTAACGGTCGATAAAACATTCTAATAACTTACCTACAATCTTTCGTGTTGTCATATTAAGGATTTGTATTTCAAAGCTTTTTTAAAAATGTGCCTGCCTCTAAATTTTAGGTTGGTTAGCTCGCAGCTGCCATGGCAATTTGCTGTTGGAGAAAAAGGAAAAGTAGTAGCTGTCATGCAAAATGAAATTTTAGAAATACGAACTTCAAGAGATGAATATTCATCAGTCGTAGGAAAAGCAGCGAGTAAGTTTCAATAATTTTCGTGATTACATTAGGCTTGCTTCATTCTAGTCTCACTTGTTTTAAAGACTTGATCGCTTCAAATAGCCATAATATTTGTGAAACATGTTTGCATGCTTTTTAATTTATTCAACTAGCTTAAATAATAAACGAGAAAATGTATAAGATAGAATCAAAATCTTCCAATTTTCATATGGCTCCTCTAATCTTTTAACCTTTAGATATTAGCTCATCATCTTTTTATGGAAGATATAAACGGATATGGTAGTTAAGAGGTTTTGTACAACATCAATTTCGATTCTTTTTATCATTATTATTTTGATAAATTTCATTTTCAAAGTACTGTAGGGCAGTGGTTCCCAACCTTTCTTTCACTTGGTCACACCTCTGACGTCATGGATAAAGACTGGTCATCCTCCTGCAAGCGATGTGAACCCGATATTTTTTCACTGCATATTTTTACAAAGCTTAAAAATGAGAAGAGACTGAGTGAAGAATGACTTTTATTTTCAAATGAACAATTTTTTTACATTAAAAAAATTGAACATTTGCAACAGAAAAAAATTATTCTAAATGTAAACGTTAACATTAAAATTACACAAACTTATCAATTTTAATTAAACTAATGTGATTTCTGCTATTGAATTTTCTTCTCAAGAACATGAAATTTGGATTGAACTGTTCTTACTCATGCTTGAAGATTGCTAGGAGTTAGTTTTGAATGCATTTTATTTTTTATGTTTACTAAGTCAGAGAAGGTCGCTCTGAAAGGTAAGTGCTATGAAACCTCAGAAGAACTTGGATCGCCAATGAGGCCAAGCTACAATAATACTCGTTTCTAAACTGTGGCCCAAAAAAACGTGAGTTGATTTGGAATAATGAATTTAAGTTTGAGTCATAATGAAGTTAGACGAGTTTCTCTTCGTCCAAATTTCATAGACTGCATCCTACCAGCTGGAACAAATGGATTTGTGGTCCATTGGTTTTCTGTATGTATTTGTCACCCTTTTGAGGAAAACACTGCTCAAAGTTCTTTCCCAAAACCTTCAAGTAGGTAACGATGAGTGGCTTCGTTTGATCATCAACATTCTCATCCAGAGCTTCAGTTATGACAGTTGATAGGTGGCCAAAATTTGACAGATGATTCCCTTTGATACTTTGTTTCTACAATGAAATTTTTAGCTTAAATGCTTTTGTATTTTCTGAATCTGAAAACACATCAATGTTTTTTCCATGAGGACTTCCATTGAGTACTTTCAGCTTTTCAAAAATGCCAGCAAGGTACCCAAGTTTCGCAATCCACAAATACTGTTCAAAGTAAATTGCTCTGGGATTTTGGCTTTCAATGAGAAAAACGTGAACACATTTCTGCAGATCAAAGAGCCTCCTCAATGTAACGCTCTGAGACAACCAGTGAACTTCACAATAGTACAAAACAGAACAATCACATTCTGTCATGCCTTTACATAGTTGCTGAAACACCCTTGATTGTTTGGCATTCGATTTGATGTTGGTGATGATTTTGACTGCCTGTTCCATAACATCATTAAACAGGCTATCTTCCTTGACACATGACAGTTTTTTACTCGCCAGATTATGATGGTGCAAATTACAATGTTAACTTTCACAGCACGCTTCTTGATCATTGCTGCTGCTCCCTTCCTGACTCCAGCCAATCGCTGCAGCCCAATCTGTGATCACACTGGAACACTTCTCAAGAGTTATGTCATGCTTTCACAATAAATTCAAAGTGGCTATCCCAATCACTTCAGCAGTGCTTACGACTCCTCGGTCTTCACAGAAAAGGAACTCTTTACAAATACTTCCCTTTTCAACGTCAACAAATTGAAAACATTCCATCAGCTGGGCTCTCTTGGTGACATCAGCTGATTCATTGAATTGTAATTTCCTTAGTTACTAAAAATGATTTATTTAACACAAACAGGTTTTCCCAATTGCATTTGTTATAATAGATTTATGATAAGCACATACGACCATGTTCCAGGCAAGATTTAAACCCATGACCTTAGCATTAGGAGCAAGACATGCTAACCTCTCCTCTGATCAAGTAAGTCCTCAGATATTAATTGTGTTCTTCACTCAATTGTATTGTTCAACAGTGGAATATTTTCATGCTTTGCCTTTGCAGATTTTACTTCTTCTGAAGCAATATGCATGGCTGGAACAATGATATCCTCTGCTTCTGCTTGACCGGAAATCAAGCCTGGGTCTAACCAACTATGCTATTAAGCCAGCATGATTCTCCATTCTTGAATTGGGGTATTAATGGTAAGGATGGGCTAGCTAAGCAATAAACCTACAACACTAAACGTCTTCACAGAGGCATCGTGGAAAAACTCCTACTTTATCTCAAGAGTGTGAGATGACTTCAAATAACAAGATGGAAAATTGAGGGAATGATTTCTGGAAAAAATGAACATCAAGGCTACATCCATTGGTTTGAAATGATTTCTTATGCATGTGGGCTTAAACTGAAATTTGACATTTCAGAAGGAGAAAAAATCCTGTCTTGACCGGGAATCCTACCTGGGTAGGGATATTTACGTGATACCTCTGTGAGGACGCTTAGTGTTGAAGGTTTACTGCTTAGCTAGCCCTTCTTCACCATAAATACCCCAATTCAAGAATGGAGAATCATGCTGGCATGATAGCATAGTTGTTTAAAGCTCCTGCCTGGAAAGAGGGACACCCGGGTTCAATTTCTGGTCAAGCACAGGATTTTTCTCTTTCTCAACTGTCAAATTTCAGTGTAAGCTTTATGTGCACCTGCATAAGAAATCTTTTCCTCAACTTTCCATCTTGTTATTCGGATTAGTCTATTAATTTTTGCTCTCATATACACAACTACAATAGTACTTTTGCATTTGTGTCCTTCTATGCAAAAGTGGAAGACATTATGAGAAAAATTCTCTACTTTTTAAAAATACAGGGTCAAGTTTATCACATTGCTACATTCAGTATTTCGGCGAAGTATAACCGACAATGGACAAATTTATATTTATGATGGGGACACCTATCACGTTCCCCTTAAACAATAAGGGTAAAATATAACATGCATTTTTAAAAATTACACATATTTATGCCTATCTAAAGTCAAAACATGCTAACAGTCTATCCCATGAAGCAGATGATGATGATGATTTATTTTATTTAAGGATTACATTTTTGTTGAAAATTCCAACATTTTTAAAACCTAAAACAATTAAATATTAAATCAATTAATACTCTCTTCCACAGCAGATGAATTTGCCTTGTGGAGCAGGGCATGAGTTTGGGCGCCTGAACCACTAATTTTATGTAATATAAGTTATCGCTTCAATGGGGCACAAAAAATACGTGTTGCTATCACACACATACCGCTAATGTTGATCCACTGCATAATACAGCTTCAGCTCTGCCGGAGATGCCTATGCTTTAAAGTATAAACTGAATACAAACATGTACATACACGCTTGCGGGTTTTGATCACGTTCTCAGCTGAATGCTTCTATCTCCCTTAGGCAATTTTAATTCTTTTATGCTAAAATTGGAACACCTGTTGAACAAAATCTATAGAAAGGATAAAACCATTATTGTTGCAGGAGTTTTAAATTGTGATATGCTCGTTGATACCCCTCTATGTACTCAATTGACTAATCTTTTTTATGCATTTGGTATGAAAGCCTTTATATCCCAACCAACACACTTTACTGCTTCTTCTCAGACATAATTGGATAATTTAATTTCAAATTATGATCTAACAAACAAAAGTAGAATCTAAGGCTTATGATCTTGGAATATCAGCCCACCTTGCTGTTGAAGCTACTTTTGATGTTTGCTCCTCATCTCAAACTTGGCCTACCAGTTACAGTAACATAAGAGTCTTTTCAAAATCAAATATTTCTAACCTCTGTAATCTTCTTCAGAATGAATGTTGGAATGATGTGTACAATGCAGTTTCCTTTAATGACGACTTCAATTATTTCTATCATAAATTCCTTTATTTGTTTAACTGTGCTATTCCAGTCATCAGAAAGAAAACCAATAATAGCTCACGCAAAAAGAAAAGCTGGGTTACCAATGATATAGTCGACATTTCTAACACTGTCAAAAACTTGGCCTACCATCATAGACTGCTTAATACTCCTGAAACTTGCTCTGCGTTCTTAAATATTAAAAAACAGTATAAATCGTTAATAAAAATAGCAAAAATAACATATAATGATAGCAGGCTAGCTAATGTTCCAAATAAAACCAAAGAAGCATGGCAAATAATTAAATCTGAACTAGGTAAAGAGACACTCAATTATATTCACAATTCTATGGCAAGGATAGTAGTGCTATTATAGACCCAAATTCTATATGTAATTTCATCAATGATGAATTCCTAAAACTTCTAGACCATTCTAAAAGCTCAAATAGCCCTAATAAATTTTTTTGTAATCCATCATCCAATGTATCCAGCTCAATTTACTTGCAACCTTGTGATGAAAATGAATTGCTTCTCTGTTTTTATAGATTAGGTAAAAGTGCTGCACCAGGCCTAGATGATGTACCTGGAAAGTTGCTATTTGCTTGCAGGAACTTTTTACTAAAACCATTGATTTACTTAACAAATGAATCTCTTAAGCAGGGCATCTTCCCTGAGTCTTTGAAAATTAGTCAAGTTATTCCTCTTTTTAAGAATAAAGGTCAGAGAGATAGTCTTGTAAATTACTGGCCTATCTCTCTCCTCTCTCAATTCTCAAAATTATTTGAGCTTGTTTACTTGAACCGTATTATGGCCTACCTTGAAAAATATAATGTAATTTCTGATTCCCAGTGGGGATATAGGAAAAACCGATTGACCGAATCAGCACTCTTTCATGCGGTTGACTTTATTTCATCATCGGTTAATAGAAACAATGTAACTTTTGCCCTATTTTTTTATTTTAGCCATGCTTTTGACATGGTGGATCACTACTACTGCACAAATGCCAAAATTTAGGGATTAAAGGCATAGCACTTGACTGGATTCGCTCGTACCTTTCCAACAGATCACAAAAAGTTACCATTGCCATTAACGAAAAAAGGTTTTGTTCGGATCCCCGACCTATAACCACCGGTGTCCCACAAGGATCTATTTTAGGTCCTGTACTGTTTATTATTTATATAAATGGCCTCCCTCGTACACATATTAAACCTGATGTCAATAGCATAATTTTTGCTGATGACTAATTTTTTAATCTCTGCAGATGACATAAATTCAGCTAAGGGAAATTGCCAAAGGATCATGAATTATATGATGGATTGGAGCCATGCAAATAAACTTTCCCTGAACTGCTGTAAAACTCACCTGTTATCTTTTTCAAATACTCCAACTGAAATATCCTTCACATTGAATGGCGAAAATATTTTCTCCACACCATACACCAAATTTCTGGGCCTATACATTGAGCAGTCAGGTAAATGGTCATTACATGCATCCAAACTCCTACCTAAACTCAACTCTGCCTTCTGTTGTATAAGATTTCTTAAAAGCTCAGTCTCTCAGGAGGTTATTAAATTGGCTATTATAGCTATTTTTATAGTAGGGCTACTTATGATATTATCTTCTGGGGCTCTTCACCAACTATATTACATCAAGTCTTTATTATTCAAAAGAAATTCATACAATGTATGCTAGGTACAACAAGTAGAACTTCATGTAGACCACTGTTTGACAAATTTGGTATGTTATCCATCCCATGTGTGTATATTTATTGCCTAGTAATTTTCATTAAAAAGAATTTTCATCTACTCGAAAAAAATAGCTGCATCCATAACTATGGCACTAGAGGAAAAAACAACATTCACCTGGAGCACACTAAAAAGCTAATAGCTATTAGAGGGCCTGCTACCATGGATGCCAAATTTTATAACAAGCTACCTAAGACAATCAAGGATTTAGATAATCTAAACATTCAGAAATTCACTTAGGAATTTTATACAAACAAAATGTTATTATACTTTCAATGAATATATGACATCAAAAGCTTGAATAGGTTAACATGTTTCTGAATAATTATGTATTACCCATGGATTGTACTCATGAAAGCAATTGTCATACTTTTGTATAATATGTATATTGTTTTAAGCAGTCATTTTTTCTTTTTATATTCTTTTTTCGACGACTCCAATACCTACCACTATTTGTTGTATGATCATAAGGACAATAATCTATTATTATTATATATGGGCACACAATTAATATGGGTCATACCACATTTTTTGGTCACCCTTTCTGTTCACACCATAATTTCTGGTCACCCTAGTAAGTGATGTTGTTCCCCCTGGGGTACTTCAGGCATCCAGTTGGGAATCACTGCTATAAGGTATAAAAAATGTCATCTTTGAAACTTAGCTACTTTTCAGTCATGCCGGCTGTTTTTCGAAAAATTATTTACTTTTCACAATTTTTTCCAATGAATATAATCGATTTAAAACCAGAAAAATACATTTTTAACTTTGGGATTACAAAATTCAATGATATTTTTCAAGACTTCTTTGATTGGGTTCTGTTCATTTATTCTTGAGCACCATATATATCTATTCACCCATACGCTTTACAAAAGTCGTGGTGGTTGCCTAGTCTGCGCTTGTTCCCTTCTTATACCAAGCCCCAAGTCCTTGCAATAGCTTGGGTGTTTGCTCTGGAGTTTTTCAACAAAATAATGGCTGCAGTCAACCATCCCAATGCAACCTAGCCTTAAAAATACAGTCTGTATAACCAAGAAATACCTATTGTTTATTTGCTGCTTACATCTTCATTCTGTATCACTAACAGTAATCATCCTTTTGTGTAAAAAATATTCACTTTATATACTTGAGTGTTGGTTGAGTTTTCAAGACTTAATTTTTAGTAAAAAAACTCTGAGGTCGACTTATACACGAGCACCCATGCCGTTATTTGCCCTACGGTTGTTAAAATTTGTTTGAGTTTAAACTATTGTTGTATATAAACTATTGATAACTATAAAAAAATTAAGTATTGATGTCTTTGAAAGAATAAGGTTGTTATATAATTTGGTGATCCTAAGTTGATCTCTTATACTTCGCAAATAATTAAGCAATTTTCGTTAACATAAAGTTTGGTAACATGATGGCGACAAGACAAAGAACTGGCAGCAAGACAGAGATGCACTGTGTAAACTCCATATTATGTAAACAAACACCTCGTCTGTGATTGGCCAAGGGGCAATGGCTACCTCTAAGCATCACAGATTAAGTTAGCATCGCCAAAGTCTATATGGAATATTCGAGAACAAGCAATTTAAAAAATATCCTTGCCTCTGTATCTCCAATAGCTACAACAAGGTTAACAAATCTGATGTGGCCACCACATGACTTTCTCCATACTTGTAATATTTATTAAAATTCCAAATAGGTTAAATGATAATAAATATTTTAAGGAACTGCAAGAAAAATTCAGACCTTACAAAGAATAGACAAACTCATAACATAATCTTCTGTTATTAAATATAGCCATGAAGCTCCAACAACTAAGCATAAAAAGGAACATTACTAAGATGTAACCAAGCGTCAAGTGTTTACAAAAGTTTCCTCCAGGTGATGTAGTGGTAGCAGCTAAAAAATGTGATTTGTTCTTTCATTAATTCAATCAAAATTTTTGCTATGCATATAATGTGATGATTATTCTTAATATATTTATATTAGTACCAAAGGACCCATATCCACAATGGAGAAAGCTAGCTTGGAGTCCAGACTGCAGTATGCTTGCTTGTGCTCAGAGCAATGGAGTAGTGGGATTTTATGATCTACTTGGAAGTAATATCTTTAACATATACCCAGTAAGTAAATTAAAATCAATTGTGAAATTTTAAAAGCAAAAGTAATAATAAAAGGTGCTTGAGTATTTTATGACAACATTCGTACTCTGTACTGACCTATGCAGGCATTCATTTGAAAAATTTTAGTTGGACTTAGAGAAAAACAAATGAAGTTCTAAATAAAGTAGCAGAAGATTGAAACTTATTAACCTTTTAACTGCTGTGAAAGCATTTACGCATTTTATGTTTTTGTGTCTTCAGTACCTCTCATGCATTATATCACTACAAAAACATCTTTAAAATAACTAACAAAGAATAATATAATATTTTGTATGAAATAAAGTTACGTGTATTGTTGTAATTTTATATTGTTAAATATTGATTTTCTATTTTTTTTAAACTTGGCATACCTCCAATTCTCTCATTTCATACTTAGCAGTTAAAGGGTTAAGAAAACCACATGTGAAACGGCATTATATAAATTGACATTGTACATAGATGTGGTTTATAGCCTATTATAATAAGTATAATATATAATGAGAAGTTGCTATTGAAGGTTTTTATATGCACCATTAATTTTATGATGTTAAACAGGAAAATTCTTTGGTAATAATGAGTGCGTTATTTTGCTACAATGAGTACAGGCTTCTTTTACCTTTTGTGGCAGTTGCATAAGCATAATGTGAGAAATTGCCATGGGCCGCCAGTTGGTCAACTATTCTCTAGCACATTGCAAAGTTAGTGATGCATTTCATAATTCTGGTACAAGTTTTATTCATGATTCAAGTGGAGCTGATTATTGTGATTTATTTGACTATTGTTTATTCTATTAATATCAACAAAGAAAAGTAAAGAAATTTTTAAAATAGGGTGAGGTGAAAATAGCTTAAATTATTTTCTTCAATTAACATTTTTAACAATATTTAAAAATCACAGGAATGTTTTATTTGGGTACCAGACACTTTGTCCACAGACATTTTGTCCACTTGGTTTTTGTCCAATTTATATGTTTGTCCAATTCAATTTAGGTGGTCCTGATTATTTTACTTCCACAGTTACATTGTCCATGAATGTTTTGCCCTAATCACAGTTTGTCCAACCAAATATTTGTGTCCAATTTTGTCCATTAGATAAAAGAGAAAAGATGATATTTTCTCTAGCTTTCCCATTTGTTTAACAACAAATCCCAGGTTCGTTTCACAAATAACTGAGAACTCAATATAAAACTTAATTTTCTTCTTCATCATCCTCTTTATTTACCTCTACAGAGTACAGTTTGATTTTGTAGCTCATTGCTCTTAGATACTTTTCAATGTTATTATTATTACAGAATTCATTGTATTTGTTCGCAATTCTCTCAATATGTTGTTGGTTCATAAGGTGCAGTCTGTATAGGATATCTCATGTTCCTGTGACCTCCTATATGTTAAATTATTAAAACCCCGTTTTCTCTTTGATCTTTTTATGTGTGTTCTATAAATTTCCAGATGGATACATGATGCATTAAATACAATTATATTAATTATAAATAAATAAGAGGAAAAATGGACAAAATATCTCTGATCAAAAAAAGGGGACATATAATAAATTGGACCTATAGTCTTTGGAGGCAGAGTGGACCAAATGTCAGTGGATCAAAAAATGCTGGACGAGAACTGAGTGGATGAAAAGTAGTGGACAAAATATCCTGGAAGCTTTATTTGAGAATTGTTTTATAAAAATGTAGAAGTTAAAAAAATGCAATACTTGAGTAGTTTTTAGTTATAACAACATTTTTATCCTGCTATTAATGCTTGATTTTTCTGTGTGTGCGCACGCTGAAAATTTCAACTCAATAATCCTATGATAAAACTTATATAAATTTGGTACTTGTGTTGCTCTGTAAGGCTTGGTACCTCACTGGAAACAAATTACCCTATCTCCTATAAAGTGAAATATTTGTCAGACCAAAATTTTTTTCTATGCTGTTTTTCAGGCCAAGTATAATGATCAAATGACCTTCACTGACACAAAGCATGCTTTGGTGTGTATCATATTTTTAGAGGGGAGGGTAAAAAGTCCTAAGTGGTGAGTAATTACTGAAATATATGCTATTCTGTTGTATCTTAAATCATTGGTCTATTTGTTTACCACTTTATGTAAAAGAATCAATCATTCATCTATTACTGAAAATTTTAATTTATGAATACTACATGCAGTTAGTGATTCAATATATATGGTTGTCTGCTACTTAACCTTTCAGCGATAGAGGTGATTTAAATTTTAGTTGACCCTACGGACGGAGGACATTTAAACAGAAGTTGGGATTTTGAATTACGTAGACAAATGTATTTTTATCTTTTTTCTTTTCCATGGATTTGCATGAAATTTTCAATGATTACAGTGAAACTACTTATACTATACATATTTTTTTTCGTTGCGATATACTCATAATGTGTAACAATATTGCTCGGCGAATCGAATATCATTTCATAAAACATGAAAGATTAGCATAATAATATTGCTTTTAGGCTTGCGAGATTTTTTCTGTGGCCTTCAACTCCTTTCTAATACCATGGTCAAGATATTCATAGACAGACTTCAGATGGTTTGTTATCTCTTCTTCCTCATTCTCATGACTATGCAGCCCCGTCTCTGAGCGGCCCTTCCCTCTCTCTGGCTCTGCCCCACATTCTCTCATGCACAGCTCATCGCTCTCAAGAAGTGTTTACAAAGAACATTACATGGACCTATAACATGAACGAGAGTAACAAACCTCTCAAAAACTAGTCTGTATTTTTATGATCTTTTGGCTGAAATGGATTTTTTAAATTTGTCTAACAAGTAAGTCCCTTCTGCTCTACTATTGGAGAAATTATATGACTTGATTACAAACATTATGAAAATGATCTTAAAATTATATAGATTAAAAATTTATTTTAATTACCTTAATAGTTTAATTTTGTGTAGTAAGCCTCGTTGAAGCTGTCATTAGATTCCTCCAACATTTTTCACAACTCTTCATCACTAAAACCTAGTGTACTTCTATGAGCCATATCTATACTGGAAAAAAGAATATTTGCTCAAATGTTTTAAGAATAAATTCCTAAAAACTAATTATATATAATGTAGAGATATTTACAAAAAATGTAAAAGAAACTTCAAGCTTTATCGTCCATGCAGTGTGGATGTGTAACACAAAATGAAATGAAGAGACTGCAGTGTTTCTCTCTCTTTATGCAGCCATATTTACATTTCTTTCTACTAAACAATAAGGATGGCTTTCAGATGCACAGGCCCCTACTAATGGATCTGGGCGATCCTGTTTGGTTTGTTTTTGGTTTCTGTCCATTAGCTCTTTGTAACCAATGACATATCTTTATGTGCCCATGCTCTCATATATCTGTCAGAGCGTGGCCCATGCATGAAAGAGTCTCAAAAACCTCAGGGTTATCAGGTCCCTTTTCCATCAGCATCATACTAGATTACAAAGGGAGAGATTAATGAAGTTTTTGGGATGCTATCTTTTGTTTTTATTTTAGAGATTTTAGCAGTTTAGTTCACATTTTGAGCATTCATTCTAGGCCGATTTTTTTCTAACAATTTTAAACTCTTCATTTTCATTTTTTTCCTTATAAAGGTTGTGAAAATTTATGAAAGAATGATGGATTTGCTTTTAGAACTCGGAAGCAGAAAAAATAAATAAGAATAGTGTGTGTGAGGATGAAAACGTAGAAAATTTGAAAATACTTCATCTGTGCTCGTGCCAATCCATCGAGCACAAGTCATTGATGCACAATAAATTTAATGTTGTATAATTTTTGCATTCATAGAAAAATAAATACATTAATTTATATAAAAGAAAAAACCTTTGCCTTTCACAATTAAAAAACCATTTGAAAATTGATGAAAAACTATTCTCACAGGAATAAATTAAAACAAGCGTGGCATGGGTTGGTACCCTGTACCGAGGTCAGCAGCATGTGAAGAAATCGAGGTCCATATGGTGCACCAAGGTCGGTGCTGAAGGGTTAACCTTTAACGCATTAACTGCCCATTGAATTTGCTACACTCTTCCCAGAGGCCAATGTGTAAAATGACTTTGTTTTGCCAAGAAAGAATATGATGTAAAAAACGTTGCCATCTTGTGACAGAAATAGATATGACGATTACCAGAGGAAATATTGGAGCTTGCCAGAGATCCACTGAATGTATGAAATGAAACCAGCAAGCCCCAAGCCTAGGGATATCATGGAAAGGGACTGATGCCCATGACCAGTTAACTGGACATGGGGCTGCCACAAAAGTCATTGATGGCCAGTTAACTGGCCATGGGTGGTCAGTGTATTAAATTTATTTAAATACAGTGTAGTTCCTCAAGTCTATCATTCCAAAAACTAACTTCTCAAAAACAGGCTATTTTAAAGTTGCAGTCTAAAAATATATCTTCTGGTTGTAGCCATCATGTTCTCTGAGGAAATCCCCTATCTTCTGTCACCACTACAGACAACCCATCCTTATCTACACCAATGTAAAGTTACATTATCCTGTCCAGTACTTTTCCATTTTGAAAAGGAAAATGACGTGATAATTTTATTAGTACAGTAAATGATATATATACTTGATTCTTTATTTGTTTTAATTAACTCCTAAACAGCACACATTTGTCTCTTAAGGAATAGCTTTTTATAAGTAAATCAATTTATTTATTTATATACTCTAAGCAGTGCCGTAGCAAGGTAATTTGGTGTCCAGTGCGGACCTGGATAAGGCACCTCTGTAATAGGATGGGCCAATTTTTTTAAATATTTATAACATTTAGCTGCCATATGTAGGCAGGCGTTTCTTATTGACAGAAAAAAAGTAACAAAACATTTCAAGAAGTATAGATTTAAAAAAAAAGCTACACTAAATCATGAGAAAATGTTTATTCAATTAGAAAAAAGAAACTAAAAATAACAAATAACAAAAAAATAGAAAAACAAACAAAATTAAATCACAACATAATTCTGGACATATCCAAAATAAATAATAAATTTATATTGCATTTAGCACATAGTTATTTATGTTACTTTTCTTGCTTTTATTGATGCGAAATCTTGAATTAAAACAATTTAGAGATTTTGCTATTTTATATTCAATCGAAGCTGATGCTAAATTTGTCAATCTTTCTTGGCCCATGGTAGATTTTAAGTATGATTTTATTATTTTCAAATAACTAAAACTACGCTCACAAGATGCAACAGTCATGGGTAGTGTGAGGAATATACAAAAGGAAATGTCAATATTTGGATAAGCATCTTGAAGACCATAAGAATGAATTAATTGTAATTAATGAAATGAAGAAGCTGACACTAAATTTTCTAATAACAAATCTGACTGACATTTAAAACTTTCTATCTCTAAACAAAAAACTCTGCAGCATCGAAATCTTCTGCATATTTTAGTACAAGATCTGCTGCAGATTTGTTTGGTTGTTCCATAGACATTGTAGATAGCGATTTGCAAGTCAGATGTCAGTTTTTCCAGTATTTCTTTAACAAACCCGTGGCCAGTTTTTTATGAGTTTCGACAAAATTTACGAAACTTTCTTCAATTGAACATTTACCATTTTTAGGCTGGTTTCCAAAGGAAACATAGCCTTATAAAATGGTCTGTCTGTGTATGTGTTTGTCCCCTATTAACAACTTTTGCATCAATGAACTGATTTTCATGAAATTTTGTATGAGGCTTGTGCTGCCAGGGTCCACCTCCGGGCTATATTTTATTTGGCAAAGATTGAAGTCCCAGGTTCGATTCCAGGAACATTTTTCTCTATTTGTTTTACATAGGAAGTCTCAAATCCATCGTGCAGAGATGTTTTCTTTAATAATTTTAAAATATCTTAAAATTGTGATATTGGAGCGAGGTTTGTACTTTTCTAAGGAAAAAAGAATGTAGATTCTAATTCTTATCACAGAATTTTCTTAATTGATCATATTTTCTTGAATTTCTACTAAAACAGCTTTTTTGCATTTTAAATTGCATTTTATTGGATTGTTGCCATGGAAATGATTATTACTGAACTTGGCTTGAGCATAGACGAGTGAACAAATGAGTTATTTTCTTTTCCACTCGACTACCCCTCTGCAATGGACAGTTGATCCATAAATATTTGTGTATAAACAGTAGCATTTATTAAATTCATTTATTTTAAAAGAATACATGGAAAATATAATGTCAGAAAGAGATTTTGAGATTGCTTTTAATATTGTAAACCTGATAATGCTCTATTATTTTGTTTTCCAATTTTTCTCTATCTTTGATAAACTATGAATTACAAATGGTATTTATGATATGAGAATTTCTTGGAATGACTAAAACATACTGAAACATTTCCTGTCAATATAAGTAATCAATTCGGGATGTCAACTTTGGGAAACCAGCCTGCATTAGTCCTGGTTTGGACTTCTTGTTTCCATATATTCTTTTATTTGCTCATCCCAGATTTGCCCATCATGGACCCAAACATTCAGGAATGTAACCTCCGCAAATGGCAAGGTCCTATTGTATGTTGTATGGCATATTGAGTCCCTTAAAATTCTTGATATACCATTTTTGCCATAGTGCTCATAGTATTTTTAATTATGTCAATCATCTTGCCACTTGATGAAAATATGCAAATTATTTTAGTTACTCTTGAATATAATACATAAAACTGATCATATGGAAAGCAATGTGCACCTAAGTGGACCCCAACAATTTTTGCAATTGACCTTGGTCCTTATTAATAGTATTGCAAAACAAACCTTTACTGGAAATTGGAGAGGTTTGAATTCACTAGTTTAGTCAGTAGGAATCATAGGGATACATAGTATAAAACACTGTCCATTTGCACATCCTGTGAAAATAACTGTTTCAATAACATGGGGATATAAAGTTGGATCCTGCTATCGGGTCCTATTATAAAGTTTTTGGACCATCAAAATTTTGCAGCAATATAATTGTTGCACCAACCTTTAAATATCATTGAGGAGGCAGGCATCCCTGGAGGGTTTTATGAATTTATACATATACATGTAAATATATGTATATACATTTACATGTATAATTTACTGAATTTACATTTGTTATCATATCTACATAGTTATAAAGTATTTCTTTGGAAACAAGGTGATTTATAAGAATCTCATTGAGTGAATCCACTGCTTCATTTTTGGGGCGAGAATAGCTCGTTCACATAACCATGAAACTGAATTTTCACTCATATGAGAAATATTTGAATAAACTTTTGCTTCCAGATATCAGATATCCTCTGCAAATATTGAGGGTTTACTTTATTTACAAGTGAAATATATTCATGTCCACTACTTATCCAAATTAAAAAAAGTCTCAAATATATATCATATATCACTTGATACAATCTTTTATTTTCCAGGTCTTACGAATTGATAACTGTAGATACAATGGGAAACCTCAAAAGTTATTTAGTTTCTCCAATGGATGGTTATCAAGAAAATCATAGTTTTTCATTTGCAAGATCTTATATAGGTGGAGTTACTGATGTAGTCTATCATGCTCCACACAATCTTTTATATGTTGTTGGATCTAGCAATGTTTTAGATATCAACCAGCAGCAGGTTTGTAATATTAAAAAATTATACCATATCAATGCTGATTATATGGGTCATTTTTTACATACCTTTTCTGTAAAAGCTGTCCATTTGTATGTCTTACAAAAAATTCCAAAGTAAAATTTCAATGTGCTTATTAAATTGAGATAATTCAAGATATGACTTGGTGTATTTGAATTAGGTCTTTATTATCATTTCATATGTTCACGTTGAAATAGGTTAGCATGTTAAATGCTGTAATTTTTAGTTTGTCCCAATGTGGTGCACTCATTCAGCATCATACAAAAACTTTTTGAAAGAGAAAAAATTCTGAAAAGACTGGTAACGTCCTTTCCTTTTTTAGGCCAAATAAGTATAATTTAACTGTGCCAAATCATTGTAGCCATAACATATTTTCTTGCCTTCAGTGATTAAGATTATGAATGATGTTGTGCACTATGTTTTATCACACTACAGTTTTCCTTTATTAAAAATTTATCATTATCTAGAGCTTTTTAATTTGTAAAAATAATCAAATTTTTTATTAAATTTAGGACCAAGGAAGCAAAATGGGAATCTCTGCATGGCGAGTATTGAATGATTATCCATTTTATAAAATTTCAAAGTCCGTCTCAGATGATGATGGCGATAATTCTCACAATTTAATGCAAAGCAAAGTTTGGTCATGGATACCTTATATCTTTAGAAAGAAACAGGTATGGTTTTCACTTTTATATGCAATAAATCTTAAATAGTGATATTTTACTTCACAATAATAAGTTATCTTCTAGTTTAAATTAGTTTAACTCCATTGTTGATAGCATATGAAAAAGCAGGTTAACTTCTAGTTTTTAAGATATTGTTTATTATCATCAAGGCTCTCTTCATATCTTTGTGAGTTTTTTTTAATTAAAAGATTTCCTTTCTTTCTATTAAACATAATTTTATTTTTTAAATGCATAACACATTCGCTGCCTTCCAAATATTGGTGATACTTCCCCAGAAGCCAAATTTGTAATTTTAGTTTTCTAATTTAAAATCACCTTAAAATTATGAAAAATGTGTTTCAGGCGATATTATGAATTTACTATAAAATAATGCACCTACTAAACATAATAACATGTAAACAACTTCCTAACTAATCCAACTTCAAAATAAAATTTTTCAACTTTTTTTCAAAACTACGTGAAAATTTCTAAAAAGTGATAAAAAAAATAGAAAATTGTAACTAATGTCCGTTTAAATGATTAAGATGCAAAATTTCCCAAAAAATAATAGAAATCATAAAAAATATATAATATTTAAAATCTCGCTGGAAGACTACTGGCGAAATTGAGACCAAAAATGCAATAAAAAGAAAAAAATGCTGCTCATTTGAGATCTAAACTTTTACCGAGTGCCTTTTTTAGGGATGTATCCCTCACCATAAAGCCAACGGATCCAACAGTATAGGTAAAGTGACTAGATGTCCTGATTTCGGCGGGACAGTCCCACTTTTGAGCAGCATGTCATTCTGTCCCCATAAAACTTTAGGGTATGCAAAATTGTCCCACTTTTGGATATACTGATGATATAATGTACCGATTATTCAAACTTTTTACCAGTAAACTATGTATATGATATGACTAAAGTGACCAGACAGTCCCGGGCTTCGAGCGGCACATGGAGCGCTAGTCGAGTGCGTGCATCGGAATGCGAAGTTCGGTGCTCAATTCTCCAAAGTAATTCGTACTTTTTGATTTGTTTCATTCTTCATTTCTTTCTCTTGCGGTGCAGCGTTGTGAGAGAAATGGAACAAAGCATAGATTTATAACTGAAAAGTTATACTTTTATACTCTTTGTAAAGGAACTAGTAAATTTTCCTTTACAAAGATTTTTTTAAAATCTCACAATAGCTAATCTGAAAGGGATTTGTTTTGAATTGACTGACCTGAAATTGATTTCGTACCGCTTTGACTGATCTGTAATCTGGTCACTTTAGGTATAGGGAACTGCATACGTTTGTGATGCACATGTGCATCACCGACCTACCGCAGTAGCTCGGCTTGACGTGCATGTGCATCAATGGCAGTGAACATGTTAAACTGAGCATGCATAAATCGAAGGATACCTGTAATTGTATTGTATCTATTTTACAATTATTTTGAGCATTGCTTTTAGGATAAATTAGTTAAACCTTATCCATAATTTGTATTAATTCTTGAATCATTATGCAAGATTGAAACTTAATAGCTATTTCCTACAGTGGCTAGGTTTTTTCATACCAATTGAAAATTTAACTTTGTAATATGTATGTATAATCAAAATTATTCAATCTTATTTTAAGTTGTTTATACATAGTTGAAATTAATCTATTCCTTTTGATTTCCAATAAAATCATCATTTATTTTGAAATAGTGTGTGTTACTGGCAAAGTGTAAAAACCAGGCATTGTATAAAATTCCTAGGAATTCTATTCAATGCCTATAACTTTTTGACAAAGTATGAAATAAGCGTGTTTTGGTCTAATCTTTTATACTTTACCTAGGAATTTTATACAATACCTAGGAATTATATAAAATGTGGAATGGGGTGCCAGTAGTCTATTGGTTAGTTGGCTGCTACCTGTCTGCTGCTTGAAAGGGCAGCGGACACGAATCCTGCAAAAATAGGATTTTTTCCTAGGTCGCCTGGCTCCCTGTTTGTATGGTTTGAGGAGACCGTGCAAAGTCAGCATTCCATCCTTCGTAACGGACATTAAGCTGTTGGCTCCCTTGGTGCATTAATAGGACAAATGTTAATATGTAATGCTGTTTATTGCCTCGTTGGCACTTGTGCACTTTACCCCTCCCTGGGCAGATTCTTGCGATTTCCGATCTTCATTTGTTCACTTCAAGGGAATAATACTGGAGATTGAATGAGTGTCGGGTGCCTGCGGCACCCTGACTAAATTAATCTCTCCCTTACCATGCCAGCGGTGATTGGGTGCCTGAAGAGTGATGTATACTGTTTATCCTTTTATGATTTATTTCATACATTGCCTAACAGTTTTAGGCATTGTATAAATTGCCTAGGAATTCTACACAATTCCGGATTCCATACTTGACCAGTAACATATGCAAGGAATACATTGACTTAGAAAGAGTAATTTAATTTATTTGTATTTTTTTGGTTATGCTCAAATAATAAAATTGTATACTATAGTGTTCTATGAGTTGATTTTGCTTATGCTGCTACTATGATGGTTACAACATATATTCCATTTTTGTGGCTGTAGACTTATTAATTAAGCCATTTCACTTAATTACCAGTTGTTATCCATTATTGTAGCTCTTGTTTGACCTTTAGCTAATAGCATGGTTGTTACTTTTTTGCTCTCCATTAGGATACAGACGTAAGTAGTTTAATGGTTATACTCATAACAGTTTTTTTATTTTTCTCCTGGCATGCAAAACTTATTACAATAATTTTTTCAGAGCGACATCTTCAAGATCAAAATATCTCCACTTGGGCAATATATGGTATGTTTGCATACATCAGGTAGCATATCAGTATGGCAGTTGCCTTCAATCAGGTATTTTAATCAATTAATTGGAGATTTTGTGTTCATCAAAATGACATTTTACTTCTCTTATTAACCTGAAATTTATGACAGGCTGTACAGGTTCTGGAAATTGAATAATCAGCCTAATTATGATGTAAAGAATAATGATTTTCCTGATCAACGGAGAACTAACTCCTTTTCAGTTAGTGACAGCATACTTTTCCATCCTGTTGATGTCAATTGGTGGTCTGAACAGGTAAACCAAACTATTTTGTAAAATATTCTTAGTATTATTTTGGCAAGCTTGGATAAAAATAGATTAATTGTATTTCTTCTATATTTCATTCTGTTAATGAAATATATTTGATATTCAATAGAGAACATATCAATTACAGTTTTAGAAAACTTTTTTTCAGGCCATTATAATTGCCAGATATTCAGGTTCCATCAGTGTCTGTTCTATTAAAGATCTTCAGAACTTATTAGGTGATTTACCTGAATTTTTTGATGGTCAACCAAGGGTGTCATCTATGTGCGATAAAGGTTTTCTTGGTCTTGAATGTGTGTGCATGGTATCTTCAATAAAGAAAAGGCTATTGGAAGATGAGCAAAGCTGGGAAGAGCTATCATTCAGTGCTGTAAGACACCTCTTTAATCCTAAAGTTATGCATTTTCATAAAATTTGTATATATTTGCTTATTTATTTTGACTGGTTCATATAATTTACATTAAAATTATGTTAAATGCCCTAATTTACGATTTACTGGATTATTAATGCGTGTTAAAACCTAAATTACAGTTCAACTTTGGTAGATAAGCACCATTTGTTCACATTAGTTATTTTCTGTTTCTTTCATTCAGATTAAGTGAATGAGAACCCTTAATTTTAATGAATACACCTAAAACTTAGAAAATAAAGCATGTTACAAAGTAGAAATCATGAGAATCATCCCATTAATAAATTCAGACTACACTTGGTGAAATGTACTCATGATACAGGTGAAATTAAACTATTTATTTCCCATCATTTAACATGGAAGAATTATAGTTTCATCTGTATTATGAGAATCATCATTTTAAACTAAAACCACTAAGGTGCAAAATGAAAAATTTAGAAAAATATGAAATACCGGGAAAATGAAAATTACTATATTACTAAACAAAAAAGTTTTTTGATATGAAAACCTCAATGAAATGAAAGTGCGCTAGAGGAGATGTACATTTAACAGAAAATTGATCTATTTAAATGTATATTTTGCAAACCAGACTTTTTCTGCTAAACTGAGGTTAGTGTATTTATATATAGCTGTACCTTTTTCTCTCACAGGAGAGCAGTGAAGATGAGGATGGATCAATTCTCAAGAAAGGCTCGAATTTAATTAAAACTGGAATATACTGGGTAACTGATAGTGAGCAGTTCCAGCCAAAGAGGAAGAAGCCCAAATTAGTGCGCAGAATATACAGATTACTTGGCTTAAAAAGTACAACACCCGAAGAACTCTATGCTAGAAAAGTATGATATAATTGATAATTTTAACTGATAGATAAATTATCTTTGACAGGAGAGATTTGCTATGCTAGCAATTCTGCATGCTCATATAGCAAAGGCTGCTTGCATGATGAAGGAATGTTGAAGTGGTATTTCTGAATCAGTTTCTTTACACTTTCACTGTGTATTTTGCAGGTTTTGTTATAGAGCACAATACTCTGAGCAAATGGTAGTTGTGACAGATTTGGGGAATGGAAAGAGCATATTTTCTAGCTTTCATTTGCTTATATACTTCCTTTAATTTTTTTAGGGAGACATGGCATGCAATATGCAGGCTGAACTTGATAATTTTGCAGCCGCAGTAATAATTATCTTAAGTTACTTGATGAATCATTTTATTAACAATTGTAAACTGTTTATTCAGTTAAGTGGATACTGAATAAAAGATTAACAACTCTGGAAGTCATTTAAATGATATATAATTATTTCCTTTGGACATTTACAAAAAAACAGGCTACTTTCTCGAACATCTATCACATAATAATTATTTTTTTAAATTATAAAGCTCATAAAAATGCTAAAAATTATTAATAGCTCTTATATATTTATCTTGCTACATTATTTATGGTGATGTATTTCCTTTTTTTGTTCTGAATATGAATGAATCCTCTATTTTAGTTGACTTGTAAAAATTATATTTTTATGTTAGTAATAGTATTTGTTTGTTTATTTCAAGAAAAGTTTGTTTCATTTTCATATAGATTGATAATGAGGAATATGGAGAAGCCCTGGCATTAGCAAGAGCATATAATTTGGACTGTGATCTTGTATACCAAAGACAATGGAGGAATAGTAATGTCACAATTGCTACCATTCATGATTACCTGGTAAGTTCCTAAATCTTTTGTCAACTCCTAAATTTAGTTATAGTGTTCCTCAGTAGGAGATAATCATATCTTTTAGAAGATTGGATGAGTAATCAGTAGTTTACAAGCTTCTTTTTCATAAGCTTGAAAATAAATTCATTGTAAATGATCCTCTGCTATCTTTCCTTAAAGATTATCTCCAATGTAGGATTCAACAAATAATAATTAACAATCACTCTTCCTCACTTATCCCAGGTCTATGAGGAGTACCCCAGGGCAGTATCCTGGGACCACTCTTATTCCATATGTTATGGGTATCTAAGTGGAAAAAATCTCATGAGTGCCATATATCATATTTGCTCAATTGTAAACACCTTTTTTTAACCTTCTCATCCGTTCAAAATGATGGATTTAAAAAATAAAATTTGTAATACAATACGCTAGTTAAAAAATAACTGTTAAATTTAAAATATGAGAAAATAGCGTCATGTATAGAGTTCATACAGGACAAAGGATAAATATTGAAAATACTGGATGTATTGGCCAATACAGGATGGTTAGCAACCCTTGGCACAATCATAGATAAATACCTTATAGTGCTTCAGAGAAACTTCAATTTTTTTGGTACCTAAATGAAAAGTTTGCTGTCTTTTATGTCTTAATTTTTTACTTTTTATTTTGAAAATTCATTTCTTGCTCTAGTTTTCGTGCAATATGTACTTACTGTTGTATTACCTCTTATTGATTAATAACTTTAAAGTAACTTTAATATATTATGTTTTTATAGAGCAAGGTCACCAAACGTTCATGGGTTTTGAAAGAATGTGTTGGTAGAGTACCTGATACTTTGGTTGCCGCAGAAAAATTGCTGGAGTTTGGTCTTCAGGAAACAAGCTTAGATATTGTTGAGTTTTTAGTAGAGGGTGAGTATTGTTTTTACTGTAAAAATTTCTGTTAAAGCTTAGATCAAAAAAAGCTATGCAAACAAATTTTTCATATTAATCTCACATGGTATAATTTTTAAAGAACTTATCCAAATTATTATTAGAAGTGTTTCAAGGCATCACTTTTTTGTCTCATTTGATTATGGAGAAATATTCTTTATCTTTATTGTAATTTTAATTGAATTTTCAGGTTATGAAGAACTGGAAACTAATCCTTCAAACTCTCCAAAGAAAGTAGATATGCAGAAAACTAATGTGAAGATACTTCCTATAACCAATGAAAATGATACCTTGACAATGGAGGAAAAGTGGGATAATTATCTTCATGGAAAGGTTATTAAAGAATTTATTGTCTTGTGAAAACATTAAATTTTTTTATTTGAAAACAATTTCAAATTAACTGTTATTAATTTCAGGCCAAAGAGTACATTTCTAAACAGGAATTGAGGGAAGTAATCCATTACCGTAGAATTCTGTTGCAGTACATGGATCGATTAAGTACTTATAAGGTAAAATAAGTCTTTTTCATTATAGTCAGTGGAGAATATTAAAATGAGTTATTTATTTTTTCTTAAGTATCAGAGTTTATACAAAAAATAATTTCAAATTATGGTTAATAAAGAAAATTTCCGTACTTTCTTTAAAAATTGTTTATTAGGTTCTTTTGAGCTTAATGAATATTCAGAAAAATATGTAATGTTAATGAAGAATTTTATTCTTGTATTATTTTAGATCATTCTTGCTGATCCAAGAAACAATGAAAGTCAATATAATGCTTCTTTTTATGAAAAATTTCGGTCAGTTCCTGTGATGATAACTACCTTGGAATTTGCTAGGCAAGGAAACAGTGCATCGGTAGAGAGTATGTTCACATACCATGGAGATGACATTCTAGATTATTGGCTTGTGATACTTTCTAATTTTCCAGAAACCTCAAATCCTTATGAATACAGGTATATATATATATGCTTATATCAGATGTTAATCATTAAAGTGATTCTTTAATTTTATTAAAGAGTTCTTTTCTCAGCTCACTGTTGCCTGAATGCAATCCTGATGGTGAAGTATTTTCCTGGGATCAAAAACTCATTAGAGACAAAGATTGGTCTGAAGCCGATGATATCAAGTGAGCTTTGTTTTGTTTTTTTATACGTATACATTTAAAGTAAAAGGCCTTCAATTCATGGTTTTTTTGGTTAGGCAATTTTTTCACTCTTCTAGGAAAGTGAAAGAGAGGTCTCAAACAGATATTTCAAGCTTTCTTTACCAAGAAGATAAGGATCTGCTAAAATTTGTGTCCAATCCTCTCACTTCTGATGGGCTTACAGCTTGGTATATTGAAAGAGCATGCCAAATTGAACGCCGGAGTAAAATGGTTGATTATGCAATTATGTTGGTGAAAATGGGAAGAGAAAGAAATGTGAAGGTACTTGATACTGCATTATTATAGCATGCTTTCCATTGTTCTGTCCATTGGTCAAGTGAAGAAAACTGCAATGCTTTCAAAATGTTGTAATGCATGTTAGTATTATACTTGCTTGGAATGTGTTAATGGCAAATCTCTCCTCCAGATAGATTTTAAGGGTAAAATGTGTTGGATTTTAATGTCTCTTTATAAAGTTACAGATTGCCAATTTTTCAGGCAAAAACTACTTCTTGTTCTTAAATGTTAATGCCCATTGGATGTTCAAGGCATTATAATAAAAATGATACTGAATATACTGGAAGAAAGGAAATTTAAAAGATATTGTTGTTACATTATTACTATTATTATGTAGAACTATATTAAAATAAATTGCTTCTATCATGAAAAATTAAAAGAAAAACTTTGTAAAATGTAATTTTCCTAATTCTTGTATCATTATTGCATATGATATAATCTGTATTTTTTATTAATACATGTTTTAAGCCTTTCCTGTTTCTTCATATGTAAATGTTCAGTTTAAACAAAAAATACAATGAAATTTATTTCAATAATAATTCAGAGCTGCTGCAATTGCATACTGTATTCTGTGAAGAATGTAGATTTACAGTATTTTTTTATGGCAGGGATTGGAGAGCCTTCATAATGAACTTCTAACACTTGAAACACTAGTTTATGAGGCAGCCTTCGAAGACATTGGTCTCTCTGATTTGCAGAAAAAAAGTAGCTTGGAGAAAGCTAAGTTGCTTATGCAAAAGGTAATTGGATTGACTTTGCAGTGAATTTATTTTTATCTTAAACAACACTAATTTGATGTGAAAGCAATATTTATCACTAATTCTTTATTTTATTTCAGAGCTCTGAAAGTACTTTTGTGCACGATATAAAGTGTTTGTTGTTACCATTTTTAGTACGCTCCGAAAAAGAATGTAAAGGTAGCTTGAAGAAATTGCTACGTGATTATTTAATAGATCTCAGTTCCAGAGATTTGAGATTACCTTTACAGGTGAGTTAAATCACGACCTTGCAAATTACAAATTTCACGATTATTTAAGAAAGGTAATTAACGTATTGGTACCTCTCTTCCTCAGTTGTTTAAATATTTTAGTTCAGAACAACCTGCATCTCTGGTATCTTCTCTTGATGAAATCACAACTTTGGCTTTGGATTGCCTATATTCGTACCCAGAAGCTGACCAACTTGATGTTGCATTTAAAATTCTTGAATGTTTACCAGAAAGAGGTTTTGGGTATGTTCACTAGATTTCCTATTATATTGGCAGATATTATGAAACATTCTGATTTTGGAAATATAAATTTGTTTTTTGATATATCGTATTTACTCATGTAATACCCAGATGTGTGTAATGCCCACACCCCTGTTTTTAGAGCTAAAAATCTGGAAAAACTTGAATTCGTGTAATGTCCACACTTCCAAAATTTTGATGTTTATATTTTACGGCAACATCAGTTGAATAATTTGTCTGAAGCTGAGTTTGATGGCACAATTATAGCAAAAGCAAATATTTAAGAAGTGACTTCTAAAAATGATTTTTAGTACTTTTTTAACTTATGTAATCATGATAAATTGGCATCTATTGCCATTATATTACCAAGAGACAACTTGAAAACCTATTTTGGAGTCTAGCTCCTTAACTCGCAGAAAGGCTCAATTTTGAGCCATTGCACATTCTCAAGTTATTTAAATTAAAATGAGCAATTTTCACTAATTTTGTGTAATCACGCTCAGTCATTTTTCACTTAGAAAAAGAGTGAATTTTTCAGAAATACTAAACGTAAACAGTTCATGCTCAAAATAAATCTCCCAGATATCACTAAATACCAACAATAAACCTGTTACTAGATGCAATACGACTTGGTTACATAGAAATGTTTCTCACATTTCTGTGGATAAAATGTATCACTTACAGCTTTCAGAAAGCACAATCAATAACTCCAACAGCTATTTAGTGACACATTTCCATCGCAAGTTTGTGTTATTTGCTTTTATACAGAGTAATAAAAGTATATTCTTTTAGGATTTTGTAACAAAAGGAACCCAAAAAATGCAGTTACGGTGCAATGTGAATTGAGCATGTCCCAAATTACAAGACAATCTAACAGAATTTGTTTGTATTTAATGAAAAATATATGCAGTTCAGTTGTTTATTTCTCGTACATCACCTTTTCTATGAGAATGAACTCTGTCTGACACGTCTATTTACATAGAATATTGATGTGATTTAGGTTTACTACTTACAGCTGGCAGACCTTTTAAAATACCTGATAAATATCATGCTTATAGTATTCTACCCATTTTTGAAAAATATCTTGGTTAAAAATCGAGGAAATAAAATGCATGGAATATTGCGTCTACGGAAAAATACGCTTTCTCACACCAGACATGCAATACTGAGTAGGCATTTCACGGGTGGCCTACCCTCAACAGATGAATGGGCAAATCTCGTGTAATGTCTGCACCCCCCTTTTTTGATGGGAACTCTTGGGGGGAAAAGTGCAGGTATTACACAAGTAAATATGGTATCAATCCACTTGGAATCTGCCTAACCAAATATAATTTTATTTTTAACACTTTCTGGACTGCCGATGCATACGCTGCATCCAATCATGTGCACATGCCTACCCACTGATGCAGCATATGCATTCAAGGTCCCACAATTTCTAATGGCATCCCCACCCTTATGGGGAGTTTGGAATGAGTTGGTAAGGGCAGGAGTTTTTTTCGAGTGATTTTTTTCTCTTCAGTACTTACTTATTTTTTAAATTATTTATTAAGAATTATCCAAAAACAACCATATTTGGCCTTTTACATTGGACATTGTAACAAATTACATGTACATACAATGGAGTGATGAATATCAATAAGTTCAAAGGAACCAAAAATTATGACCGAGCAGCTATATAGAAAAAATAAAATGTCTCGAAGATGAATAATAGATGCATAACAAACAATGAATGAGCAAAAAAATCAAATACAAGAGAATGTGACAGACTTCCCAGCAACAGTGTTAACAGCAACTGAATGTATAATCCACTGCTCCCTCCTCTTCTTTCTCTCTCTCCCAGTATTTCCAAAATTTCAACTTTATATCCCACCCCTCTTGTTTCATCACCTGCCATTTCTTGTCAAAAATACTCAAGACATTGCGTACACAGTGTGAGCACTAAGACATCTCTCCTCGCAGCAATCTCGACACTTCCAACTCTCCCTGTCACCTAGATGTCCTCTTTTAATCACACAAGTCCTCTTTTTTAGGATAAATGTCTGGGATCTTTTTCCAATTTTGGCTAAAATGCCATCTTTTTAGTTTAGATGATAAATAAAAAAGATTTAATGTATATAAAATCTAAAAATTTAATTTAAACTATTTTTGATAATCTTTGACATTGTGATATTAGCAATGCTGAGTTATATGATAGTCAATGTAAATCTAAATGACAACAGTGAAGACTAGCTGATTTAGTTGTGTTAGTATAGTTGCAATCAGGGGAGACTGGGTAGGCTCAACCAGGATCCCATGCCTTGGGGGTTCTGAGCCATTCTCAATAGAAAGATATAATATGCATCTCAATTCTCTCACTCATACTACAAACTACTACTAGATCTCTTTCATTAATTTTCTAGCATTTGGGCTTCTGCATTTAAGTTTAGGATACAAGAATGTATAGCAAAAAAATTGTCAAAATCATACTCCTAATCATTATGAAATATGAACCTCTGTAGAAACTAAACCTCATTAACACCTAACAAGATGGAAAAGTATACTCCATAAATGGAATACACAGAGATTTCAAAGGCGTTCTTAATGGGAAATACGTATGAAACGGTATCAAAAGATTGGGCGATTCTCGAATTTTTATCTCCGAAACTATAAGTCGTAATTATATGGTCTCAGGGACTATCTTGTAGTTAATGTTGTTCTCTATCCAAAAAAAAATTTTAATCCATACCTCACAGATCATATAAGAGCATTGAAGAGAGAATATGGATTTTCATTTGTTATTTTCTGAGAGAAGTCTTTGCTATCGATGTAAACAAAATATGCAATGTTTTGCTTGGGATTTTCTCAAATTTTTATCTCTGGAACCTTAACTCGTAATTATGTGGTCTCGCAAATTATCTTGTAGTAAATGTTGTCCTCTATCCGAATAAATTTTTTAAACTATACCTCACAGATCATATAAAGGCATGGAATAGAAAAACATGGATTTTAATTGTTGTTAGAGATTGTTTTAGAGGTTGATGTAAACAAAATATGCTATGTTTTGTGCAGGATTTTGTACAATTTATATCTCCAAAACTATAACTCTTAATTATGTGGTCTCACAAACAATCTTGTGGTAAATGTTCTTTATCTGATTAATTTTTTTAATCTGTACCTTACAGATCATATAAGAGTTTGGGGGAGAAAAGTTTGGTATTTCATTATTGTTTGTCGGATGCCATTTAACGAGATACTAATGTACGTTTATTAAAGTAATTACGTAAGGTGGAAGTTCTAATTGACGGATTCAGTTCAAAATCACAATTGGGCAATAAATTTTAATACCAATCACATGTATTTAATTTAATTAAAATCCGTCCAGCAGTTTATGAGATGAAAGTTACGATGGATGGACCAGACGTGCCCATAAGGCATTCTGCTATTACCACTTTGCTGGTAAATAACGCCTAAAAAGTAATGAAATAATATTGCTAACCATTAAAAATTATGTACCTACTACCTTAGAAAGCCATTAAGAAAGATCTAGGGTAATTGCCCATCAAATATGACAGGTATGCTTGCATTAAGTATTAAGTACAAATTGAAATAAAAATTAATGAAACCAACTTTTACATGTACTAAAAGTAAGCAATAAATATATAATTCACATAATTGAGTCTTCCAGAGAGTCTTTGAGATTTCAATGAACATTTACGGAACTTCATTTCATTTATGTATTACTTTAATAGAACTCTTTTTGTATAATTATGAATTTTTTGTCTTAATTTACACTTTCAGATCTCAAAGTCGGCAAAGTATTGAGCTTCATGAAAGAGTTGATGAGCTAGAATCACATCTAAGTTGTGCTGAAATCTTTCAAAGAAATGGAATTTTAATGCCCTTGACATATATACGACAAGTTCAGTATGATCATGACACAGTGTATGGGCTACTTGTAAAACTTTCTCGCTCTATTATAAAGAAGTAAGTCTCAAAAGATTCCTTTTCATTTGCACTTCCTCTGTGTTTTGTATTGTCACTTACCCTATCAGTTTTTTAATAACATTCTACATCAAAGGTCACTGTCAGCTACACAGGTGGAATGGAATTATTTACTAAATGATATCCTTGATCTTCAAACAAAAGCATTTTCAATTATAGACTTTGAAACTTGCATTGAGGTAAGTCCATGTTATATTATTTTGTAAATAACATTTTATTCTATGAATTGATGATAAAAATTCTTTCCACAGATTTATGTATCAGCTCTTTTGTCATCTGGGCTAGGAACCAACATTAAGAATGCCAGTGAATATCTTCAATGTTCCAAAGAAATGGGTAGCAGCAAAAGAGTTTCATATGATAGAAGTGTACAGTTGATATTGAAGTCTTCCAGAGAATATTTTGATTCATCTAGTGATGTGTATGATCCTTCAATGAATTTAGCAAAGTATGTTTTAAAAAAATACTTTTGATGACATTTCTTGCTGGTACCTCTTTATTATGATTATTTTTATTTAAATTTTAGGTCATGTTTACAGCTAATTTTAGATCAAAATGATGAAATTGAAGAAGAATTAGATTTAATTGAAGCTCTACATATTTTGAATGAATTTGGTGTCAAGATGTTACCATTGCAAGGCAAGTATTATCCAAGTCACAGATACGTTGTTTTCTGGCAGATAAGATGGCCATAAATTATGAGGAAAAAATTAAAATAAATTCAGTAGATTTATTTACTCGAACATTATTTAATGTAAGAGTCCTTGTATAAGGTGTGCATGCTAATTTTTTGAAGAAAATTTTTAAAACAAGCTGTGTTAGTCAAGTAAACATGCTATATGTTGTATAGTCCAAAAGTTCCTGGACCTGCTGTCAGACTGCACTACAAGTGCTTGACAACAGATCACATATACATTATTATCAAGTATTAACCTTTAGCCATACAGAGAGGTAAAATCTGTTCGTATTGTATTACTAGTTTCTTTTTATTAACTGTGGAGAATAGTCAATGCTTGTGCAAATTAGAAGTTAGACTGACGTGTTCTTGTAACTCATTTATTATGGTGTTAATTAATAACATTAATCACATCCTTCCTCAAAATATACTCCCTGCATCACAATGCACTTTTGCCAGTGATCATAGCACTGCTGGAAGCAATCCTGGGGTGCTTCTTATGGATTGATATGCAGCACCTCCTGTGTTGCTGCAGTGACTTCTCCCTCATTACCAAAAGCCTTTCTTAAATTTTTGAAAAAGGAAAGGAATCACAGGTTGAGATGTCTTGAAAATATGGTGAATGAGTAAGGATGATGGTGTTGCAACTCTCATGCAAAACGTTGGCAAAATTTGATGTACACAGGTTGTTCAAATTTTCACATTGCTTACTTTAAAATTGCACAGTTCTCCTCAGCTTATACAATAAGAACAAATTGTCTCTCTGTGTAACTAAATGGTGATGCTTGATAATAATGTACACATGGTCTTTCATCAAGAGCTTGAAGAATTCTGGGAACTTTTTGACTACCACCTATGAATTTCTACTGTGTAATTAATTCTTGCTTAATTGATCTATTTTTAGTGAGATTATTTACAAACAGGTTAAAGCTTGTAGAAAACTGTCTCCATAGCAATGCTGATGCATATAAAAGATCGGTGAGCCTCCTTAAACTAGCAAAAACCTTGCGTGTGGATGAAGAAAATCATCGGCTTCGTGATGGAAAAGTGCTTTCCTTAATTGCTGAAAATGCTCTTGAGGTTTGTTTCTTGTTCACTTTTTATTTTCTAATGGATTCTTGTTGTTTTCCTTGATATATTTGATTTAAATATTAAACATATGCTAAAAATTTTATAAGAGTATTATTTAATATCTTTTTTTAGGCAAGAGATTTAAAATGCTGTGCTAAAGTATGCCAAAATATTATGGATCAAGGCTTTGCTAATGGCTGGGAAATTGCACAGAAACTAGGCCAGTGTTCTGATTTCCGAGACTTGAAATTGAAAATGAAGCTAGTCTCATTTGCCTTATTGCACTGTGATGAGAATATGATTGAGTCATTGGTGAAACTTAGGTATTTTATTAATATCAGTTTAAATATTTTATGAAAGTGATTATTTAAAATTAGATATTTATATAGCAATATGTAACATTTTATGAAAATTCTTAATAATATTTTAAGCTACATTATTAAGCTTAACAAGCATTGTTGTCAGAATACTTGTGCTCCTGCAGTTAGGCTAAACATTAATTACATAAAAATGTAAGTTTTTTGGCTGATATTCGTTTATAGGATATTATTAAAATTTTCTTATTTGTGGTGTATATTATCTTTCTGTAAGACTCTGTACACTTGTATTGCAATATTTCCATTCTACAATTGTTCTTTTAAATAGTTTCTGTTTGTTCCTCTGTACATTCATAACTGCATACACTTGTGTAGGTATGCCGCATTCTAAACAACATTCTCGGTGTGCTGTGGGTATGGCCTAAGCTTTAGTGAGACTCTGTAAAGGTCCCCCACCCCACTTGGCACCCTCCCATCAGTTGCCATATTTGTCCTGTTGGGAATATTTTCGAAACGAGAAAAGTCTACTATGACTGGGAATCAAACCTGGGTCTTCCACTTGCCGGGTGGATATTCTACCACTGAACTATCATAGCAGATCAATTTTCTTGTTTCTGAACATGAATATTTTCTTGTTTGGGTCCAAACTAGCCACGCTAGTATCAACCTGCCCCAACTGACATCCTCCAAGAGATACATCGAAGAAAACTCCTCCCTCTCAAATGGTGAGATTGCCAAGCAAGAAATTGATGGAATAAAGCGATCTGAAAGATCCTATGCAGACAGGCGTAAGCTGTAACGTTGGGAATATTTTCGAAATGAGAAAAAAGTCTGCTATAACCGGGAATCGAACCTGGATCTTCCACTTGCCGGGTGGATATTCTACCACAGCTATCGTAGCAGATCAATTTTCTCATTTCTGAATGTGATTGGGGCCGAAAATTGATCTACTATGATAGTTCAGTAGAAGAATATCCACCAGGCAAGTGGAAGACCCAGGTTCGATTCCCGGTTATAGCAGACTTTTTTCTCATTTCAAAATATTCCCAACATTACAGCTTATGCCTATCTGCATAGAATCTTTCAGATTGCTTTATTCCATCAATATTTGTCCTGATTATGGTGATTTTGTCATTTAAGTGAAAATAAGATGTTCAGTCATAGCAAACTTTATGGTGATGGTGATGGTGATTATTAGCCTACTTTCCAAAAAATGGAAAGTAGTCTTATGAGATCGCTCGGGTGTCTATGTGTATGTGTGTGTGTGTCCCCCTAACATCTTCTCCATGAATGAACCGATTTTAACTAAATTTGGCACATGGAATCTTCACATAAATTAATGACCAAAATGACATATTTGGACCGGATTGACTAAGCAGGGTTGCCACAATTAAAAAGTTAAACTTTTCGGTAATTATGAATTTGGAAGAAATTGACCTAACCGATTTCAACAAAATTTAGTATGAAGTAGGCATACAACATAAAATAACAAAATCAAGATGTTTAGTATAGATATTTAAAGCAGGGCTGCCACAATACAAGGAATAAAAAATTCTTTTTACATGTATTTGTGTTTAACTGGCCTCATCAATTTTCACCAAATTTAATACTTATAATATACACTTATATACAAAACCATATTAGCATATATAAACTGAATCAGCCAAACTGGGGTGCCATAATTACAAATTAAACTCTTTCAGTAATTAAGGATTTGGAATGATTGGCTGAATGGATTTCAATTAAATTTTGTATATAAGATTTGCACAACATATCATAATGAAATAAAGATCTTTAAAGTGTAACTAAGAAGTAGGGCTACCACAGTAAAAAGTTAAATAATATTTATTTTACACGTATTTATAGAGAACTGACCTCATGGATTTTAACCAAATATAGTATATTTATTCTTCATATAAATAGATAACCAAAATAGCATATTTCAACTGGATCAAAGAAACAGGGCTACCACAATATCAAGGTTAGAATTTTTCTGTAACTATAAATTTGTAAGGTATTGGCTGAACAGATTTCAAAGAAATTTCCTATGTAGGGCGAGTATAGAATGGGAAAATGAGATGAATATGTTTAGAAAGGATAAAAAACCAGGTCTACCACAATATAAGGAAAAATAATTTAATAAATAATACTAATGTATACGATTATGCTACGGCAAATTTGACAAAAAGCACTAATGGGAAACTTGTGTACACCCCTACTTGCTATATATTAAAATTGTATTGAAAGGAAAGTAGGCAGATTAATTCTTTTCAGAACTACTTGTATGTATTATAGTTTTCTAAAAATTCGGAAAAATTATTAAAATGGAGAGAAACTAACAATGTGGACTCGATAAGTTTTTATCAATATTTAAACACATCACCATATCTCAGCTTCTACTTATCTAATAAGGGAAATTTTTTGTCATGCCTCTTGAAAGACTTTATGACAATTATATAAATGATAAATATATAATATTAATCAAACCTCTTTATAAAATTTAATAACATTGTTCTTTCTCCAAAATATTTTCTTGGGACATGAAAAGCTCGGCCTGAGGGAAACTTTTTCCCTGATTGATTTAGAGGAATACATTGAGTGAACGAAATATGCAGAAATGTTGAAATTTATTTTTGGAAAAGACTTCAATCCAATAACATTTGTAGTTCTCATGATACAGATATTTAAACAAAAGCATTGAGAAACAGACTGGCAGTTGTGATTTGGAAGTGCTAGCCATTGCCATCTCGCAATTGTTGGAAGAGAAAACCAAACAAAACACATGTAATGAAATCTGTAAGCTAATGTCCAAAGCATTGCCAAAATAATAACTTAAAGGATCTGAAATAAAAAAGAGCACAAAATGTAGTAAAGACAGTCAACTGTAAATGGTGCGAACTGACAACATGGCTACAGGATAGGTGGGTTAGTGGTGGGGTGGGGGTAGTCAAGGTGATGGAGGGAACTTTCCCTCCATGCATGGCGATACTCTGCACATATTGTTTAGAAAGCAACACACCTATAGTACAATATTTCCATTCTAAAATCGCTTTTAAATGGTTTCTGTTTATCCTCTATACATTCATAACAGTGTTGATACCCTCCTACATTTGATTTTCTGTGAGATCTCTCAAATTTACCAACTTATTTGTGTGAAATGCTTGGAGACCCAATGATTTATTTTTAAAGGGTCTTTGGTTTCCATTGTATTGCTTCCTATAATTGGGTAAATTGAAACCAACACTGTTATTGATTACAGCTTTAAGAATGTCATTAACATTTTTAATATTATTTTAATGTAAGAGCAATCATTTCATCCTCTCATTACAGTAAACTCTTGATAATCCGGCACCCCTCGGGACCGGAGTAGTACTGGAATAATGAGATTGCCGGATCAGCAAGAGGCAAAATTTATAGTATATGTTCAAGGAGGTAACACACACGTATTAACCAAAATGGTCGGACTTGAGGAATACATTTCATTTGCCACCCTCAAATTCTACGCAAATTATTTATAAATAACAAAAAATGACCATGAACATTTAAATCCGATGCATGTGTTAAATGTGCGAGGGAATTACACGCTGCATACAGACACATACGTATGTATGTATTTAGGTGTTATATCATAGGTTTCATTCCCAGGTTCATAATTTATTAGGTACTTATCTGAATTTTCGAACCATAGCAGAATTAAATAATTATAAAATCATCTCAGGGAGGCTTCTGTAGAAATAGCAAATGCGGTGACTGAAGATTTATGGAGAAATAACACCATAATAACGTAAGATACTTCTCGAATAACATTAAATTCATTCATTCAAATATTTCATATGCTTTTAAGTTCATCTGTTTTTGTCTCTCTTGATCTTTCTTCAGACAGACTTAGCTAACTCCTTGCAGTAGCTTAACTCATGGTCGTAGAATTAACGCTAATTCTATGCGGGAATAGGCGTCCGCATTAACTCATTTGTTTTGTGAAGGAACAGAAGCAGTTTTGATAGTGCATTGTCGAAAACAACCAGGCTCTGTGGTTTTCATTTGGAGGTTATTGGAGACAGCTATCATTCTTTGTGAACTAGAAATAATTAACAAAGTTAATGTAAATATTGGTCAGTCCCTATTATTTAAAGTTCACGGTTCCAAAGTTTCACAAAAACAGACATAATTCTCAGCAAATGAAATCTCTTTCTTTAATTTACATTACCATTCCCATCGAAATAAATGCAGCTACTCATCTTTGTTTACAATACCACTGATTTGTCATCATTTAACAGAATTTGTTTACTTAAACTTCTAAACACAAATAACAATTTAGCGCAAACGTTATGGATGTCGTTGTAACACAAAACAAATCACAGGAAATACAAACAAAAAATAAAATACAAAATATATAAAATAAAAATACAAAATAAGTAATAAGAACAAAATTGGGTGGATAATACCAATCAAACATTACACTTTTCGTGGATGCTCCTTATCATAATAAATCTAATTCCCCTCTTCGTGAGTACTGATACACTTTATATACAATTTCTCTTGCTTGTTTGTGCAAAACCTTGCATTTACTTCCTTCACCCTCCATTTTAGAACACCACAAGATGGTACTACCGTATATACTCGTGTATAGTTCAACTCTATGTGTATTTGGACCTCCTATTTCTCGGCGAAAAAATTAGATTTTTTCATATATTTCATGTATAATTCGACCCTAGCTTTCTACTTACTCTTTTACCCTAGATTCCCGTCAGGATCGACATTTTTCGTTTCGATATCTTGAAGCTCACAATCGAGGTATATAGAACGATCTTGGTTTTCAACAGCTTTTGTATCATAATAATACTATACTAAAATAAACTGTAAACATCGTAAACCTATTGCACGATCTTGAGAAGAAAAATATTTATTACTTTTTAACTACGAGATGTGCAATACAAATGGTGGCAGAATTTTTAGCAAATAGACGAAAATGAACCTTATATAACGAAAATTAATAGACGCATAATACTCGTAAAACCTTTAATAAAAGTTATGAATGATAGTTGAACAAGATGAAATAAACTCATTTTAATTCTTCAGCTTTGTGACTTTATACATTGATATCATTCCAACTCATCTGTTGTTATAAGACGCAAGAAATATATGCATAGAAATCAAGAAAACAATCGGTGAATATGAGACAGGCTTTAGTATTCACGTAACAACATTATGACGACAAAAGGTCAGTATAATGGTTACATTACGAATTTTGGTTAAAATGCACTATAACCCACCACAGAACGTATAAAAAAATAATGAAAAATACTACTGGGTCGCAATCAAATCAGAATTTAGAGAAAATACAGGACAGGTATATAAGTCTTCGAAAAAGAAAAAAATTAAAAACACAACATAGTTCTAATGAAAATCGATAAAATTAAAGGTAAATAGGAAGTTTTCGAGCTATATCATAGAAGTTAAGTCAGCGAGGTGGGTGACCAAAAAATATCTTGATTTTTATTATGTTATTTTTAAAAAGATAATTTTTTAGATCCGAGATTTTAAAACCTCAAAAGTATTACTCGTGTATAGTTCGACCCCCAATTTTTGCACAAAAATTTGGTCTTAAAAACTCGAATTATACACGAGTATATACGGTATTTAAATCTCAATCATAAAACATGCAAATAAACACAAAAATCATGCTGCAAATGTATGAACCTCACCCCAAAAGCCGCTGTAAATGACACGCTGATTGGCCAAGTGAAGGAGTGAGAGAAACCACGTGACATTCCTGACCTTCTGCATATCCAGTTGACACCCGCCTTTGTTCGTGCTCCCTACTATAGTCCTCTACGCTGTGGTTCTCAACGATTAGTTAAACGTAAATACAAATTTTAAACTATTAGTTTAATTTTTCCATTACATAAAAGAAATTTACATGGCCTGTGTACTTCAAACTTGGTTTAATGCCCTCAGTTCTCATCCAACACAACAGTATATCCATCTTGCGGCGAAATGTGGAACTTCACGATGTTACAAAAAAGTGCCGTAATAAGGAGAGTGCCAGATCAACGGGTGCCAGATTATCGAGAGTTTACTGTATTTGAATTACTGCTTTTTTATTTTCAGAAATATCTTTTTTAATTTTAATTTTATTTCACAACAATATTAATGCACTTAAATTTAAAACTAATTCACTAGGTGCAGAATAGATGTCCAAATACAAAATGAATACATTGGCAGTAAATTTATGAAGGAAAAGACTCCAGATAATGTTCCTGGAAAAAAGAATTTGGTAAAAATTAATTTTTTGGTGAAATTTGATAAATACAATACATCTATTTTACTAATTTAAAATGTTTTAACAGTCAACAGACCTACAAAAGGATGAAAGTCTGCATCAGTCAAGATTGTACCAAACTTTAAGTACATCTGCTGAATCTATAAAAGAAAAAACTAATTCAGTTCTTAAAAATCTGGGGAGTGAAAATATGTGGAAAAATACTTTAAGGTAAATAATTTAGATTCTTGTAATTTTATAGAACATAAATTTCTTATTTTAAAGAATCTGAGGAAATTATGATTAAATGTTGTTTCGGTGCATGCACATTCTAGTGTAAATTTTCATTTGCAGGTATAACTCGATTTACTTAATTTTTCTACTTTCCTATTTCTTTTAAGTCCTTAAATTTCATGTATTATATTGTATCTATTGGCATGTTCCATGATTATTTGGAATTTTAATTGAATTCAATGGTAATATTATGTAACTATGGCTGTTTATTTGAATATCAATATACATCTTTCTAATTTCTGTACTTTGACTTACTCTATGTTCATGTACTATGGATCAACAGAATGAATAAATTACTACTACTACTATGTCGTCCCTTTTTGCATCGATTTGAAGTTATGTCACCGATCAATTAATACCTATGTATCGATTTACATTGTTCTGACTCTAAGTTATGTGGAAAATGAATAAAAGGTTTGGTAAAGAATCCACTTTAATAACACAAAACAGACGACCGGTTTTGACTAACACTTAGTCATCATCACCTGATGATGACTAAGTGTTAGTCGAAACCGGTCGTCTGTTTCGTGTTACTAAAGTGGATTCTTTACCAAACATTTTATTCATTTTCCTGAATATGGAGTTCCACCATGTCAAGGCTGCATCCATCGATTTTTTCCTAAGTTATGTGGTTAGAGGTTTAAGGTTCTTTAAAATTTTTGTTGCCACCTTCCTCAAGCTATTATCAGATTAAAATACTAAATAAAAATCATTTATTGAGATACAAATATCGACTCTCTTTAATATAACATCTACATAAATAACGATGTCAAATGTATTGTGTCACTCCAAACTCAGGTCAAAGCTCTCTAGGTGATTGCTTAGTATTTTGACTTAGAAGGGTTTTGTAGTGAGGGAACCTAGCGATAAAAAAATGGCAAATTTGGAAGTGGAGCACTTGGAACACCTGGGCACGGGCGATTTTTCACTGAACGTGGAGTCACATGACACCTGACTACTAGCTTCTACCTCTAGAATTTGTCATGATTATGGTAAATTTGTCATTTATGCGAAATTATGATGCTCAGTTGTAGTAAATTTCATGCTGAATCTGATTATGCATATTATAATTTTCTGAAAATTCAGGAAAATTATTTAATATTAAAGAAACTAAAAAAAATCTGCATGGTAACAATATAAATAATTCTAATTCACTTTATCATTTCTGAAACACTATTATCCTAAAGAATAGACACTTTTGTACTTCACTGTTTAATAATTCACAGCAAATAAGACAGTTTTCTGATAACATAACAATGAGAATCATCTCGTGCAACCAGGTGACTACATCCGAAATTGGGATTAGAAATGTGTGTTTTGCGATCCTATTGCAGATGACCCAGAACTACTGTTTACTAGGATGGAGAATTCTCATCCCCGTGGCCACCTAATACCCTTTCCATTGGATCCATTACCTGCATTTTTTTCCTGTCCGAACTCAGACACAGTTTGCCAAATAACTAGTGCCAACATTGAGAGGTTACTGCAATCAGTTATGCTGAATTTTCCTAAACTCCTGCATGCATCCCCCTCATTCTTATGGAAAAATCTGCTTCGATTTACATAGCACTTGTCAGGAATGCATCCTTGATGTAAATCGGGTTACACCTGTACTTGATAATTATATTTTTATTTGCTGATGCAGTCTATTTTATTAAATATTTGTAATATTTACATATAAATTTCAACTGTATATGTTTTTTTTTGCTGTTTGTGGTCAGTTGGATCCGCCCCATTCAAGATTACAGAGTGACAGAGAATGATGATGTTCTTAATGAAGACTTCTCTAAACAAGGTTATCATCCATTTTATGCTTCTTTGCATTCTGATTGTTATCTGAGCATATTGGGTACTAAATATAACAAGTACTCCTCTCCTGATCTCTCTAATACTTCTCTGGAGCTACTCCAAATTTTGTCAAGGGTTGCCATGTTAGAAGAAAGCATCAGTGAAGGTGCTGATTATAAGATAAATACTGATGGTAAATAT
Source organism: Tanypteryx hageni (assembly GCA_028673005.1). Lineage (NCBI taxonomy): Eukaryota > Metazoa > Arthropoda > Insecta > Odonata > Petaluridae > Tanypteryx > Tanypteryx hageni. The sequence goes on along the minus strand of CM054116.1, from coordinate 24,207,314 downwards.
GAAATTAGATTATTTTTTCTAACTGGAACACATTGCATTTTGGGCTTTTGTCCATTATTATTTGAATTTTCAATTGACTCATTTGTATGTGAACACATGCACTAAAATTTTTGTGTCAATACATGTACTTCAATTTTCATTTGTGTATACTAAAACATATAATTGAAACTCTTGGCTTTAAATTTCAGTCATAGTTAAATTTAGTGAGCTGCTTCTGCCTGAAGACTGTGTCCTTGGGATTGCACACCTTCTTGCTCTAAGGAATCCAAAGTTAGCAGATTCATGTTTTTCTCATCTTGAGCCTAAAACAGAGATTTCTCTTCAACTAGCTATGCTGTATTATTGTCTGCAGATAGTAATTACAGTTACCCCTTCAGAAAAACGTCATGAGATTTACTTGCATCATCCAAACAAGGTGACTAATTAAGTATTTATTTCCTATCATAAGTGATTATAAGTGAATATCCCTCTCCCTCCTTCCCTCTTTGAAATAGTATAACATACTCCTGTATCTTATGCTGCCAGCAGTGCATGCATGCATTCCATGACAGACAGACACGGGAGAATTATACAAGGATGTACAGACTGTCTGCTTAACATATGTCCGGTTAAAGTACATCATCCAATACATGCATTGTATAATGACACCGAATGTCTGTGCATATGTACATACTGTTTGCCGATACGTACATCGTACCTAGACTATATTGTATGGCATGTTGCCACATGTATGCTGTTGCTGCGCAATGTACAGTTGGACATTTTTACTTCTTGGATTTTGCTTATGCTTTCATATTTTAAACAGTTTGAGCGAAAATTTTGATCATGATGTTTTATAAGATATCCAAAATTGACAACTATTACTTTTTGAAAGTGATTAAATAAGAATAAAAAAGAGGAAAATAGAGGAGATATTAATGTTTTTTGCCTCTCCTTAGTTAATGCCTATATTATGCTATTCTGCATTAGAAACTCAATTCCAGCTTTCAGAGATTATGTTAATTCAGTGATTCTCTACTTGGTGATTGTATCTTAAATATATTGTACTGAAATGAGGCTGAAGGATCCTTGTATAGAAGAGTTTGATAATTTTCTTTGTAATTTAAGTAATTGGTTGTCATTTGATCATTGTTATTGTTTTCACAAATACTTAGGATGTGATTAGGAATTACCTATAAAATTGTAAGATTTATCATAGCTCTTCTTCAAGGCCTCATTTCCTGTAGGATAGTTGGTTACTGGTTGGGCTTTGCTTAACACATTGACCGTCCATGGTCATTTAGCTATCCATCGATGACTTTCACGGGAGTTCTGTGTCCAGTTAACTGGCCATGCATATCAATCAGTCCCTTTCCATAATTTCCCTATGCTTGGTAGTCCTGGTTTTGTTTCGTATTTTCAGTGGGCCTCTGGCAAGCTCCAATATTTCCTCCAGTGGTCATGGTTTCTATTTATGCTGCAAAATGGCAACGTTTTTCACATTGTATTCTTTAATGACATAAGAAAGTCATTTTACACATTGGCTTCTGGACAGTCATTGTGTTAAAGCATATCGATTAGTGAAGAATCAAACACTCCTTTCCATAGCAAATGTACTCATAATATTATTATTTTATCTAAAAATCAACTCTTTCCATTAGGGGGAGAATATTCATCTCCTGAGAGAACAATTTGAGAGAATCAACCTTTCAAGGGCATGTTTGATCTAGTTTTCTATCTTTGTTTTACACGTAATTTGATAAAAATGTTTTCAGTATAATTATACATTGGATTTAAATATCACTCAAAAGAAACAAAACTTTGACAAAGAAAATTGCCAAGTTTAATTAAATGCTTGTATTTATTTTCTAGTTGATGCAGCATGTCTTGGGGCTTAAAAGTAACTTATCACCCTCAAGTAAATATTATATGGATCAATTAGAGCACTACCACAGTCTATTGATAGATCATCTTCAGGAAAGGCAGCTATCTTCTTTGGGATTTGGAGTTCACTTGCAGAGGTTCAATAATGATTCTGCTTACCAGCAAGACACTATTATTGGACTAGCTTTGTAAGATTTGTATATTATTTCATAGTTTATTTTAATGAAGTTAACAATTATGTTTTACAACTGAAAACATTCTTTTTCAGAACGGATGATACTGCAGCATTCCAGTTTGCTTTGGACTTAGCGTCTCGGCATCATGTTTCTGAGGGAAAGCTAGTTGCTGCATATGTATCCACAATATTTGTCAGTGACTGTGTGACTTTAGAAGAATTAAAATCTCGCCTATCTGATGCAAAATTAGTTGAAAGGATGAAAAGCTCTCCAGATGGTGTTATTGATAGGTAAGATCTCTCTATCCATAGTATTGTCAAATATTTATGAATTACAAATGGAATTCCACAAAGTTAGCTGCTCTTGTGTATTTTGCAAATATTTATTGAAAAAGCTGGAAATCAAAGCAGGTAATAAATAACTTCCATGCATTCTTTTGCATATAATTTTTGAAATCATTCATTTTTTGCTGTTTTCTGCAAAAAGACCTTTAAGATACTTGCTGTGCAACAACCAGTTATTTAATATCTTACTGCAGACTAATGGAATTGTGAAAACCGCTTTTTCAAGCTAAAGCATGCATATTCATCAAAATATCGTATTTTAATTTCGTCACAATATTTTATACTTTTCATCTTAGAAAGTAATAAATGTTATGTTTTAGTTAAAATGAACAGCAGTGATTCAAGCTTTAACTTATGTTTATTATGTCACTTAATAAGCTTAACCCTGCAGTACTCGCGTGGGGTGCTGTGGATGCCCCAGGCATATGTTTTATGACAGGGTTCCTTTCCTTTGGCCTTTTATGACCCTAACTCTTCAGTAGCTGGAATGACTGGTGTTTGGAACCTTTTCTGCTAAACATTTTCAGTTTTCTGTGGTATTCCTTTGAGTTTGGACGTTTTGTCTAAGAGAGTGATGCATTATACGTTATGGAAATCAGCGCTTTTTTTCTTTGTGCAGATGTTGTTCATATTTTATTCTGAAATTATTGTTACTATCTACAGAACTTTTGTTATCTCTCATAATTTGAGATTGCCTCTCAATAATATCTTCAATGATCATCATCATATAATGTGTTATTTCCCGTAATTGGAGATTGCAGATTGACATCTGAAAATATTCAAGAAAGTGTACCTTAAAACTATTTCTTTTTGAAATAGATTAATAATGAAAAAATCGTTTGGAACTTCTGAAAATTCACTTATAAATAATTATAAATATAATAAAATAAAGAATTAATCGAACAAATATAAAAGCCTACTTCTGTCCCTTTGTAGCTCCCTCTGTCATGCTATAAAAATGTGAATAACTCAATAAAAGATTGAGATATATTTTTGAAATTTGGCAGGAATGCTAGATTCGCAAATTTTAAGGTGAAGACGAAAAAAAATCTTGAAAAAAAAATCTTGAAAAAAGTCCTTGGTTCAACTCCAAGGAGGTTGATCGCTCAGATAAACACTTACTGCTAGTTGAATTAAGATAAATTGAATACTCCTTTACCCATAGAATTAACTTAAAGTCACCCAATGCATTTTGCCCACTAAGTGGGCGTCTTCAGGGGGTATATTGCTTATGACAGTGACCAAAGTCAACTGCGAGGACAGACAAGAAACTGAGTGCTGAGGAAGCCGAACAAACAAAAGGGATATGATAATTATTCAGTGACGATGTTGTGTTGATCTGTGAGTTTGTATAGAGTTTTATTAAAATCAGTGTCTATGTTCGTAATTGTTTTCCTGTTTTTATATATATATGTATATGTAGATTTTCTAAAGTATTTTTCGGCTTCCTCAGCACTCAGTCTCTTGTCTGTCCTCACAGTTGACCTTGGTCACTGTCATAAGCAACATACCCCCTGAAGATGCCCACTTAGTGGGTGAAATGCATTGGGTGACTTTAAGTTAATTTTATGGGTGAAGGAGTATTCAATTTATCTTAATCCAAGGAAGACATTTCCATTTCCCATAAGATAACACACAAAAATCAAGTTTTTGACATGCAGGCTTTTATTCCTTTTGAGATCTAAATTAGAAAGAATTGACCTATGATCTTCAGATCTGAACCATTTTAAAGAAATAATTACGAAGTTTCTTATTCTGTTCATCTTTTTTCACCTACAGTTCGAAATTCCTCATGTTAAACGTTTAATTCACATATTTTGAGGAAATCTTTCCATTTTAATGGGATGTTACCTTGCAAACCCATTACATAGTTAAACCTCGAAATCCTAATGTTACTTGAAAGCATGCTTTGAATGCTTTTAATACGAGAGAGAGAGAAGGAAGGAGAGGGAAATGATTTTCATAGCAATGAATGTAAACAACATTTGTTGCATTTTTTACTGGAAGGAATACATTTGAATGTAGAACAATAATCATTCGCATATTAAAATTACTTAGGAGTTCAAGGCTTGAAACTACGAATGCCTAAAAGATCGAAAGTTTGTTTTCCTGTCATAGATTTTTTTAATATGCATCGAATCGATCAACATCAGTTTTTAATCCAAGAATTTGATGCATTTTTAGTGATTCGCATTGTTGCTAGTTTCGTGTAATTGGGTACCATTGACTTGGATAATAGCTTCGCATTGCATCTATTCATGAAATTTCATTAAAAAACTTTCCTGTTGAATTTCAATGGACATCTTTCTGGTTGAATAATAGTGATATTTTATTTATAACAAGAAAAATCTGTGGGGTGTCAGGAGCACCCCACGCGAGTACTGACTAATGATGCACCAGGTCCTAAAAATGCTGGGTATCGGGTACCCGGGAAGCAAAGAAAACTTACCCGGCCGGGTATGTTGTTTATTTTCTAACACAAAACCAGAGAACTCCCTGACTTGAACACCGGTGGCATATATCTACATGCTATATGGAAATTGCAACCCGTACGCTGAGTGCGAGTTAGTAAGCTGGCCTATCAGCTGTTTAGCAAGGCAATATTTTTAATTTACTTGACTAAGGCCTATTAATACATGTTTTCACATTTTAACTACGATATTCTAAAAGTTGCGGTTGCTCGGGTTCAGTTTAAATTTTAGAAAGAAGGTTATGCCTTCTTTCTAAAATTTAAACTCAACCCGAGTAAGCAACTTTTAGATTGTATATTCACCCAAACTGGGTTGATTAGTTAAATGGTATTCCATTTTCCTTCACATCACCTTTGCTACAACCCTAGTATATGGTGCCATAGTAAATTAAAAATTTGCCTTGATAACAGCTGATAGGCCAGCTGGCTAGCTTACTAACTCGCACTTAGCCTAAGGTTGCGATTTCCATTTACCAAGTAGATATATGCACACCAGCGCGCCTACTGTTTTTAATTTGTAAAGTCTATCAGTTTGCGTCTAACCTAGAGTGGGTTAAGTCGGGTTTATTTTTATTTGTTTTTGTCTGTACCCTTGGAATAATGAGTTCAGTTTGGAGATTTTTTAAGTGTCATCTGATGACGAGACAAAAGGAGTGTGCAAATTGTGTAATTCAGTTTTATCACGAGGTGGAAAAAATGCAAAAACCTACGTAACATCGACGTCAATGAAACATTTACGTTTAAAACATTCAGATGAGTGAAATCAAGTTGATATTGATAATAAGAAGAGAAAATTAGATAATCCGGGTGCAGGAATTTCACATCCAGTTAAACAGCAGACGTTGGCAGTGTTTGGACGAAGTCAAGTTATGGGACATTAGTAATCTTAAGGCAAGTGAAATTCATTATACAATTAGTGAAATGATGGCTCTGGACAACCAGCCTTTTAATACAGTTGAGAATGTTGGATTTATTAATCTTGTGAAATCATTGGAACCTCGGTACCAAATATCATCAAGAAGATTTTTTTCAGATAATATTTTTTCTACTATTTATGATAAATGTTGTTCAGAAATTCCGAATTTAATTGACATTGAAAAATCACAGATGAATTTGATCTCCATGACATCTGACGTATGGACTTGTTCAGAAACTAATGAAAGTTTTTTAACCCTCAGTGAACATTGGCTTACCCAGAAATTTAAAAATATGTGCGTAGTTTTAAACGCTCGCCATTTTCCTGGAAGTCACACAGGTAGTGCCATTAGTCATGCATTAAGGGAAATGCTACAACTCTGGACAATGCACGTAACATGATAAGTGGGGCACATATTACTGGTTTGAGAAATGAGTCTTGCTTCATCCATACTCTACAATTGGTACTTCATGATAGCATATTTTCACAAAAATTTATTTCAGACTTAATATCAAAGTGTTGCAATGTCGTAACTCATTTTAATCACTCGCAAGTAGCTTGTATGAGGCTAAAGGAAATACAAACAAATTTTTTGCTTCCCCAACACAAATTGGTACAAGACATAGCAACAAGATGGAATTCTACATATAATATGTTGAAGAGAATATTTGAACAAAAGCAGGCCATCGCGTTATATTCATCAGATCACAACATACCCAACTTGAATGCTGTCAATTTTAAGTTGATTGAAAATGTAGTTATCTTATTGTAACAATTTTTCAATGTCACAGTCGAAGACAGTTCAGAGGAAGCTCTTATTTTGATGGTGATTCCAAATTTAGCTGCTTTGGAGCGCTTCCTCAGCAAAAAACAAAATGACGAAGGCACTGTAACTATGAAAAAGGAATTGCTAAAATCTGTGCAAGATAGATTTCATAATGTGGAATCAAGTAAATTGTATGTGTTTGTTAGCATTTTGGATCAATGCATTTTTAAACCCCAAATACGTTAAAGCAAAAAATAAATATTTTGCCCACCAAACACAAATAATTGAAAAAATTAAGAAATTTACTAATTCAGAATGGAATAAAAATTACAACAACAGTACTTTCTCAGTGGGAAGGGTAAGCCTGCATATTTGAGACAAGGTATCCCATCCTAGGCTGGATCATTGATGCAGCAGCTCTTAGATAGCTTTCAGTTTGAAGGTGATTACAACACTGATTTTATTGCTTCAATTGCAGAGAATGTTGTTTCACACGTTAGTTTTCCCAAACTGTATTAATGCATGGTTGGGTAGTGATATACAGCCAAACTAATGCAGAGGCACAGTTTCAAACTTAAGTTTGAGTGCTGTATGACATGTTACTGTATAGGGCTCCTTATCTGGCAAGCTCGAGACCAAAATCAATTTTTTTCACAAAAACGATACTTTCCCGTACTACTTATGGAGAAAGTAAAAAGAGAAATCACTGAAAAAAATTTTTTCTATCATACTCATGTTTCTTTTACAGCCTTAACACTCATGTTTACCCTATGCTAGATGGAAAAGACTATGAAAAACTCATTTTCTATTTTACTACCATGGAGAAATTAATGGAAAAGAGTGACAAATTTAAGTCTGTGTTAGATAATAATGTCATTCTGACTCCATCAGAGCATTTGAAATTACTAAAAAGTGTGATTGCCACCAACTCAGGTAAATATTTTATTAATAAAGAAACACATGTTATGCTTCTCGTATCTTTTTTGTTGAGTATTTATTTGGTGCACAACTTTTTAATAATTTTTCATCATTTTTAGGAATTGATTATAAGGAGTTGATAAGTAATCCCAATAATATTTTAGAGGCAGTAAATCCTGCATTAACAATTGATAATTTGGAAAGTATTGCAAATCTCTTAAAAAACCTCCATCCCTCTTTAAAATGCTCTTTACAAGTTGGAAACTTGTATGGTCTATGGGTAAAGAAGTATTTCTTTCAAGTGAGTATTAATTTTATGAATATTTTTTTGCAAATATCTAAAATAAGAATTAATAATTCAACTCTGTAGAAAAATATACTTTTACATAAAACTTGCCTTTTTCACATATAACTTGGTTTGGTTCTTAAATCAATTATATATGTTGGCAATGTCTATCTCCAGTTTGTGATATATAAGAAACATGAAATTTTGTTATATCATTGATTGTTGTGAATGTTTTTTCAGATAAATTTACTTATTTAATCTTCAATATTTCTTTTAGTATCATTTGCATAACCTATTCCTACTGTAGCTAAAAGTCTTTGTTTACGAAAAATGTTAGAAACGTTTTCAACCTGTTATATAGATGAAACATGGTAATAATGTCATGTAACAGAAATTATGATAGATTTGGTTTTATTTTAAACATTATGATATTTTATTACCTCTCTGCTTCTTAACAATTTATCAAAATTTTGTCATTCAATATATCTCTTTCAAGTTATGTAGAATGTCATTTTTCATTTTAGGAAATGGATGATGAAGTGCAGTCTCCTGGGCAAGAAGTGAAATGGCAGGAAAAATTCCAGCAATGCAAAGCTTATTTCTATAAAATGCTTCCGTATGATATTTTAGATTTTGTCAAAGAAGCATGTTTTTCTGAGAAAAGTCACAAGCTTCTAACAGTTGAATGTAGAAAGTGGATGATTAATTCCACAGAATCATTCTGTAAACTTCAGTGTTCAATGTAATAATATAATAGCTTATGTTTTTGTTTAAACTTTAATTTCGCCCAGTGCATAAAACTTAAACTTACAGCAATAGAAATTTTCAAATTAACTGGTTAATTCATATTTTTCAGGAATGATTGGAGCATAGTTGCCAATGAAATAAGTAAATGGAAAATGCATTTAAAAAAATTAAGTACTAAAGCAGCATTAGAAGTTTATGATAAAGGAAGTAAAGACCTACAGAATTTTCTGAGGTAGAAGCAGTGTATCTTTATACTTTAAAAAAAAAATTTTTGTCTTCTCAAATTTTAATTTAAGCTTTTATTTAATGTTGTTTCAGAATGCTGGATCTGTCTCATGTAGATGATGTGAAAGTGTTTGAAACATTCAAGATGGCAGTATGCAGCAATGAGCCTTATAGTTCCATCGAGTTTCTACTTTCCCTGTCAGTATCAGAAATTTTGCAACCTATGTCTTGTTTATTAGAGGAATTTTTGAGGCTAGCTGTTGAGGAATTCAGGTAAATAATTACATTCTTTTGTTTTATGCACATTTCCAGTGATTTTCTACAACTTTGATAATAGCAACTAATTACATAAATTAAATCTTAAAGGAGATATTTGGCAAAAACAGAAAAATGACAAGAGTAAACTTTTAATTTTGGTTTACCAATTATAGCCAAAATCTAATCAGATGTTGATTTTTAATAAAAATCTTAAATATAAAGTTTTGTATTGATTAAAATCAGTATTTTTTAAAGTTAGTACATGCACAAAGTTTCTATCATACACATGCACAAACATCGTTGAGAAAATAGTGGAAATGTATTCAGGAGATCTTAAAATGAGTACGGTAAAACCTCACATTATGTGATTGCACAAAATGCGATTGTGCTAAGATGCTGTATACATTTTCCTCAGATGACAGTGGTTCACCTCGCTAAGATGCAGTTTTACAAGTCAAAGCCAAAGTTAACCTTTAAATTTCTTGTAAACTATAAATGATAAAAACTTCAAATTAAAACATTTTAAAGAAAAAATACAAATTGATTCATGTAATTATTTTACCTTATAAAAATGTTGCATTGAGAGATTTATAAGTGTGCTTCTCATATTGTGCTGATACAGCAAATCTCCACAACCGGTATGCCACAATAAAACTTTTGATGTGCTGCGGTATATTTTGTGTTATAAGCAAGGGAAGGATATTACTGCGTTTTAATATCCTCCAGCTATGACTACAGAAAATACGTTTTTAATAAAAAGCCATAGTTTATGGCCAAATTTGTTACACTTTCAGTTATTTGAAGCTGCAACATAGTTACTTCTTCCCATTCCCTGAGTACTGCAATCTTTTGAAAAAAAATTTCAGGCTTTCCCGCCGGATGCATGATATGAAGCGTTCTCGGGTTTTCAACCGGGTGATATCATAGCTGTTTTCTGATGTTTTGGCATCATCCCATATACTGGATCTTTATTCTTAGGACCATTATTTAGCTTTAAAGCACACATTTAAGAACGTTTATAAATGGAATACGTAAAGTAGCGACCTGAAGACTATCCCTCAGAAGCTTCCGCGCATGTGCGGTGGCACACGTCACACATGTCTTGGACCGGCCTTGATTGAAAGCTTTGGATGAAAAGGATCTTCCTTTTTATTATGAAATATTTTTAAATTCTTTTCGTGAAACTTTTGTTGTAGAAACTAATTTCTGTGTATGTATGTATGTATGCATGAGTGCATCTGAACTTGTTATTAGTCATATGCTAACATTGTATTTTTCTGAAAAGTTCTTTAAAAGGTTCTTCAAATATTACCTCTGGAAGTGGAACTATGTTGTTTGTACAAGCTATATTGAAGAGACTTCAAGAAGGTTTTGACAATGGTGTTATGTTTGACACAAATTCTCATGTATGGAATGATTTGCAGACTCTCTGTGCTAACACAAGCCTTTCTCCATCGCTCAGGCTTCAAGCTTTGAAACTAATACAGGTAAAATGTTGTTGTTAGTATATAATGTTGTATGAAATATAGAGCTTGGAGAATCTTTAAATAAAAGACACCATTCAAATCATTAATCAGAATATTGATAATTAGAAATATTCAACTGAGAATTAGCATGCTCTCTTATGACAGACAAATGCAGCTGTCAAAAGTGGTGATTTGCCAAAAGAACTTTTAGAATATACTTTTGGAGAATCACCACTAGAAGATGGCTCCATTGTAGTGTAAATGCACAGCTGGTTTTTTATAGCCTTCTTGTGGCTATTGGAGATACCTGACATAAGTACTTTTTAATCTTTTGATTTTTAAGTGCTTGTTCTTCAATCAGAAATATTGATAATTGAATATCCTGGTAATTGGCATATTTCCGATAAAGATAAACTTTTAAGTAAAAAAAAAATTTTGGGACATTAAGCATATAAAATTTATAAGCAATTTAATATCTTTATAGATTATCCTAATAGCATAAAGTAAGGTTACACATATTTAAATGATTTCGTAATGGAAAAAGTAAATAATTTAAGAAAATTTTCTGACCACTATTTTAGTGCCTGAATTTTTTTTTTTCATCTTAGAAAAATCCAAAATTGTTGTCGAAAAGAAAACATAACTTGAACATTGGAAGATAAATCCAACAAGTTAAAAAGAAGTTGAAAGTGGTAATAAATGTATATGGAAATTTGAAAAAAATTCAATACTTGTTTCAATCATTTTGTGAGTTTTTAAGAAAAAAAATTTAATTATCCATGAGATTTTAAATAACTAGGAGTAGTAATAAAAAGAAAAAATGTGGCTGTTATCCAAAAACTGAAGAAGCTCTATTTTTATGGTTTTTATAGGAGAGAGAAAATCGTCATCAAATAATTAATGAAGTTTTGTTAGCAAAAGGTAATGAGTCCCTCAAAAAAAATACAAGCTGACGATCATGATGTGAACTTGACCATGGGTTGATTAAAAAGGTCTTAAGTGACAGATAGATAGATAGTTTATTACTTGCAGTAACTAAAATGAGCATTACATTTGTCATAAGAAACAAAAAGGACATGGACATAAATTAAAACACTTGAACAAATTGAGACTACAATTAAGCAATAATAATCAGGCTATCATTCTTTTGAATTCTTTAATCTGAGTACATTGGATTTTTAATAAAATATTCATTAATATATCTCTTAAATTGTTTGATCTCTTATGCTGAGTGCCAACTTATTGCAAAATAGAATTTCAAAGCTGAGAGATAAATCTCTAGTCTTTGACAAACGATTTGCTCAAACATAAATTATAACAATTTCTAGTATTGTAATCATGTACCTCATTTTGAGGTGTATAATGAAATATATTAAGCTTAACATTAATTATTCAATTATAAATAAAGAGGGAGTACAAAGTTAGTATTCTTAGCTTTTAAAATTTTTCTAAATCCCTGGGGCCTAGTCTAGAGATAAACCTAATAACTTTCTTTTGTATAAAGAGGATTCTTTTAGCATTGCCAGTACTCCCCCACAACTGTAACCCATATGCCATCCTTGAATAAAAAATCTGATGTGGCCACCACATGACCTTTTTCATACCTGTAATATTTCTAAAAATTCCAAATAGGTTAGATAATAATAAATATTTTAAGAAACTGCGAGAAAATTGTAGACTTTACAAAGAACAGAAATAAACTCAAACCATAGCCTTCTAAAATTTGGATATAGCCACAAAGCTCCTACTATTAAGAAAAGAAAAGGAGCATTACTAACAATAAGACGTTACTAACAATAAGCGTCAATTTTTAACAATAGTCGTCGGTAGGTGGCATGGTGATGGCAGCTAAAAATATAAGATATCTCTTAAACAATGCATTATATGGAAAAATGTTTCAAGCAAAGGTTTTACAAAATTAAATTTCATACAACTTTTATTCTAATACATTTTTACATTTATCAAGTATTAAAGCAAATATTTCAAAATAATGGATAAGTGACAAGAGTAAACACCCACTTCCGGTTGACCAATGTTTACCAAAAACTAATCAGTTCTTGTGACTTTTATAAAAATGTTAAATATAAAATTTTGCGTTGACCTGATTATTAGTTTTTGAGTTAGAGCACCCACAAAAAGTTATCACACACGCACAAATCGAGAAAATGGTCAAAACGTGTTCAGGGGTGTATTTCCATTGAAATCTCGAAGTAGATTTTGTTCATAAATACAATACTTTCCCCAATACTACGTATATGGAGAAAGTAAAAAGAATATGGTAAGCTGTCAGTAGCACTTGTTTAGAGACTTCTTCTCAACTTCCCCAATAGAGACATGGGAATAAATTTTTTAAAATGAAAGGTAATCATTCATCTGATGATGGTAGTTGTGTTGAGCCATTTAACTCCTCAATCTGAAAGTTTGCTCCAGGAGAAGTATTTAGATGTGCATCAAGTAACAAAAAATGCATTATTTTAATTATTTGGTCATAGTTTAAAAATTGTTTGTCCAATAAATTTCAAACTCTCAAATATTCATTTGGCCCCTCCAGCTGACAGCCCAAGCATTTTTTCACTAAACGCCATCGGTCAGGGGGGCGATAGAATGAATATTGCACTTGCCAAATGTAGATGTCTCATAAACCATGATTATTTCAGCATCAAATAGTCATTCGTGAAACTACTTGTGCAACAGCAGACTTGATATGTGATCATCTCCTTCCTTTTGAATTTCTGAATATTTTAACTTATGGTTATGGAGGAATTCTTTCCACAGTTGGCAAACTCAAAAATCCTCTGTTCAGCTATAGACATGCTATTAATCCACATAATTTGAAGGATTTTTTAACGAATTTAATTTCTTATTTTCCTAAATAATTCCTTAGTGCTCCTTTTCAAGAAATGTTGATTGTTTTTCAAGGATTCTTCTATTTTCATATGCTTAATTTACGTTATTCTGTCTTATTCATGCATTTTAATTTTTTATTGTTGTGTGTACATTCAGGAACACTATATTCAAGAACAATGTGATGAAAAAAATACAGAAAAACTCAGTAAAACTCTTCAACTCTATGAAACTCAAGCAATTGTAGCTAAAAGCTGGCCAGATGTGGAAGTGAAGCTTATGGATTTGGAGGAAGAGGGTTCGCGGTTATTGCTATTTGACAGACTATTGGAGATGACAACAGATTGGTCCCAGGTTCTTTGCCTGACTGCAATTCTTGAAAGGTGGCCTAAATTTCAATCAGAAGCTTCCAGGTTTGCATTTTTGGATATCCTTTTGTTGCACAGTAATTTTTAACTTATTTACTAATCTCGTGAAACTGTTTTCAGTGTCAAGAAAACAAATCCTTGGGTTTTTATTGTAAAAAACATGCACAAATTTAGAGGACAAAAGGAGGAAGACATTTATAACTTTCTTGAAAAAATTTTTGATAAAGATAAACTCACCAATCAAGTAAGAAAATTATTTTTTAATGCTTCTTTTTGTTATATTAGGTATTGTTCTCTATTTATTTTTCCTATGGGCAGGATATCATCAAAGTGATTGCTGAGATGGAAGGCTGGAATAACTTTCCGATGTTAGTTCATTCATTACTTTTACTTGATGACATTAGTTTTCATGAAAAAGCAATTAACATTATTTTAAATAAGTCACAGGTAGGTGGTTAAGATAAATTTTCATGTTTATTTTTTTATAATTATGAACATGTTATGAACTTAAAAATGGTTTTCTTTATTTTATAGGAGCTAGAATTAAAACTTCAAAGAAAAACATTATCACTAATCAACAAGAAAAAATTAGTGACACAAATTGTGGGTTCGAAAATTTTTAATGATTGTATACAGCAAATTTTAGATTGTAAAGAAGAAAATAATCCACTAATAAATGAATTAATTCAGGAACTAAAAATATCAGGAAAGGAAATTGAGGCTGGAATGCTTTCATTACAATCGAAATATGTTCCTAAATCATTACAAGTTTTTTCATCTGCATTATCTATTACATCCCAGTGTTGACTTTGTAAGTGAGTCATTTAATTGTTGTTCCTTTAAATTCCATTACATCTTCCAAAGAAATATATCAATTATGATTTTGTAAAAAAATTGAGGTTCTGCAAAAAACTAACTATTTCATTTCCCAAGCTTAACAACTAAACTAAAGGTCTACCAAAAATCTTGATATTCTATAAATTATTTGTAAATTTTTAGTGAAGACATTTTTATTTAAGGCATTTGAGCTTGAATAGAAGCAAAGAATAATCTACTTAGTAATTCTTTATTCAACAAAAATTTCTTCTCAAGTTTTTGCCTTATTGTTTACATGAGAAAAAATTGTTAATATAAAATAAAGGAGTTCTAAGGAACAATTTAATATGAGTAGCATTACATTTCTGCATACATTGATGGCTGTATTAACATTGTATATAGACATATTTGACATTTGAAATGATAAATAAAGTAGATAAATTTAAGAGCCATAAATAAGTTGAGACAAACTTTTTATGGTTATTGGAACTATCTAATTTAATAATTGGATTCCAGCCATAAGGCAAGCTTGATATTTCTTTTTTGAGGGAGAAATAATAAATTAAAATCTTCAACACAGTTGCAAATGGGTAAAATATAATGGATGAGAAAAAAATTTTCCAGCACAATACATATTCTAATTAATTTTGCTATAAAATTCATGTTAATGTGCATTTCAATAAATTCCTATTATAATGTGATGATGTTGTTAAACATGTAAAATTCAGAAAGTATGACTTATTAATAAGGTTTATTGGTAATAATTGATGATGGTTTTGTCTGTTGAACTTTTCTTATCAGTTGTGCCACTCTTCTGCTAAGATATCTGATCAGCTCATTGCCTCGCAAGTAATGATATTTCCCTGAAGGAATTGCTTAATAATGGCCAAATTTTCTTTTCTCTCAGTTTTTCTTGCCCCTTAAAAACTTATACTCTCTGCCTTTGATTGAGACTATTAAGCCTTACTGTCAGTACAACTGTTTCTTTCTACCTTGGTCTGAAAATAAAATTTTTTCCATCAGTGATTTATGCTTCAATGATTTTAATGAAAAAGTTATGTACACCCAGGTCAACTGCAGAATACTAAAGGAAATTCAGTGAAAGCTGATGTATTTTATCTATTACATATTCTTGTTTTTCACCTAAATATATATTGCTTTTCATTTGTTACATATGCTGGTATAAATAAACACAGCAATGAATAGGGTCATGATATCGAAATTGTTCAGTTACCGTGAATGTTAATTTTGTTAGGTTTTATTAGAAAAAATATTCTACTTTTGATCCTATTGGTTGTATTTTTCTTGCTGAGTTAATATTACTATTCTTTTGGTAGTTACATGCTGTGTATATTTTAGATGGCATATTTATATTTCCATTGCATCCATATTTAAAGTTCACCTGTGTTGACTTTCATATAATGATTTTCATGCTTAAACTTTTAATTTTGTTAAGAAAAGTCGGGGATTTAGAGATTGAAAATATTTTTAAAGGTGTTTTTCATGTAAATTACCTTTGCACAGTGCTTTTTATGATTGTTATTGTCTTAATAAAATGTTTTGCGATGATGCCGTTATTATTGTTTTCATTAGTGACAAAGTACTAATGAATTAGAATAGACTGTGCTTGCTGGCCTATGAGACAAATTTTCATGCATGTATTCACACATTATTTACAGGAAGAAAAAAGGAATTATGCACACTAAAATATTCAAGTAAAATGTTGTTTATTCATTGCAGAAATAAACACTTCAAATAAATTACTGTGTTAACTTAGAAGAACACCAATGAAGCATCTACTAATGTGTTATTGCATTTTTTGGTACAAGGAATCTCTGGGTGGTCAATACAGGTCATACATCCATGACAATGTACTGTTTGATATTCAAGTGCGTCAGTTTTTCCTCATTTTCTCCATTCTCTGATAATTTTTTTCTGTGGAAGGTAGACAAATGATGCACTGCTGCTCAGTTTCCATGCGTTTTTGCATATTGAATTGCCTGAAGCTTATAACTAATAGTGTAGGCATATCTTTTCACTTTTGTAGCCATTGCGATTTCAATACATAACGTTATTTATCCTAGATATTTATAAAATATTTATGACATCTACATGAATTCTACTGTTCTGTGGCATTAATCGTGTTATTCAACAGACTCATTAGGAACTATAACATCACAAACGCCAAAATAATAATCACTATCAGCAGACATGTATTAAAGCGTAATAATGAAAATGCGTCCTCAGAATTCACGTTGCATAAGGTATTACTGTATATATTAACAAATTTTTCACTATTATTATTAATTATGTACAATATAATCTCTGGTAGCTTATACTGCCATAGCTTATAACCTCCCTTAACTTATACAAAAGTCCAGCACCAACTTGGGTCACACGGACATAGCTTATAACCTCTATTAGCTTAACCTTATAAGGTTGGCATCACTGCATACTTTGTATTAACCTTTATCAGCTGTAAATGTACACCAAATGTAGGCACGTGAGAATGCTTCTGACTCCCCGTTTCTCACTCATCCTAATCCAATACTTACCCAATGGTGGCTCTCGATTCTATGAGTCATTATGTTCAATACTCCTAAGCAAACAATTGGCTACTGGGAGATAAGCTTTGAAAAACAAGCTGCTTCACTAATTCTCCACTCTCCTGTGGTGGCTAGCCTTTTAAATCCCTCAACCAGATGTTCCAGAAAACTCTGGAAGTACCTCGCTCGCCAGTCGTGAAAATTTGTGTCACAGTCCAATTCCCTGGTTCTGTCGAATGGGTCTGCCAGAACACTATTGCTGCCTCCGTCATTACAATGTGATCTCATGATATTCATTTTGATCCTTTAGTATAGCCAGATAATGTTCGGAAAGGTCTTATTGTGTAGGTTATGAGAAAATCATTCAACACTCTATCCTTCTAATGTGGCATTTGAACACTAGGAGAGAGAAGGTAGAAAAGAGAGAGAGAGGATGCCTAGAACGACATGGCAGTGTCTGTTTCACTTTGGCACTGAATGCATCGCTTAATGACAAACAATTCGGAAAGGTGTTATTTTTGACGAGTAGATAGACGCTTGTACCTTATATTACTGCAGTGGATTAAGGGGCTGTCAATTTTCCCTTGTTTCAACTGCAATTTCTAACATTCATCCCTCTTCCTGTAAACCCTTCACCCTTGTGGAAAACACTGTGTAGTGCACTTCCTCCTTATCCGTACACAAGAGGTCCTTCAAGTCTTAAGTGTATATTTGTAAATATATTTTGAGCAACAAACAGCACATTTGGTGACATCACTAAGTCTCTCAAGAAATGCAGGCGATAGGAAAAATGTGTGATAAAGTGGACACACGAAGAATCCATGGGTAAACAAGACTGTCTTTGTGACCCCAAGAGCATTCGTAAACTTCCGAGTTTCTTTGATCTGAGTTGACTACATGTTATTTAGTTCATTAAAATGAGCAGAATTTTCGGCCAAAAGTAAAGCTATAAAATTCTATTCGTTTGTTAAAGCAAACATTCATTCAACGAACATTCGTTGAACGAGAGTTACCTGTATACTTATTTGAAATAAATTATGGAAGTGTTGGAAGAAGAAAACTCAAAACAAAAATGAAATAAATTAAAATTATTAGAATTATTCAAATTGCACTATCTCTCTACCTCCTAGCAGAATTTATACTAAATAACAATGTTTACATTTCACTTAACCCTTTGAAGTTAAATTGAGTTAAATATTATTTTTAGGTTGGTTTCCAAAGGAAACAGCCTTATGAAATGGTCCTGTCTGTGTGTGTGTGTCCCCTACTAACAACTTTTGCACCAATGGAACTTTATGAAACTTTGTATGAAGCTCATGCTGCCAGGGCCCACCTCTGGGATATATTTTATTTTGCAAAGATTGAAGTCCTGGATTTGATTTCAGGAACCTTTTTTTTATTTGATTTACAAAGGAAATCCCAAATCCATCATGCAGAGATGTTTTCTTTAATACTTTAAAATATCTTAAAATTGTGATATTGAAGCAAGGTTTGTATTGTTCTAAGGTGAAAAGATTGTTGATTCTAATTCTTATCACAGAATTTTGATAATTGATCATATTTTCTTGAATTTCTACTAAAACTTAGCGTTTTAAATGGCATTTTATCAGATTGTTGCCATAGAAATGATTATTACCAAACTCTGCTTGAGCATAGACAGATGAACAAATGGGTTATTTTCTTTTCAGCTTGACTACCCTTCAGCAATTGACAGTTGATCCAGACATATTAGCATATAAACAGTAACACATTAAATTCGTTTATTTAAAAAAATATATATGCAAAATATGTCAGAAAGAGATTTTGACATTTTTTTTAATTCTTTACACCTGATAATGCTCTTTTAATTTGTTTTTCAATTTTCTCTGTCATTGAAAAATTATGAATTACAAATGGTATTTATGATATGAGAATTCCTTGGAATGACTAACACATACTGAAACATTTCCTGTCAATATAAGTAAACAATTCTGGATGTCAATTTGAGAAACCAGCCTGCATTAGTCCTGGCTTGGACTTATTTTTATTGTAGCCCCCTTAATTATTGATGAATGTCTGAAAACAGGTCAACTCACAAATAAAGATGAAAAAAACATAGTGCACTAAATCTGATATAATGACTTCATTGTCCCATGAGATTCTGAAACAAACAAAGCAGATACTTATATAAATGAAAAAAGATTAAAAGGCATAAATATGATCAAAGCTACATTGTTTGGATTTACATTTACAGGAGATACTGAATTCCCTCAACCACTATGTGTTTTATGCTGCGGAATATTATTCAAGAAATGTCTCAAACCATCCTTGTTCTGTCATTGTCTTATGACTAAACATTGTCCGTATTAAGAATAATCTATGCAAGGTTGAACAATTGAAAAATAGTAAGAACAGTATGCAATCTAGTTTTATGGACTACAACAAGAATGCCCTTAAAGCATCCTATCTTGTGAGGTACCTACAGGGTTGCAAAAATAGGAAAGCCTCTCACAATAGTTGAAAATTTGATTTTACCTACAGCAAAAGATACGGTAAATTTTGTGATTAATGAAAAAGCAACAAAAAATGTAGATGTTATACCTTTTTCAAACAATACTGTGTCATGCTACATAGATGATATGGCAAATAATGTTCTCTCTCAACTTGTAGATCTGACTATTATTTAGACTTCTTCGCAATTAAAGTAGACAACAGATATAGCTGGTTTAGCTCTTTGTTTTAGTCCATATTCAATATACAGTAAAACCTGTGATAGCTTATGCTGCCATAGCTTATAACCTCCCATAGCTCAGGAGCTAATGATGGCTTTAAGAGCCATTAAGACAAGGGACTCTGTCAAGTTAACCTCCTCCCTTAAGCAGAAGTCCCTGCTGGACTTTTTTGTGTGCCCTGTCATGTAATTTTAAATTATTTATGAGCTGCACACTAACAAAAAATAACTATATATATATACACACACACATACAGGATTGGCCAAAAGTCACCCGACAATTAAATTTAATCAGTTTATTCCTCAATAAATCTTGAAAAGTACATCAATGTCATCAAACAAAGAATTTATTGAACATTTACATCAAATTTATTGAACAAAAAACTTAAAATCGAACTTGAAATTGACTAGCCTAATAAAGATGTTCAAAATGTAAGCCTTTTGCCTCAACACTTTTTTCCATTCTCTTTATTACTGAATAGCATATTCTGTAACACAATTCTTTGTTTGCATTGATTTTGTCAAATTCAGACTGGATTGCTGTTCTTATTCTAAAAGTGTCCTAGGCTTTCTCTTGTAAACTTCATTCTTCAGCATTCCCCAGACACAAAAATCCATGAGGGTCAAATCACAAGAGCGAGGTGCCCACTCAATTGGGCCCCATCTACTTATCCAACCACCTGGAAAAGTGTCAGGCAAGTTGCGTACTTTGGAAGCATAGTGAGGTGATGCTCCATCCTGCATAAACATTAACGAGTTGTAGTCTTGTCGACTTTTCAGTATTGGGAAAAGGTAAGAGCCCAACATGTGATAGTAATTTTCTCCAGTAACTGTCCTCAAAAAGTACGGTCCAATCAATCCTTCAGTGGATATCGCACCCCAGAAAGGTACTCCTGACTGGTTTAGTTGTTGTTCCTATGTAATATTGGGATTGTCTAAGGCAATTGCGCCTGTTGACTGCCATTTAATTTAAAGGAGGTTTCATTGGACCATACGATCTTGTTCATTAACTCAGGATCTTCTTTATGCTGATTAATAAAGAGTTCACACATTTGGAGTCTTCTGTCTGAATCAGCGAGGCCGATAAGGTTTAAATCCGCAATCATCTATTATTCTTCATAAAGAGCTCCTAGACATGTCCAATTCAGCACTCAAGCATTTTGCACTCTTCTGTGGACTTTGTGTCAGAGCAGTAGCCACAATATCAGCATTTTCAGCGGTTCTGACTGAATGTGGTTTTCCTGGGCATGGCAGGTCAGAAACAGTTTCATGTTCGTGGAACCTATCTCTTAATTTATAAATTGTTTCCCTGTGTGGTGCATTTTCTCCATATTCTTCTTCCCACACTTCCCTTACTCTTTCAGCATTTCTTGTTTTCCAATAATTCTCAATGATGAAAATTCTCTGAGCTGTTGTGAGCTTATTCATATTTGATATTTATTTATTTTTATATCTGAAAATATAAAGAAATATATTAGATAAAGTTCAACACAACATAAACCTAACCTAACCCAAATCTAATCAAAACAACTTATATCCTCCCCTTTGAAAGAAATACTTTTAGCAATGGTAACTATGCTACTGTTTATTTATTTCATTTTTATATTTGTTTTGACGAGTTTCTTTTTATTCGATGACAACTTCTTCAGGCTAAATTGGATAGGATTGTATTGCTCTATAGAAATCTGGAGTGGCGTGAGTGACCCCCAAAAAACCGCATCAAAACGAAAGTATAATTTTTAACACAAGAAATTTTAATTCAAAACGCTTCTAACAAGAATTTATTTATTTAGGCTTTACATTGTAAGTTAAGAAATAAATGTCAGTTTGTGGAATTATTTGGATGGGGGATGTAGTGCACTTTGTCCAACCCCTGCTTAAATGTATTATCTTCATCATGTGACAATACAAACAATACCTTTTCACAGCCGAATCTTGTATGTATGGCAACGCAGAGTGAGTTAAACATCACAAACTTGGGATTATAACATAATTCATTTTCTACTTTATAAATAATGTAAACAAAGCTTACCTTATGGATATTTATTAAACATAATACCAGAGAGTGTCTTTACAAACATTTCACATTATGAAAATGCCCTTGATGAACATATAAGATAAATAATGATGCTAAATGAACTTACAATAATAGTAGATTGACTAGTGCTAGCAACACAACTAAAGAAATGTGGACTATAATTCGAAATTCAAAAAACCAAGTAATATCTCACCAAGTACCTAAAATTAAAGACCTATCTGGCAACCTCATTTCAGATTACTCACCTTACTGCAGCAAGTTTCATCAATCATTTTGCTAATCAACTTGATCCTCCAAAATTTCTTCCTGCTAATGATTACCTTAATATCCCAAGCTATTCAAAATCATTTTTTCTGTCCTTGCCTTAAGACAACTAAAAAGTATTGTTCAAAATCTTAGCTCCAATCATAGTGCTAGGGTTGATGAGATTCCTAGTAATATCATTTTACACTGTTACAATTTAATTAAAATCCCACTTATTTCTGATTGATGAGTCACTTAAGGCTTGGAATATTTCCCATACCTCTAAAAAGGTCTAAAATTGTACCCATATACAAGAAAAAAAGGAGATATAATGATTTAAACAACTATCATCCTATTACAATTCAAAATCATTTTGCTGAAATTAAAAAAAAAATTATATGTTTGTCATTGTAACTGAAAACACTATTATCCCCATACCAACATGGATTTAGAAAAAATCGATCAACATCATCTGCAGTTTACCAAGCAATTGATTACATTTTAACGGCAATCGATAGCAAAATGGATTCTCTTGGCCTATATGTTGACTTCTCCAAGGCCTTTGATAAGGTCAATCACCAACTCCTTTTGAAAAACTTGAGAAACTCTGCATTCGTGGCTTACCAAACAAATGGATTAGATTCTATCTTGAGGATAGAATGTTGATGTTAGTACTTAATGTTCAAGATGTGAAATATAATTATCACAGTAAAACAATATCATGTGGAGTTCCCCAGGGTTCTATTTTGGAACTAATACTGTTCCTGGTTTACATAAATGGTCTTCCTTCTAGTGTAAAGTCTTCAGATAATACTAAAATTCTTTTGTATGCTTATGATACATATGTACTTCTTTCATCCATATCACACTTAAGATTGTGTAATGATAGTAGATCAATTATTAAGCAACTGGCTGATTGGTGTAAAAATATCTACCTTAGCCTTAATGTAGACGAGTCGCATATAATGAAGTTTTCCTGTAATAATAAACCATATGAAAATCTATCATTGGAATTAGATGGTAATTCAGTTCATTAGGTTCACAACACCAAATTTTTAGTCCTATATCTTGACTTGAGTCTATTCTGGGTTCATCACATTAGCCAACTAGCTCATAGACTTAGTTGAACTTGTTTTTTTAATTAGATATATTAGGTTTACAGTTAGTTTTGAGATTCTTATAACTCTCTACTATGGTGATTTTTATTCCCATATTGTGTATAGTTAGGATGACCGTACGTCCCAGTTTAGCTGGGACAGTCCTGGATTTTAGATGTCACAGTGTCCTGTCCAGTTTGGTATTTGTCCCAGTTAAAAATTCTTTTTATATTTTATTTCATAAATATGGAATAAATAAATCACATTCCACCAGTTATATGTTATTACACATGCAATCCATTTATTAGGAATTAAAATCTCATCTTTTAATTAAGTTTAAATAAGTGCAATCCGTAGTGGTGCATATAGGTGCGAGGCGTGCAGTGCACTCCGACAGCTGAGGGCACTCAAGCACATTTAGCTATATGAGTTTCAAATTAATTATTTATGTTTTAGATCATCCCTATTTACTTTCATGAATTAAGTTTATCTAAAACGTTATATTTAAATTGCTATCATGCCATAATATTTTCCTGAATGTTGCCAGATAGAAATTTAACCACAGCTAAAAATGATACGCGACGTGGCCAAAATACTTTTTTTTTCTGGTTAATTTTCTAAAAACTTAGCATTGAAAGATAGGACTTGAGCTGAGTTACATTCTGAGGTGTTGGGGCAGACTTAATTTTCTCGACTTTACATTTGGAAGGACTTTTAATCCGACTGGACAAAGTAAACCCCAGAAACTCCAAAGAATCCACAAAGAATTCACTCTTCTCAACATTTAATTTCACATTATGCTTGTCCAGGCAGTTCAAAACCTGCTCCAGCACTACGCGGCATGACTCGTGGTTGACTCCCCCAACGAGTATGTCGTCCAAAAAACGCTGTGCAGTTATCTATGCCTTTGAGAATAGTATCAATAACTATTTGGAACAGCGCAGGCACTGAGGAAAGCCCAAACAGTAACCTATTATACATATAAAGACCATTAATAGTGTTAACCATGAGCAGCTCCTTGCTAACGTCATTAACCTGCAGTTGTAAATACGCATTGGTCAAATCAAGGCGACAGAAGGTTTTACACCCTACAAACTTATTGAACACATCATCCAATCGAGGAATGGGGTATTGGTCAACTCTGATTTGAGGGTTCAGTGTAGTTTTTAGATCTACACACAGATGTAAGTTTCCCGACTTCTTAGGAACACAAACCAACGGGCTCGCCCAATCACTATCATTGACTTTAGTAATTACCCCCTGAGCTTCCAAAGACTCAAGCTCTCTACTGACTTCCGACCTCAGAGCATAGGGAACATCATAGGCCCGATGGAAGACGGGAGAGGCAGACCATGATCAGACTTAGAAAAAGCGCGAGGGAAACGTTGAGACAGGCTTGCAACATGAGGCAAACTTACTACCAGACACAACTAAAGCTTGACTTTGGCACACTAAGGTACGCCACGAAGGGTACAATATGTCCAACCAATTACGACCCAATATAGCAGGACAAGACAATCCCTTAACAACAATTAACGGACATTTAGACATGGTTGCAAGACCCGACCCTACACTCACCGATATGACCCCACAGACATCTAAAGTATTTTTATTTGCTACGATCAATTGACCAAGGAATGGTTTTAAGTTAAGTGACTTAAAAAACTTAACGTAGAGACCAAAACTGACCAGCGACGACGAGCTCCCGCAGTCCACGAGAAACTCGACTTCAACTCCATTTACAAACAGGTTAACCGACATTGGAACTGAAAAAAAAATCATTCATCGCGTTACAAGACAAGGTAACTAAAGTTTGACTAAAATTATTGCAAAACTGAGACGTATGACCTGTTTTATTGCACGAGAAGCACTTCCAACTCTTTGCAGGACAGTTCGACGGTTGGTGCCTCTTGAAACAGAATGTGCAAGACTTTCTGGCTCTCTTCTCTTGAAGGATCCCGACAAGGAAGGGATGACTCATGCTCTGCACCTCCGTAATGATGGTCACTTTGACTTGCGGACCGACCTCGACTGGTATTGGGTTGGCCACGGCTTGTAGAACAATCTCTGGACTGGTAGTGAACAGCTTGGCCCCGCTTGTCTGTCCTTCACTGAGTCCATCTGTTCTTGTCAACTTTGCAAACGTCTCCCGTTCACTGGGCACCTGAGGCTGACTAACGAAGCTGAACGGAACTTTGCATGACAGTATCCATGTCACGAACGATCTTGCAGGCATCTCCAAAAGACAACTTCTCATCTTTTGACAAGTGCTTGCGTGTCATAGACTCATTGAGCAGCCCACAGACCAATCTATCTCTCAGGGCTTCATCCAAAAACTGGCCAAACTTGCAATTTATCGACAAACTCTTTATTGTTGATATGAAATCGTACAATGACTCACCAGGGTGCTGGTTAGGACTAAAAAACTTGTATCGCTCTGAGATTGTGCACGTTTTTGAAGCGAACTTATCCATGAGAACTTTTACTCACTCATCGAAACTGCAATCTTTTAGTTTCCTATGGCTAAGACTTTCCCGCAATAACTCCCAAATATAGACACTAACTCTCTCACTAGGATTGATTTGTGACATGTCAAAGTACGGACCCAATCGTTAAAAAAAAACTCAAATGACTCCGACGAAGGCTCGTAAACCGGAACAGGGAGATTGTTCGACAAAACACTAATGACGGGTTTTGCATCGCTATCATCATGCCGATCACCATCAGAATCACCAGCCATGTGCACGTATAAGTACAATCATCCTTGTCACCAAAATGTTATATTCCCTGCGACTACTCGCGGAAATATGACGAGAGGGTGAGCAATGCCGACAAGACCGGACCAGTCTGCCAAGTCCGCACAACGACGCGCATGCATGCCGCAGCGCGGCAGACGGCAAAAACAAAGACTAGTGTACTACAAATACTACAATGTACTACTATGTACAATTCAATACATAACAGTGCAAAATAAATTTGTGGAAGTGACAAAGTTCTTTCTTTTTCTCAATGAGTAAATTCCACAGGGTTGAGCCTGACCTCATTATTGATATTTGTAATGCTAGTTTAGCAGTTAAGGCCAAGATGTATTTAAATTGTTCCATATAGTTCAAGTTTGCATTGTTAAACATTTTCTTTTAGTAAATGTTTAAGACTTGGTGTTTTCCCGAGGTTTGTGTGCATCAAGAGTACCTCTTCTTCATCAGCTGCTTTGCAGGCCATCAAGACGGCTTAGATTTCTTGGTTGATGTCAGAACTCAAATCTTGGTGTTCCAAGAGGTCTTCTCTTTCCCATTACTTGTGCCCCCTCCATTCTGAATTATGCCACGCTCTTCATTGGCTGGAATGGTGAACCTTTGGTCACAGTTTCGGACAACGTGTAAGTGAGGTTGGTTTCGCCAAGCTCTCTACCCTTAGGAAAAAACTGGCTGCTCTTTCCTCAGTGCAGTGTAGTTATTCCAGTCCTTCTAAACTCAGTGACCACAAGTTCCACCCTAGAGTGACCAATTTATCCAATTGTGTTTTACTCCCTTCTGTTTTGGACGTGTTTAACTTAGGCTTGAAATTCGCACCTAGCCTCCCTTTATCTACATGTGTGTTGAAGAATCTAGTCGTCGATTGTGATTTGGCCCTACAAAAAGAATCTCCTTCATTAAAGCACGTTTTTGCTTGTAGTATCTCTCCTCAATGTTCCTCAACCCAGAGCACTATCCCGCTCTCACTCTCCCGCCTTACTTTCTAGTGTTAAAAAGTTCATTACAGACGACAATTTGATTCTACAAAAGGCTGATAAAGGCAATGGCATGGTGGTGATGGACCGAGACGTTTATTTGGAGAAATGTTATGATTTCATTCGTAACAACAAGATTTCTGTTTTGAAAAAGACCCTACCTCGATTCACCAATCTGCGATCCAAAAAACTGTTTCTTCGACTTCTCTTCTTTGCACTCCTAAAGACAAACACAACTTATTAGTAATGAACCCTCTTCCCCCTAGACTTTATGGTTTACCAAAACTTCACAAAAAGGATTGCCCTATTAGCAGAGGCGTAGCAACAAAATATGGCGGCTATGGCGAGCTGTAAAATGCGCCTTCGTATAATATAGTCATACATCTACACGTACCTATTTGTATTTTTTATTGTTTTTCGTAGTTCTTTTGAATCCTTTTATGTTGTGAAATTATTTTAATTGCGCGGGAACAGTAATTATGTGCAATTATTCAAGAATTATCTGCAATGTTACCATAAGGAAACAGAATGCGATATAGGGTTATATTCACAAGGAAAATATTGAAAGTCAAAGAAAATTAATATAAAATTTATTATTTGTCTTATTTACAGGTCAACTGCTATTTGCGCACTTGCGAAATTGTCAATGATCTTTTCAAAATCTGTTTTGCAAAATAATTTATTTTCTATTGAAAGTAAACTTAAGTCGGAAAGACGATTTTGGCCCATTGTTGAACGCAAATAATTTTAAATTATTTTCAACTTACTAAAACTTCGTTCTCCTGAGGCTACTGACACTGGCAATGAGCCGTATGGCCACGATAATATTTGGATAGGATTCGCACAAATCCCATTTCACCATCCCTTCCAAAATTTCAAAATACTCCAATGACTCTAAATTGACAAATAATATCTTAGATTGCTGTTTGAAACATTCCAGTTCATTTAGGAATGGTATTTGATCTAAATCTCTGTATACTTTACAACACTCCTTTGCTGCCTGTTTCAGTGCTTCTAATGGCATAAAAGCCAATTTTTTTCCAGATAAAAAGGAAAAAAGAGATGATATTTCTTGAAGACTTTCAAAACGTTCTGAAAGCTGTACAATAATTATATCTATTACTTCAAAAAATAAATAGTTTAGTTTTTCTTCATTAGAAAATGCAATTTCATTATCTGTCTCTCCTGATAATAATTTTATTTTCCTTTTCCGTTCTTGAGGTTCATGATTAACATTTAATTTGCCACAATTTGATACACATTCAGATATAATGACATCGAACGCATTAATTCTAAAGTCTTGAACAAAACTCACAATACCATTTAACAATTTAGAGGCACGACAAACATCTTGTTCTTTACTTTTTAGTTGCATATTTACCATTGTTATTTGTTTTAAAAAATTTTCCCACATTAAAAGTTGGAACACAAATTTAAATGATCTAATCAGGTAAAGAAGGGTTTTTGCTGTGCTGATACTGTCTGGTCCAAATGATGTATCCGTAGCAATCTCTTTAATTATTTCGATAACTTCGTTAATCTGGTTTTTCAGTGATAATACAGATTGCAACTTGGAGCACCACCGAGTTTCACTGTGTCCTTATAATGTTAATTTCAATTTTGATGAAATTTTTTCCTATCATTCGCAAGTGTTTCTCCTGTTTTTTCTGTTGTAGAAATAAAATCAATAAATCATTCTTCAATAGTAATTGTTTTGTCTTCTGTTTTTACAAATCTAATAATTTGACAAATTTGTTCTTTATGAGAAATGTCCGGAGTACTATCAACAATTATACTATAATATTTTGCTCTTTTGATGTCATTAATAATTTTTTCCTAATAAATTTACAAATTCATTTTGTATTTGCGGAATATGATACTTGCCTTCGAGATCTCTCATTCATAACCATTTTCAAAGTTGAGTCATAATTACTAATAAGATCTATCAAATTAAGAAATATTCCTCTTTCTGAATTCCCATTACTGGGAATTTCATTACTTCCTCTCAACGGTAAATTGTTTGTAGCGCAAAACATTATGCATCTCAAAATTTTATTCGTGAAAATAATAGAAAGAAAGAAAAACAGAAATATTTCATTTCAAGTGGCTCCTTTCACAATAACAATTTTTTCTTACTTTCAGTCAATATATAAAAAATCTTGGATTTGGCGCCTTCATTGAGTTTGCGCCTATGTCGGCGGCCACATTGGCCATACCCTCGCTACGCCTCTGCCTATTAGGCCTGTTGCCTCCAGTACCTCTGCGCCTGCCCATAAACTTGCCTTCAAACTCAATACACTTCTTCGTGATTATTCTCATTTTAGTCCCAAATTTGGTATTAAAAATTGCATCGAGTTGACGCACACCTTAATAGGAAAAATTTTCCCCAACAATTCAAAATTTGTCTCTTTTGATGTTTGTAATCTTTTTACTTCTGTTCCCGTGAAAGAAGCCGTAGATTTGGTTTTAGATATGCTTCCCAAAGCAGGTGTCAATCAACTTTTGATAACTGATTTTTCTAACTTACTTGCAGCGTATTCTGAGCAAAACGTTTTTCTTTTTGACAACTTTTATAAACAAACGGATGGTCTCGCGATGGGGTCCCCTATTTCCCCTCTCCTTGCCGACATCTTTCTCAACAATTTAGAAGTTAACCTTTTTAATTCTGGCCATCCTTTATTAGCTTATTCCGAATTTTGGGGTAGATTTGTGGATGACATTTTGTGTCTGGAGTGGTATAGATGATAAACTTTCTGAATTTTTTACCCTTTTAAATTCCCTCCACCCTTCCATTTCTTTTACGGTTAAATCTGAAACCAATGGTTTGCTTAACTTTTTAGATCTCACTTTGTCTCTACTGAACAACACACCTACCTTTGCTATTTTCCGTAAACCCACTTACACAGATCAGGTCATTCCCAATCACTCTTCCCATCATTTTTCTCACAAACATGCTTCTTTTCATTCTATGCTTCACCGCCTTCTTAGTATACCCCTTTCTAAACCCAATTTCCTTATAGAACTTAACACCATTAAACAGATCGCTATCAATAAAATTATCTCTAAAAAACGTTTATTTATTGCCTCCCAAAAAATCGTATCTTTTCCACCTAATCTCACCTCCAAACCTCTTAGTTGGCGCAGACTCCCATTTTTAGGAAACCTTTCTTATAAATTGTCCAACCTTTTTCCTAAACTTACACTTAAACCTGCTTTATACTCCCCAGTTATATTTTCCAAATTATTCCTTAATGCTAAAGACCCGATACAGTTGTCATTAAGACGTGGTGTATATAAACTTGCTTGCGATGATTGCGGAGAGGTCTACATCGGTCAAACGAAGAGGAGTTTTGACAAGAGGATTAAGGAGCATAAGCTATACTTCCGTTTAAATAATTTGAATTCTCAATTTGCGTAACATCTTTTAAACCACAATCATCACAGTTCCTTCAACCCTAAATTCCTCCACTTTGAAATTAAAGGTCGCAAATTGGATGCTCTTGAACAGCTAGAGATTTGTGAAGACTCGCCTCTCTTAAATTAATACCTTTTTCACAATCATTCTCCTCTATTAAGCTTACCAAATATTTTGCAAATACCTTGTATCAACACTGTTGTCTTTGGCCCTTTTACCAAGTTTTTGTAACTTTAATTTGCTTTCGCCTTCTTTTCCAACCCCTTCCTTTTCTTAACCGTGTATTAATTACCTTCCATTCGTTTTCTGTGTAACCCCTCCTGTCTCCCTCTCCCCCCTTTTTCTCTATATATATGGAACGATTTTTATATTTTATCACCTGATGATGCTACAATCGTAGTGAAACCGGTCGTGCAAAATAAATTTGTGGAAGTGACAAAATTCTCTTTTTCTCGAAGAGCAAGAAGTCCGACCAAAAAAACCGCGGTTCACTGACAACGACTCTGCCTGCAGGAAGAGAGAAGGTAAAGAAGTATGTGACACCATAATCGCAGAAATAAAAGATTTCAAGAGTGAATGAACTTCAAGATTTCTGTCGCTAATTTTGGGTGATGATTTGTGTGAAACATTTTAAGAGACAATAAAGCTTTTAAAAGTGTTGATCATGATACCAATGTCGACATCAGAAGCAGAATGGTGTTTTTCAATGATGAAAAGAATAAAGACTTTTCTTAGGAATAGTATGAAAGAAGAAAGACTAAGTGCTTTAGGCGTGCTATCGTGTGAAAAAACTTTTGTAAATAACATAGATACCTTCAGCAGAAAAGTTATTGATTTATTTACTAACAAGAAAGATCGCCGAATGGACTTTTTTACCGCTCATTTTAACTGCAAGACACTTTTTATATTTACTCACTACTGTATATTTTTCGGTAAGTAAAAAATTAAATACTTTCGTTATATAATTTTAGGTTTTTTTGAAATATATGTTGGCCCAATCAGTTGAAACAACCGCCGACCGTCACTGGCCGCCCTTCAGAAGCCTCCACCCGAGTGCGGTGGCATACGTCGCAAACGCCTAGGACCCCTAGGACCGACCTTGCATATTTAAGATTATATAATTTAGGTGCGTTTTCGATAACCTTTCTCCAGTTGCCAGAAAAACACGGAATGCCCCTGATTATTTAGTAGTTAAAACGTGTACTAACTTCTTCACCCAATAATACATTTGCAAAACTTGGGGTCATGGGCAGTTGTCCGATTTGCCCTACCCTAAGCCAGACTGAATCGTTTGGAAGCCATTGTGGCCATCTTTATCCCAAGATCTGACCTCCCTTGATTATTTCCTATGAGGATACAATATAGAAAAAATATGCATAAAAAATTACACAGATGCCACTTCATTACTTTTAAAGCGTACTTTACAAAAAGCAAAAAATGAACACCTTATGGTCTGGTCATGTCCGTCTGTCCATCTGCATGTTTCATGAAATTTGGTGTATTGGACTTAAGGGCAAAGGAAATAAGAAAATGATATATATGGTTCATAAAACCCAATCAGAGGGTGCCGGTTTACTAAAAGCCAAAAATGAACTTTCTGCCATATCTCGTAAAATATTTATCAAACTAAAAAATCTGATGTGGACACCACATGACTTTCTCCACATCTGTAATACATCTAAAAATTCCAAATATGTTACATAATCATAAATATTTTAAGAAACTGCCCCACAACTGTAACCCATATGCCATCCTTGAATAAAGAATCTGATGTGGCCACCACATGACTTTCTTCATACCTGTAATATTTCTAAAAATTCCCAAATAGGTTAGATAATAATAAATATTTCAAGAAACCGAGAAAATTTTAGACTTTACAAAGAACAGAAATAAACTCAAACCATAGCCTTCTGATATTGAAAATAGCCACAAAGCTCCAACAATTAAGGAAAGAAAGAAAGAAAAATGTCTTTATTGGCGAGGTTGAGGCTAAGTAGCCCCCTCTTCCACCTAACCATAGGAGGAGCATTACTAACAATAAGACGTAACTAAGCGTCAATTGTTAACAATAGTCGTCGGTAGGTGGCGTGGTGGTGGCAGCTAAAAATATAAGATATCTCTTAAACAATGCATTATATGGTAAAATGTTTCAAACAGAGTTTGTAGCAAATAAAATTTCCTACAACGTTTATTCCAGTATATTTTTACATATATCAAATATTAAAGCAAATATCTAAAAATAACGGATGTGACAAGAGTAAACACCCACTTCCGGTTGACCGATTTTTACCAAAATCTAATCAGTTCTTCTGACTTTTATAAAAATGTTAAATATAAAATTTTGCATTGACCTGATTAATAGTTTTTGAGTTGGTTTCATAATAGTAACGCTCCTTTTTATTTTCTTAATTGTTTGAGCTTTGTGACTAAATACAATATCAGAAGGCTATGGTTTGAGTTTATTTCTGTTCTTTGTAAAGTCTAAAATTTTATCGCAGTATCTTAAAATATTTATTATTAAGTAACCTATTTGGAATTTTTATAAATATTACAGATATGGAGAAAGTCATGTGGTGGCCACATCAGATTTTTATCGAATGAATAACCGTTTCACTTAGGACTTGAAAGTTTCATGTATGGTTACTTAATCGTTGTCAACGAAAACAATCTTCGTAGCAACTGAAGTAAACAAGATATGGCATCCATTATAATAGCAATCCGGATTTGTTTGCGTTTGTCTGGAAGGCACCCGTCTGTGAAGTACTTGGTGGGACCTTTAGTGGAATAACTAGAGAACGGTTTGTACGATTTCGAAGATTTTTTTACGATATACTGGGATCTACTACTTTCATTTATTAGGAAAATCATAGTCTATCATAATGTAAATCATTCAACTCCAGGCGCGTTTAGTTTCTCCTTTGATAACGCGGGTGAGAGTGTACCACATTAGTCATTTGCATATTAAAATTACTTAGAAGTATCATAGGAATTCGGGACCTGAATCAAAGAACGCCTAAAAGAAAGAAATTTTATTTTCCTTACGTTGATATTAATATTCCTCGAATCGGTTCACAAATTATATTTTAACGCGAAAATTCGACGCATTTTTACGTGAAAATCTTGTTATTTGGATTATTGCCAGTTTCGTGTAATTGCGCATAATTGACTTGGATTACCATCAGCATATGCCAAATTTAAAGAAGCTCGTGAAAATTGTAAGAGGCTTATTAAGGAATGTTATAAAATTATTTAGAAAGTTCAAAATTCTATTCCTAATGATATTAAATATTTTTGGAATTTTGTTAATACAAGTAGAAAGGCTCATAGCTTTCCAACTCAAATGACTTTAAATGGAACTGTTGCAAGTAATCCTAGATGTATTTCTAATCTCTTTGCCACTCACTTTTCTAGCGTATATACATCCCCAGCATCCAATATTCCTGAGTATTATTTTGAAAATACAACAAATATATCTTCATATGTCATTTCAGTAAATGAAGTATTGAAGAAATTAAAAGATCTTGATGGTCCTGATGGGATACACTGTCAACTGACTCATAGATTGACCTCCGAAAATATTCATGAAAGTGTACCTTAATACTTTTTGTTTTCGAAATAGATTAATAATTACAAAATCATTCGAAACTTCTCAAAATTATTAACTAATAAATGACTATGAATAGAACAAAATAAAGAATCAACTGAATGATAGCGACATTGCTTTTATAACAATAAAATTGTGGTTTATCAGGAGAACCCCACGCGAGTACTGGCGGTGAAAAATTAACGCGAGTACCGGAGGATGAAATTTTAACGTTGTTTCTGAGTGTGTGGTTACGATTCCCTGAAAATATAAGATTTCTTGGATTGCCAGTTTCCGAAATAATTTGAGAATAGAATACGAGCCGTTCGGTCTGTCCGAGTACGCCTGCGCGGTGGGCGAATACAGTGGAGGGGATGGAGTGGAAATGCGGTGGAGGGGGAACCGGCAGAAGTCTAGGCAGCTCTGCATTCTAAGCCATTCTATGCTCCGCCTCCACAAATCTCAACTCTCGTTAATTGAAGTATAGTACCTAGTACAGGGATGGCAAATACATGATACACGTGCCAAACTAGGCACACCAAGAAATTTTGTCGGCACACAATTTGGCCGTTTGGAAGTCTGTCTTCCACTCTAACAATAAGATGTGCTCTTAGACACATTCGGTACAAAATTTCTCAAATGTGCACCTCAAATTAGATTTAATTAGAAGAGTCGTTTGTCATTGGAAGTTGCATATCTGAGATGACCAGAGGTAGATTTATACACAGGCGCTCGCTGTGGGACTTGTCGAAAAGGGCGCCTCATAAATGTTTATTTTGTTTTATGACAACTGATGTTTTAGTTTTTTTTTGCGAATTGATGTATTTTCTTTTTACTGTACTGTACAAATGTTGTAGTTTTAAAATTTTGATATTTTATTTACTGAATATTAAATATGTTTTAAACAACGTGTATGTTCGTCAAATTTTAATTTTGTACACCAAATCAATGTGTTGCATTCTGAAGGGGGGCTCAAATTAATCTTTGCACATCAGGTCTCTGAAAGCCTAAATACGCCATTGGCCATTGGAGAGGACGATAGTTGCGATCGCCCCTATTGAATACAACTCATGGTCGATGTAATTTTATTTCCAACTAGTAACGATCTTGCATTTAGGGGAACTTGCAAAATAGTAGGAGAATCCAATAATGGAAATTTTTTATGATTAATAGAATTATTAGGGAAATATGATGTTGTGTTATCTGAACATTTAACCAAAATTCAAAATGCCGATAAAAAAAATGTGCATCATTTATCACACAGATCTCAAGATGAGTTCCTTTCCAGAATGAGTAATGCATTGTGTCCTAAAATTTTGAATAATGTTAAGATAGGAAAATATTTTAGCCTTCAAATGGATTGCATGCCTGATATTTCACAGATTGAACAAACGTCAGTTATTATAAGATATGTTAACATTGCTGATAAAATAATTACAATCAAAGAAGCGTTCATAGGATTCATTGCAGTATCTGATATGACTGGTGAAGTTTTAACGAAAATACTTTTAAAAACATTAATTGACCTTAATTTAGATATAAATAATTGTAGGAGGAGTAATATGAAAGACAAGTTTAAAGGAGTCCAATCTAGAATTTTACAAATAAATCTACATGCTTTTTATGTACCCTTGGCACATTCCTTTAATTTATTAATCTGTGATTCTGCATCTAGTAATGTTTATTGCAAAACATTTTATGGATCATTGCAACGCATATATAATTTATTTTCCGCTTCTCCAATAATATGGGAAATTATGTTGAAATATTTGAAAATAACTTTTAAACCAATAAGTAATACAAGTTGGGAAGCCAAAATAGATTTGGTAAAAGTTATTCTGTTAAAATTATCAGAGACTTGTGATGCTCTTGAAGAACTAATAAATTTAAGTTATGATAATGTATTGGTTTCAGAAGCAAATAGTTTTTTAACTTATATACAAACTATGCCATTTATATTGAATGTTTGTACAATCTGTTAACTCTTACAAATAAAATTAACAAAATGATAGTCTGAGATTATAATTCTTGGCGTGACTTTTAAATTAATAAATTGTGTAAAATCTGAGATTCGTGAACTAAGACTAAATTTCGACTCCTTTTTACTAGATGCAAAAGATCTTTCTGGAAAGATCAATATTTCCAAGAGTTTTTCCGAGAAACATCATAGAAAGAAAAAAGATAGTTGGACAAATTATCATCAGATGAAGTAAGCACTAATCCTGTAACTGAATTCAAGTGTAATTTTTACTTTGTTTTAATTGATACAGCTATTGCGCAAATAGAAGAGATTCAAAATGATTCCCAAAATTATATCTAATTTAGTGTATCACTGATACAATGGAAAAAGATGGTTTAGAAAACATTCTGGATTTCATAAATTTTTATAATAATGACGTTAATATGGTTCTTTTGGATGAAATTTTTACATTAAAAACATGTTAGCAGTGGCATAGTGGACACCTCTGCAGCCTTCGAATGACAGGGGAGCCCATGGCCAAAGCGAGTCCATATTTTTTTCGTGAGGGGGTACCCAGGTGGAACTTCGCATCTCTTAGGTAGATGGCCGACCCTGTATTTATCCTATACTAAAATATGGAATAGTATTTAGGGGATCCTCACCGCACACCTCTAGATTGTTCATTTCCCAGAAAAGAGCCATAAGGGCAATTTTCAAAATAAATAGGCGAGCATCTTGTAGAACAGCTTTCACTGGAAACAATATCCTGACACTTAAGTATCTTCGTATATTCATTCACCAAAGAAAATTTCCATCTATTTACCCAAAACTCCTCCATACATAACTACTCAACTAGACGTAAAAATAACATGCAAACACCTCTCAAAAAGAAACCCTTATCTTTCCTGTAGCAAACTATACAATGCCCTTCCTAATGTTACAAAGAATCTAGACAAAATAGAAATATTAAAAAAAGAGTAAAACACTACTTATTGATGAATTCATTCTACAGCATACAGGAATACCTGGAAAAACACTAAAACATAAAAAGCCTCATGAACGACTGTTTCCTCTGAATTATGGCATAATTATTTTTATTATACTATATTTATCAAACTTGCAATTTGTATATAATATGTACCTTTGACTTACTCCATGTTTGCATTGTAAACCCACAGAATGAATAAAGTATTATTATTACATTGATATTACTTAACTCTTGTAGATTTTTCAGTTTAAGATATAATTTTATGCTAATAAAACTATACAGTTGATGTTTAAACACCTTGGAAAGATAGTTTTGAGTTAGATAGTGAGGAAAGAATTGGTATATTTTTATTAAAAAGTACCATATAGAGATTTCCGGAGTAAAATGGTTTGTTCCATGTAATTTAAGTCAGTGACATTTTAACTGCAGTACATAAATAGATAGAGGCATAGGCATTGCTCAGTATCTGAGATTTGGAGCTCAGGCCAATGGGGATCTTCCCTCTGACCTTTTGCTAACTGAATATTAAATTCTACAAAAAGTTGATTACATTGACAGATTCTACACATTTAACTTGACAAAAGAAGAAGAAAATTATTCTAAATAATCACATATCCTTCTTTTTAAAAAATAAACTGGTTTTTATGATGGAACATTTTTATCTATTGTCAAAATCATTGAAAAGTAATTTCCATTCTGGTCTTTGTTTTGAAAATGTTTTGCAGTCAGCTCTCTATTTGGGAAGTACATACTTGAAAAATAAATTAAAGTGTAATCTAGCAAAATAAACAATTATTATACAAAAATTTAATATAGTCTTATTTTTAAAGGGTAGGTACCTACCAGGTAGATTAAGGGCATTGTAATGTATATCAGGGATATTGGAAATTACCTACTCAAGAAAACAATTTGCCATACAAAAGTACCTACTTTGAAGCATTGTGTTGGTAATAGAGAACAATTTGGAAAATAGGAGTTTCAGGAGCTTAGTATATCTATTTGAATACTAGTTGAATGGTATGTTTCTTTTAACTCTGTTCTTTCAGTGCTAAATAAAAAAAGTGAATTTTTGGCTGTAACAACGTCAATAAATCAGTGAAATGAGTCATCCTTGATGAAAAGCTTTCACCAAATTAAGCATTACCATTTATACTTAAGTTAATATTCAATATTAAAGAGAATTTAAAAAATGTAGAGAATATATTTGTTATTTATAAAAGCAACATACTTTCATATAAAATTTTTTCACTTGCATAAAATGTTGGTGTGGATGAAAGGAACTGGTTGAAATTTGTATCTGAGTTAATTTTAATCCATTAAGTTCTTCCTTTACTTGATTGAAGACAAAAATCGCAGATTTAATGTGATGATTTTTTAAATAGATATGTTCTGATAATTATCTGTAAGTTTGTGTAGTTAGTTATATTTAAATTTGAGTTCATTATTGCTCCTGCTGCCATAAGTGGAACATATCATCATCATACTTATATTCCTCAGTACTTGGGAAGTGTTGGAGGAATTACACCAAATTTGTAGGAAGAATGGAACATAAGTTCCTTTAAGAAACAAAACACCTATCCAATTAAATAAATGTTACTGGATAGTGGGTGATTAACTAACTTCTTAGATAATCGATAGAAAATGAGCATTCTCATGATTTTTTGTATTCAAGTAATCTATTATATTCTTTAACAGTAATAGGGATGCCAGGTGTATGGTTTTGAACCAGACTATCCAAAATTTGGGCAATATGTCAAGGAAAATTTGGTAATATGTACTGTACATATACGTATATTTTATTGAGCACTGAAGAACGATTATTGTGAAAACATCTTAATATATTATTAGATGTAATGATTTTATTGATTTCTCTTTCAAAAGTCATATATAAATGTGTTAGTTTGATTTTCTCAGGATTAAGTAACCCAAATATATTTTTTTACTGGTATACCGTATCTTAAAGAGGAATTCTTCCGGGCGTTACCTAGTTCTAAAACCTCTGATGGATGACATTATCGTTATATTTACCATTAAATTTCTAGAAAAAGGATTTGAAGGATCTACAAGTGAACTTTCTGCAGTAAGAAAACTGACCATGGATAATGAGATAGTTCGAGAATTGCCTGTTGTTATTTAGTATCAACTTATTTGGTCGAAAAATAATCCATTACCGCGAAGTTAACAGCGGTTAAATATTGTTTGTACAATGTTGGTAACAATTCACGATGCTCCCTCAAAACACTTTTTTGGCCGAGAGATAAGCTGCAGAATATCTAAAAGACATCAATTGCAGACACAATAAAAGTCTACTTCCTCACAAAAAGATATTTATTGGTCAGTTCTGTGAGTCAAGTGTTCATTGTGTCTTGAGCGCCTTGTCGGTGATAATTTAATAACAGCGCCACGCATCGGCAAAATCATTTTAGGATTGTAGGTTCATGATTTATCATCAAATAATTAAGGATATCATTCTAAATACTCTGAATTTATAGACGAAACGGAATATTTGTAAGGCATAGGCTAACTCCTATAGCTTATAATAGAGAATAAAGCAATTTATGCTGCTTTAGAATGGAATTACTCTTATCATTTTAGTAGTTTCGGAAATGTTGGTGTGTCTGAAACTACCGGCAGAGACACCTGGACTAAATTCTTACAATAACGAGGCCCTCCAAAAATCTCTTACGATTAATGTTAAAACATGTTAAGCGTTTTTTAGCATGTAGTAGATATAGCTATTGATGATAGAGAGTCTTCTGTATATGTGACGAATATTAACGTGAGTGACCATTAGTAAATTAAGATCATTTTAACCAGCGATGAAGCATTTTTAGTTAAGTATATTTTAAACCAAATTCATATAAAATTAATAGGATTCAGCGTCTTGAATAATGTTCACTCTCATTTATTACCTTCATTTTAAGTTGTATATGAATTTCTATGTTGTTCTTTTAGATTTCTGTCATGGAAGCGCCTGCTGAATTCGAGGAGTATTTCAGCGAGCAAATATACACTTCACCTATTCCGCCTTACAAACCACCGGGATATTCAGAATTAACTGATAGAGATTTTCATACTTGCGTTGACTGTGGTGATCGGTAAGTTACTTTTTATGTGATTTAAAAGTTCTTATACGTTCAGTTTTGAAGTTGCGTTTTCAACAGAAATGGCTTGGACAACATGAAACATTTCAGCATAAACAATTATGCTGAAGTGATACAAAACTAAACGTTTTGCCATCCCACAATTTGATTTAAAACTCGAAATCAGTTTTCTAAATAAACCAAGAAGCGGACATCTCGACTTTCATTAAATCAGTTTTTAGTGTATGAAACTCGGTTACGAGTTTTCATATCGAAATGTGATATTAAAAACACATGTACCTTCAGAATTTCATATATTGTTCGTTCCGCTGTGATGGCATTTTATTTACGAGAGGGTTTTGCTTCCTTCAT
Source organism: Tanypteryx hageni (assembly GCA_028673005.1). Classification (NCBI taxonomy): domain Eukaryota; kingdom Metazoa; phylum Arthropoda; class Insecta; order Odonata; family Petaluridae; genus Tanypteryx; species Tanypteryx hageni. The sequence goes on along the minus strand of CM054116.1, from coordinate 24,167,086 downwards.
GAAAACGTTATTTTCATTTATGATTTGATTTGTGGAGTTTCTGTTTCTATCATTAGTGGCTGATAGCATTTTGATTTATTTTTATTTGATGTCTTTGATGCCCTTGATTTTGCAATTGCAAACACTATAGGGATGTGTTACTGTGGAAGAAACATGACAGGCCAAGTATGCATAAGAATTCTTATCATTTAAAATGAAAACAAAGCAAAAGTTATTAGAGAAATATATTATGTTTGGACGAAGTTTATTTTATAAATCTAATGATTTACCAGAAAAAATTAATTCATCATGATACTAATTTTATGTAATTAATTTTATCTTTTATCAACATCAATTTCATCATGTTGGCTTTTGCAGCTATTTCTCATGGATGACTTTTGAAATGCTTTTACAAGTTAGATATTAATCTTTGGTTAATAATTTTGTATAACTTTTAATTTACTTTGGAAAGCGGTTTTAATTCTGTTTGTTGAATGGATATGTTGTCATCTTGTCAGTTAGATCCCAATTTAGTATTTTTGTCTCTCTGAGACTTCTTACACAAAAATTGACATTAGCATTACAGTTTTTTACAACACAAAAATTTGACCAAGGTCAAATATTGAAACTTATATTTATTAGAGGAACAGATAAAAAGACATTTCAGGTCATTTTTCGACTTTGCCATTGACTATAAAACAACTCTATGGATGATAATATACCTTTTTACAAACCCATCTAGTTGATGGTTAGTTACAGGCTAGAATCTTTTACTTAGACCATCTTGGAGATAGGTATGCTGATGGGTTTATGTATTTTGGAAACGGTGGGTCTTATGATGTAAAGCAGAATTGCCAGGTTCCTGAAGCATATTATTGTGCAAAATTTTTGTCGTCAGATCAAACTATTGCAAATTAATTTTTGGAAAAAATCATTCAGTAGCAGTTGTACTAAAATGGAATGGTAATGAAAAAGGATATTAGAATATGAGGTGCCATAATGATATTTCTAGATGCCAATGTAACCGATTTTTACGTCATGGCGGCAATTCGGCGCATGTCAAATTCGTCGCACTACAAAGTCGTCACATGGAAAATTCATCGCAAGACAAATTCGTCACTTGGAAAATTCGTCGCATCGCAAATTCAGGAATTGTTGAGGAAATTGGAAATCCTTTTCTTCATTAATCCTGCGATACACCATATTTAGTGTATGGGAATATATTCGTATTCTATCTGATTAGGAAATTAATAAAAGACATTCCTCTTGTCACTCTATGTATGACGCTTTTTATACATGTTTCAACAAACTTCCCGTCTATGTAGATGATTTCGCAGGAATCCAGCACATGCCCACTGCAACTACCCCTGTATACCAATTAGGGAAAAAATTTAATCAGATTTAGCATAAAATTTATAAGATAACGTTAGAATTTGAATCTGTCATACATAAAGATTTTTTTACTCGCATTCGCATGAGACAAACTGAGACTTGGTTGCGAGTGTTATAACAGAATGCGAGTTGAGATTTGCCTGTAATAGTTTAGTCATGCATTAAAAGTCAATGACGAAAAAAATCCCAAAATAGTCCTGGGTTCAAATTCAGAAGCATCCCTTCTCTGTTTCAATAACTAGGGAAGAGTTGAAACATAACGTACAAGCCTTTTTTCGATAAACTTTTAAAATATCTATAAGTTGAGATATCGACGCAGGATTTGTGCATTTATAAGGAGAAAGGTATGAAGATTAGTTTTCTTATTGTGAAAATTGAAATATTTGAAATTGCTAAATTTAACGTTTAAATAACATATTTTGGAGAATCTTGGCATTTTAATGGGATAATACTATTCTGTGTTTCACTTCGCGCATTACATGTTCTAAATGGCTGACGGAGAGTTCAAGTTACGAGATCCTTTTTCTTTTCCTCGATACATGGATTCCAGATTGACAGAGGGTCCAGCGCAACACTTTCATTTGTATTTCGTGTTTATATGTGGTTATCTCTGCTGCAATACTGGAAGAGTAGTCATATAAAGCTATGTTATAAGGGAAAGAAGGGCAATTGAAAAAACTTACATATGTTTGAGTGAGAAGAGTATTTACCAAGAAAGTATTGCCAGATAATTTTTATAGCATATGAAAAACAAAGTTGGACGAAACTTTATCTACATCTTGGGCGGCGGGACATTTCATTGCCAATGTGCGACTCTGGATTTCACTATGCAAATCGTGACATTGAAAATAACAGAAAAATATTTCCTATTTCCTCAAAGGTTCCTGAATTTGCCACGAATTTGTATTGCGACGATTTTTGCCATGCGACGAATTTGACACACGACTAATTGCTGCGCGATGAATTGATGTAGAACTGTCATGGCATATTACCAGTCATTAACTCACTCCAAAGAAATTAGTAAATAATTGTATATATATATATATATATATATATATATATATGCCAACTTGGTCTCCGACTTGGTAAGTGTCTGCTGGGCTTCCTTCAACACCTTGTTGCCACCCTCATCACTACCTTTTCATTTCCTTAAGTCTATATATATATATATGTATATGAAGAGCAAATATGCAAAAACAAGTTAAATCCTCTTTAAGTAAACTCTTGGAAAAATAGAAAAAACAGCTGACGGAAAAAGTTACTAGGTTACACTTACAATATTGTTTTAATGAATACACACTTACTGTGTAGGTTCTTATGAAAAATTTCAAACTTCAATTTTCAACCTAACCCGTATTATTGTAATTTTAATTTTGGATATAACTTATTTTGCATTATATGTTGGATATAACTTGTTTGAAGTGATTTAATATTATATATATATATATATATATATATATATATATATATATATATATATATATATATATATATATGGATGTCAACAAGTTGTTGGAATGAGGAAACCCAGTGAACACTCACCAATCAGACGACTTCAGGTTGGCGAGGCTCCGGGGATGTCGAAGCGACACACGTAAAAGAACACTAAAACACAGAAACATCACAAACGTAGAAGAAGAAAGCTTCTGAAGTCGTCTGATTGGTGAGTGTTCACTGGGTTTCCTCATCCCATCACCTTGTTGACATCCATATATCCATTTTACCTTTCCTTTTCCGTAAGCTGTTATATATATTTATCTTGGGAGAGAGAGGGACAGGTGGAGGGAGGGAATGAGAGAAAGCAGAAGTTTGGAAAAGTGGGAGGTATGGTGGGAGGGACAGGAGGAGATAGATAGAGATTAGATATGGTATTTATTTGAGAGATAAAGAAAAATAAATTGGAGAGGGAGGGGTGAGAGAGAGGAGGGGAGTGAGAGAGAGGGGGTGAGAGAGAGGAGGGGAGTGAGAGAGAGGGGGGTGAGAGAGAGGGGGTGAGAGAGAGGGGTGAGAGAGAGGAGGGGTGAGAGAGAGGGGGTGAGAGAGAGAGGGGGTGAGAGAGAGGGGGGGTGAGAGAGAGAGGGGGGTGAGAGAGAGGGGGGTGAGAGAGAGAGGGGGTGAGAGAGAGAGGGGGTGAGAGAGAGAGGGGGTGAGAGAGAGAGGGGGTGAGAGAGAGAGGGGGTGAGAGAGAGAGGGGGTGAGAGAGAGAGGGGTGAGAGAGGGGTGAGAGAGGGGTGAGAGAGGGGGGGTGAGAGGGGGGGGGGAGAGGGGGTGAGAGAGAGGGGGTGAGAGAGGGGGGGTGAGAGAGAGGGGGGTGAGAGAGAGGGGGGGTGAGAGAGAGAGGGGGGGTGAGAGAGAGGGGGGTGAGAGAGAGGGGGGGTGAGAGAGAGAGGGGGGTGAGAGAGAGAGGTGGGTGAGAGAGAGAGGGGGGGTGAGAGAGAGAGGGGGTGAGAGAGAGGGGGTGAGAGAGAGGGGTTGAGAGAGAGAGAGGGGGTGAGAGAGAAAGAGGTTGAAAATAGGGCTAGATATCATTATATATTGACGACTCTTACAGAGGATATAACATACTATAGTATGTTTCTCGTCGTATGAAGCTTCATTCATTCATCAATAATAATGTTTTTATTCCAAGTTCATATCTCAATTTTAAGTTATTTAAAACACATTTATTTATAATGCTCTGCATTGAATCCCATGCTTTTCTTATGGGGTATTGAAATATAACAATGGGATTTAAAAGACCCCCTCAAAATGCAAATTTTTGGGATTTTTGATTTTCTCATTGGTTGTGACCTATGACCGACCAGCATGCAAAATGCCATCTCTAGCTCTTCTAGAAGTACCTTAGAATGAGGCATGGGACACCTATGAGGCTCGTATGCAAGATTTTTATATTATAGAGAGATATACTAGTAAAAGTTGCTTGCGTTATGGAAGCATTTCAGATCACTTTGTTTATTTTAAATTATGAAAACTCATGCATGGTGACCTCTTGTGTTGTCATCGGATGAATTGAAGCACTTCGTAAAAGACTGTTTTGTGAAAAAACACTAAAATGTAAAAAAAATTCCCAAAAGAACAAACATTCCCAAAAGAGCAAACAGCATGTTATTGAATGGTATTTATACAAATAGTCATTACAGTAAAAGGTATTTGCATTCTGCAAGCATTTTAGAACATGCAGAGAGCAATGTGTTCTTATTTTCCGCAGCTGTGCATTTAGGCTATGTTGTGACCCTTACAGCATGATGACATGCAAAATCGCTAATTGCCTTCCCTTGCCCTTACATATATGATCTGTAAGATATTGATTAAAAAATTTATTCTGGTAGAGGACACCGTTTGCTACAAAACGTCTGCAACAGCAAGTACCTACAACTTGTAGTTTCCGAGATAAAAATTATCAAAATTTAATGTACAAATGGAGTAAAAACAACCTGTAAAAATTAACAATTTTGGAATTTTCGATTTTTCTGTTTGATTGTGACAAAAAACCTATAATCGTGCCAAATTTCAAGTCTTTAGTTCATCTGAAAGTGCCTAAACATTAGTGTCCTCCTATATCATTTATGTTAATAATGATATATCATAAGTAAGAAGCCTCTATATAGATTATAGATTAACATGACCAACTTTTCAGGAAGCCAAGGAGGGACATTTTTACATATTTTCCGACTATTAGGAGGGACAATACAGTGGCTTGTTTGTGGTTCATTTATTGATAAGTCAACCTTAGATAGATATATGTTATAGATATCAGATAGCTTGGCATGACCAGTGAGGTCATTCCGAATGATTTAAATGACAATTTGGGGTATTAATTAAGATTTTTCAAAAATCTGCACAATTTGTGACATTTAACAAGGTGGGATGAGTGATGAAAAGGAGGGACTGTCCCTCCAAATTTGGGATGGTTGGTCACCCTAGTGTGTGTGTATGTATATATATGTATATATATATATATATATATATATATATATATAAATTCTCAGACACGGACTCCATTACGTGATTACTTGGCAAAAATTAATGTGCCAATGCTCTTCGCAAAAATTGCCGCAGATGCATAGTTTTCGCGGAAAACATGGTTAAAGTGAATGCCGATGTGGTAACACTGTAATGAAGAGAACTACTTGGTCATGAAATCCGTTCAACGAGAGCATTCATCACATCGTACGGTTTAGGTGAGTGGCTAGAGTGTTGGACTGCGAAGCAGCCGACTCGGATTCAATCCCACTTTTTTCTTTCCATGAAATGTCATAAATTTCTTTAATATGTTATTTTTACTTTACAGACTGTGCTGTTATTGAAGGTTTTACACAAAAGTACGAGTAATCTTGAAGATAATTTCATTTCTCGTAAACATGTAAAATTTCTGATGTAATGGTGAAATGGTTAATGTTGTGTATTTCATACCAAAATTACAAATAATAATCATAATAATCTTTTAGAGCAGCATTTCTTTTCTTGTAGTCATGCACAACTTCTGATTTAATAATTTGATGAATTCCAGAATGGCAAGGCAAATGAAATAAGGAAGGTAATGTGACCTAAATCAGCTTTACATAAATAAATGTACATTTCTTTAATGGAGCATTATTCCAAAAGCCAAAGAAAAATTACAGTAATAACTGTTCACAGTAATCCTCTCATATTTCAAGGTGTTCAAAATGAAATTTTCTTAAAGATTACTCGTATTTTTGTGTAAAATCTTCAATAATAGTACAGTCTGTCAAGTAAAAATAATGTATTAATGAAATTTATGACAGAAAAGTTGGATTGAACCTAAGTCCGCTACTTCGTAGCCCAGCACTCGAGCCACTCACCTAAACTGCACGATGTGACGAATGCTGACGTTGAACAACCTTCATGACCAAGTAGTTGTGTTTATGTCACCCTACACGACTTCCATACTACAACCTCTAGACCAGGGAGTTATCAAGACCTTCAAGTGCCACTAATCCCGGAGGACCTTGAGGAAACTTCTCAAGGCATTGGTAGTGCAGCATTTTCCTACTTTTGACGGTTTTTCGAGTTCCCCATAAGTTTTTCGTGTTCGCCAGAAGTTTTTGTGTTCGAACTCTTTCCAATGCCGAACTCCAGCAAATGACGACCCCTGCCTGCGACGCACCCTTTTTCGTGGGAATCCTGCTTTTATAGCAATGGACATTAGCCCGGAAGAGGACACTAGTAGATCGCGGGTAGAACCAATTAGCGTTCGCGAGTGGAACGCAATCTACCGGCACCTGACTGCAAACGGCATTAGTTGCGAGCCGACAACGTCGCCATGAGGGGAGCAGTGAAGGAGAGGGGAAGAGCGAGATAAGACGTGGAGAGAGAGCGAAGACAGCGGAGCGAACGCAGCTGTGGGAAAGGTGATCGGCGCATCGAACTCTTTGGCATATCATTTCTGATTCAAGTGGACATTTCTAATAAGTATTGTACTATATTTGTGTTTTGTATTACGTCACTGCAATATAATTGTTAGTACGTTTCGTGACATTTATCCAGTGTATGCTTTCGTTAATTGGTCGGCAGCAGCAGTGTCTCCGAATGTATCGTATTGTTTAACTATTTTATAATACTTATAGTATTACGAGAGAATAATGTAAAATGAGACAGTTTCGTCTCAGTAGAGAACCCTGATAGTGATGCCCTGGAATTCTGGTGTGGTTTTTACATCATCCACGCGATTGCAGATATCAAAGCATCATGGGATGAGGTGAGCCAGTCAACTTTAAATGCAGGATGGAGGAAATTATGGTGCAGAGTTGTGAACAATGCCCAATGTTTTCCCACACTAACATCTGAGATGAGGGAGATTGTGCAGCTGGCAAGGGCTGTGGGCATTGAGGGCTATGATAGTATCCAAGAAGAAGAAATAGAAGAATTGTTGAATTTGCCACAGGAGTGGTTGACTGAGGAAGAAATGCTGCAGATGCTCTAGTCTCACAAAGATGAGGAAGAGGTGCATGAAGAAGAGGATCACCTCACACCAACATTGCTATGAGAAACTTTGCTTGGTTTTGACAAGCTTGTAAGTGGTCTTGTAGAAGCATATTCTAATATGGACAGAAGCCTTAAATTGAAACATGCTATGGAAGGTGTATACTACCACATCATCAACTTTATAAATCCATGCAGACTACAACAATGCAGAGACACATTAGAGATTGCTTCCACCATCCATCAAGATCAAAAGATTGCAATCTACAACCTTCCACCTCAGCTCTGTAAACCCATCTCCCTCCAGTGTATGCAAGATAATGGAATTCAGGAAGTTAGTGCTGCAAAAATGTTAGTTCAAGAATTGTTTTAAATGTAAATTATTTTAAATTAAATTTTTTAAATTGTTTTCATATTGTTGATATTATCTTATCTTACAATTTTTCGTACTAAAAGTATACATATAATCTCCCAAACTCTGGGAACCTAACCCTATTTTTTCCATAAATCATTAACTTCACACAGTGAATTATGGAAAAGGAAAGGTAAATATGGTAAATAGATTGCAACAAGTTGTTGGGATAAGGAAGCCCAGTGAGGACTTACCAATAAGATGTCTTCAAGTTGGCGAGCTGCTGGGGATGTCAAAGTGACACATGTAAAAACACGGAAGCTTTCTTGTTTCTTCATTTTGAAATATTAATGAGTTGTGCATGGGTTCAAGCAAATTCTAAATAAAAATAAACATTATGTCATGCTCAACTCTTGGATCCCTGAGAATAACAACCTGACTCCAAGTTGAGAAACATTGCATTACAAAGGGGATAAATTTCAATTTTTCTATTTCTCATATTACGAAGACATTCAGTAACTCACTCATCGGTGTCACCATTAAATGATAAAATATTTGCGACATTATTTGCTAGAATACTAATGTATCCTGTATGCAGATATTTATAGTATATGAATTTTTAAGGGAATGTAGAGTGGGAGCAGAGATGAAAAAGTTAGTGCCATATATGTACTATTTGTGTAGTCAAAGATAATGCTGACTTTTTAAATGACAGTTGTATTTGCCAATACCGTGGCAGATCATATTAGATGTTGAGTGACTTGGCCTGCTGGATAGAAGTTTATGCCAGAACTTCCTCCAGGTTGTGCATTTGAAAATCTAATCAAAACAATTTTAAGCCTTGAAACTTACCAGAATATTTTTGATCAAGAAATTGTTTAAAATATAATATTAACTATTGAATATCTCAGTTATTTGCTGTTTTGGTGGCCTCATGAAATCTTCTGATGGGCAGAATGAGGTCCATATTCCATAGGTTGCTTGCCTCTGCTCTAGTAATCTACCTCGGTTCTTTTGTAGCAACCTCCAATGCATAAACTTAGCTCAGCCAATAGCCTACATGGGCTATAAATACTTGTTCACGATTATAATACAGTTTACTAACTATGTATAATTATTTTGGGCTAAAGTGGCACCTAATGCTGGCCTTGGTATAGGGGTGGTTAGAGTAACTGACTCCCAATGCTAGGGTTAGGGGTTCAAATCCTGCCCAAGGCTTGGATGTCTGTGATTGTCTTTGTTGCTTTTATGACATTTATGTCCATAACCTTAGGCCTTCACATCATAAGCATAATAGCTTAGGTGGGTTATTAATGTAAAAACAACTCATGATTTATCTTTCTAACAATTTTAATAGTGTGTCCTCGGTTTAACGTCGCTTTGATTAACATTAATTCATGTTCAAAAATTACTACCCATTTTCCAATTAACATTGTCAATGATTTGAGTTAACATCATCCTTACTCGGCACTGAAATAATGCATGAAAAAAAACACTCCATAGATGGTGGATTGCCTTAATTGAGTGAGAAAAGTGTTTTGAATTGTCGTATTTTTATTAAATTTGCATGGTGATGTTTTGTTGCAGTGGGTCTGAAGAAGAGTAGTTATGGCCTTCTCAAAGTCTCCTCAGCAGCCTTTAAAATCCTCTTATGGACACACAAATTGCATTAGCTCACTGACGTATATTTTTCGTAATATTGTTTTGGCATTTTTCTTTCCATTAAAAAGAGAGGTATGCAATTCCTCATTATTTTTACTATAAAATGTTTTTTATTTGAACATTTTATCACCCATAATTCATGAGATACAAGATTTATCCATAAAACAAAGAAAAATACCACAATATAAATCCGGCATTTAAAAATTAATCCCCTTGAATAGAAACCTTACAAGCTTTGTGAGTTATGCAGAAAGGAAGATCTACTGGGTGCTTGGCAACGAAATGTACATAATGATCTAATATAGTAATACTCTGTTTAACGCTGCCCTGTACAATGCTGATTCATTATAATGCTTTTCGTTCTCGGGCCAATTTTTACTTTCTCCATTATATTTTTGTGCGTGCTCTAACTCAAGAACTAATAATTGGATCATCACCAAATTTCATATTTAACATTTTTATTATGGGGACCAGAGCTGATTGTGAGTGGTTATTGGTTAAAATCGGTCTATCGGAAGTGGAGGTTTACTCGTAATTTGTGTCATTTTTCTCATGTATTTCTTATTAGACTTCATTTATGTAAACATTTGTTATTACAAAAGCTGTAGAGAATATTGTTCTCTATGACTTTTGTTTGAAACAATTCTTTGTTTACATATCTCACGAAATTGGGCACCTATTGTTGGTTTTGGGTGCTGATTATAAGGGGAGGGTGTGTGGAATCTGTTACAGTGTGAGAAAATGACAAAAAAGCTGCAACAGTTATTGCAGGATTTCTGGTATGTAGCAGATCTTTGTAAGAAGTCGCTAGAGCCTTTTTTTAAGGAGTGAATGTAAAGTCGCTAGATTGGCAACACTGACAAGAGGTTGCTTACACTCAAAAATGTTATAAACTAGCCAGGAAAAATATCTCTAAGTTCCAGCATCTCTTTCTCTGAAAGATATCTCAAGTGACATTCAACATATGAATGCAAAAGGTTAAGCAGCTCCTGTCAGTCAATGCGTTTGTGAATACCAAAATGCTTCATTTCATAAAATAACAAATTCATGCACGAGAAATCTGCAAACCGGCTAACCCATGCACAGATAATTGGGAATTCACTGTATTTCATTAATAAAACAAATGAACTCAGAACTTGTATAACTCGAACATTATTGCAGCAGAAAGAATAAAGTTGACTTTTGTGTCAAGAGAATTGAAATCCTTTTATAAAAGCTCAAGATATAGTAATTAGGAAAAATTCCAATTAGCAAATAGGAAGAATAAATTATTTTTGTTAATACGTGTGCTGTGATTATTTATCCCAAGCAGTCAGTTGGAAAATACATATGTAATTATTATTTATTGTAAATTTGAATGTATAATGGTGCGATATTTTGTTAGTTTTTTTATTTCATCATACATCGGACATTTAGGCTAATACAGAAATAAATAGAAATCAATAAAATCAACCTAATTTATGCTAAGTGGTTAGCACATGATTTGTATGTTTGCTTTGCCTTACAGAAGTTGGTTGACCTTTCTCTTGACTGGCAATTTCGTTTGACTGGCACGACAGTGGTCTCCCATGGATGCTGGTTGAATGGACTTTTACTGTGTATATATCCATTAATATTAATAAGTCTTCATAGATACTTGTTTTTGTCATCATGATTTAAAAATTTCAGTCATATGTAATGTATCTATAAAATTGTACTAATTTTAAATTTTCATTTCTTTTGCATGGATGTAAACTCACATCTAACTCTTTTCAGTTTAGGAATAAAGTTGACTTTCTACATCTTAATGATTTATTATTGGATTTATTCAACCATTAAATGCCAGATTTATTTTTGGGTATTTAAAGTATTTTTGTCCATTTACTTGAAAAATGCATATCTCGTGGATTATTGGTGAAAAAATGTTCAAATAAAAGCATTTTATAGGAAAAATAATGAATTATTACATGCTTCTGTTTTTAGTGGAAAGAGATATCTCGGAACTAAGCAGAACATATATACAATACGTTCATCCATGAGCAAACGCATGCTGCGTGCCCCTACTGGCACATTCAGCATTTGAAGTTTAATTATATGTTTCTTTATGTGGTCTAACTGACATTACTTAAGGCATTTTATTGAACCAGGGTTAATTATTGTTTTTTTAACTGTGGAATCCAAGTTCCTTTCTCATTCTATCAGGTCTGCAGAGTGCAAAATCGCAGAGCATGGCCCTTGGCCAGAACATTACTCCTGCTTTTGGCATGGGTTGCCTTCATGTATGCATGTGTATTTTTGAACTGAACAACATGCCATTGAAATTATACAGGAGTCACTGGGTCTGGTTAGAAATTAAAGAATTAATGTTTTCTGAGAGTGAAGTAACAAGGATCTGAAAAGCTTTTTAAACATTTTTGATTTTGTAGTAATTCTATTTATTCCCACACTCATTCCAATTTGAATATACACATTATTTTAGGAAAATGCATCTTCTCTGCTCAAGGCTGAATGTGTTATTCCATTATATGACAGAAAAACACTGTAACTGTATTGAAGACATGATATTTAGCAATGAAACATCCTTCAAAATATGACAAAGAAATTGAGTATCAGACATGAGGTTTTCATACAGTAGTTGCAGCAGAGTTCCTCTATAAACCTGATGATGTCCTCTGCAGTTTTCAGACTATTGATGCCATTCAAAAACTCATAAATATCTTGCAGTTGTAGAAAATGTTTTATTCCTAAAATCAATTAGATATGGATCCAAGCCATGAATACCACACATGTAATGCGTAACTGTTCCTCATCAGAGTATCTATCTGTCCATTTATATTGTTCCTTCTGAAAATGGCTCAAAAGGTGAAGCATTAGCTTTAAATTTAGTGTTAATATAATATGTAGATGAAACATTTATTAATTTGTGCATTTTTTAATTATAGTTTGTTTATATTTTGGTGTGATTCTTGTCTTTTAATTTACTGATACAATTATTCTTCTTTGTAGTTATATTTTGGAATCCAGTCTCAGTGCTCATCTATCACGGCAGAGTGTGACCATCACATATTTTTGTAGTAGATGTGATCAAAACCTTCAGTTTAAAAACAGATGTAATCTTCTCGCTCATTTGCGTCAGCATCCAGAAAGCAGAGACAATTCTCCTTCAATTCTCATCAGTCCTCTTCCAGTGAGTGGTGAAAAATGCAGTAATGGTGAAAATACATCTTCAGAAATTGACAAAGAGGTAGTTGCATCGAAAAGTACTACACCAATCACCCAAAGTGCTACAAAAAAAGTGTCAGATAATTCAGTGATAGCCTTAAAAAATGAAGCCAGTCTAGAAATTACAAGTATCAAACCAGATGAGGTAAAAGTTATGATTAGTGAAACTCAGAAATCAAGCTTGGTAAACAAATTGGTCCGGTGTAGGGAATGTGGTGTCAAGGTTGAAAACATAAAATTGCATTTTCTTGGTGATAACAAACCTTTCAATCCTAAAATAAGATGCCAATGTTGTGATCAGATTTTGCCTACCAAATGTAGTCTTAAAGCTCATCTCCGAATCCATTTTAAAAAGTTTCCGTTTATATGCCCAGATTGCATGAAGGAATTTGCATTTTATGAATTGTTTATGGTTCATCTTCGATACTTTTGCTTTCACTTGGATAAATGCTCAAGGTTCAAGTGTCAAGCTTGTCCAGGTGTTTTCCCTTCCCTAACAAGCTTGGAAGTTCATCTTGCTACCAAGCATGTGAAGCCAGTGTACAAATGTGCTGCTTGTCCTAGAGCATTTTTTGAGCAGAGGTTGCTTAATGATCATAAAAATCAAAGTCATGGAGACAATAAAGTCCCTACAAAATTCTTTGAGCAGTGCCAGCTCTGTCCACAAAAGCTACTCACTAAAAATGGTTTATTTCTTCACATTCATGGGCATGTGATGAATAAAAATGTTTGTTTTTACAGCTACAAGTGCTCGAATTGCAAATTTGTCACAGAAACCAAACTAAACTTTGCTTCTCATCGCTTAACGTGCCCAGCTTCTCCAAAGGATCCCAATGCCCATGCACTATCTAAATTAGCAAATACAAATTTGGCAGAGGGTGGTGAAAATAATTCTCCCATTAATCCTAAAAAATCAATCGCAAGTTGCCTTTCAAATCAGTCAGATTCAGCTGTTACAAACTCAGGTTCAGTTCAGTTGCAAGGAAGAAATAAAAATAGCCTTAGCACCTCCTCCACACTGAAGGTTTATTGTGGATCTAATAATATGCAGATTTCAGTTCCTAGTGAAGAGCACCAACTTGTGATGTTGCCTAATGAGCATAAAAATATAAAGCAACCTTTTCCTCAAAGAATTCACAAAGATTGTGGTTGGTATCCAAATAAATGCCTTATGTGCCAAAATGAATTAACTCTTGGTTCACCTTTTGCTAGGTTCAATTGTCCTCCCACTTATGTAGGTTGCATTAAGTGGAAATTAAATGCTTCAAATATAACTGAAAACTATCATAATTTTATGCAAACCGGCCAAACATCTAATTCTGTTTCAAGAATAAATAAGTCTAACAAGAAGAATTGTATGGCCTTCAATGGTCCATCATATGTTTCAAAAATTTCAACATTGCCATCTAATTCTAGTACGTACCTTTGCCACATTTGTAAGCATTCTATTCAAATGAACCATGTCATCATTCAAAAACATTTCCGTCAGCAGCATCCTGATGTTGAATTGATGTCTTTAGTTCCTTTCATATATAAATTTGAATTGCCCAAGTTTAACATTCCCTTAGATTGTTTAAAATTTTCTGTAAAAAAATCTAACATATATCATACAGTTACAGTTAAAGCCAAAATACCTGCAGCTTTGAAAAAAATTAATCCATTGGGAAAGAAAGCTTTATCAAAAGTTAAACAGAAGGCATTGCCAAGTCAAAATCGTAATATAAACACAATGAAACGTTGGTTGACTTGCTCCAAGTGTACATTTAAAACAAAGAATAGAAAAACCTATGGAAAACATCTTAATTCACATAAACCATCAAAACCATTTCATCAATGTCCTGAGTGTGGTTTACAATTTGTTGTGGAGCCATCTTTAAAGAAACATCTTATATTACATCATGGAAAAGTGAAGTTAAATGCAGAAATTAAAAATGATCCTGGATCAAGTGGAGGTAATGAGCTCAATGCGGAAACAAATTCTTCTGACGACAATTTAAAATGCAAAGTATGCCGTAAATCTTTTGATAATGTTGGTGATTTGCAGAAACATTTCAGAATTCATGGAATGGCATTTCTTTTGTTAAATAAGGACGAGACAGTCTGGAGAAAAATGTAATTAGTCATCTACAACTTTCTTTTCCCAATGACAGTTTCCTTTTTATATTGGGCCTTATTGGAAAATAATGGTGAATCGTATTTGTATGTATTTAACGTTTTAACAGTTTTTGTTAAAATGTTATACAATAGCCAGCATAATTTCTCAGTATAACTTTATTAAAAGTGACTTTGTTAAATTTACCTTGGTGCAATTAATACTTTATCTTATACTATGAATACAATTCATATGATATTATAGAAAAAGGATTGTGGTAATGTTATGTATTCTTTCAACAATTCCTGTGTTTTATATGAATTAATAGTACAAAGTGCTCATTAACACTTTTTATGCCATTACATCTTTGGTATTATTAATTACTGTAATGTGAAAATTTGAACTTATTTCATATTTTGATTGTATATCAATTTATAGAATAAATTTTTTGACAGACTAATTTTAGGTCTATTGTTGTTGGTGCCTACCTTAAAATATGAGGTTTTGTGATATTATTAAGAGCTCACTTCTAAACCTCGGCTTACTGGAAATTTATCTGTATTTGATTGGCATTTTTATCATTCCAAAGTACAAATTCCGTAAATGTATCATTGAATCCTATATCTTAAAAAATAAATAATCTAGGCAACTCCTGTAGCTGTGAAGTGGTTAAGTGGTGGCGGTTGTTGATTCTAATAGTAATGTGTGTCATGTATTTTGGGCAATGCAGTAAATTATGGCTTATGGTGTGGTACATACCTACTCCTTGGCAATAAGATAGTCTTGTTAGATGAAGGAGTAATATGAGATAAGATCTGAATTTCCATTTGTGGCTTATGGTTTTCAAATGGAATTCTCAGTACATTTTAGGTATTTGTTTGATTTTTAGTAACTGTAAACTGGCTGGCTGTCTTCTGGAATGTTTCATAAACATTAGTAATGTCTTCAAACAGTTCTGTGAGTAAATGTTAAACTGGGTTCTCTGAAACACACATCTCCATGTAAATTGAGATGTATAATCATTTGGAGATCTGAAATCTTAACATTGGTTGTTAAAAATTCCTGGAATGGTGCATTTGCACAAAATGTATATGTATAAGGATTTGACAACATTTCTGCACTTGAGATAAGTAGATTTGAAACTACTGTGTAACACTCTTCACATGAAATCTTTCTTTCCTGAGTGGACAAATTTTGTTATCCCATATCTATCTTTCGGCTCTCAAGGGTTGATAATGTTGGTGGCATCACCGTTGGTGCGATTAACATGTTGACTGGTACATACAGTGACCAGACATCCTGGTTACAGTAGTATTTCTCTGTGTCTCTAACAAGACCTTTGGGATACTGGATTTTCTACATTGCATGACTATAATCTTTTCTTTGCATTACATTGTAACACACCATATCATTGATGCACGGAGAGTAGAATTTAATTGCTGTAGGTAATCGAGTTCATTGACCAATTGTACAGTAGTTGGTTTTCATCTCCAGTTTGTGTAAATTCATGATGAAGTAACAGGTAACAGCTCATTAAATCAGTTTTTCGCTATTTAAAATTTATGAATGTATTCATTTTATTACTCTTAAGGCTGAAGCTGCTATTCCATATAAACAGTTCTGGCATCACAGACAAGCAAATTTACTGTCATGTAAATAAGGCCATGGCCTAAGGTAGAAAATTTTGGGAAAATGAAAATTTTCAATTTTTAAGGGAAAAATATTGGTATCATCGTGATGTATTTAAATTCAAAAATCAATCTGCACTTATTGCCACGAAAATATTTTTTCCCATTTATTTGCTGACCTGTTCTGTGATGATACTGTGTCTGTATTTTGTGAAAGAATTTGACTTCTTTTTAAGAAAATTACATTGAAAGTATGCATAATTAGTTAATAAAACATTAAATAACAAAAAAGTCACATTTAATTCCGGTTATTCCAAGTTTCTCTTTAGAATACATAACACCTGGTTTTCCTTATAACCTTGTTTTTATGGCAGAGCTAATTTTGTAAAAATTGCTTCTGAGAACGGCAATGTTTTTAGTGCTTTTCGTCATTGCTGAAAAGCACTATTATCTTTGTGATGTCCGTCCGTACGGATATATCAGGGAAGAATTGGCTTAACCGATTTCAACCAAATTTGGTACATAGAATCTTCACATAAATATAGGACCAAAATGGCATATTTTGACCAGATCGACTCAGCAGTGGTGCCACAATTGCAAAATTAAACTTTTCGGTAATAATGAATTTTCAAGTAATTGGTCAAACCGATTTCAACGAAATTTAGTATTAAGAAGATGTGCAACATTAAAAAACAAAATAAATATTTTTAATGTAGATATATAAATCAGGGCTGCCACAATACAAGTAATAAAAAATTCTTTTTACAAGTATTTGTGCTGAGCTGTTCACATCAATTTGAACCAAATTTAAAATTTGTAATGTGCACATATATACAAAACCATAATAGCATATTTGGACCGGATCAACCAAACGAGTGCCACACTTATAAATTAAATTCTTTCAGTAATTACCGATTTGGAAGGAATTGCCTGAATGGATTTCAACTACATTCTGTTTATAAGATTTGTACAACATACCATAATGAAATCAAGATGTTTAAAGCGGAGATAAAGAGCAGGGTTACCACAGTAAAAAATAAAATATTTTTACACATTTGTAGAGAACTGACAGCATGAATTTTAATCCAATATGGTACTTCTTCATATAAATAAATAACCAAAACAGCATATTTCAACTGGGTCGACTAAAGAGGGCAACCACAATATCAAGGTTAGAATTTTTCTGTAACTATGAGTTTGGAAGTTTTTAGCTGAACCAATTTTTAAAAAAATTCGTTTGTAGGGCGAGTATATAATGGCAAAATGAAATGAACATGTTTCGAGCATATCTAAAAAGCAGGGCTACCACCATATAAGGAAAAATAATTTTCTGATTTCAGAGCAAATATATTAATATATGATTACACTACAGCAGATTTTATGAAAAGCACTTATGTACCAAAGGAAACCCGTGCACATCCCTACTTGTTTATATTTTGCAGATAAATATTTATTATTTGAGCTTACTTTTGATTTGATTCCAAATGTATGGCTTTAGTTTGCCATGAGTCATATTTGACTCTCAGGGCTTCATAAACAGCATTCTTTCTAAAGATTTCAACTAGATATTTGTGTTTCAAATAATTAGCTTTCAAATGTAAGTAAAATCTGACTCATTTTTGAGAAAATATATTCTAATTTTTAAGAACAAATTTTATACTAAGATAACCTGAATTAAAGTCTAAAGTGATGTAGATGATGATAGAAGGGATGGAGATGTAAGACTCGGAAAATGTCGGAAAGTGTCCACTTTTGGGTATTTCGCATCCTATTACATACGTTTATGCAGAACATATTCAGAAGCAGGTTTATTGCTCTCTCTTTGGAGGTAAGAGATTGCAGAGTGAAATGGGAGAGGTAATTCACTACTATAAAAGAATAGAGTTGTCCATTTTCAGCATTGTCTTCTCAAACCTGTGTTTATAAACAGCAAAGACTTTTTGAAGGATTTCTTTCTTTGTTATCAAGCATAGGTTGAGGAGAGATGTGCATCATCGGATGATGAGGGATTGTGGTATGGCAAATGTCTCTATACATTTTCTTATGTAACATTTATTATACTTATGGTAGTTCACCTTAAGTTTTTTTTGTAATCGCTTCGCTTTTTATCATTTAATTATTTATGAGATGAATAACCTTTAATTAATGGAAAATAAATTTAATTATTTAAATAAATTTGAATTGAAATGATTAATATTGAAATAACGATTTAAGCTTATGTATGCAAACTGGTTTTATTATTTGAAAATCTTCTCAAATCAATTATTGAACATTTTGTGGTAAGTAACATTAGAATTAACATTAGTATGGCTGTCAGTTACTATTTTAAGTTAATTTTTGTCTCCTACTTGACATTCTAACATAAAGCTGAATGGGCAAAAACAGGAATTTCCAAGATGAGAGCAACTTGATTCAGAGTTTGTCCCTGACTCCTGTTGAGGCTCATAGCAAAGATAATTTTTATCAGAAATTACTGCCTTTTGAAAGAATAGGAGACATTTACACTGTCTTATGGAATAAACTTTGGAATTAAAACTTTGTACCCTTTGCTGTCTCCTAATGCTATTTCAGCTTCAATTAGGTGATGCCTCATTTGAGTAATTTTGTGCTGTTGCTTAATCCAATGAATGGATTTTGTTTTCGGATCAAAATTACTGGTCATTCAATTTTAAATCAACATTTTGAAATTTAAATAAAGCGATTGTAAGATCCTACGTGGACGGGCATGAGCTGTAAAGTTGGGAATATTTTTTAAATGAAAAAATTCTGCTATGACCAGCAATTGGACCCGGGTTTTCCACTTGATGGATGGAAGAATTAGTTTGCTGTGGTAGTTCAGTAGTATAATATCCACCTGGCAAGTGGAAGACCCAGGTTCAATTCCTGGTCATTGCATTTTTTTCTCATTCATAAATATTCCCACATCCAATTTTGAGTTTGATCCTTAGAGATATCAGAAACAACTTTATTGGCACTTTTGTAATCGTATGATTATCCACATAAATCAACTACTAACAATCATCATCCTCTAAAATTAATAATACCAAGTTTCAGTGACAAAAACATGAACATTTATTGAATATAACCGTTTTGAAGATAAAAATTCATAAAATTCCTGCCTAATCTTTTGACTGTTTTATGTATAAGTGAGAGATATTTGTACCTGGATTTGAACTCGGATACTTTTGAGGAAAAGGAATGCATCAACCTGCAGCTTGAAAAGATGGAACAGTATAGTAGCAAACTTCGGCCTACTTGGACGATGCTGTAGGCTCCTTTAATTAATTAATGTTAACAGAGATGATCAAAAATTATTGTGGAATGTAATAAAAACATTTGCTTCAAGATAAAGTATTTATATGTTAAAAATATAATATCCAACCAAAAGGTTATTTGTGAAGTAGCAATAATATGAAAAATATTAGTAAAAAACTAAAAGTACTATTTAAATATGTTTTTGAGAGCTCATTTTTTCATTTCAAATTTGAATGATGCTGTGCAGCTATTCTTATGTGGAATATCATTTCTCTAAAGCAAAGAGTTCATTATAGCCATGTGAATATATACATACATAATGAAGAGGAAAGGTGGGGAGAAGGGTGGTTTGAAGGAGATCAAGTGGACCTACTCTCAAGCTGGCTGGATAGTTGATGCGGAAGCTTTTTGTATACTTATAGTTTCTTTAAAACAATATTGAAGAATGTTTAAAAATAAATGTTATTTTGAATTAATATTACCGTATTTTCCCATCGATAACGCGCGCGTTATCTATACAAAAAAATCCAAATCTGGTAAAAATTATCTTGCGCGTTATACAAGGGAAACAATTAAATTTTGAAAAATGAGACTTTTTTAGATCTTTGGTCATTTCTTTTTAATTTTATCTCAAAATGAATGAAAGACTGCACTTGGAAAAATCGAATTTTACGTGTTATCTTCCTAGAAGTCAATCTCCTGATTTTTTTTCGTCTACCCCTTACGACTGGCTAAGAGCATTTACGTATTAATTTTCATGATATTCATGCCATTCAAACTCATGGAAAACGATTCTGAATGCATTTCTGATAGACCTTACATCTTCACACAATTACAGTATGATATTGAGACAAAGTTATTGATTTACATTGCTTAATATTATGATTTTTACAATCTTCGATTAAAATAAAGGGTACTACTGTAAAATGAGACAAAATTGACCCAAATGAGTAAAATTGTAAATATTTATTGCATACATTAAAATCAAATTACTCAAAACCATAAAAATCGTCACCTGATTTTCGTCGTAAATTTTTTTTGTTTTTCATGGTTAATTTAAACAGTTAAACTACGTGTTTAAAAACCGGAAACTCCACGGACATGGAAACTCCTAGTTCATTCCGCTATTCATTTGTTATAGACTCCGCCGTAGCGCCGTAGGCCGTAGCAAGTAGGATTATTCCGTTATTCATTTGTCCAAAGAACTACTTTTTTTAAGTCGGGAGAAAAAGAATATGACCGCGCGTTATCTATACATTTTTACCCGTACTAAAAATTTCGAGGTGCGCGGTATCAAGTAGGTGCGTGTTATCGATGGATAAATAAGGTACAATGTTAAATGCAATTATAAATCTCCGACATATTAGCCAGTTGGAAGTAATCACTTGTTATCTTTCTAATTAATTTTACATTAATAAATGTCAATATGAATTTTCTAGAAATTAGATGACCGGAAACATTATTGTTATTTTTTAATTAATGTTAAATGCCAATATAAATTTTCTAAATATAATGTATGCATATAAAAATTTGTGTGTTTATTGTCTCCTTTCAAAATAGTGTTACGTATTTTGGAGCCTGGGATTAATTTTGCAGTATGCAAACAACATTATACTAGATTTCTTTTGTTTTTATTTAAAATAAGGATAGATGCCATATATAATTCACACCTTCAAGAATTTAAATTTTTCCAAATTTTTAAATGTCCCGTATTTTTTAAAGAATTTGGTTGTCTGTCCCATATCTTCACAACGGAAATCTGGCAACCCTAGTCCCAGGTAAACTCTATAAGCCTAGGTGTGTCATGCTATTAAAAAGGTGGAGAAACGTTGGGCTAGGAGACAACAGGAAAACTATTTTCATTTTCACCCGCCATCTTGAAACAAAATGGCGACCATGTAAAATATTTAAATCGCAGAAACAGTACGTAAACTTGGACAAAAAATGAGTCTTGATAAGAGCAAAATTATTTCCAGCTTATCAAGGCTCGTAGCTTCAAAGTCCCTGGAGTGAGCGAAGGGAACAGAGGGCTGGGTTGATGCATGTAGGAGCAGGGCCCCTAGTACATTAACGCATTGGATACGGTGGGCATGAATTGATGGCCAGTGCGGTGCAGTCGGGTGGCGGCGGACATCAATTGATGATAGAGTCCCTTGCATTTCCTGATGGGATATTATGGGGAAGGCAATCCCTTTTCCTCTACAGTCATCAGTTTGCACTCGAACTTCGTCCGGATCGCTGCCATTTTGAATTTGAACTCTCCGTTTTATTTTTCAGCATTTTTTTAAATGTGTATTTTGCAACCAGTTTTAAGCACAATTCATATATATTTTTATTTGCTTTGTGTGCATCAATTTTACACTTTTATTCGTTGTGGGTATTGTGTCCAATACTCTTCATTAAAAATTTGAGATTTAAGTTAACTATTTTTTCTTATTTTATTTTAGTTAACAATTTGTCTATAAAGCTACAGACAAGTTATGTTATAATAATTACTACCAATAAATTGACTTGTTACTAATTTTTTGTGTGTTTTGAAGTTGATATCAATATGATAAGGTTGAGATAGAAAACGTGCATCACTAATTTAAAAAAATTAAAAGTAAAAAAAGTCAGTCATCGGTAAAAAATTTACGGCAGCGTTCAATGTGTTAATATAATTAAATGAATAGCGATGATTGGCCCATTAAAACCATCAGCAAGTGAATAAACCATAATACATGCTAAAATGCTTATTCACACTTTTATTTAAAAACAGTGGAAAGATTTTTGTGGATGAAATGCTGCAACTAATGACGATCTCATACTTCAAATATCCATTAGCTGATATTTGAAAGCAAACATTTCATGTTTTCGCACCTTGAAATGATCTTTAACAATAGTGATCGAGTTTGAATTGTTTCAAAATTTAATTTTATTTGGAAACGAATTTTATTAAAAACTAGATTTAACTCCAACTGTCATACACTGCAAATATTCATAGCAAAACTTATCATTTGCATAAAATTTAAAAACCATTAGCAATACTATAAAATTAAATTTAAATGCCAAAATGATTCATATAGGTTTACCAAAAGAGTTCAACTCTATGAACATTTAAGAAATTTTTCTCATAATTTTAAACTAACCTATTGAAATAGGATGAACATCAGTGGTAAAATAATTCCTCACAAAACTTATAAATGGTCATTTTTACCTTTTATTAATACAAGAAACAAAGAACATCTAACTTCTAAATGACATTAAACGAGATTTCAGATTACATATCAAGATTAATATAAATTCTTTGGTACAAAGTGTTTTCATTAATAATCAATTTTTTATTTCTTTGTAATGAATGACAAATATTGACCTTTAGGACAAAAATAATATATATGAAACTAATTAAATTAGAAACATGTGGAATACTTAGAAAATGAGTTCTCTAGATAGCTACATAGAAAAATAGATAAATGAGAGATGTTCCTAGCAGATATTTTCTTCAAGCTGAGTCCTGTTTATGTAATCCTGAATGAATAAAACAAGTTTTTCAATTTTTTCAGGTATCTTGGCTTTTACTTCTTGAATAGCTTTATTGATTTCTTTTTGATTTTGCTCAGCTGCTTCTTGCCTCATCAAAATACTCATTCCTTCATTACATTCTGTACCTTGACGTACATAGCATTTTCGACTGGATGCAATGATATATATTACATGCTGTAACAAAGTTGATTCTCAGTTACTACACCACTGCATTGCATATTATCATCAATATAATCATCATTCTATTTCAAAATGCTGAAGAAATATCATAGTTTCTAATAAATACATAAAAGAAGAATAATGATATATTTGCAAAATACTTCCCCACTTCTGTTGTTTTGGAAGGAAAAATTTGTACATTTGTGACAGTGGAAGTTTTTGACCTAACTCATAATGAAATACACTTTGTACTTTTCCACAAGATTACTGTAGTTACCTGATTGTAAGCCGACCCCTGTTTTTACAAACCCCAAATAACCAATATAACCGATTGACTGTACTTATTCTATCAGATCAACAATCCTTCTGCATGGCATGTGCAGATGAATATTGTGGTTAGACATACAGACATTTCTTTCATAATGACATTGATTTATTCCATACAAAAGGGTGGCTTTTTGAAAATCAAAGCAGGAAGGCTGAGACTACATATCGCAAATGATGTGTGTGATGACTGGCCCCAGTGCTGCCACCACGAATTGAGCGCGCCGCAATAGCGGAAGTCATAATATTGTGCATCATAGGCATAGTTGTTGACTGACTGCCACTATGCGAGGGATGCCTGTAAATCAAATCACAGTCCAGGAAATCAATGATCTGCGTCATCAGCGTCAGACCAAGTTCAGATATTGGACGAATGAATGAAAAATTATTAAAAGTTAGAGAAACTAAAAATTTCTACACAAGTTTTTTTATCTCTTTCTGAAGATGCATCATAAATCGGCTTCTACTGCCACAATAGGGACAATTCGTTTTGTTATGCCTCTTGAAAGATTGTTAATAATGATTATATAACTGATAAATACATAATGTTAATCAGATGACTTTAAAAATTTAATAACATTATTCTTTCTGCAAATTTTTTTCTGGAAGCATGAAAAAGTAATTCCGTGGGAAACTTTTTCCCTAATTGAGTTAGAGGGATACATCAAGTGAACCAAATGCGCAGAAATGTTGAAATTTATTTTCTCATGATAGGGATGTATAAACAAAAGCACAGTACGTGCTTCCTGAGAAACATCTGTAATTGATAAGCTTCAGCGAGGAGAATCACCTGCCGTCGCAGCCCAGCTAGGTCCAAAATTCTAACTTAAAACACAGCAAGTTGCTGTCCTATTGCAGGTCACCCTGAAATGCAGCACTTCTGTTTACTCAGATGGGAAATTTTCGTCCATGTGGCCACCTTGCTTTGTTTCCATTGGTTCATTCCCACCATTTTTTTCCCATCGGAACTCGGATGGAAAAAATCACTTGTGTGGCTCAAGGTGTGAGTTGACAAGAACAAGAGAAATGCACAAAGGCAGAGCCATTTGTTAATAACAAATTTTATATTATTATCAATAAATAGTGGAATTTATGCTATGTTTTGTGCATAAATCTCTTATTGTTCCATCCTTCGTCTCTCTCATCACAATGTACCCAGCAAGTTTTAAGTTCGCCTTATGTTTATGTTGATTTTAAAATAAACTTGATTGTAAGATGAGAATCATTTTTGAATGGCAGAACGTTAGAAAAGAACTGGCTTACAATCGAGTAAATATAGTATATTTACAGACCAGTTTCACCATGATACAGCATCATCAGATGATACCATATCAGGGTGACATGGGCCATGAGCAAATATAAAGCTTGTGGAAGTGTATTTCATTATGAATAATAACATATGAAGATGCCATTTTAGGTGGAATTTCTATGAAAAGTTTTATCTGATAAAACAATGAAGGAAGAGTGTTTTATATGAAGAATGCTCAGGAACCAAGATGCTTCTCAGACTTGACATGAGCTTTACATAATCACCGTACATGCCTGTCTCTAAATCGACCATGATTTTGTCTAAAAAATTCATTTTTGATGAATGTTCGCTATTTAAGCCGAGTCACTTTTTTACTCAATAAATCTTATACAGTGAACTCTCGTTCTAACGTTTTCGCTTCTAACGTTTTTCCGCATCTTAAGTCGAAATTTTGAGGTCCCAGCTAGAGCTCCATTTACTTCCATTATATCTTTTCCCGCTTCTAAAGTTTATCGTTTGTAACGTTTTTCCGCATCCTAAGTATCGAGTTTCAACTCCCCGTCTAGAATTACACCCGCTTATAACGTGAGAATAAAAATTACGAAAACTGGAAAAGGTACATAAACGCAACACAACCTCTATTAAGTTAATTTGTATTATACATACTTTACGATTAAATCAATAAGGTCAGTAAAAGTGTTTCTTTTGCTTCCAGTATGCCATACTTAGTTACAATCTATGTACAGAAAAATGTGGCTATGCAGAGTCTACTAGATTTCACTTTCATTAAATTACCATCAAACTTTGTCTACATACATTGTAGCATCTCTACTCTGTCTCCACCATCTAAACTTTCTTAGTGGCAGTTCTTTATCAGCCGTCGTCTTCGGTACGCAACAAGCCAAATTCAGTCGTCTACCGTTGGAACTCTGCTCGTTTGTCTGATTGACATAATACAATCAGTGCATTCTATGTCATTTCTATTTTAGTTACAGTTGCGCCTCGTAAGTTGAAAGCTGTAAATTTACGAAGTTTTAAATATTTTAGAGAATTTTACTCTCAGTGCTGTTTAAAAGTTTTTGTACTCCACCCCATATATTTCTAATGGCATCAAAAAGAAAGGTTATAACTCTTGATGAAAAAAGATTAATAATCGAAGAAGTAGATAGAAATCCACATCTGAAACGTGTTGAAATGGCAAGGCGATTAGGGCTGGCAGTGACATCGCTGAACACAATTATGGCTCACCGAACATCGATCCTCAAAGCTGTAAACGACTGCGGTGTGGCTGCGAAAAGGAGGAAGAACTCTCGAGCATCACCATACGAAAGAGTGGAAGCATTGTTACTCGAGTGGTTTCAGCAGGCTCGAGCTTCCAACATCCCGATTAGCGGTGTTATAATGCGTGAAAAGGCAATACAAATCGCAAATCAACTGGGGTTTCCTACTTTTACGGCATCCAGCGGATGGCTTGATAGGTTTAAAAACCGTCATGGTGTAGTTTATAAAGTCGTTGCAGGAGAGAGTGCAAACATAGATCTTGCATCAGTGAATCATTGGATGACAGGAGAGTTACCCGAGAAAATAAAGAACTATGCACCATGCGATATTTTTAACGCCGATGAAACAGGATTGTTTTATAATTTGTTACCAGATAGAACCTTAACTTTTTGAGGAGAAGCTTGCCATGGAGGGAAGAAAAGCAAGGAGCGACTGACAGTTTTGCTGTGCTGCAATGCAGACGGTAGCGAAAAACTCCAACCACTTGTGATTGGAAAATTCGCGATGCTTCAAGAATGTGAGGACACTCCCATGTAAGTATAAAAACAACTCCAAGGCATGGATGACATCAAAATTATTCATGGAGTATTTGCAAGAGTTTGATGCAAAAATGGGTTCCACCTCGAGAAAGGTGTTGCTGTTTGTGGATCGTTGTGCAGCTCATCCACAAGATACTGCCAATCTACGGAATGTTAAAGTTATTTTTTTACCAGCAAATTGCACAAGTCATTTGCAACCATTGGATCTAGGTATTTTACACAGCTTGAAACAGCAGTATAGAAAGGCGCTGGTATCCAAAGCAGTGGCAATTATGGATTCCAGCAAAAGTACACTGAAATTGACAGTTTTAGAGGCCATGCATTATATAACATCAGCTTGGAAAGCCATTAAGACTGAAACGATAAAGAATTGTTTTAGAAAAGCTGGGTTCTTCCGTGATGCCGTTGCTGACTATGAAGAACAAGATGCTCTTCATGAAGTCGATAATGATTACTGGAAGCTGTTGCAGTTTAATGAAATGACATTTGATGAGTTTGTGACCTTTGATGATAATGTTGCTACTTGTGGTTTACTAACAGTGAGTGAAATTTGTGATTTACAACATGATGACTGTCCTGAAAGTGAAGATGATGATGTAAACGAAACTGAACCACCATGTTTTAAACAAGCTCTGGAGGGCTTGGTTACCATCAAGAGATATTTGTGGTCCCGTATTGGGACGGAACACCTTCTTGAAGGGACTGATAAACTTGAAAAGGGACTCTATGGTATTCACTCAAATGAAAGAAAGCAACAAAGTAAAATATCCGACTTTTTCAAAAAATACTAAATTTTATCATTTATATTTGTATGGTTTTCATTTGTAATTGTCATTCAAAATTAGTAGTGATCTTTTTTCTTCAAATAACATATCCTAAACAGATATGGTATGTACCTTGCATTTTTTAAAAACTTTTAAATATTTTTTCCTTAAAATCTCTCCAATCAATTTTTTACGATTTAATGTCTTAATCTCTTGGTTTTCCTTATTTTATCCATCCGGAAAAAACATTTTATTCAATCGACGCATGCGCACAAGACTTACTTCCGGCGCTGTGGGTTCACCATTTAGTTTTGATCTTCGATATTCAGCTGTGTGCACATGCTAATTTTGTTCCTGTTATGGGTATGATATTGGAGGTTAACCAGGTAAGTTGCTAATACCTTTTCTCATGACTTATCTAGAGTAGTTTTCTTCGTTACAACTGTAGTAGAATCTTCATATTCGGTAACGGTAACACTTCTACCTTTTAAAAACGTGAGAAGAGAAAATTTCAATTACCATTTTTTAATCATTCAATTCTTACCATGGTACTGAGTGCTTTTGATTTTATCTGAATGGTTCAGAAATGTATAGAAAATATCCCCTTACCTTTAAAGACTGACATATTCGTGTTTAATTAGAATAAGAACGAGAGCAAGAATTTGGAATACAATTGAAAATATAAATTTATTTGCGATAAATTAGTACGAAGGCTTCCACGACGTGCTGTTGGCATGGTGGTGATTTCCGAGATTCTGCCGTGTTGATCCATTTTCTGGACAATATTTCGCCGGCGTTCCAGTCGGCTTCTTCAGGTCACTTCGGACCTGAAGAAGCCGACTGGAACGCCGGCGAAATATTGTCCAGAAAATGGATCAACAAGGCAGAATCCCGGACATCTCCACCATGTCATTTATTTGCGATGTTTTTCTTATTATAATATATTTGTAAAAACTTTCACTTACGAAAATACAGGATTTTACGGGACAGTTGATGAAATACAGGACATTTTGGCGTCCTGTACAATAATTTGAAATGTACCGGACAAGGTACTATTATGTGCGAATATCATTATCTCCATTTCCGCATCTTACGTTTTTCCGCATCTAATGTCGATTTCCCTTGGTCCGGCAAAAAACGTTAGATCGGGAGTTCACTGTAATCAGTTAACGTGTCATGAAAAAATAATTATTGTTAACCTTTCGATTAAGTGTATAATGAAAAATGTTGAATGTCTGTTTGATATTTATATCTGATCTTCATTTATTATGGATGACAATGAGCCTGAAAACGTAACATCTGATCCAGAGGATGAATTTACATTTTCTATGCGTCTGATGCAGAAGGCAAGGGATTTCATGGTTTTTAAACTGTAATGTAGAAAAATACCATTCTTGAATGTTTTAAAAATTTCCTTTGACCATTTTTAGTGATTTATGCCATTGCTGAAAAGCACTATTATCTTTGTGATGTCCGTCTGTCCGTAACATATATCGGGAAGAATTGGCTGAACCGATTACAACCAAATTTGATAGATAGAATTTTCACATAAATGAACGGCCAAAATGGCAGATTTGGACCGAATCGACTAAGCAGGGGTGCCACAATTGCAAAGTTGAACTTTTCGGTAATTATGAATTTGGACAGAATTGGCTGAACCGATTTCAATGAAATTTTGTATAAAGGTGTGCAACATAAAAAACAAAATCAATATTTTTTGCATGGATATAGAAAGCAAGGCTGCCACAATACAAGGAATAAAAAATTTCTTTTTGCAAGTATTTTAGTTGAACTGTCCATGTCAATTTTAACCAAATTTAATATTTATAATGTACATATATATGAAAAACCATAATAGCATATTTGGACAGGATCAGCCAAGCAGGGATGCCACAATTACAAATTAAACTCTTTCAGTAATTAAGGATTTAGAAGGAATTGGGTGAATGGATTTCAATTGAGTTTTGTATATAAGATTTGTACAACATACCATAATAAAAGCAAGAGGTTTAAAACAGCTATAGAGCAGGGCTACCACAAAAAAAGTAAAACATTTCTTTTACATATATTTCTAGAGAACTGACCTCTTGGATTTTAACCAAATATAGTATATATAATCTTCATATAAATTAATAACCAAAATATCATATTTTAACCGGGCTGACTAAACAGGGCTAACACAATATCAAGGTTAGAATTTTTCTGTAACTATGAATTTGGGAGGTACTGGCTGAACTGATTTGAAAGAAATTTCGTTTGTTGGGCGAATATAGAATGACAACACGAGATGAACATGATTAGAACAGATCTCAAAAGCAGGCTACCACAATATAAGGAATAATAATTTTCCGATTTCAAAGTAAATACATTAGTATACGATTATACTACGGCAAATTTGACAAAAAGCACTTCTGTACCACGGAAAATCTGTGTACATCCCTACTTGTAATTTTCTATCGATTGTATGTTGTTATTTTTTTAAAAATTATTTTCTGTATTAAAATGAAAATTTTTAATTCATTAATTATTTGTTGTTTTAAATTATCATTTTACAAATCTTCTAAATTACATCTGCCAAATAAATGGCAAACAGTTGAACAGCTGATTCAAAATGGCAGTCATATACGTCGAAAAATACACTGGAGTTAATGGTTTGCATTTTATAACCGGTGTGTAAGGCGACCCCAAGATTTTAGAGGATTTTCTTAAGCTTCAAGGGTCGACTAGTAGACCAGCGTATACGGTAGCTTTACATTTAACAGTTTCAGGACCACCGATGCAAACGCTGCGTCCGAGCGAGTGCACGTGCCTACTTGCCGACGCAGCGTATGCGTTCAAGGTCCCACAATTTCTATTGGCATTCCCACCCTTGTGAGGTGGGAATGAGCTGGTAAGGGCAGTAGACCTCAGTTTCTGCACAACCTTGACTGCGGTAGCATTGGTCCTGAGTTTTTTAGTGATTTTTTTCTCTTCAGTACTTCATTTAAGCTCCTTGAAATTGCGTTATATGAAGCTTTATGTTAATAGGAAATAGGGAGTTTAAGTTCTTGGATCTCATATTCTAAATATTTTTTAGAATATTGTTTTGACTGGTATTTAAATACGTAAAATAATACTGTATTTAATAGAATAACCCATAAATTCTCGAATAATATTTACAATATTAAATAAAAATATTACTCAGTCATATAATCCCATAAATTCTCGAATAGTATTTACAATATTAAATAAAATATTACTCAATCGTATTTTTTTATAATTTATTTATCCATCTCAGACCCAGAATAAGTATAAGAAGTGGCCTAAACAAATAAATGCCTTTAGCAGATTAAAAGAAACTTGATGATGCCATGGATTGGGGAAGCAGTTGCCATGGATTGGGGAAGCAGTTGCCATGGATTGGGGAAACAGTCGCCATAGCCCGCCGACGCAGTATATGCATCCAATTTTTTTTTTGGAATTCCAGACTGATTTCACTTGTAATACATAATAATGACATTTTACATATTATTCATGCATATATCTGCCATATAACAAAAAATTTCCAAGTGGGAAGACGGGATTGTCATGTGTTTTAGAGGTGGTCCCGAAAGTGTTAAGAGAGGTAGCAATTTATTTCTAATCTTATCCAACTAAAGATAAATTCACCAAGATCTAAAGCTACCAAACAATGGTGAGGAATATGAAACTTAAGAGTAAAAATCTAAAGAACCAAATCAGATAGAAGAGTTTATAGGTGTATTTCATGTGATGGAGTATTTGAAATTAAATGATATAGTTTGAGCAAAGGCACACCATAAAATAGCAACCTTTGCCTACCAAAAATTTCTTCCCTCTCCTAAGTTGGTACTTAACCCTTTCCACCTGTATGCCCGACAAATTTTTTTTAATCCCCGCATCTGTAATGGTCACACAATGTAATTGATCCCCTTTGTCTCTGCAACTGTTTTTTTTCTTTGGTGATTTTATCAATTTTTTAAGGATTATGACATAAGCAGCACAGTCAGACACAGTTGAAGAGTTGAAAATTTTGATAGAAAAATGTAACAATGAACATGTTTTTTACAAGACTTTATTATATACCAATTGAAACTTTTATGTAATCGGTGTCTTTTTCTGACCGCTTTGTTTCATTTTTACCCCATAAGAGAAGCACGAAATTGATGCAGGGCATTATAAATTTGATTTTTTAAATTAGTTAAAATTAAGATGAGCTCGGGACATGAACATTTCTGTAGCTGAAAGACAGGTTTATACTTTTTGAAAACAGAATTCAAATGTGTTGAATGAGAGCATATAATCCAAAAAAGAGGGGAAATTTTTACGGTTTTTAACAATGGGAAATATCAACTGTCATGGCAACGAGTCCACTGGATTTAAATGGGAACCATATTATTACATAGCACTGATATAATGCTTTTATAGGGAATTTGTAGGCTGTATTATGAGTATTTCGATCTAAACCATCGATTCACTTATGATGGCACCATAATTTTAAAACAAGAAAAAAAAAGCAATTTGTTCAGCAATTCTTCCATCACTTGCTTATTTTGTAATCAGTTGTAATAAAAAAAACCTCACTCGAGATAAGAAGTTGTAATGTAATCTTCACATTTACGTTCATTCCTTCATCGTAAATTATGCATTTCTTTACACTTACAAATACTGTGTGTATGCAAGGAATATAAACATACCTACATTCATTTCTTTGTTGTAGATAATCTATTTAGTAACCTCGATAAATTTAAATATAGTTTTCATAAAGAACTAGGTCTAGCATGTTCAATAGACTCATATAGGCAAGTTTTAAGATAGCAATCATGTTAAATATATCTATAATATTATTAGGGCTAGCATACAACATATGTATCATTCTAATACAATTTTAAGTATCAATAGTATGAAATTAATTTCTAATAATATGTACTTATACATACTCTAAACTTAATAAAACATTTTATAGATAAATAAGTGAAATTACTTATTACCGGTAAAGCTTTAATGTGAAGCTCTATGACCCAGTTTTTATGAGATGCCAGTGCTTTGCCTTTTTCTCCAGGATTCAACACGGGAACATAGATTACATCATAACATGCAGGCCTTACTTCAGGAAAAAGACTTCTTGACATCATGCGATCAATTCCTGTATAATATATAATTTCAACAATTATTTAAAGTAATTTAATTTCATGCAACTTTAAAATTTATCACCAGAGTGACCTTAAAAAAATCCACCATTTCACATGAGTTAGTGAATACTGCATCTTACTTATTTTACCAAGAGAGAGCAGCTTCCACCTAAAGTACTTTCATGATCAATACCAGCTTATTTTTTAATAAAAAATTCCCTCAACATTTGATGAATAGGGGGTTTGATATCCTTGGAAATAACTTAGCTGCTGTCCTGGAATACCTCAGAGCATTTAAAAGCATGCTTTATAGGAAAAAATGCGTGTTTAAATGTCAGCATATTATTTTGGCTCATTATATGTAAATATTTTCATATAAGAATGAATAAACTTAATCTGTCCAGTTCCACAAAAAAATTAAAACCATCCAGTGTTGCATTTATAACACATCATAAGGCACCTAACCCAGATTTCCAGTAAGATTTCATGAAATTATCATTTGAATTATTATTTCTAACCTGACATTTGATTTAAAGTTGCTTAACTGAAAACTTGACAGATACTATGAAGGCAACATCTTTTCCATTCTTACCTTTACGAAAGTTATCTCTCTCTACACGGGTCATTTTCAGTCCTTCAATTGTACTTTTAGAGTTAATACCAAAATAAACACTACCACCAACTCCATTGTTTAAGAGTCCACATACAGTCTGAAAGAAAAAATTTTAAAATGGTTCAAGATTTGACAGCACAAAAATATTGTTAAATTAACAGCGTAACATATCATATTAATCCAATTTTGAATGTAGCATTACTTAGTGGTTTATCATAACCAAAGTTCTGAAAGAATTTATACTTTGTCATGGATAACCAACCAAACTTCTTCATATATGGGCCATGTTCTATATAACTACAAAAATAAAATCATTGATAAAATTTTTAATTAAAAAACAAAAGAAAATTAATTGACAGTAATTCACACACAGAAATAATCTTAAGGTGATATAATAACTGCAGTAGAATTCGGATTTAATGTTTACCTGGAAGACAAGCTTTTTGTACATTAAATTGAGGAAAACGAATCAGATCAGAAAAAATTAAATCACAAAACCGTCTCTTAAAATTTAACAAATCAAACAATACAAAGAAATTAATCAAATCAGGTGTGACTTCATGGAAGTAGGTAATATTATTCATATTAAATATACAGTACTTTTATACCCTGAAAGCACTATCTACCATACTTACCAATTCCAGAGACAAAATAAATAATTTGTCAAAGTCGGGAGTGTACAAGTTGAAGTGTAGTAATTGTAACACTATCTATAGCGGCCAAACAAGGAGAAACTTCAGCATATGCATTGAAGAACATAAGAGATGCTTCAAGAACAAAGATCTTACATCCCACTTTGCAAAATACCTGATTGAAAACAATCATCACGGTAAATTTGTACCAGAGATTTTACATGTGCTAACCAAAGGAAGGAAATTAGACGCAATGGAACAATTAGAAATTTTTAATTCCTCCAAGTGTGACAATCTAGTGAATGAATATGTTTTTCCCAACATTTCACCTTTGCTCTCCACTACCTTGTCCCTTCCTAAAGCTCGTCCCTCCTCCCCCTCCCTCCGGGCCTAGCCATTAACTCGGCCCATGGGCGCTTTCCCTTTCCCAGCCCAATATATATGCCTACATACCTCTGTCCATCCCCTACTCATCCCTGCATGTCCTCCTGCTGCAGTTTCTCTCCCACCTTCAACTACTGCTGTGGACCCATTTTGTACAACTATTTTGTCGGCAACTGTTTAATTTTAGCTGTGTGGTTTTCCCAACCTTGCTTCCCCACTCCACTTCACCCTTCCAATGACAGTTTTATCATTCCCCACCCATCCCTAGATTTTGTTAAAAACCCCTGTTCAACATTCATCCTTGCCAGATGATGCCGTATCACATGCGTAACCAGTTGCAAAATAAAAAATTGTGGAAAAGTACTGTGTATTTAATACGAATAAATAAAAAGAAATGTTACATAAGCTAGTGGTTTATTCTCTATAGAATGAAAGAATGAATATTCTCATATTAAATTAGAAATTTTAGGCCAGTCAGGAGGAGATTTTAAAATGCATTAATTCCGAGAAAGCTGGAAAAAATTTTAATCGGTCAATTTCAAAGTCCTAATTAACATACAGTAGAAACCCATTTATCCTGACTAGATGGGACCGGTCCCCGGTCCGGATTACCGAAAATCTGGATAATCCGGAAATTCTTCATAATGTACTTTGTTGTTTTTCAGATCGTATAGGATGTTAATTATAATTATAAACTATAAATTGCTTTAAATATTATAATTTTGTTTTAAAAGACAGTACAAAACTATACAATAGTTTAATCATTGGATAAAAGGTTGTGAAGTAAACCCACAAAAATGACGAACATTAAATAAAGTTAGCTTTGAACTGACAAATATAAAATGGTGGGAACGGAAGGCGACAAGTGTCCTTTCCTCGGCAGAGTATGAGGCGAGGATGGGTGGGAACAGGAGAGTGAGCGAGTCATTTCCTACAATGTAGTTACTTTTAGAACGCATGACTTTGAAACTCGCCTGCTCATCGCGTCTATTGTTCCGTCCGTCTATAGGTCCAGATAATCCGGAAGTCCAGATCATCAAGAACCAGATAAACGGGTTTCTACTGTACTAAGTTTCCCCCTCCTCCAAGGTGAGTTTCAGACGCCATATTGGAAAAATGGCCACCACAAACAGTTTTTTGATAAACCCTCGTTTAACATTTGGTTTAGAGCAAAAACACTTATTATAAAAATTAAAGAGGATTAAATTCTCTACAAAAAGGATCAATTCATGCGTTAAAACATGTTTCCCTACCATATTTATTTTCTTGCTTGCTTTCGCACATGTTATGAAAATCAAAACATTTGACAGTAATATTATTAAAATAGTAACATCTTTAATTATTATTATTTATTTATTATAATGAATTTTGAGTGCTGCACTTGTTTCCACATCACTTAGCGATAGAGGAATCGGCACTTTTTACAGTGGTATCCCCATTAGGGCTAATTCACTGTCATCGACATATTAGAATCATATTCTTTTTGATGTTGTTGGTTCATTAGCTTCAATACACTCAGTAGTAGATGGTACTACATTTACTTCTAAGTCTGAGTTGTCCTCTTTTGGATCTTCGTCATTTTCGCAGTCAAGTGGTTCGCCATTGTTCCTGCATTCAGC
Organism: Tanypteryx hageni; assembly: GCA_028673005.1. Classification (NCBI taxonomy): domain Eukaryota; kingdom Metazoa; phylum Arthropoda; class Insecta; order Odonata; family Petaluridae; genus Tanypteryx; species Tanypteryx hageni. The sequence goes on along the minus strand of CM054116.1, from coordinate 24,131,367 downwards.
AATAAAATTTTGCAGTTGAATGTTGATTTTGGAGTCTCCATCTAGATCGTCAATTATATTATCTACATTTGCACAATGTCCCCGACAAAGAAGCAAATGGTAGACCATTGTAGTCGAGCCTTCCTACAGCCGCAAGCTGCTTTGCATTCTTTTGTTCAGTTTCACGAAATCATTTTTATTAGGTCCTCGGGAGCGTGATCCTGTAATGTGGTAACTGGAAGAAGGAAATTGAGTTTCACCAACCCCAACCTTGAGGTATCTTTGCATTTCTGTACCACTGTTGAATTTGGTGGTACGTTCGAAAAGAGTATTGTCGGGCCGCTGCTTCTGTAGGTGGTAAAGAAGCGAGATTAAACTTGCTCTTTGTAATTAAGCTTACAAAGCAGTGGTATCAGTATGTATTCAGAGAATGATCCTTCATATCTGCTCTATACCGAGTTAGAATAAATTGTTGTCCGGCTGCTGCAATCATATCTGGATAAGCATTCGGGTCCTTGAAAATATGAATATTTTGCAATTCTGGTTATTTGTTCAATAGTTTCATAAATTTTAGTTTACTCTGCCTGAAAAATGCTGAAGTGGTATCGCAACCACTGAATGCATGCAGAAACAAAGTGTTGTCCTTTATTTCTTACTCATATTTGAAATTATTGGAAGAATAAATTTTGTCTGATTTCCCCCTGATTGGTTTTAGAAAGTATATGTTGGAGTGAGATTTAGCTAAGGCTGTAAGGAGGACTAAAAGATCAGTGCCCTCACCAACTATAATTAATGAATCATACAGAGCTGACATGTTAATTGCACTATTAATTATAAGGGTGTGTGTGTATATTTCTTGTCTAATTCACCTCTTGGATTAGGGTAGCCATAACTCCTTCCACACCAAATACAATCACAAGGGAGGAGGGAAACCCAGTGCAGGAAGAGTACCAATGGGGCCAACGTCCCTTCCAAAGGATGGAACACTGAATTTGCGCCGTCTCCACAACCCACACAAATGGGGCCGGGCGACCTTGGGAAAAATTCTACTTGTGCAGGATTCATGCCTGCTGCCTTAATTATAAGGGTGTCTGCATCTTCAACAGCTTGTTTGACAATGATTCCTGCAGTTTGAAGCTTGTCACATAACATGGACATAAGTCAGCTTTCATTTCTGTCGTTGGATAAAAACTTTTCTTGTGAAGTGGTTGTTGACACTGACTCATTAAAAAGTGTGTCCAAGGAAGTATGTTTGTTTAATCGATGAAGATGCTTAGCAGATTTCGTACTTTTAGCAGCTTCATCTTCCGGATACCCATCAAAAACAACGACTGTGTTTTCACCGTGATACTTTTTCATATAATCTGTGTACTTTGTGAGAACCAAAGCTGTTGGGGCATTGTATGTTTTGGTTTTGTTTGTTGTGTTGACAGGTGGCGGCATCCTGGCGGGCGCCGTCTGGTTGAAGCATGTTGGGACATTGTATGTTTGCCTTTGTTTTGTTGACGGGTGGCGGCGTCCTGGCGGGCGCCGTGTGGTTGATGGTGAAGTGTGACAATGTTGCCTTTGGACGGTGTGCGGCAGTGGAGACCTGAACACGGTAAGGAGAGGACGCGTCTGCCACTCGGGAGTAGAGATTAAACGGTGATGCTGGACGTGCCTGCCCGGCTCGGGTGTTTGTAATAGAACGCAGATTCGGTGATTGTACCGCCCTCGTTAGAATAAAATACGATTTATACAGTCCACTAGTTTATTAATTGAGCGATCGGAACATTTTGGTCCTTCGGGCCGGATCTGTGTCTCTAACAAACTAAAGGCCAATTGACCCGCTTTTCCACTTTTTTGGGAAAATTTGAGAGAGGCTCAGACCTTACTGCAATAAGAACACGTCTACAAGCATTACCTGACATTCAACAGGAATTTAACTTTGCTCAGGGAGAATTAGAATTTATTGATGATCTTGAAACACATGCTGAAGATAGGGAAAATTTTGAAGCGCTATATTTTGAGCTTAAAACAAAGATGTTAATTCTGATAGAAGAAGGAACAGACAACAAATCTCCCACTAATCAAGGGTCAGATAATGGAGAAAATTTGTTGTCGAATCATTCTTTACCGGAAGGTAGGAAGGAAATACGGCTCCCAACTATTAACCTACCTACTTTTGCAGGAGACGTCACTCAATTTAGGCATTTTTACGATATGTTTACTAGCCTAATTGTCAACAATGAAGCCCTAGATGACATTCAATGTTTTCATTATTTGCTAAGTTCATTGACTGCAGAAGCACATAAACTGATAGAAAATTTACCTGTTGTTAGTAAAAATTTAGATGTAGCATGGGATCTGATTTGCCATCGTTACAATAATCCACGACTAATTGCAACTGCACATGTCAGACATTTATTGAATTTACCAACAGTGAATAAGCAATCTGCTGTTGATCTTAGAGCACTCTTAAATCAAACGTTAAGCAACATGAATGCAATTAAGGCATTAGATATTAAGGTGCCAGTGCACGAATTGTTAATTTCTCAGTTGATTCTTGAAAGAATAGATTGTGTTACTAGGAAAGAATGGGAACTTCAGTCATCAGCTTCAGAACAATTTTTGACATTGGACGATTTACATGAATTCCTAGAAACAAGGTGCAAGGTTATGGAAGCTATGTTACCTAGTCAAAGCAAGGTTAATATTATTAGCCACAAACCTCTGGAAAGCAATGTTAAACATACTCGCCAACCACGGCAGTCATATGTTACAACAAAGAATCAATGCATGTTTTGCAAAGAGCCACACACTTTGTATAAATGCAGCGCCTTTGCTCAAGTGAGTGTACCACAACGCATACAGTTTGTTAAGGCTAAAAATTTATGCTACAACTGTCTTCAGAATCATTACATAAGACAGTGTCGTTCTCGTAATTGCCGCATCTGTGATAAGAAGCACCACAGCCTCTTACATTTAGACAAATCTAGCAACCAAATCCAGCAGCACGAACAAAACCCTGCAAGTAGCGATGGTCTAATGGCATCATCTAGCAACAATAATGAGCAACCCCATTCAGACATGGTCACTTATTGTTCGTTAAAGTTTGGATCGCAGAAACAGATACTGCTTTCTACTGCTTTAGTTAAGATACGAGACGGTAGTGGTAAATTACAAACTTGTAGAGCTTTGTTGGACTCATGCTCCCAATCACATTTTATCACAGAAGCATGTGTACAATGATTGAAATTGAAAAGGGAACACAATAGAATGTCAATCCAAGGTATTGGTGAAGTCACCTCCGAAACCAAACACAGCGTCTTCGCAGAGGTACATTCCAATATTCATGATTATAAGTGTCATGTTAATTGCTCTGTCCTACCAAGGATATCTGGAGATCTACCTGCAACACGTGTCAACTATCAAGATTGGAGCATTCCACAGGATATCCAGCTCGCAGATCCGACATTCAACAAACCTGGGAAAATTGACTTGTTGCTTGGATCCGAGATATTTTTTCATATTCTTCGACCAGGAAAACGGGTTAGAAGCAACGATCATCCAGTCTTTCAGGACACTGATCTAGGGTGTATAGTATCAGGATGGTACAAAGTTTTAGGAACTCCTACAAGATCATCCCAGCTAGAGCTAACCAGGTCGTTTCTTCTCAGAAGTGATGACAGTTTACAACTACTACTTCAAAGGTTCTGGGAAATTGAGGAAATCAACCAAACACCTCGCACCCAAGAAGAGAAGGAATGTGAAGAGCATTTCAAACGATTCACCATAAGAGACTCTTCAGGACGATTTGTAGTACCTCTTCCTTTGCGTCAGGATCCCACACAGCTTGGCGATTCCTACCACATGGCAACAACAAGGTTTCATCAACTGGAGAGAAGATTTGAGAGGCAGCCCCAATTGCGAAAAGAGTACACAAATTTTATGGACGAGTATGAAGCTCTGGGCCATATGCAGCCGATTGACACCTCAACCAACCCTGCTACAGTCAGTTATCATATACCGCATCATCCGATCTTTAAAGAGTCTAGCAGCACGACGAAAATTAGAGTGGTTTTTGACGCCCCAGCAGGGTCAATAAATGGAACATCTTTAAATGATTTGCTGATGGTTGGACCTACAATCCAACCAGATTTGTGTTCAATCATCTTACGCTTTCGCACATACCAGGTGTGCTTTACAGCCGACATTGCAAAAATGTATCGGCAAATTAATGTACATCTTCAGGACTGCAATCTTCAGAGAATTTTGTGGAGAAAGGAGCCTACCACTCCCATTAGAGTGTACCAGCTGAATACCGTAACTTATGGAACCGCCAGCGCACCCTTTCTGGCAACCAGATGCCTTCAACAACTCGCTGTTGAAGAAGCCAAGTCTTTTCCCAAGGCTGCAGAAGTCTTATTACGTGACTTCTACGTGGATGATTGTATGTCTGGCACACAAACCATTGAGGAAGCTCTATTTGTGCAGAAAGAGCTTATGCAACTTTTGCAAGAGGGCGGATTTCTACTACGCAAGTGGTGTTCCAACCACCCAGCCCTACTTGAATGTATCCCTGAGAAGCTCAGAGAAACGCAACTTCCATTGCAACTGGACAATGATCACATTAAAACACTGGGTCTGTTGTGGCACCCTGCTGCAGATCAATTTCAGATTGCAAATGGACTCAAGACTACATTGCGGAACTCGAAAAAGAACACCTTTACCAAGAGAAGGGTTCTCTCCACCATAGCATCTATTTTTGACCCTTTAGGGTTAATCAGCCCTATTGTCATTCGATGTAAAATGTTTCTCCAGCAGTTATGGCAAGAAAACTTCAACTGGGACGATGATTTAACACCAGAATTACTGGAGTGCTGGCAACCTTTGTATGACCAGATTCCAGTAGTTGACAACATTCGGATTGACAGGTTAGTTCTGGTGAAAGGCACACCAGCTGACATCCAAATCCATGGGTTTTCGGATGCATCTGAACGTGCATATGGAGCTTGCATTTACGTACGATCAACCAATCAGAATGGAGAGACCATTGTCAAGCTCTTATGCTCAAAATCAAGAGTTGCCCCATTAAAGAAGATTTCTCTTCCTCGCCTAGAATTATGCGGCGCACTTTTACTTGCGCGATTGTTTAGTAAGATCGTTAAGGGTTTCACCATGAAGATCAGTCACAGCTCACTGTGGACGGACTCGACGATAGTTTTGGCATGGCTTTCTGCAGCACCAACAAGATGGAAGACGTTCATAGCGAACAGAATCTCCGAAATTCAAGATATCACTTCAACAGCTGAGTGGAAACACGTCGCATCTCAGGACAACCCAGCTGATCTAATATCAAGAGGAATCAATCCAAATGATTTAATTCACAACTCATTATGGTGGAACGGACCAGCATGGCTCCTGGATCCATCAATTTCATGGCCTACCGCAGGCATTCTTCCGGCATCACACGACATGCCAGAACAACGTAAGACTGTGACCAGATTGGCCACGACAATTTGTCAAGATGAAATAATCTCGAGGTTCTCTAAACTAACAAAGCTACAAAGAGTTCTATCATATTGTCTTCGTTATGTATCCAACTGCAAGTTACCCCCTGAGGATCGGAAAATTGGTCCGCTTTCTAAAGAGGAATTGCAAACGGCATTACATACCTGTGTTAAGATTGCTCAAAGTACAGCATATTCATCAGAGATCCAGTTGCTCAAGAATTCTCGGCCTCTTGACAACAAGAGCAAGTTAAAGAATTTAAACCCTTTCTTATGCAATAATCAATTACTCCGAGTCGGAGGGCGCCTGCAGCATGCTGAACTTGCTTATGATAAAAAACATCAGATAATATTGCCTCCATCCCATCATCTAACAAAACTGATCGTTGAAAGCGAACACCTACGTATGCTCCATGCCAGCGGTCAGTTACTATTATCAACCTTAAGACAAATTTTTTGGATTATGAATGGTAAGGCAACTATTAGACGAATTTTGTACCATTGCTTAATATGTCACAAGTTGAAAGCTGAATCAACTCGTCAACTCATGGGTCAATTGCCCAGGCCAAGGGTGAAACCCGCTAGACCATTTCTTAATTGTGGAATTGACTACGCTGGACCCTTGTATGTGAAATTTGGAACTCGCAGAAGTAAAGTGAAGAGTAAATGCTATATCGCCATATTTGTATGTTTGTCCACTAGAGCCATTCATCTCGAAGTCGTCAGTGACATGTCCACAAAAGCATTTTTGGCAGCCTTGAAAAGGTTTGTGTCACGTCGAGGTCGATGCAATAATGTTTACAGCGACAATGGAGCGAATTTTGTTGGAGCCGAAAGAGAACTTCGAGAATTAAAGGCACTTTTCCAAGCAGAAGACCACCAATTAAGGGTGAACACATATGCTCAACAAGAGGGCATTACATGGCATTTCATTCCACCCCGAGCACCACATTTCGGTGGCATATGGGAAGCTGGAGTGAAATCCTTTAAATACCATCTACGGCGAGTCATGGGAAAGGCATGTTTAACCTTCGAGGAGTTGACCACGTTAACAACTCAGATTGAAGCTTGTCTCAATTCAAGGCCCTTGATTCCTCTCTCAAATGATCCCAATGACCACGCTGTTCTTACTCCTGGTCATTTTCTGATTGGCTCGGCTATCACTAGTTTTCCTGAACCAGACTTAATCGATGTCAAGCTTAGCTTACTTTCCAGATGGCAGTTCCTACAGCGGCAGCTCCAGCAATTTTGGTGCAAATGGTCGACAGTCACTTACAGCAGAGGGCCAAGTGGACATCAACCTGTGCAAATGTGCAACCTGGAACCCTTTGCATCCTGAAGGAAGACAACTTACCTCCACTCTGTTGGAAGCTGGCAGTGATTCAAGAAATCCATCCAGGCGCAGACGGATTAGTGCGAGTAGCAACTATCCGTACCCCCTCTGGAACCTTTAAGCGACCCATTACAAGGCTTTGCCCTTTCCCAACTGCACCTGAATTATAATTTGTTGACATTTAAATTGTTATGTAAGAAAAGGAGATTGTAATTCCTTTTCAGCAGCCGGCATGTTGGGACATTGTATGTTTTGGTTTTGTTTGTTGTGTTGACGGGTGGCGACATCCTGGCGGGCGCCGTGTGGTTGAAGCATGTTGGGACATTGTATGTTTGCCTTTGTTTTGTTGACGGGTGGCGGCGTCCTGGCGGGTGCCGTGTGGTTGATGGAGAAGTGTGACAATGTTGCCTTTGGACGGTGTGCGGCAGTGGAGACCTGAACGCGGTGAGGAGAGGACGCGTCTGCCACTCGGGAGTAGAGATTAAACGGTGACGCTGGACGTGCCTGCCCGGCTCGGGTGTTTGTAATAGAACGCAGATTCGGTGATTGTAACGCCCTCGGTAGAATAAAATACGATTTATACAGTCCACTAGTTTATTAATTGAGCGATCGGAACAAAAGTGAATGTTTCTTGTTGATGACATGACTCTATGAAGAAGATAGCCTCTGTCTACTATGTGTACGTTCCTTCTAAAATTAATCCCAGATTAATCAGAGGCAAAAATAAGTCGAAAAGTGTCGATTTTTTGTTTAGCACATTCCAGACTCATCAAAAAGTGACAATGGGTACTTAAATAGTCCTTTAAAACTTCATCTGATTTTTTGCTAATGAAATTCTCTGAAAAAGTAATGTTAGGTCAATCGGTATCACCTCATCTCACACTGTGATTGACGAATTAACTGTTCCAAGGGACATCACTCTTGTTTCATTTAAATTTCACATCGCGGAAATTGCTGCCAACAATATCTGTCATAGAAGACTTACCAAGTGTATTGAAGCTGATGAGCCATCAACATAAAAAAGAATAAGATTCTAATATGTCAACGACAGTGGATTACGCCTAATGGGGATACCATTGTAAAAAATGCGCCGATTACTCTATCCCTAGGTGGTGTGGAAATGAGTACAGCACTCTAAATTCATTATAATAAATAAATAAATAATAATAATTAAAGATGTTACTATTTTAATAATATTACTGTCAAATGTTTTGATTTTCATAACAAATGCGAAAATAAATGTAAAAGTAAGCAAGAAAAAGAAATATGGTAGGGAAACACGTTTTAACGCATGTATGCGAAAATGCATCTTATTCCACTCAATAGCACACAGACTCTTACAAGTCCCTCTTTCTAAAATTGATTTTATTACAAATTAAAACACATAAAAAATGCGCTAAAATCAATGGTGACGGCCCTCAGATAATAGAAAATATTCTACACAAACACAAGTGCAGCCTTTTCCTAAAAACACACATTACCCTCACAAACACGCCTCCCAAAAAAACAAAAAACATAAAAATCCCCTTCGTCCCTGGCATCGTAAACGGTTTATCGAATGTCTTCGCAAAACAAAACCTAAAAGTAGTACTAGTGAATAAATATAAACTTTCAAATTTACTACATAATCCAAAGGACAAGATACTGGCACTACAAAAATCCGATATATATATAAAATCACTTGCACCGACTGCGATAAAGTCTATGTAGGACAAACAAGACAGAAGCTGGAAACTACGTTTAAGGAACATCTTGTGCGTTATAAACATAATAGGTTTAACAGGTCTAGCGTTTACATATAAAGGAATATAATCACCCGATTAAAATTGAAAACATGACCCTTTTAAAATCCACACAAGCGGACTGGAAACTAGATGCTTAGGAACGTCTTTTCATAAATAAATACATAGAGAAGGTTATGAATAACGACAGCTGACCTATCCCTAACTCACCCCTTTATACACTGACCGTTAAGAATTCCCCCAACCCCCTTCCCTCCCTCCACACCTACCAAGAAAGTTTAAATAAAGTCTATATAGGACAAACTAGACAGAAGCTGGAAACTACGTTTAAGGAACATCTTGTGCGTTATAAACATAATAGGTTTAACAGGTCTAGCGTTTACATATAAAGGAATATAATCACCCGATTAAAACTGAAAACATGACCCTTTTAAAATCCACACAAGCGGACTGGAAACTAGATGCTTAGGAACGTCTTTTCATAAATAAATACGTAGAGAAGGTTATGAATAACGACAGCTGACCTATCCCTCAATCACCCCTTTATACACTGACCGTTAAGAATTCCCCCAACCCCCTTCCCTCCCTCCACACATACCAAGAAAGTTTAAATAAAGTCTATATAGGACAAACTAGACAGAAGCTGGAAACTAGGTTTAAGGAACATTTTGCGAGTTATAAACATAATAGGTTTAACAGGTCTAGCGTTTACATATAAAGGAATATAATCACCCGATTAAAACTGAAAACATGACCCTTTTAAAATCCACACAAGCGGACTGGAAACTAGATGCTTAGGAACGTCTTTTCATAAATAAATACGTAGAGAAGGTTATGAATAACGACAGCTGACCTATCCCTCACTCACCCCTTTATACACTGACCGTTAAGAATTCCCCCAACCCCCTTCCCTCCCTCCACACCTACCAAGAAAGTTTAAATAAAGTCTATATAGGACAAACTAGACAGAAGCTGGAAACTACGTTTAAGGAACATCTTGCGCGTTATAAACATAATAGGTTTAACAGGTCTAGCGTTTACATATAAAGGAATATAATCACCCGATTAAAACTGAAAACATGACCCTTTTAAAATCCACACAAGCGGACTGGAAACTAGATGCTTAGGAACGTCTTTTCATAAATAAATATGTAGAGAATGTTATGAATAACGACAGCTGACCTATCCCTCACTCACCCCTTTATACACTGACCGTTAAGAATTCCCCCAACCCCCTTCCCTCCCTCCACACCTACCAAGAAAGTTTAAATAAAGTCTATATAGGACAAACTAGACAGAAGCTGGAAACTACGTTTAAGGAACATCTTGCGCGTTATAAACATAATAGGTTTAACAGGTCTAGCGTTTACATATAAAGGAATATAATCACCCGATTAAAACTGAAAACATGACCCTTTTAAAATCCACACAAGCGGACTGGAAACTAGATGCTTAGGAACGTCTTTTCATAAATAAATATGTAGAGAATGTTATGAATAACGACAGCTGACCTATCCCTCACTCACCCCTTTATACACTGACCGTTAAGAATTCCCCCAACCCCCTTCCCTCCCTCCACACCTACCAAGAAAGTTTAAATAAAGTCTATATAGGACAAACTAGACAGAAGCTGGAAACTACGTTTAAGGAACATCTTGCGCGTTATAAACATAATAGGTTTAACAGGTCTAGCGTTTACATATAAAGGAATATAATCACCCGATTAAAACTGAAAACATGACCCTTTTAAAATCCACACAAGCGGACTGGAAACTAGATGCTTAGGAACGTCTTTTCATAAATAAATACGTAGAGAAGGTTATGAATAACGACAGCTGACCTATCCCTCACTCACCCCTTTATACACTGACCGTTAAGAATTCCCCCAACCCCCTTCCCTCCCTCCACACCTACCAAGAAAGTTTAAATAAAGTCTATATAGGACAAACTAGACAGAAGCTGGAAACTACGTTTAAGGAACATCTTGTGCGTTATAAACATAATAGGTTTAACAGGTCTAGCGTTTACATATAAAGGAATATAATCACCCGATTAAAACTGAAAACATGACCCTTTTAAAATCCACACAAGCGGACTGGAAACTAGATGCTTAGGAACGTCTTTTCATAAATAAATACGTAGAGAAGGTTATGAATAACGACAGCTGACCTATCCCTCACTCACCCCTTTATACACTGACCGTTAAGAATTCCCCCAACCCCCTTCCCTCCCTCCACACCTACCAAGAAAGTTTAAATAAAGTCTATATAGGACAAACTAGACAGAAGCTGGAAACTAGGTTTAAGGAACATCTTGCGAGTTATAAACATAATAGGTTTAACAGGTCTAGCGTTTACATATAAAGGAATATAATCACCCGATTAAAACTGAAAACATGACCCTTTTAAAATCCACACAAGCGGACTGGAAACTAGATGCTTAGGAACGTCTTTTCATAAATAAATACGTAGAGAAGGTTATGAATAACGACAGCTGACCTATCCCTCACTCACCCCTTTATACACTGACCGTTAAGAATTCCCCCAACCCCCTTCCCTCCCTCCACACCTACCAAGAAAGTTTAAATAAAGTCTATATAGGACAAACTAGACAGAAGCTGGAAACTAGGTTTAAGGAACATCTTGCGAGTTATAAACATAATAGGTTTAACAGGTCTAGCGTTTACATATAAAGGAATATAATCACCCGATTAAAACTGAAAACATGACCCTTTTAAAAGCCACACAAGCGGACTGGAAACTAGATGCTTAGGAACGTCTTTTCATAAATAAATATGTAGAGAATGTTATGAATAACGACAGCTGACCTATCCCTCACTCACCCCTTTATACACTGACCGTTAAGAATTCCCCCAACCCCCTTCCCTCCCTCCACACCTACCAAGAAAGTTTAAATAAAGTCTATATAGGACAAACTAGACAGAAGCTGGAAACTACGTTTAAGGAACATCTTGCGCGTTATAAACATAATAGGTTTAACAGGTCTAGCGTTTACATATAAAGGAATATAATCACCCGATTAAAACTGAAAACATGACCCTTTTAAAATCCACACAAGCGGACTGGAAACTAGATGCTTAGGAACGTCTTTTCATAAATAAATACGTAGAGAAGGTTATGAATAACGACAGCTGACCTATCCCTCACTCACCCCTTTATACACTGACCGTTAAGAATTCCCCCAACCCCCTTCCCTCCCTCCACACCTACCAAGAAAGTTTAAATAAAGTCTATATAGGACAAACTAGACAGAAGCTGGAAACTAGGTTTAAGGAACATCTTGCGAGTTATAAACATAATAGGTTTAACAGGTCTAGCGTTTACATATAAAGGAATATAATCACCCGATTAAAACTGAAAACATGACCCTTTTAAAATCCACACAAGCGGACTGGAAACTAGATGCTTAGGAACGTCTTTTCATAAATAAATACGTAGAGAAGGTTATGAATAACGACAGCTGACCTATCCCTCACTCACCCCTTTATACACTGACCGTTAAGAATTCCCCCAACCCCCTTCCCTCCCTCCACACCTACCAAGAAAGTTTAAATAAAGTCTATATAGGACAAACTAGACAGAAGCTGGAAACTAGGTTTAAGGAACATCTTGCGAGTTATAAACATAATAGGTTTAACAGGTCTAGCGTTTACATATAAAGGAATATAATCACCCGATTAAAACTGAAAACATGACCCTTTTAAAATCCACACAAGCGGACTGGAAACTAGATGCTTAGGAACGTCTTTTCATAAATAAATACGTAGAGAAGGTTATGAATAACGACAGCTGACCTATCCCTCACTCACCCCTTTATACACTGACCGTTAAGAATTCCCCCAACCCCCTTCCCTCCCTCCACACCTACCAAGAAAGTTTAAATAAAGTCTATATAGGACAAACTAGACAGAAGCTGGAAACTACGTTTAAGGAACATCTTGCGCGTTATAAACATAATAGGTTTAACAGGTCTAGCGTTTACATATAAAGGAATATAATCACCCGATTAAAACTGAAAACATGACCCTTTTAAAATCCACACAAGCGGACTGGAAACTAGATGCTTAGGAACGTCTTTTCATAAATAAATATGTAGAGAATGTTATGAATAACGACAGCTGACCTATCCCTCACTCACCCCTTTATACACTGACCGTTAAGAATTCCCCCAACCCCCTTCCCTCCCTCCACACCTACCAAGAAAGTTTAAATAAAGTCTATATAGGACAAACTAGACAGAAGCTGGAAACTACGTTTAAGGAACATCTTGCGCGTTATAAACATAATAGGTTTAACAGGTCTAGCGTTTACATATAAAGGAATATAATCACCCGATTAAAACTGAAAACATGACCCTTTTAAAATCCACACAAGCGGACTGGAAACTAGATGCTTAGGAACGTCTTTTCATAAATAAATACGTAGAGAAGGTTATGAATAACGACAGCTGACCTATCCCTCACTCACCCCTTTATACACTGACCGTTAAGAATTCCCCCAACCCCCTTCCCTCCCTCCACACCTACCAAGAAAGTTTAAATAAAGTCTATATAGGACAAACTAGACAGAAGCTGGAAACTAGGTTTAAGGAACATCTTGCGAGTTATAAACATAATAGGTTTAACAGGTCTAGCGTTTACATATAAAGGAATATAATCACCCGATTAAAACTGAAAACATGACCCTTTTAAAATCCACACAAGCGGACTGGAAACTAGATGCTTAGGAACGTCTTTTCATAAATAAATACGTAGAGAAGGTTATGAATAACGACAGCTGACCTATCCCTCACTCACCCCTTTATACACTGACCGTTAAGAATTCCCCCAACCCCCTTCCCTCCCTCCACACCTACCAAGAAAGTTTAAATAAAGTCTATATAGGACAAACTAGACAGAAGCTGGAAACTAGGTTTAAGGAACATCTTGCGAGTTATAAACATAATAGGTTTAACAGGTCTAGCGTTTACATATAAAGGAATATAATCACCCGATTAAAACTGAAAACATGACCCTTTTAAAATCCACACAAGCGGACTGGAAACTAGATGCTTAGGAACGTCTTTTCATAAATAAATACGTAGAGAAGGTTATGAATAACGACAGCTGACCTATCCCTCACTCACCCCTTTATACACTGACCGTTAAGAATTCCCCCAACCCCCTTCCCTCCCTCCACACCTACCAAGAAAGTTTAAATAAAGTCTATATAGGACAAACTAGACAGAAGCTGGAAACTAGGTTTAAGGAACATCTTGCGAGTTATAAACATAATAGGTTTAACAGGTCTAGCGTTTACATATAAAGGAATATAATCACCCGATTAAAACTGAAAACATGACCCTTTTAAAATCCACACAAGCGGACTGGAAACTAGATGCTTAGGAACGTCTTTTCATAAATAAATACGTAGAGAAGGTTATGAATAACGACAGCTGACCTATCCCTCACTCACCCCTTTATACACTGACCGTTAAGAATTCCCCCAACCCCCTTCCCTCCCTCCACACCTACCAAGAAAGTTTAAATAAAGTCTATATAGGACAAACTAGACAGAAGCTGGAAACTAGGTTTAAGGAACATCTTGCGAGTTATAAACATAATAGGTTTAACAGGTCTAGCGTTTACATATAAAGGAATATAATCACCCGATTAAAACTGAAAACATGACCCTTTTAAAATCCACACAAGCGGACTGGAAACTAGATGCTTAGGAACGTCTTTTCATAAATAAATACGTAGAGAAGGTTATGAATAACGACAGCTGACCTATCCCTCACTCACCCCTTTATACACTGACCGTTAAGAATTCCCCCAACCCCCTTCCCTCCCTCCACACCTACCAAGAAAGTTTAAATAAAGTCTATATAGGACAAACTAGACAGAAGCTGGAAACTAGGTTTAAGGAACATCTTGCGAGTTATAAACATAATAGGTTAACAGGTCTAGCGTTTACATATAAAGGAATATAATCACCCGATTAAAACTGAAAACATGACCCTTTTAAAATCCACACAAGCGGACTGGAAACTAGATGCTTAGGAACGTCTTTTCATAAATAAATACGTAGAGAAGGTTATGAATAACGACAGCTGACCTATCCCTCACTCACCCCTTTATACACTGACCGTTAAGAATTCCCCCAACCCCCTTCCCTCCCTCCACACCTACCAAGAAAGTTTAAATAAAGTCTATATAGGACAAACTAGACAGAAGCTGGAAACTAGGTTTAAGGAACATCTTGCGAGTTATAAACATAATAGGTTTAACAGGTCTAGCGTTTACATATAAAGGAATATAATCACCCGATTAAAACTGAAAACATGACCCTTTTAAAATCCACACAAGCGGACTGGAAACTAGATGCTTAGGAACGTCTTTTCATAAATAAATACGTAGAGAAGGTTATGAATAACGACAGCTGACCTATCCCTCACTCACCCCTTTATACACTGACCGTTAAGAATTCCCCCAACCCCCTTCCCTCCCTCCACACCTACCAAGAAAGTTTAAATAAAGTCTATATAGGACAAACTAGACAGAAGCTGGAAACTACGTTTAAGGAACATCTTGCGCGTTATAAACATAATAGGTTTAACAGGTCTAGCGTTTACATATAAAGGAATATAATCACCCGATTAAAACTGAAAACATGACCCTTTTAAAATCCACACAAGCGGACTGGAAACTAGATGCTTAGGAACGTCTTTTCATAAATAAATACGTAGAGAAGGTTATGAATAACGACAGCTGACCTATCCCTCACTCACCCCTTTATACACTGACCGTTAAGAATTCCTCCAACCCCCTTCCCTCCCTCCACACCTACCAAGAAAGTTTAAATAAAATCTATATAGGACAAACTAGACAGAAGCTGGAAACTACGTTTAAGGAACATCTTGCGCGTTATAAACATAATAGGTTTAACAGGTCTAGCGTTTACATATAAAGGAATATAATCACCCGATTAAAACTGAAAACATGACCCTTTTAAAATCCACACAAGCGGACTGGAAACTAGATGCTTAGGAACGTCTTTTCATAAATAAATACGTAGAGAAGGTTATGAATAACGACAGCTGACCTATCCCTCACTCACCCCTTTATACACTGACCGTTAAGAATTCCCCCAACCCCCTTCCCTCCCTCCACACCTACCAAGAAAGTTTAAATAAAGTCTATATAGGACAAACTAGACAGAAGCTGGAAACTACGTTTAAGGAACATCTTGTGCGTTATAAACATAATAGGTTTAACAGGTCTAGCGTTTACATATAAAGGAATATAATCACCCGATTAAAACTGAAAACATGACCCTTTTAAAATCCACACAAGCGGACTGGAAACTAGATGCTTAGGAACGTCTTTTCATAAATAAATACGTAGAGAAGGTTATGAATAACGACAGCTGACCTATCCCTCACTCACCCCTTTATACACTGACCGTTAAGAATTCCCCCAACCCCCTTCCCTCCCTCCACACCTACCAAGAAAGTTTAAATAAAGTCTATATAGGACAAACTAGACAGAAGCTGGAAACTAGGTTTAAGGAACATCTTGCGAGTTATAAACATAATAGGTTTAACAGGTCTAGCGTTTACATATAAAGGAATATAATCACCCGATTAAAACTGAAAACATGACCCTTTTAAAATCCACACAAGCGGACTGGAAACTAGATGCTTAGGAACGTCTTTTCATAAATAAATACGTAGAGAAGGTTATGAATAACGACAGCTGACCTATCCCTCACTCACCCCTTTATACACTGACCGTTAAGAATTCCCCCAACCCCCTTCCCTCCCTCCACACCTACCAAGAAAGTTTAAATAAAGTCTATATAGGACAAACTAGACAGAAGCTGGAAACTACGTTTAAGGAACATCTTGCGCGTTATAAACATAATAGGTTTAACAGGTCTAGCGTTTACATATAAAGGAATATAATCACCCGATTAAAACTGAAAACATGACCCTTTTAAAATCCACACAAGCGGACTGGAAACTAGATGCTTAGGAACGTCTTTTCATAAATAAATATGTAGAGAATGTTATGAATAACGACAGCTGACCTATCCCTCACTCACCCCTTTATACACTGACCGTTAAGAATTCCCCCAACCCCCTTCCCTCCCTCCACACCTACCAAGAAAGTTTAAATAAAGTCTATATAGGACAAACTAGACAGAAGCTGGAAACTACGTTTAAGGAACATCTTGCGCGTTATAAACATAATAGGTTTAACAGGTCTAGCGTTTACATATAAAGGAATATAATCACCCGATTAAAACTGAAAACATGACCCTTTTAAAATCCACACAAGCGGACTGGAAACTAGATGCTTAGGAACGTCTTTTCATAAATAAATATGTAGAGAATGTTATGAATAACGACAGCTGACCTATCCCTCACTCACCCCTTTATACACTGACCGTTAAGAATTCCCCCAACCCCCTTCCCTCCCTCCACACCTACCAAGAAAGTTTAAATAAAGTCTATATAGGACAAACTAGACAGAAGCTGGAAACTACGTTTAAGGAACATCTTGCGCGTTATAAACATAATAGGTTTAACAGGTCTAGCGTTTACATATAAAGGAATATAATCACCCGATTAAAACTGAAAACATGACCCTTTTAAAATCCACACAAGCGGACTGGAAACTAGATGCTTAGGAACGTCTTTTCATAAATAAATACGTAGAGAAGGTTATGAATAACGACAGCTGACCTATCCCTCACTCACCCCTTTATACACTGACCGTTAAGAATTCCTCCAACCCCCTTCCCTCCCTCCACACTTACCAAGAAAGTTTAAATAAAGTCTATATAGGACAAACTAGACAGAAGCTGGAAACTACGTTTAAGGAACATCTTGTGCGTTATAAACATAATAGGTTTAACAGGTCTAGCGTTTACATATAAAGGAATATAATCACCCGATTAAAACTGAAAACATGACCCTTTTAAAATCCACACAAGCGGACTGGAAACTAGATGCTTAGGAACGTCTTTTCATAAATAAATATGTAGAGAAGGTTATGAATAACGACAGCTGACCTATCCCTCACTCACCCCTTTATACACTGACCGTTAAGAATTCCCCCAACCCTCTTCCCTCCCTCCACACCTACCAAGAAAGTTTAAATAAAGTCTATATAGGACAAACTAGACAGAAGCTGGAAACTACGTTTAAGGAACATCTTGCGCGTTATAAACATAATAGGTTTAACAGGTCTAGCGTTTACATATAAAGGAATATAATCACCCGATTAAAACTGAAAACATGACCTTTAAAATCCACACAAGCGGACTGGAAACTAGATGCTTAGGAACGTCTTTTCATAAATAAATACGTAGAGAAGGTTATGAATAACGACAGCTGACCTATCCCTCACTCACCCATTTATACACTGACCGTTAAGAATTCCCCCAACCCCCTTCCCTCCCTCCACACCTACCAAGAAAGTTTAAATAAAGTCTATATAGGACAAACTAGACAGAAGCTGGAAACTAGGTTTAAGGAACATCTTGCGAGTTATAAACATAATAGGTTTAACAGGTCTAGCGTTTACATATAAAGGAATATAATCACCCGATTAAAACTGAAAACATGACCCTTTTAAAATCCACACAAGCGGACTGGAAACTAGATGCTTAGGAACGTCTTTTCATAAATAAATACGTAGAGAAGGTTATGAATAACGACAGCTGACCTATCCCTCTCTCACCCCTTTATACACTGACCGTTAAGAATTCCCCCAACCCCCTTCCCTCCCTCCACACCTACCAAGAAAGTTTAAATAAAGTCTATATAGGACAAACTAGACAGAAGCTGGAAACTACGTTTAAGGAACATCTTGCGCGTTATAAACATAATAGGTTTAACAGGTCTAGCGTTTACATATAAAGGAATATAATCACCCGATTAAAACTGAAAACATGACCCTTTTAAAATCCACACAAGCGGACTGGAAACTAGATGCTTAGGAACGTCTTTTCATAAATAAATATGTAGAGAATGTTATGAATAACGACAGCTGACCTATCCCTCACTCACCCCTTTATACACTGACCGTTAAGAATTCCCCCAACCCCCTTCCCTCCCTCCACACCTACCAAGAAAGTTTAAATAAAGTCTATATAGGACAAACTAGACAGAAGCTGGAAACTACGTTTAAGGAACATCTTGCGCGTTATAAACATAATAGGTTTAACAGGTCTAGCGTTTACATATAAAGGAATATAATCACCCGATTAAAACTGAAAACATGACCCTTTTAAAATCCACACAAGCGGACTGGAAACTAGATGCTTAGGAACGTCTTTTCATAAATAAATATGTAGAGAATGTTATGAATAACGACAGCTGACCTATCCCTCACTCACCCCTTTATACACTGACCGTTAAGAATTCCCCCAACCCCCTTCCCTCCCTCCACACCTACCAAGAAAGTTTAAATAAAGTCTATATAGGACAAACTAGACAGAAGCTGGAAACTACGTTTAAGGAACATCTTGCGCGTTATAAACATAATAGGTTTAACAGGTCTAGCGTTTACATATAAAGGAATATAATCACCCGATTAAAACTGAAAACATGACCCTTTTAAAATCCACACAAGCGGACTGGAAACTAGATGCTTAGGAACGT
Organism: Tanypteryx hageni; assembly: GCA_028673005.1. Lineage (NCBI taxonomy): Eukaryota > Metazoa > Arthropoda > Insecta > Odonata > Petaluridae > Tanypteryx > Tanypteryx hageni. The sequence goes on along the minus strand of CM054116.1, from coordinate 24,112,150 downwards.
CTTTTCATAAATAAATACGTAGAGAAGGTTATGAATAACGACAGCTGACCTATCCCTCACTCACCCCTTTATACACTGACCGTTAAGAATTCCTCCAACCCCCTTCCCTCCCTCCACACTTACCAAGAAAGTTTAAATAAAGTCTATATAGGACAAACTAGACAGAAGCTGGAAACTACGTTTAAGGAACATCTTGTGCGTTATAAACATAATAGGTTTAACAGGTCTAGCGTTTACATATAAAGGAATATAATCACCCGATTAAAACTGAAAACATGACCCTTTTAAAATCCACACAAGCGGACTGGAAACTAGATGCTTAGGAACGTCTTTTCATAAATAAATATGTAGAGAAGGTTATGAATAACGACAGCTGACCTATCCCTCACTCACCCCTTTATACACTGACCGTTAAGAATTCCCCCAACCCTCTTCCCTCCCTCCACACCTACCAAGAAAGTTTAAATAAAGTCTATATAGGACAAACTAGACAGAAGCTGGAAACTACGTTTAAGGAACATCTTGCGCGTTATAAACATAATAGGTTTAACAGGTCTAGCGTTTACATATAAAGGAATATAATCACCCGATTAAAACTGAAAACATGACCTTTAAAATCCACACAAGCGGACTGGAAACTAGATGCTTAGGAACGTCTTTTCATAAATAAATACGTAGAGAAGGTTATGAATAACGACAGCTGACCTATCCCTCACTCACCCATTTATACACTGACCGTTAAGAATTCCCCCAACCCCCTTCCCTCCCTCCACACCTACCAAGAAAGTTTAAATAAAGTCTATATAGGACAAACTAGACAGAAGCTGGAAACTAGGTTTAAGGAACATCTTGCGCGTTATAAACATAATAGGTTTAACAGGTCTAGCGTTTACATATAAAGGAATATAATCACCCGATTAAAACTGAAAACATGACCCTTTTAAAATCCACACAAGCGGACTGGAAACTAGATGCTTAGGAACGTCTTTTCATAAATAAATACGTAGAGAAGGTTATGAATAACGACAGCTGACCTATCACTCACTCACCCCTTTACACACTGACCGTTAAGAATTCCCCCAACCCCCTTCCCTCCCTCCACACCTACCAAGAAAGTTTAAATAAAGTCTATATAGGACAAACTAGACAGAAGCTGGAAACTAGGTTTAAGGAACATCTTGCGCGTTATAAACATAATAGGTTTAACAGGTCTAGCGTTTACATATAAAGGAATATAATCACCCGATTAAAACTGAAAACATGACCCTTTTAAAATCCACACAAGCGGACTGGAAACTAGATCCTTAGGAACGTCTTTTCATAAATAAATACGTAGAGAAGGTTATGAATAACGACAGCTGACCTATCCCTCACTCACCCCTTTACACACTGACCGTTAAGAATTCCCCCAACTCCCTTCCCTCCCACCACTCCTACCAAGAAAGTTTAAATACCCCAGATAACATGGAAATCAGTCATACTATCTCAGCTACCGAATATGAGAGTGTAGCTCTCGAAATGTGTATTTAGCATCTTCCGAGTTCCAAAGTGATTGTGCAGGTGTGTGTATGTGTGTCTGTTCCTTTTCCTCTCCTCTCCTTTAACCAGTTTTAGACAAACAGGTCCCGGCAGATGTTCATCCTTCAAACCTGTACGTAATTTTAAATTATTTTAATTTTAACAAATTTTTAAATTTCCTTCTTATCGACGAGTGATTGTTTCTCGGGATAATTTTACGGTTCAGGAGTTTATTTTTTAATTCCATACTTTACACCGTAGGCTCCAATTATATTTTCACAATAGTACCATATTAATCGGAAAGGAATATGAGGTTTTTTCCAAAAAGTGACAAAAAAATTAGGGTCGAGTACAAAGTTTTAAACACCACATGGAACACCTCGATTCTTTCCATGAAAATGCATTTATTTATACATTCATTTCATTTTGTTTATTTACACAATACATTTATTCATATTCTTGAATTTCATGATGTGCAAACGAGCGACTTTCCACCTCGTAGGTAATGATGGAAGAGGAATGTCGTTACATATGGCATTGAAAATGGCTACACTAAAACTGCCAGCATTTTACGTGTGTCATATTACAAACTTATTAATGAAAGAGTTATTCCACCATGGACCAATTCTGTTGCCGAGTAGATCAAACGTAGCATGCAAGCCTTTTTCCATTACCATTTTAAAACTACTTATAATCGTCGTATAAACTCAGGACTTGGACTAAATAATAACGTAATTTCATTTTCCTGCTGTCGATTTTCGAATAAGAGTCCACAAATCAGTTTTTAATGTGAAAATTTTACGCATTTTTACGTGAAAAACTTTTTTCATCAAGGTGATTTGCATTGTAGCTGGTTTCATCTAATTGAGAATGATTGATGGAGATTATTAATTCGCGTTGTACTAATAGTTTCTGTTATAATTTTGTTGTTTACAAAAGAAATTTATTTTTCAATCAAAATTTATTAAAATCTGCGAACCAAAACTAAAAAAACCTGGGAAAATCCAATGCAAACTAATTTGGACTAAGACTTGATATGAAATCTGTTTCCAAATTTCAGCTGATAACCATTCACTTGAGTCTCATTAATGATAGATATAGAACAGCCTATACTACTCAGAATGTTTTGTTGTTTGCAAATTTATAATACTAATAGGATTGGGTTTGGTTTGGTTATATTATTTCATCTTTTTTTTGGCTCACTTATTGTAATAAATTTGGATGGAAAAATTGATTTCATAAAAAACAACTAATACAACAAAAATTCAGTAGAATATTAAACCTGTTCCTAAAAACAAATACAATTTGAATTAAAAATAATGAAACAATCCTATGGTGCGTACAGATGCTGTCTCGTAATAGTTTTTGCCAGCGACGAAGAACTTTTCTTGGACAACGTTTACCTTCTGATTACACGAACAAACTTATTGCTTTCCAGAAGCATGTAATTGCGTTGTGAAAAAATCACGATTACCGTATTAGCCCGAATATAGTGCGACCCCAAGTATTTTGAAAGGAATTTTAGAAAAAGATGAAAAAACATTTAATTTTCTCTATTTTACAAATTTAAATTACCTGTAAACTCATGAATTATGTACTAAAGGGGGGTAATGTGACGCTACGTTTAGACGGTCCTCGTTTTCTAACGTTGAGTGTTGCGACCCTGCGTGAAGTTATGCCGGTGCTGTGGTTGCTGCAATTTGACCTTGATCTATTTTCAAGTCTCCTCAGACCCCTACCGAGCATATTTGTACAATGTAGCATCGTGACATGAACGTCCAATTCACTTACAATGTAGCAATTATAAACATATGCGCTGAAACACATGTCATAACACAGTTATTTTTTAAAGATACAAGTATTCGAATATAGTTCGAATGCAACAAGTACTCGAATATAGTGCGAATGCGACTTTCAAAGGTACATATTGAGGAAAAAACATCGCACTATGTTCGGGTCAATACGGTACCTTCTGAGCCATTCGGGCACTGCAGGCAAGACACCTATTTATTTCGATATGCCATCCAATTACATAGTTAACAAAAAAGGCACAAAAATATCATTATAAAAACTTTGGGGAATGAATAAATGCACATTAATGCTGGCAGGGTTGGTAGATGGCACAAAGTTACCACCATATGTTATTTCAAAAATTGGCATTACAAAGGTTTTTTCTGTTGTGGTCATCTTAAATCCAAAGTCGTCTTCCTTTCAGGTTAATATGGTACTTACTTAAACTTAAGTTCAAGGTTTAATTTTAATTTACTGGAATAAATAATAAATGGAATGCATACATAATAACGATACATATGCTCAACTAGTCCTTTTCTTCTACATTACGATTTCGAACGATACAGCTATACCTAACTTCCTCTGTTCTACTATTCATCACTTCCTCCTCTAGTTGGGGTCATATAAAACCAACCTTATGAAGACTATGTTTCTCTTATCCCATCACCTTCAGTCTTTCCTCCTGTTTTCTCCATTCACGGCTCATTTTTTCTGTAGAAGGTGGACTGAAACGATGTCCTGCTGCTCGATCTCCATGTGTTTTTGTATATTGAACCACCTGAAGCTTATAACTAATAGCATAGGCGTATTTATCTTTTCACTTCTGTTGCCATTGAGATCTCAATAAACGTAATGGTATTTATCCTAGGTATTTACAAAATTTTTATCACATCCACCTCAATTATAATGTTCCATGGCAATAATCGTTCTATTCGACGGGCCCATTAGGAACTAAAACATGACTAACATGAGAAACATACTGAAATTGTAATTACTGTGAGCAGACGTAATAAAGCGCAATAATGAAAATGTCATTGGAATTCACATTGCATAAGGTATTACTGTATATATTAACAAATTTTTCACTATTAATTATTAATAACATATATTTTAATGCTTTTGCAATGAATGGCTGCCTATTATTCCATTTTGGGGATGAGTGTGTGTTGTTAGTGTCAGTATTGAGAACAGTAATAATTTTACCTTTGGTGTATTAGATGCAGGCTAATTTTGGGGGACATTTTTCTTGAAAAAAGTGTCTTATATGCTGAAAAATATGGTACTTATTATTGAACTAAGTCCAATGTACACAATAAAGGCACATGGCCAGCAAACACCTTGTATTATCGACAAAGTCTGCAGAACAAACCAACAACAGTGCACAAACTTATAGATTACTGAAGTACTGATTATGGCCTTTTAACATATTTCTTCATAAGAGCTTTATGCAAAATTTCAGGGCTCTGTAATAACAAGTCAAATCTGATCTTTATGTTTAAACCTCAGAACACTCTAGATATGGTTACTTAGTTACAATGCCTGAAACCAACTTCTGAATTTTATTTTGAAAACTTTAAGATAATTTGTTATCAATATAATAGAAAATTCCAATTTTAGAATCAACTGATGGAACTACATACCTTGGATAAACCATTCTCTGAAATTTGATGTGGTGTTTTCTCCTGAGATAATTCATGAGTTTCATCATTGCTGAAATTAGCTTTGTAACCCTTAATATAATACTCCACTGAGCTGATGGCATCAAACACTGCATTTACTAAATTGAAAAAATATGAAAAATATCATCAAATATCATTAATAATCGTGTAAAAGGACATTTTAACTTTGTGTAAAAACATGACAGTAATACAAAACAATTCAATGAAAATAGCAACTATCTACCTTGTCATTAAGATACTTTCAATTTAATGATTTTAATTACTGTATTTACACATGCAATACACCCGTCTTTAGAGCTAAAAATCTGGAAAAACTGGAATTCATGTAATGTTCGCACTTCCAAAATTTCGATTTAGATATTTTACGGCAACATTGGTTGAATAAGCTATCTGAAGCCAAGTTTGATGATACAATTACTGCAAAAAGCAAATATTTAAGAAGTGACTTCTAAAAATGATTTTTAGTACTTTTTTAATGTATGTAATCATGAAAAATTGGCATCCATTGCCATTATATTACACGGAGACAACTCAAAAACCTATTTTGGAGTCTAGCCCCTTAATCTTGCAGAAAGGTTCAATTTTGGGCCATTGCACAATATCAAGTTATTTAATTAAAAATAAGTAATTTTCACTAATTTTGCGAAATCTTGCTAACTCAGCCATCTTTCACCTAGAAAAAGAGCGAATTTTACCGAAATACTAAATGTAAACCGTTCATGCTCAAAATAAATCCTCCTAATATCACTAAATACCAAAAATAAACTGTTTCGCACGTTTCTATGGATAAAATGTATCACTAACAGCTTTCAGAAAGCACAATGAACAACTCGAACAGCTATTTAGTGATGCATTTCCATCACAAGACTGTGTTCTTTGCTTTTATACAGCGTAATAAAAGTATATTCTTCTAGGATTACATAACGTAAAAGGAACTCAAAAAATGCTGTTGCGGTAAAATGTGAGTTGAGCATGCCACAAATTACAAGGCAATCTAACAATTTGTTTCTATTTAATGAAAAATATATGCAATTCAATTGGTTATTTCTTGTATATCACCTTTTCTATGAGAATGAACTGTCTGACACACTTCTATTTACATAGAATATTTACGTGATTTGGGTTTACTACTTTCAGCAGGCAAGGAATTAAAAAAAAATACCTGATAAATACCTATTGTGCGTATTATATTATTTGACGCATATCTTGTTAAAAAATCAGGGAAATAAAATGCACAGCATATTGTGCCTACAAAAAAAAACACCTCATTACCTAATGCCAGGTGCCAAGTATTGAGTAAGCATTTCATGGGTGACCTACCCTCAAAAGATGAATGGGCAAATCTCATGTAATATCTGAACCCCCCTTTTTTGATTAGAACCTTTTGGGGGAAAAAGTGTGGGTATTACACGAGTAAATATGGTACCAATCTAGCAGGAGTAAAAGCCACACTGTATTACTGAAGCCTATTTTTAGATTTAAGCATTTCTAGGAAAATGATTCAAGAGAAATATAGCTTACCAGAAGGATGATCATCTTCATCATCATCACTTGATTCACCCACATCCATCACTAAAAGCAAAGGCTCATTCTCATCTGGTTCTGCCAGGATAGCTTCCCTTGTTTTAACATCTGAAGAGAAGTTATTACTGCTATTCTTTCTTTTACCCTCAGTAAAATTTGAGCCTTTCTTAGCTTTCTCTGTCAAGGATCCAGCTCTAAAATCATTGGGCCATTCAGTTAATTTATTCTTAGTTATGCTTCTATCAAAAGAAATCTGATCCAGAGTTGGATCTGCTCTTGATTTAGTGATCTTGTTATTTTCAAGAATACCAAGGCACTTTGCAGCCATAAATTTCACCTGAGGATGATTGTCTATTTCTGTCAGCATGATGAGAACTATGAGAGAATGAAAAACATTTTCATTATAGTTTTATAATATTAATAATATATCATTAAATAAAAATGCACTAATATTATTATATAAAATCAAAATAGATCTAATTTAGTAGAAGCATGCCAAATTACCATATCACTTTTACTGGACAATAGTTCTTTATCTATACTATACTTTATGTTGATGTCAATTTTGTCACAAGAAATTTTAATTTATATCCAACTGCCAGCAATCTACCATCAACTAATTCTTTTTTAATAAACCTGAGACTAACTAATTAAATTACTCAAATAAATTAATTAATAATCTAAAATTAAGGGAAAAAACAATAGTCATGGGAGATTTCTCATAAATAACACCAATTGATAACTTCATAAAACATACAGTGGAATAAAATCTAGAAAAGTTTTTAACAACACATTCAAATATATACATAATCAACCACCTCTTTGCAGACAATTCCATCCGGGTAATTCTGCCATATTTTTATTACTTCCATCAGCTATTGCTGTAAGAACCATTATTAGCAAACGTATCTCCAACCAGAATGAAGCATTCACATTGTTGGTGAAATGGGCACACATCTCAAGACGACTTGACAAAGACAAATAAAACTGGCAGTCTAGCAAGTAGGTCAACACCTAAAACGGACACATAGTGTTTAAATTACTGACAAACAGAAACCATATCACATGAAAAAATTACTGAGTTACATACAAACCACCAGAAATGTTTCAATTTTAAAATATAAATTCTTTCAAGGGATATTACTTATAACTCCATTATAACAAGAGCAAACAACTTTATACGAATATTTTAACATACAAAATTAAGTTATGTCATGATGCTTATGACATGATGCATTTTTAGCTCTATTACAACAAAAATGAACCTGGGGCAATTTTTGTAATGCGATAACTTTTAATCTTACAAGAAATAATTAAGACCCTTTTAATCTATCTTTAAAGTAATTCAACAGGAAATTATCAATCTCGTCTTATGGCCGAAGAAATTCAAGGACAAGCACTTAAAAAATATTTGTATCAGGTATCTTCAATAGCCACAAAAAGGTTGATTTTTAGGCATTCTTTACAATAAGTAAAAAAGAACGCCTTATGGTCAGGTCATGTTCGTCCGCCCACATGTTTCATCTCAGAAACTACTGGGTGGATGTTGATGAAATTTGGTATTTAGGAAATGGAGGCAAAGAAACTAAGAAAATGATATAAGGTTTACGTGACCTAATCGGAGTGCCACTTTACTGGTGACGAAAATGAACTTTTCTTTTTTTTTGTACAATATCACTTATAACAAAAAAGTCTTTACATGACTTTGTAGAACTAGTGAAATAGTATATGTTTTGTTCAGTACATTTTTGACGAAGGAGTAGCTGATTTCAAGAAGATCAAACGAACAAGTTACTATGGATTTTCCTGTTTTTTGTTGTCAACAAAAACAATCTTCGTGACAACTAAAGTGAATTCGCATAAACAGAACCCATATTTCCATGTAAAAAGATAGGGATACTTTCCATAAGCAATCCTAACTCCCCTCCAAGATGCTCTTCTTTCACTCCATAACGACTTCTTATGTGATAAATACAAACTTAAAACAACACTAAATTACACTCACCAATAAAAAGAAGCAGATGAGCACAAGTGGTGGCTGTTGTGAGTGACATTATAGTGTAGGTTTAAAGTGCTGGAGGGTTGGGTTGGCCCAACGCAAGTTCCGCTGACAAGGAGACAAAACTTCTAAAGTGTGCTCAAACAGTATCACACGAAATCTCCGTCTCATCTCCACTCTACAATATCTACTCCACTCTCATCTCTTTTACTGTAGTACTAATACGCACACCATAAGATACAATGAGAGACTGAATGGTTGCCTCGTGGTGTAGTGGAGAACTTTCTTTCATTTGTATTGCACTGACCGCGTAACCGCATAAGAGCGAATCAAAGATGCATAAAAAGAAATTCCGGTAGCAATAAGTTTGTCACATAATAGCAAATTCACATAAAGTGAACCCGCATAGAGGGAAACCTGTATTTTCTTTGTGTATACACAGCATTTGTAAGTGAAAAGAAATGGGTAATTTACGATGAAGGAACGAATGTGAACATAAAGATTGCATTACTATTATTCAAGTGAGGTAAGTTTTAAATAATTGTTGACTGTTTTATTAATTACAATTGATACGAAAATTAGTTGGTGAATCAAAAATTCGATATTTCCTTAGCATCACTACTGGCATTTCAGTTCGTAGACATTATAATAAGCCATAAATATTTATCTTTTTTGACATGATTGCATAAATCATAAAGAAGGCCTCTGCCTCGCATGTACGCATGCATGGTGCATGCATCTTTCCACTGTTGTTTATGAACTTGTTGTGGTTATTGGAGATACTTGAGACAAGTACTTTACAAGCACTTGTTCTTGAATTGTATCTTTAAAGTGATTTAAAGTAAACTTCAGGTTATGATTAAAATACTTACCTCCATGGAATTCCTTGTCAATGATAGGATTAATCTGAGGAATTCTATTCGTATAGCACTGTCAGGATGCTCAATAAGCATTAGGAAAGCACCTCCATCACAAACTGTTTTATTGCTGGGACGACCACCAAATCCCATTTCAAAGTTTCCAGCTCCATAAGCTACCATGTGCATAGCAGCACTGGGCTTATTAGACAAAAGTTGAGTGAGCAGGGGCAAAGCCAACAATAAAAATGACTTCTCTTCTTTGCCACTGACTAAGAATAAAAAATCAAATACATGCCCCATAGCATCAAAATTTCCTTCATAAGAAAAAATCTATTTTATTACACCAGCTACTATGAACATAATAATTCAGGGGCTCTCAACCTATGATCTGCAAAGTTGCTGTAGGTGGTCCATGTAAGTGATTAAAAAAAAACAATTTAAATGCTGGAATGAAGTGATAAAGTGGGGGATGTACCAGCAGTCAACAAGGATCAAAAGCTGGAAAGGATAAAAGATCCTAACTGACGAATATAATGGATATTTTGTGTGTGAGTGATCCAGGAATGCAAAAGTATTGAGAACCCCTGTAATAATCCAAAAGAGTATATGAATGAAAATAAAAAGTGAATGAGAAATTTGTTAACTAACAAGAAAATTTACAATCAATAATCTTTTGTCCAAATTCTTCTGAGTTAAACAAGTTGAATACAGAATTATTTTAAAAATATCATGACATATGGGAAAGAAGTATAAGAGGCAGGATTGATAAATCTTGTATTATAAAGTACTAAGGAGGTAAAAGGGTTAATTCAAAAACTTTGACAAATGAGTAAATAGAAACAGAAAACTCATAGATTCTAGTAAGTGAATGAGCTGCAACTGCATGAGTGGGCCAGGAAAACAGATTGCACTGCTTCATGGAGAGATGTTGCTATGAAACACATTCATTTGGCAAACTTTTTTAACACAGTAAATGAGTTAAGATCTGATGCAGTTTTCAGTAACTGATTTAATGATGCAAGAAAAAGTCAACTTGAAATGCAAGGTTTATACCTTCTAACAAGAAAATACAAAATAAATTCAAAGAAATTATACGACAAAAGTAATTACTGTCACTGTTTATATTTTGCTGCTTATTAATCAATGATAAGCAAATGCATAGGATTACATATAAATTTAACTGCTATGATTTTTCAAATTTACTTTTAACACTAGAAGAGTCGGAGCTCTCTGTATACCAAAAAGCGCCGGAAGCTGTCATTTTGACCACTTGGTTTTTTTTGTGGGTTCTTGAGTTTAGATGCATTTGTTCTCATTCAATATCGTTTTTTGAGTAAATATCACTTTATTGGCAGCTATGAAATTTATTAAACAAACACTCGTGTCATTTTCTATTTCATGAAATAGGAGTAGAAGGTGCTGCTGGTACAGGAGCACGTGGGGTTCCTGTTTCTTGTTCTTAGATACTCCTCGCACAGTTCTTCGGCCAGCTTAAAAATGAATTTTTTGCCTCTGCCTCCGTGCAGAGTTTGATGTTTGAGAATGGATTTGTTAATAAACAGATGCCACTCGCTTGCCACACTATCATTCCTCGCATTGTGTTTAGCGTGTGGTGATGGTCCCAGGTTTTCTCTCGACAGTTTTTGACCCGCTTGTCTACCTGTTGTATTGACACCACTGAGTATCACTATCCAATCTGTCTGACCATCCCCTCCCAGCAACCTTGTTCCAACTACAAGGGCTTTGGCCCCTGTTCTTCCCCATCAACAAGCACGGCATTCTTCTCTTCCTTGTCCTCTTCCCCATCCTCTTCCTTGAGTCAGGCATTGTCTGATATCTATATGAAAGAGAGGATTAGTATGACTACAGTAGAAACAATCGCTATGTGAGAAACCGTATGATGTCCCCGCGATTGTAAAAATTGTGATGCACAACATAAGTAATACGTAGCCGCATAGAAAGATAACTTACCGGAGTGATGTTTCATGTGCAAAGTTTCATCCTGCTCAAGATCCTGATGAGAAGCTTCTGTCTCTGCATCGTTGTCTAACATATCGCTATTGCTCTCAGAATTTTCACTTGAACTACTGCCGGAAAAAAATCTTCGCCATCAGAAACAGATGGCACAGGGTCAGGACCATCAACATCAAACTCGTTTTCTGACAGATCTTACAATGCCTGAACTTTTTCTTTGGGAATAATACCACATTGCTGGGTCATTGCTTGTCACTGCCGAGCAGCCGCTCCTACATATCACAAGTTCTCAACACAACTGAAAATGTGGGGAGATGAGGATGGCAGTAACAAACAGAACATGTTGTGACTTGCGAATGAGGCTAGCACATTTTGTCAGATTTGAAGCAGATGTGCTTGCAGTATGAGGTTTTTTTTCATGAAAGGCATAAAATGGAAGGGGTTACAAGAAAGAGTATCATAATTAGATAATAATGGGGTGCAAATATTAAGCAAACAGGTGCAAAAATTTCACCTTTTACATAAAGGCTATTCCAAATAATTGGAAATAAAAACCTTTTTCGAACAAGAACTTAAAACAGGACATTAATCTGAGAATATAAGACAAAATGACTGCTTGGTGCTTTTAGGTATGAGCTAATATCTCAGAAACCAATCAAGTGAGGCCATAAACGTAATTTTTAGGAGTAAAATGTCATAAATGAATAAAATTCACAAAATAGGAACTTTCTGCGACTATTAATTTGAGTAGGGGGATCATTTGAAATTCAAAAATGGTCAGATTGATCACTCTGGCGCTTCTAGTGTTAAAAGATCACTTTGTTTGGCAATGACTCAGAGTCTAAATACTATGTGATGCAATGCATTATACATATTCCAAGCTCCAATTTTAATGATGCAGACCCTCATAAATTATTATTTAAGTTCATAGAAGCATGGATCCATGAAAACTAAGCAAGCACAGTGATTTAAATGAAGAAAAAAAACTTGGTGATGCAGAAATAGTGTACGAATGAGAAAAAATTTATTCCCAAATGTGATTTGGAAGCATGTGAATTTCATTAACTATTTCTACAGAAAAAAGACAACAGGTTTTGAATGACTACACATTCCAGGATAAACCTGTTTATGTTGGATTAAACTTTAAAAAAATAATGTTTGCCAATGACTTATTTCACAATGCTTAAACAATTTCTAGACACTAATATAAAATAAAAGTATATCACCAATATAGTAAGGTATATAAAAACACCCCAAGTCACAGCCTCACAGCAGTGGAAAGGTATAAATGGAGGCTAAAGGCAATCACAGGCACATAATAACACTAATTTGTGAAAGCTTCAGCAATATCTCCTACCAAAGTGAAAGAGGTACTCACCTAATATAAGCTGTACTGGTATGGTGTATATGACCATATACAGGCAACGCTCGATTTACGCGCTTTCATTTTAACGCCATTTATAATGTACAAATAACATCCTATTTGTGCCAACTTGCTAGTTTCCATGCCTCCTCTACCATTGAATGTTACATTGTGAAGTCTAATGCACATCCTATCGCTTGCCGAGAGTGTATACAATGTATACTATACATACTGTTACATTGTGAAGTCTCACATTCATTTTCTTTCACCGCAAAAGTATATGTATGTAGGCATACGTATAGAGTTGGCAGTTTAACTGTTGTCGTCTTTCGTAGTGCTAACGTTTTCCATTTAGCTGTCATTTACCTCGGTGATTTTAATTCTTAATATTCTTTAATATATCCCCTTGTGTTAAAATGAGCTTCAAAAGAGTTAGCAGTGATTCTAACATGGGAAGGAAGGATGTGAAAAAAGCTAGAAAGTCTCTTTCCTTAGAAATTAAAATAGAGGTTCTTAAAAGGTTTGAACGTAGTGAGAGAAACATTGACATTCAGAAAGAATTGGGACTTAGTGATTCTACAATAAGAACAATCAGTGACTTTAAGTTTGGGAACGGTACACCTTTAATGTATATGATTAGCACCAGCTTGTATACCTTTTAACTGGTGGGGACATTTTGTCATAATTTTGTGTATGCACGTGAGCATAATTTTGGAATCCTAAATTACTATTTCGAATTTTTTCACAGGACAGTCAACATATAGAAAAGTTTTACAATATCAATTGCATGATAAATTTATAACGCGTTATTTGCATTGATAATATTCAAGGAATATTATTAAATAAAGGAATAAATTAATTACTGAATTTACATCACCATAAAGAAAGATGTTACCGAGGTTTAAATGGTTTGGTAGGAATGAATATCACTATCCCTTATGGTAGGAGCTGCCACTGTACATGATCAAATACTGCCAGAAAACAACTTTCGATTTACACCATGATCCTCAGAACGTATCTATGGCGTAAATCGAGCGTCGCCTGTACCAGCAATGGAGAATTAAGTTCAAAAACAGCCCTTATTCTCCAATGATCCAGTTGCCCCAATCGTGACAAAGGCAACGAGCGAGGCATCAAGGCAAAGGTCGATAAGAATATCCAGAGGAGGCTGAATACATATTATGGCTCTCCTATGCTTATCTCATTTTTTAACCTTAACCTTTTTACTGCATCAAATTGTAACTCATTAATGTAACCCTAAGATACATCAGAGGGTTACATTTGTGCTTATTACTTATTCACTGATTTATCAGCACACAGTAACAAATGTAAAACTGACTTTTGATGACCAATGCTTTAAAAGGGCTGACTTAACAATGGCTTACATTCCACGACTTGTGTAGGAAGTATAAGTGAAGACAAAATCAACAGAGGAATGTGGATCTCTTTTATCACTACAGAACAGACATCCTACGATGAATGGGAGTAGGATTCATCAATGGCAAAAAATTATAATAAACCAGGCATTAAAATTAATTTGACTTATTAAAAGCTGCTGTGTCCAGCACATGAAATTTACACAGAGTAATGAATATGATGGTATAGTACTTACTCTTGACAATAACATCCTCAGGAATAACTATTGGCAATTACTCTCGTGCATAATTTTTCACATTGAGAAACCAGTAAGTAAATAAATTGTTATTATGGATAGCAAAATACTGATGTACATTTTACTACTAATGTCAAGTTACTATGAAAAATATTTACAATTAAAATTACCCTTGGTAGCACTATCAACAATTCAAAAATTTTATCATAGCAATAGAAACAAGGCTGTCACCTAGTGACATTCAATGTTCTAACAAATTCAGACAAATAATCCAAATATCTCAGAAACGATCCATTTTATGAAAAAATGTTTCAAACGGAACTCATAGAAAATTATATTATCTATAATTTTGATAATGACAAATATTTATATTAATGACGCCCTAAAGGAGATAATTGGGAAAAAGGGAAAAATGACAAGAGTAAACCTCCACTTACAGTTGACCAATTTTGGCCAAAATCTTATCAAATCTAGAATTTCTAATAAAAATCTTAAATATGAAGTTCCATGCTGATCTGATAATTAGTTTCCGAGTTACAGCATCTGCAAAATGCCTATCACATACAGAGACACACGCACATCATCAAGAAAATGAAAATGTATTCAGGAGACTTGATGTGTATTTGAAAACTCAAATTTGATTTTTTCATGAAAAAAATACTTTCTCAATACTGCATATAGAGAAAGTAATAACAAATCCAAATAAGTCAGGTCTATACATATAGCAAATTCGAAATGAAGTATGAAAAAGAAGTTCTTCAAAGAAATAGGAATATTTCATGACAAAGGCAACTACAACCCCAATGTAAACACAAATGATTTCCATAAAAAGGTAGGAAAATGGCAAGAGTGCGTTAGAAGAGAGTTTTGAAAAAGAAACATTTGAAGATGATCAAATAATATTACCTGAAATTACAAAAATCCACGTCATGCATACATTATCTGAGAAGGACCCAAAAATAAAGTAGATTTGGAAAGGATAATAAGGATATGATAAAGAAAGGAACAATTCCTACTCCATAATTTAATATATAGTGTCGCACAAAAGTAGAGGGAGGAAAAAATAAAAGGTTAAATAAAAATAAAGGAAAGACAATATAAAATATTTGGATCTTTATAGCACTGCCACTTTCTTACAAACAAAGTACGTTGTTTGGCGAATCAGTCCGGACAATGTCCACTGCTTACCCTCAAAAATGGGTATTCACTGTTATACACCACATTTTTTTGCACTGTAGGCACTTCTGTGGTAGGACAGGTCCATCTTTGAAACGGTACGGCTCATTCTTATATGCAGCATGCTGCGGTGCGCTTCTTTCTGGCCTGCAACAATGCAAAAGATTCTGCAGAGAGAATTTGGTTGCATGCCATGCAAGACCACTCTGTGATATTGCCTTGTGTGAGTGGGTCAGCTCGGTGCCAAAATGCTGTCAGAAAATTTCGTATGCGAAATCCGCGCTACCATGCGGCGCTGCAATATGAATCAAAAAATGAGCAGAGGCGTGCTGTGGCGAGGCACGCAGCACATAAATGTTCTCTCCAAGAACAACCAAGCCTTCAAACATGAAACATCAACTCCAGGATGAAAGATCAGCAAGGAGAAGATCTCAGCGATGTTTTGTGCAAATGTCGATGGATTGCATAGATTAACGCCATTTATTGTCGGCAAGTCATGTGGTCCAAGAATCTTGAAAGACATTATGCATCAATTACCAGTCATATATTACAATTCAAAGAAGGCATGGTTTATGGCTGCACTGCATGACTGGTTCTTCAATCACTTTGTGCCAGAACTCAGAAGGCATCAAATTGAGGTGCTGAAAATATCACCAGAAAACGTGAAGGCTCTCCTTATTCTAGACAATGCTCCTGCTCATCCATCTGAAGATATTTTGTGCACGAAAGTTGGAAAATTTAATTGCTTGTTTTTGCCAAAAAATACATCAATCATCCAGCCCATGGACCAGGGGATCAATCTGCCAACTAAAAGTTTTTATAGGAAGAGATTTTTTGAGGAGGTGATGGCAGTGTTGGAGGATGAATTTGATGAAGAAAAAGACAGTTCTATTGAGAGCTTATGGCACCTAAATGCACGAAGTCACGTGATGTAGGGGAAGGTGGTGATGGAGGGGGAAAACTTAAGGGGAAGGTGGCTGTGGAGGGGTAGGCAGCTGTGGAGGGGGAAATCTTAAGGGAAAGTGAAACAATTGAGTGGAGCTCTGCGGGACAGGCAAGTCATTTGAATTGGCGGGAACTTACGTGAAGTAAGATACGAGATTGAACAATACACAAAAAACACTAACTACTACACAACTAAAACTAATCCTCCTCACTTTTAGTGTCTGAACACTTTTAATAGGAATAGTGATCCCTTCCGCTGCTTCTTTCTTCATAAACATTAAAACATTATGAATGATTTCAGTGCTTGACCATGGATCACTTTTTTATTCCCTAACATGGAAGGCGACGGAACTGTATCCATGATAATAAGATTAAAAATCACGGCTAACAGTACAAAAGGAAAGGAAAACGAATCAAAGAGTAACAGTGAATAACTAATACACGATAACAAAACAGCAATCAGAACAATGATATTAAGCAACGAAAAAACGTGAAAACAAAACAGCAATCAACTCTTACAACAAAAAACGAGAAGCAATAACGGGAATGAAAACAAAAAGCAATAACTGCAAAGCAAATGAACAATAACAAGAAATAATGAGTGGATAATAACGAAACAACTAAAGTTCAGTGGAGCAAAGCAGAAAGATCGGCTGCGAAGGCACTAGGCGACAGTCTCAAACGAGAATGACTGATTATCCCATGCGTATATACCCTCACCCCCACATAGCTCGCTTTTGAGAATGGACTCTTCCATGCTGAATTCGTGTTTGTGTGCAGGTGCCATAAGCTTTCAATACATCTGTACCTTACAAAACCTCAGAAACTAAAACTTAAAGTCAGCAATCTTCAACTTTGCTCCAGTTTGGAAAGCAGTCAAAATTCAAATGGCAAATGGCTGCGAAAAACTGCTTTACAACATGGATGCAGACAGTTTGAAGGATTTGAAGTCAGCAACTACAACAAAACCATAAAGAAGGCTGGCGAAGAAGCAACTAAGGAAGATGTCCTGCAGTGGTTAGAGGAAGATGAAGGTGATCCAGGATACCAGGTGTTGACAAGAGCGAAGAGGAGAAAGAACTGCCAACTCCCTAAATCAAGTTGTCAGTGTTGAGATTCCATCTTGATGACTTGATAGCTTTTATTGACTACTTATCTGATCCTGAAGTTCAGCCCTATTATTCACACTTCCGTGTTTTTAGGGAGATAATCATACAAAAGCAGCACACTTCCAAGACTCAATTAAAATTGGACACTTTCTTCAAACCAATCAGTCGTCCAAAATCATCATCACCTAAACCTAACACTTCCTCCGCAACCGACAACAAGTATGTGGCCAGAGGGGCAAATAACAGGCTTCTTCCCTGACTTAAAATAATATATTCTGGGTCACCACTACCAATCACAGCAGTTTATGGATTCTTCTGGTTCTCCTGTCCTCACATATACACAGGCAAGCACTATACCGAACATTAGTTTTTCTGGGTGTCCAACTTATGAATGTTTTACTATTATTACAGTAAAGTATTACCAGATTCGCAGGATTCTAAGACGATTTTTTTTCTCTTTCTTTTGATTTCTGATTGGAAAGTGAAATGAAAGAAAGAAGAATGTGTTACAATTTAAAGTTGTGCGGCTATGAGAAGCTTGCACTGAACAAAAAAGGGCAGCAAAACAAAATATGTATTTAAGCAATCCTCTGATTTCATTATTCCGAAGAGGTTTCAGGGGGTATAAGTTATACCATAAAGTACCCAGGGTTACAATAATAATCCATTATGTACATGATATGATCCACACATTGGCCCGCAGATGGCAGTGAATGGCAGCCAGATGATCATGGTTTTAGATGTTTATAAACAAATTTAAGATTGATTTTGTAACATTAACATTTCTGAAATGACAACTGAATGCCATCAATGCAACTCACCTGCCTTTTCAGCATCAAGATAACATAAAGATGTCAGGGGTGCCAAGGACCTAAGTCTAAATTGTAGGGGCCAGATTCTGTTGCAAAATACCAAAGTTCCAACATCAATTGCCCATATAGCCCAAGAAATGCCCTCTCCACCTAATGAGCTGTCTGATGCCCTTCCTAAAATTATGCCTCTTAAACACTGTGTCATTATCAGGGGTTTCCATTTGAATCTCACATCCTGAAATTAAAAGAAAAATTCATGAATTAATAAAAATATGCAAATATACATAGACTTTTTCTGCCATTATTTTGTCATGTTATCTCAGCTACTTTGTTATAACAGTAATAGTACTATATTTTTTCATATAATTCTGTTGATAATTTCATTAAAACTGTCATAAACGATATGAATCAATATTACATTGATATTCAAGGATACAATACATGGTTTACCATGGGTAGTACAATATAAAAATGGAAAAACTTGACCACAAAATCTCGAAGGTATGCATGTAAATTTGAGATATACAAATCTATTGGAATTGAAAAATCAAGATTTATCTTAATCATAAATACATTTCATAAGGTTTTTATGATTAGTTATAAATTCTTATCCCGTCATATTAAACTAAAATATAATATTACTGCAGTCCAGAATCCAATGACAGTTCCAATCTTGATGTTTGAGTCTGCATTATTGCCAAAATCGGCTTGCTCTTTTTGGGACCGAAGAAACTCGATAAGCTCTCCATTGATAAGATTCAACCAATGTTTCCAGTCTTCCTTCTTGTAGGCGATTATTTCTCCAAATGGAAGAACATGAGCCACAAACACATCAGTCCATTCCTCCTCTATTTCTCTGTTGGCTTTACGGCAATATAACTTATTAGAAATACTAACTGAAAATTCGGAATCAAAATTTTGGACTGGCAAATGTGGAACTTGCATGCTTGATAAATATCGGTTGATATCTTTTTCGGCGGAATTTGATGTAGTATCAAATAACGATAACCAAAAACATTTTATCGGGAGATCATCTTCGTTTGGTGTTTTAATGTCCTGTCAGAGTGGGTAAATTTGGAAATTATTATTTATTAAGAAATTTTTCAGATTAAGCTTTGGTGCCAATGATAATTATAGCACGCATAAGTTCATGAATCAAAACTTTTAAATTGTAATCACTTGCTTAACATTCAAATCAAATGTTTAAAAACATATTTAAATGATAATTAATACGTTACATTGGTTGGCAAATCCGGGACTCCAAGTGCACTAGTCAATATTTTTACTGAATCTTCTTTTTCTATCCCTCTTACACGACCTGCTAGTTTCTTCTTCCAGGTTATTTTCAACAATTCCTTAGATTTCGATAGAAAAACTGCCACGCATGTTACACAGGCCCTCATTAAATGATACACAAAACCCGAATGTCGCGTAAATACATGTTTTGTTTCTTTATGATTTGAAATCAGAGAAAGAAGAGGAATTAACATTCTTAATTCTTCAGTATCTTTGGAGGTAGGGTCACAGTAAACACTAAGAAGACTTTCACAGAAAGTAAGTAGACTTCCTGACATAACATAATCAAACAGGTTGCTATTTTCTAAGCACAGTTTAATTAAAGACTTCAATAAGTCAACCCTATCCAAAACGATAAGCTTCTTATTCATTATAAAATCGACCATTTCCTTTGCTGTTTCCACATCACACACTTTCTTGTCATCCAAAAACATACACTTCGTTTGGTTTTGAACTTTAGTTTCTTCATCTATAAGATGCTTCACTTCCGAGTTGCCAACTCTCTGATTTGAAATTGGCACATTATGAGTTTGCTTCAAAATTTGCTCAAATAAACTTGTGGGTTTTTTAACGTCATGCCAAGTCTGATTACTTATCCCATTATTAGATTTTCTTTCTGGTTCATCCATGACTATTTGATAAGATTAACTCTAGGTTGTAACTTCTATTGAATCATAGCTGTAACATAACCAACCAACACCATAACTTGCTTGTCAACTAAGTTACTAATAATTCACAAGCAACATACTTGTGATACAGTAAATATCATGCGATAGAACTACTTAGAAATACCGAGCTACCGAATTACAAATTGAAAATTAAGCGGCGTGACCATTCACAACATTCAGCGCCGAGTGCCGACCGACCTTGACAATGTTTTCAAAAGATAGATGTCATGTCGTGGTTGAAGCGGATACTTTGAAACACTAAGTAAAACACATACAAAACGTTTCTTGGGGAATAAACTTAGTTGCCATCAGATTTATCATTACTTATTATTAGATAAAAAGTAATATCGAGTGCCTATTCCCATTCTCCTGCAATATGAAGAGACATTGTGTCCACTATTTATTTAACGCTGTTTTGGGCCTCACTGACTAACTAATTCGTCATTATCTCATTATTCTGAATTACTTCTGAGAGGAAATTATATTTGACGTGTATGTAGACCGAGGGAACAGGTAAATTCTGAAATTACAACAATTTCTTATTCAAGGAAGTGAATTCCCAGCCATGTTTTTGGTCTTATTCACTGCAAAAAAACGTGGTAGTAGCTGCAGAACATTAGAAATGTTTTTAAAATAGTTAAATTTAGGCATGAAATATGAAAATATGTAATACGAAATGATACTTGGGTAGATATACAACTGGAAGAATGAATTTTGATGCCGTTTTCAAGAGAACTCAAAATAGTTCTGAATTATTGAATTATCCGAAAATTTCGATTTGGAACTGATGCATTGATACTATTTCAGATTTTTTGCAATAGGAAATTTTAGCTAACCCAAACGCTGTTAGGGGGTCGTCCATAAATTACGTCACATAATTTTTGCGGATTTTTGACTCCCCCTCCCCCCTAGTCATATTTCGTCAAAAAAACTCAGTCCCCGCCATTTATGACGTTACAAAGCTTTGACCCTCCCCCTTTCCACAAATACAAATTTGCAAAAGATATACTGATTGGTTTGAAATCACTTTGTATTTATAAAAACACACAACAATACAACATTGCGTTCTGAATTACATAATACTTTCGGTCAAAAGGTAGCACCGTACTTATCTTTGAATGGGCTTGTTTGTGCAATGATGTCAGATAAGTGTTTATCTCTCACACTCTCATTACATTGTTCTCAAGAAATGCTGAACCAAGCACTATTACAGACCCGAAGACCCTTTCTCCTCCCTTTCTCAACTCTCAAGTGTTGACGCATAAGAAAAAAATATTCATCACAAGAGTAAGAGACGTCACAGAGCAGATAAACAATGCCTATATCCCCTTTCACTACACAGTAGCTTTAGTACAGAGGTTCGGTTTGTCTCAGCATCGAATAAGGGTTTTTAGAAGCTACAATTCGCGTAACTACGTGAAATTCAATCACAGAATTTAACGTATAATAAAGGTAAAAAGAAAGAGTAAAAATTGCAGATAAGGCACAGTAGAAAGGTCCAAGTTTACTATTTTGAAATATATCAACTTTTTCAGATTTAAGAAAATGTATTGCTTAAAAAAATAAAGAAATCTAGCGATCTCCGCAGCGTACGCAGGACGACCGCATATGAAGTTTTCGTAACGCGGGGCGACGTTGAGGGGTTAAGAATGCAACTAATGTAAGACTATAACCAAGCGAAAATTATGTCAACTTCGAATATAGGGGCAGCTAAAAATATAACGCTTAAAAAAGCAGGTTTTTGGGTTCCTCCGCCTTGCTCTAAAAGCAGTTTTGAAGCCTCAAAAAATACTCCGAAGAAAGGAGACGCAGAAAATAATAAAAAAAC
Source organism: Tanypteryx hageni (assembly GCA_028673005.1). NCBI lineage: Eukaryota > Metazoa > Arthropoda > Insecta > Odonata > Petaluridae > Tanypteryx > Tanypteryx hageni. The sequence continues at coordinate 24,089,996 of CM054116.1, read as the reverse complement.
CTAGCATCGACCTCCCACCCTGTGCAGAAAGAGGCTTCCTTGGAAGTAAACACAGAAACAAATTCGTTTGCAAATCCTCAACAAGAATAGTTTATGACGCTGAAATGAATAGACGAGAGGTTTGCACTGACAATGAGATGTTTATAAGGGAGATGGTGCCAGCTTTTTGGTTCCTCTGTAAAATGTGCACATTATGAAGGAATGAAATTTTCCGAAGGGACAAGTGCCAAAGATTTTTCCCAAGGGAGAAGGACCCAGTGTCTGACACAATGAAGGTGGGTTACACTTATCTGTGCGCCTACCGTTTCGTGTTGCTGAAAATCTCAAAGGGGCCATTTCCATTTGAATTGCCTTGTGAGACCGTTTTTGATTTACACATATCAGAATGGGCGCCGACCGTGCCCCTATCGTGTCGCCACCGACCGTTTCCGAAGTGATCTCCAAAGGTCACTGTCCGACAGCAGACGCACAGTCTGGTATGTGTAAATTGAGAATCGTCACCGTATGCGACCTATGGGCGACCGTGGCTGACGAGAGAAAACTGATCTTCTATTGACAAATTAATAAAAATTCTGAATATAAAATTTTCAGTTGATCGTATAATATTTCCAGTATAAATACTGACAATGTTGAATGTATTGATTTTGGTGTATTTAAAAAAATTAAAAGAATGTAATAACAGGATTTTACAAGACATTTTGATGCTAGAAACACGACATTGAAAATAAATAGGTTGAATCCATGACCTATGTTATCAAAATATGCAGAAAATAATAACACCAAACTGAGGGATGGAAATTTTTTATTATCTAAGGAAACAACTTGAAATTTACATTTTCTCATTTGTTTATATGTTTAATAATTGAATTAAATACTAATTTATAGTATCAATTTTTAAAAAATTGATGTTTACAATCTCATTTTATGGACTAACATTATGTAATAAATTTTTATTTAAAAATATTAATGGCAATGATTTGGTGGATTGACAGTCTAACAAAAATACAAGAAGTATTAAATAAATGAGGACTATTGGTTTGTATCTAAATCAGAGGACTCCAACCCACGACCTGCAGGCCAAATGCAGCCCCCGTGAGCACTATGCGGATTGTGAAGCTATGTTGAAAAGGTGATTGATAAAATTAGATATAGACAATTTCATATTTTTTCAGTATAATTATTGTCTCAAAACCTTTTCTGATGAAGCTTTAACACTAGTAATTTATTTAGACTTGATTTTCACTAATATGAGACCACAGAATCCCTTGGTAACTTCTAATGTAAACACTCAACCGGCTCGATGAAACTCTCGTGACTTCTGATGCGGCCCTCCGAAGCATTCAAAACTACGAATGCGGACCGCCATGTAAAAAGAATGAGCACCACTGATCTAAATAGTACATCTCACTAGAGGAGGAACCTAAATCACCTTATGATGTTATAAACAGTCTTGTAACACAAACCTATTGAGTAGATGCCTACTAATAAATTGAGAGAGTCACATTTTCCTTATCGTGTAAAACTGAAACCATAAACACCAAGTCCATGAAAATTGAGGGATGGTCGCATTGTCTTTACCCTGTAAAACTCAAAAACATGTACATCAAGCACCGTGTAAATTGAGGGGTGTGTATATATCTACCACACAAAGTTAGTATCCATTGACTGCCTAGGACTCTATATGCAATCACACCATGAGAATATCGAAATAACGGTTTTTGTTTTTCCGTTTTTCGTTACACTAATTTTGAAAGTTTCATTAACATTTTTCATTACGTTATTCAAAAATCATTTCGTTATTTTGTTACGTTACACGTAACGTTTTCCATCACTGAATATATCGGAAACAATGGGTTGGGGCAGGGGTGGAGAACCTTTTATCATTGGAAGGCCAAATGTTACTTAACGGAGACCACATCAAGCCGCACATTGCGATGCATGTTGCATACATTCACATTTATCAAAATTGAAATAGTTATCAAGTGGCAAACACAATTTAATGGCTTTTTAACTTAACGAATACAGATTTCAATTCTTCGTATTTACTAATATTTTTAAAAACTTTGAAGACTTTAACACAATATAATGACAGTAGATTTGGCGCAAAGATTCTGTTGATGCAAAATACATATCTTTTGTTTTTTCTTTCTGTAACTTATATGCTAAAATCATATGCGAGTTTGAGTATTTTTAGACAAGTATGCAAAAGGCCGCACTGAGTAACACAAAAGGCTGCATGCGGCCTGAAGGCTGCCAGTTCCCCACCCCCTAGGTTGGGGTATCCGCAACCCATCTGGTGCCCTGGGCCCTGCAGTAGCTTAACACGCCCCTGTATACATATGTATCTCTGATAGATGGTGCTGGTGTTATTTTTGTGACATCACATTTTTCAAAACCCCCCTACTCCCCATCGTCACACAAGTTGGACCCCCCTCGGTGCATGACGTCATATATGGATAGTCCCTTATGACATTAGCTGGTCAAGAGAAACTTTTCTTAGAGTTACCGATGAGGACATATATAACATAGAAACTCGTTGACTATTATTTTCAAAAGACTCAATACGGTTCTGAGATTGATCAACAGAGAGGCATGCTATTTTCCATCTTAAGGTTAGTTGGGTTGGATCAGGGGTCAACACTCTGTGACAGCACATTCATCAGTGAATACACTCAATACATGTGGAAAAGGTTAGGAGAGATTCTGATTGAAAAAAATCTTGGAATGAGGTAACTTATACTTATTGAAGTGACAAATGAAGGGGAGATTTTTGAGGAGCAGTTTGAAAACTGAATCTAAGATTTTTCAAAGGATCAGGTTTTGATATTTCCAAAATAATATTTTCTCTTTTCTTCATGACAACGATCTGCAGAACTTGATCCATTAAAAAATTATCACAATTATTCACTATTTATTTATTTTTAGTCATTTTCCAGAAATGTGCCAAAATTAAAACAAGTAGGGGTATACATTGGTTTCTCGTGGTACAGAAGTGCTTTTCGTCAAATTTGCCATAGTATAATGGTATACTAATGTATTTGCTTTGAAACCAGAAAATTATTTTTCCTTATGCAGGCGAACCTCTACTTACGAACTTAATGCATACCTGGAAATGCATTCATAAGCTGAATGTTCGTAAGTTGAATTTACTTTTTTATAAGAAACAATGTTAAATTCATTAATCCATTCCTGAATATTTATAAAGTATCAGTTTTATTCCTTATAAGGGAATAAAAAGCGAACATTTAGGATAAATTCATTTATTTTCAATAAAAACTTTAATTTCCTTGTACAAAGTTAGTCGTGTAGAGAACATTCAGTGGTTTCCAAGACATCTATTGATGGGAGGGAACCATGATTGTTATTCTGAAGAATTAGGGGAGGAATTATTTGCTTCAGCAGGGCTATTTGTAGGTGAGTATGCAGGATATTTTTCTGATGCCTGAGAAGTTGATGCCAGAGAAGATGTGCTGTTATCTACTTTTTTGAAGAATCTGTTCAACAAAAGTTGAATTGAAGGCATTCTTTTCTTCTCTTCATAAAGGAGTTTAGAGCTGGATAGCTCTCTGTAAACACCTTTATAAACTGTAGAACTTCTTTCTGCATTTGGGTCATTATCTTTTAGTACCTTCAAAGCCTCGTCAATTTTATTTAACGAATCACTGAGGACTTTTGCAGACAAAGCTTTTGTGGAAGGACAAGGAGAGTTGTCATCATTGCTGTCATCTTCCTGTTCTTTGACTTCCCTCTGCATTATTATCAGCTCATCATTTGTAAGTTCAATCGAATGAGAGTCCACTAACTCGTCCACATCTAAGGCATCCATTTCTAAATTTTTACTTTTTCCCATTTCTACAACTTCATGGGTGATTTGCTCTTTGGTTTGTTCAGAATCCTGTGAATCATAAGCAAACTGTGGGCACAGCTTGCTCTAACAGCAATTCCTTGTCATTTGTTTTATTTCCTTCCAACAATGACCAATGTTTTTAACTGCATCGAGGACGCTGTACCCTTTCCAAAAGTCTTTCAGGGTTAAAGAATCTTCTGCGTTGGTAGCCACAATAGCTTGAGCGATAGTTCAACATAAGTAAAACCTTTTGAAGGTCACGATCGGTTGCAGTAAGGAAGTGGTGTTGGGAGGCAAGAAGACAACTTGGATGTTTGAGTCCAAGTTAGCTAATTTTACAGGATGACCTGGGGCATTATCGATGACCAATAAAATTTCAAAGGCCAAATTAATCTCCCTACAATAATTTTTGACTGCTGGAAAGAAGTGATCAAGAAACCACTGCTGACATAGCAAGGATGTTACCCATGCTTTATTATTCGAAGTCCAAATCATGGGAAACATGACTATGCCCTTGAAAGCCCTCAGATTTTCAGAGTGATAAACAAGAAGTCGCTTCAATTTAAAATCTCCTGTGACATTTCCACCTAGAAGGAGGATTAGACGATCTTTAGAAATTTTGAATCTAGGAACTTTCTTCTCTTTAGTTGCAATGAAGGTATCTTTTTCCAGAAAAGACCTGTCTCATCAACATTGAAAACTTGTCGAGAACAGTAACCCCATCTTTAATAATTGTTGCCAATGCCTCAGGAAATGTTTTTGCTGCCTCGTGATTGGCACTTGCAGATTCACCAGATGATGGAAGGTTTTTCATATTTATCCTGCGCTTGAATTTTGCAAACCATCCAGCACTGGCCGTAAATTCAGCAGGATCACTCGCTGTTTCCCCCATATGCGATTTAATATCCTGAAGAAGGCTTCTAACCTTATCTTGAATCAATTCAGTACTCAATCGTTGGTTTTTTCTATTTTGATTCTGAATCCAAATTGTTAAACACTGTTCCATTTCTTCAACGATGGCGCTTCGGTTTTTACTGACAAACACAGACTGAAGTGAGCCTGTGTTGCGAATGTAATCAACAATTTTTTGTTAGCCTTTTAAAATGGTTCCAGTTGTAGAATGATTGGCATCATAAATACGTCCAAAGGAAGCAAATGACTCACCTCTTTCTGATCACTTTATTATGTCCATTTTTGTTTCCATCGATAGCACTCGATGTTTTCTACTACTCATAGATGAAGCACCATCAGTATCACTACTTTTATACTTGCTTTCCATATTTTTAAGGGTATTATAAAATAGAAAGGAATATATGTCACCGCACACCAGTACAGATTCAAATGCACAGGGAAACTCAAGACGCATAAGCAGGAGCGCAACTGTATCTAAGGGTCATAGGACGACCTAGTAAGGCAGCCTTTGTGCATACATGCCGCTCCGTAAAACTAGCTGCAGAACTCCTCTTGCAGTGGAAAACAAGCCTAATAAATGCCATTTTTTTAACTTTAATTTTTGTAACTTTAGAAAGCTTGTCTATCAATAATAGTTAACTTTTACATTAAAACATACCGTCAACAGCACAAGAACCCTTGAAGCTCTATTGATTATAATGAAGCAAATTTCAGATGATAAAGGAAACATTACAAATAGAGTTTAGGTTAGTTAAGGTATTATTAAAATGTAGAAGCACTATAGCATTGTCTTATCTTAATTTTTTAAAGATATTAAGTGAATTTTTCATAATTAAAAAAATGTCAATAATATTCAACAATGTGTTTTGATAAATAATAGAGCTCCATGGTTTTCTCATGTTGTTGAGGAAATGTTCTTAGCAGAGGATTGTGATTATTCGAAATTCTGGAAAGCGTACTTACTGAAGTTTAAAGGTTTTCCAGTCCCTTTTCTTAGCTACGCCAATAGATGGCAAAACAGTATATGGCAGATCTTTCTTCAATTAAACAAATGATTTAATAACTCAAAAATCGATACTGCATTTTTTGGTTACATTTAGGTTTTAAAAACCATAAAATTCCTCGTATTCTTCATTTGATCCAAAGAGTTCATGAAATTCATCACGAGCAACTTTAGTACTGCCAACATCATAAGGAGTTCGATAGTATAGTTAACAGCTGACATCAAACAATCCATAGGAAACGACATTTCGTGGGTCAAACTCCATGAGAATACTGTTTCTTATTTTTTTAAATTAAAATTCCTGTCACACAGAAGGATAAAGAAGAACAGCATGGACTTTAAACAATATTTACATAATTATTGTTTATTTCAGAGTCTGGTTAACACATTGATTGAAAACTATGATTTTGTCTGAAAAAAATCTGTCCAACACAATGACTTTCTCCATTAGGGTTTGTAGGTTATATATAATCTCTCTATTATATAAGGGAATAAAATTACAGCTTATATGATAGAGCAATACTTACAAGTTCTCTCACATTAGGAATCTTTCAATATACATATACCAGTAACGTTATGCTTTAAATTGCTGATTAAGCTTCAGTAAACAAAATTGTTAATTGTTGTCAAGGGTGGCAAATTGTTACAGCAAAAACTATTAAAAATACAAAATTATACTCGAAAAAAGAAGTTCACGCTAAAATTATTATTTCATCTCTAATAAGGCTACAGTCATCCTTTTTTGTTGCCAGTATTTTTTTGATATGTTGAATTATCCGACAGATGGTACACTGGTAAATGATGAATAAATAAAGTATCTCCTAAATGACAGGGTCTACGAAAATTTATTTCAAACAAAAGTTGTAGATAATATTATTCTCTACAACTTTGCTCTTAACAATTATTATGAATAACGAAGTTTTAAAGGAGTTATTTGAGAAAATTTTAAATGGTGACAAGAATAAACCCTCACTTCCGGTTGACAAATCTTAGCCAAAAACTAATCAGTTCTTGATATTATAACAAAAGTTATAAATATAAAGTTTTGTGCTGATCGGATAAGACGTTTTTGAGTTCGAGCACCCACAAACTCCAATCACAGCCACATAGCTGACACAGACATCATCGCAAAAATAGTCAAAACAAGTTCAGGGGACCTTAAAACGTATTTCTGTTGAAATCTCGAAGTTGATTTTTTTATGAAAACACTTTCTCAATATACTTCGTATATGAAGAAAGTAAAAATGCCATGGGAAGTTTTTTTAGTGAAAAAGTGGGGGGTCGACTTATACGGTGAATATGTCAAGTCATATATTTACAATCCGAAAAATCGAGGTCGACTTATACACCAGCATATATGGTATATTATTTTTTAGGGCATTTCCCAGAAATGTGACAAAACTTTCTTGAAAAACAAGAAAAACCAAGAAAATCGTACATCGGACTGACTGCACACATCGTTTCTTGAGTAGTTTGCATCACTGGAAAATTTCCGTTGCCAGATTTTAAGGTATGAAATGATATTCAGGAAGAATGGCTTTATCAAGGCAAAAAAATTTATTTAATTTGTATACATAATGATGACCTATTGAGAACATGGTAGTGTCATTCAACCAATCTTAAAACTGAATTCATGAACAATCCTATGTAGAAGTGTCCATAGATTCCTCTGGCTGCTCTATTTTTTTAACAGATATCTCCTCCACAACAATTGGGACAGTTTTTGAGGAAAGAATTGCTGTAGTTCCCTTTTTATAACGATATGAACCTTGCCTGAAAAAAGAAACAATATTTAATTAGCAATTCTCATATAGAAAAAACTCATTAATACTAATCAGCTCCAAAAAAATGTTAATTAACCCTTTGAATCAGTTTGATGCATGTGTGTAGAACTTATAATCCTGCCTCAACAGCAGTGGTTGTCTGTACATGTGTACAGACCCCAACTTATCTTTACTCAAACATTTACATAAAAGCCATCTACTTACCGTGTGAAATATGTTAAAATGGTTGCTTTGAGGGGTATAAAGTGATCAAAAATTACTTGCTTTAGGGATTAATACAAAATAAACTTTAATCCTCTGAAAAATGTCTATGTCGGTATACTTTGGCATATATAAATGGCCAGGCTTTGAAAATTAATAGTACTTATGTTTACAATAATTATGAAATCACATTTTTAATAGAGGTCAAATGATAAAATTACTTTCACTTTCTTAATAAGAGATATGATTCAAGGGTGGAGATTTCCCTCAATTTTCTACTGCTATTGGCTTGTTTATCCCAAAAAATTCCAACACTTCACACATTCACAATTGGCAAAACTGGTTCAATGTTAGTGCTGAATGTATGTATATGCTATGGGATGATTAAAAGATTTATTATGTACAAAATATGTAGTAAACAATGATTTTCTGAATCAGTAATGGCAAAATTTGAGTGATATGTATCTGCACCTCATATTTCGGAAGAAATTTTGTGAAAAAAGAGCAGTTATTACACGGGCAAAGATAGTATAACTACTACCAGCAGATATCATACAATCAAATACTATATTAAAAAAGCATGTTTTATTTATCAAGGTTTATTTAGAATTGAAAATTAAAATTTTTATATAAATTCAGTAATATAATTGTATGACAAAGTAATTTATCCAATAATTAACAAGCATGGAAAGGTGTACTCCATGTTGGAGTACAGTTTCCAAATGCATTCTTTGAGATCGACAAATTTTAGTAAAATTCCCCAATACCAAATTTCATTAAAATATGTCCCGAGGTTCCAGAGTTGTAAAATTTTTAATTAATATTTTTTGGAATGAACAAGAGAAAATCGAAAATTGTATAATTACGTAAATACATTAATTTCCTTTCCTTTAAATTTATCGTAAACCACATGTTTTATGGGAAACGTTATTTGACAAAAAATGTGTATTTCATTACTTTATGAACTTTTGTTCACTCAGATGAGTATTTAACGAGATGTTTGTGAAATACATTGTAAAATATATGTAGGTCTTCATGTAAAGTGGTCATTATTATAGTCTATTTTTTACCAAAATTGGAATTGGTTGATAAATTTTAGCAAAACTCCCAAATACCAAATTTCATCGATATACATCCAGCAGTTTTCGGGTTTAAACATGCAGATGGATGGAAGGAAATGATCTCCCCTATGTGTGCACTTTGTGCTTAGAACGCATAATTAACAAAATTTTTAAATTATCAATATAATATTCAAGTAGGGGCTCCACCTCGACAGCCTACGGCCACCAACCCCATCCCACTTTGCTGCACTCAGGCCTTAAGCCAGGGGTGCACAACTCGAAAGTTGACACGGGCCAAAATAGACCTTGATTGGACGTAGGCGGGCCACACTATGAAAGTTTTGTGCATAAAAAATTTAAATACACTATTATAGATTCAGTAACTACCATAACAACTTTTACAATTGCAATTTTTATGCGACATAAATGTAATTTACTTAATGGAAGATGTTTTAACCATTTTTCTCTCGCCATTCCAGTTATATCCAGAAATGCATAACAGAAAATCAAAACCTAGGGTAATAAAGTTACAACATTTCTTTTAGTAATAGAGTTCAAAATATGCGGCAGAAAATCTTATGTTACTATATGATAGCAATTCTTAGATTTACATTAAAAGTTCGTAATAAACAATGAAAACCGAACAAAACAAGTTCCTTAAATTACATTCAAAATACAAAGATAATAGCATTAAATCATTAAATATTTTGGTCAAAAACCAGCAACCTCATATGCGAAGAACGAATAAATGTCATACTCGTAAAAGTTGCATAAAACTACATGCGCAGGATGCTTTTCCATTAGCCAATAATTTCTAATTTGGCCGCTAGATGCCAGCATCTTCAACTGTTATTGAAAATAGTGCCATTGGCAGTGAGTTTTAAACTGAGCTACAAAAGAATTAAGTCGATGGTTATCACATTTGTTTACTTTGAAAACTGTTAATAATGAGCATTATAAATATAATCTAATAATAATGTCCTTTTCTAGGGTGCTAAAGTTTAAAATGAACTTAGAAACAAAAAAGTAGAGGGAGTTCACGCTTGTTGGCATCGTAAACGCATGACGAGAAATGCAAGTAATGGTCATAAAAAATTTTGTCGCCAAGTCCAAATTCGCAAACCGCAAGCACGCGAAGTTCAAAAAGGTGGTGTATTATATTTAAAGTTTCATCAAAATCAGATTGACCTATCTCGATATTTAGCAACTTGATTAAATGGGTTCCACATGACTAACCACCAGACAGCTTAAGATTTTAATTTATAGAGAGATATACTAATAGAATAGTATCTTTGTATCTCCGTATTTTACATGGGAGTTACATATACGGGAAGCAATGCAGCACAATTTTAATTCGCATTTTAAAATTACTTAGAATCGTTGTATGAATATGGTACTTGAGCCATAAAGTGCCTTAAAGATTGAAAATTCATTTTCCTACCATTGATTTTGAAAAATGCGTCAAATCGGACCACATATTTGTTATGAATACAAAATTTTTGTGTTTTTTGGGTTAAAAATCTTCCGTCCTCAAGGGCAGTCACATTGTTGCTCCTTGGACAAATTTAAGACATCGCTTAGAGGTTCGCCACCTCTCCACCCCCTTGCGCTGTCAGTCTCCCTACCATCCAATTTTTTAACTACATGCATGCAATAATAAGTATGAGAATTTAATTTAAATAACAAATAATATATTCCTTCCTGTCATATGGACAAGCTTTTGCACTAGTTAATATAATCTTTAACTGATAGCACAGACCAACAGACAGGCAGAACAAAAGCATAAGGACATTTATTAAATAAAGCAAAGTTACATAAATATATTCCTTAGCCCCTTGGTAAATTTTAAACTTAAGACCAAAATTCAATTGACATTTTTCTATAAAAATAATGATCAAAGCAATAGTTACTTTTTTAGTTAAAATATTATGGTATTTTCAATGCAATAAAGCAAGAACTCCAAGGGAAATTATAACCCGGGAAAACACTGGCATCAAACTACAGACAATAGATGAAGCAGTGTCCATATGATACAAGTAAATCAGGCAATGGGATAAGTTACAAGCTAGATGCACTTAAGGAGCCACAAAAGGATTGTAGGTTTTCCCATCAATGGAATTACATAGTTTATTAATCTTTAAGTTACACTATTTAATATTTATGGTTTTGAAAGTCTGCCTCTTCAAGATTAAGCATATACTTGTTGAACAAAATATACAAGTCATTCATGCCAAAATCAGAAAAAATCCTTCATATCAAACACAAAATGAAGCCCTGACTCATAGATGAGATATACAAAATTATCACAAACATGATTTCAAATTTAAGTTTTAATACATACAAGAATAGCCAATATATAGTATATTTATTAAAATGAAAATTCAGTAATAAAGTTTCACAAAATTATCGAAAATCACTAAAATAAAATGAAATTTCAATACTAACCTCACTCCTTTGATATTAGCTTTATCGTATGGACGAATGTACTCCACACTACCACGTCTTATTACACACACATCCACATTGCTTCCAGATCCTAAATCATTAAAAATACCAGCAGCGATGGCATTACGAACCAGTTTCTTACCCTCTTCTTCCTGAAATAATGTGAAATAAGCATCTGCATAAGAATCACCTAAATGATTGCCACATAGAGCACATCGGCCACAAACCTGTGGTGAATTGATGCTCTTCATATTTTATTTCTTTGGATTTTAATGTATTATCAGGGCTATGCCCAAAGTCAAAGTGGCATGACTGTCACTCAAGTGCAGCAATAGAAATGAAGTAGTAACTTTGTAGCTTTCAACTGATATATTAAACAAATGACCTAAGTTTTGATATGCTACCATACAGTTACTACATCATCACAGGTTTTTCATCACTATTTAAATTTCTGGATTAAGAAAACAAATAATAATAGTAAATAATAAATAGTACAACCAGAGACCTATTTTAAAAAGATTAAGCATGTTTCTTGTTAATATTTCATATACAGAAGAATGTAGAAAATCGAATGTCCAATTATCCAAACCAAATTTTAAATTGCTGCACTGCTGCATGTTTCTTAACACTTATGTAATGATAATAATAGAATAGAATCTTGGTATTGTATCTCCCTCTGAATCTACATATTTTATATGGGAGTTACATTTACAAGACCAGTTCTTTGAATGAGTTTGTTATATGGCAACTTTTGCTCATATTATAAATGTATATAACAAGAGTGTTATGGGTCCTCGGGAACTTTTGTGACAAGTCTTGTTTTAGATCTAGAAAAATGGGATCACAATAGTTGAAATGAGGAATTACAAGAGAATTTATGAGAATTTTTAGTTTTACAGGAAGTATGTTTTTAAGTAGCCTAAGTGAATACAATTTGTTAGTTATATCTTGATATATCTTCTATCCAATGCATAAGTTGGTTTAATTAAGTTAATGATTTATATATTTCTGCAAATTGATGTTGTCTGCCCTTATTTTCTACTCTATGGCATTCGGCACTTCGACCAGGTCCCTCTCCAACCCCTGGCGCTGTCAGTCTCCCCACCGTCCTATTTTTGAACTATAAGCATGTAAAGATGAGTGATATTGCTTCGTAATAAATACTGTAATCTAACAATAATAAAAGGCTACTTCTGTCCCTTTATGGCTCCCTCTGTCACACTATAAATATGCGAATGACTTGATAATGGAACGAGATTCATTTTTGATATTTGGCAGGAATGATCGATTCACATATTGTAAGATGATGATGGAAAGAAATCTCGAAAAAAGTCCTAGGTTTGACTCCAAGGTAGGTCTTTCCATTTCCCATATTATAACACATAAAAATCGATCTTTTGACTTGCAGACTTTTATTCTTTTTGAGATCTAAATTACAAAGAATTAACCTATGATCTTCGGATCTGAACCATTTTAAAGAAAAAACAATGACGTTTCCTATTCTGTTCATCTTTTCCCGCCTACAGTTTGAAATTCCTTATGTTAAACATTTAATTCACATATTTTGGGGAAATCTTGCCATTTAATGGGATGTTGCCATGCCAACCCATTACATTGTTAAACCTCGAAATCCTATTGTTATTTCAATCCTTATGGGCAAAAGCATGCTCTTACAATTAGTACAAGAGAGAGGAGAGAGAAATTCTTTCCATAGCAACCAATGTAAACAACATTCGTTGTGTTATTTACGAGAAGGAATACATTTGAATGTAGAACATTAATCATTTGCATATTAAAATTAGATGCTTAGAATCATTGTGGGAGCTCGAAACTTGAAACAACGAACATCTAAAATAACGAAAGTTTGTTTTCTTGCCATCCAAAGAAAATCAAGGTATTAATGTTCATTTTTTATTTCACAAAATCTTTCCTGTTGAATTTCAACGGGCATCTCCCTAGTTATTTTAGTATACAGTTTATGTCCTTCACTACTTAATAGCTAAATTTATATAAAAACAATTTAAATCTAAATGTAGGATGATTTCCATTTTATGTCTTTAATTACTTTGTGGAACAATAATTATCCTTTATAATTTTTTCATATCGTTTACATAACAATAACTAAGTTGTTGACATACTGTTATTATATCGAATACTCTTATTTGTCTTTCACTGCTTAGAGGAAAAACACCAAGTTGAGCGATCATGGGGTCTGATCTATCGTCAATGCCATGGATTTCCCAGCTTATCTATTGGTGAAATATCTGGCCAAACTTCTGGGCCCACTGATGGGAAAATGCAAACACCATGTAAATAATTTGACTAAATTCATCAAAATCCTGTCTACATTCGGAGATGATCCAAAGGACATCTTGGTCAGTTTTGACGTAGTTTCTCCGTTCACCAGAGTTTGCATTAATACAGCTGGAATCCTGCTTTGAGCCTAGCATTCTCAACCTGTTCTGCCCCATTCTGTCCTCAACATACTTCCTCTACAGCAGACAGAGCTATGAACAAACGGACGGCATGGCCATGGGATCTCTACACATTAATAGGAAAAGTTGCATTACCCCTTGTATTCAGTAACAGATTTCCCTTAAGACAGGGGTAGGCACTGCCTAAGGGCATAGGTGATTAAGGGGGCGAGATCCCATTTGGTTCCATGGTTAGGGTTCCAACAGATTATTTTATTAAATTTTTATACAGGATAAAATTTTGATAATAAACTAAGCAGGTGGCGACAAGGGAGACTAATCTCAGGTTAGGCATGTTAAGAGTGGATATTCGATCCCTTCCATACATCTCCAATCCTGAGAAACAACTTATGCTATCGGAGTAAACATACATACTGTATTTAACCGAAACCAAGACGAGGTTTATCCTAATTTCAGCTTGCAAAAATCAAGGTTCATCTAAGTTCACTTCACTGCAGTCAATTCGCCGTACGTCAATTCATACGTTGCACAACAAACTCAAGGTGCATCAATTCATCGCTTGACAAATTCGTAGCGAGACAATTTCATCGCGAGAACAATTCGAAGGCGAGACACCATGAGTGGTGTACAGAATGGGGATACACTTGTTAGGTTGGGAGTCACCCCCTGCAATACACCATTCAATGTTTCTTGCCTTGCATGATTCGCATTTCATCCAGGTATTATCATAATATAAACAAAACTTTTGTTGTGGAAAAGTGTCTCCCCCTGCTGTATACCAGTCATCGTGCCTCTCCTAATCTGTCTATTGACGAATTTTTTAGACAAATTGTCGTAGAACCATACGAAGTATGGTTACACGTTTTACATGTTTTTTAAAAAACAAATGAAACATGATAAAATAATTGTATCTACTGACATTTTTCATTGCAAACTTACGATCTGGATTTCAATTAATACAGTATTAATTTTAAATAATACATTTAAAAAATTGTTTTTCTCAAACAAAAATTTGTAACAAGGCATTTCAATTAATGAATGAACTAGTATACCTATACTATATATGTGTTCGAAACATACACCAAATACGTTCAGTGAGAGATTAGGTGATACTATGTTTTTTCTGTTTCGACAATGTGCTAAGATCTGCTTAGATTCAGGGTTGTCTTGGATAAAGGTAAATACAGCAATTTAATTCCCAACCAACCCCAGTTTTTATGGGCTCCCTGATGGAACTTCCCTCCCTTTCTCATGGTTATCGTTGTCTCTTGAGCCAACACTTGAAAGTTAGGAGAGAATCAACAAAACACTTGAGAGGGGGGATTTCTTTGTCTCTTGCGTATACATAAAGAATATTTTTATCTTCATTTTGACCAATAAAATCTACTTTTCGCATCGAGATTTTACCAATCCAGAAAATCTAGTGGTTGATGAGGGAGAATCATTTTCTATTCTTTGCTTTTATTTCCCGCTGGTCAGTCAGTTTGATAAAAATTCTTGGGATGATCAAGACTTCTTGAGTGACTTGAGCTGAGGTTGAGAGTGACGAGTTATAAGAGTGAAAAGTGAAAGCGATTGAGGTGAAGTCTGCTAAATGTATCTTTTTCAATTTCATAATTTAAACAAAAAAGGAAAAAAGTTTTTTTTTCTCCAATTTTTTATAACTGAACTCCCTATTTTGTATGAATTCCTAGCCTCTCTCGATTAATACGATTTTGGATTACACAGTGTTTACGTGGAATCAAACTACTGTGATAATTGAGGGTTAACTGTATATATTGAAATGAAAAAATAAAATGTTTCCTGCGTTTTGAAATTTTTTGCCTGCTGACCTTAAAAACGTCTTATCTAGAACGCACCCCTGCATTATGGGAATTTTTGCGGTAGTTAATTTTTTGAGAAATATTGCTTATGTAGTATTGTTTATGACATAAAGCTCCATAACTGAAAGAAATTTAATCAAAACCATTCAAGCCATTTTTTAATATATCAACATTTTGTGAAAATTGACAAGAATAAACTAACCTTTATTGTTACCCTATATTGTTAATATCTTCATAGTTTCTATTCTGGATGATAGTATGCCTAAATACAAAATATTATTTGATTACGTTTACCCATTTAGGCTCTAGAGTCGCACACAAAAAGACTGACAACCACTTGTTTGAACTAAAACATGTTCCGTATTTTCTGATCTATAACATGCACCTTACATGTAATGCACAAGTGATTTTCTTCAAACCTGGTACAAATGTATAGATAATGTGCAGTCAAAGTAAAACTATTTGAAACAAACAAAATGAATCAATTAAAATTTGTTATGGTTTTATATTGTTTTCACTGTACACCACATGGTCTTATTAAGTCTTGAATTAGCTTGGCGTCAGTATTGAAAAAGTTTTTAAATTTACCATGGAAAACAAAAATATGCGAAAGTGAAAATCATGCACTCACAGTTTAAATCAGAAGTTGTAAAATTCGCTATAGAAAAAGGAAATTGTGAGGCCGGAAGAAAGTTTAATGTAGAGGAATCAAGTGTATGGGAATGGCATAAAGGTGAATCTGTGCTGAAAATGTTGCATCGGAAAAAATGAGCAATGTGTTTTAGAAAATAATTCTGGCAAGAACTCGAGGAAGAACTGTATGAGTGGGTGATATGAAAAAGGGCAAAAGGCATTAGGATTTCAACAATGAGGGTCTTATTGCAAGCGAAATGCATTGCTGAAGAGATGAACATCGTGGGCTTCAAGGCATATCCTTCCTGGGGATTCCATTTCATGAGGAGGAACAATTTGTGTGTTCGTACATCGACAATCATCGGCCAAAATTACCAATGGACTGGGAGGCAAAAATGATTAAGTTTAGACAATATATGTCTGGAGTTGATACAATGCATGTCGGCAATATGGATGAGGTTCTGGTGAGTTTTGATCTTCCATGTGCTAGAACTGTGAACCTTAAAGGGATGAAAGATGTTTCAGTAACAACTACTGGGCATGAGAAGTCGAATTTTACAATTGTTTTGTGTGCAATGTCTGATGGTTCTAAGCTTCCTCATATGGTGATTTTTAAACAAAAGACTGTGCAGAAAGAATGCTTTCCTATGGACATTGTAGTAACTGTGAATGAGAAAGATTGGATGAACCAAGAAATGATGAGGGCTTGGTTGGACAGTGTATGGAGCAAGCGAAAAATCTTCCTTTTTCTAATCCGAAGTAACTGTTAGTCATGGATTCATGTCTTTGTCATGTGACGCCTGAAATAAAAAAAGTGGTCGGTAAATATTCAAAGTTAACTATCATTACCGGTGGTTTAACCAAAAAACTTCAACCACTAGATCTGTCCATGAACAAGTGATTCAAATCAAAATTGCGAGCTTAGTGGCAGGATTGGATGTTAGCAGGTGTGCATCAATATACTAACTCCGGGAAAGTGAAAGGACCATCCTATGCAGAAATGTGTAAATGGATTGTTGAGAGTTGGGGATGTGACGGCTAGTTGTGTAAAAAATTGTTTTGAAAAGGCTCTTAGTAATACACTTATGACAGACACGGAAGAATTTGAAGATGATGACGGTGATACTTGTGAAAATGAAGTTTCAAATGTGCCTGACCAAATTATGAGTGCTATTGAATCATTTGACATTGACTCAGGCGATGATTTTTATGGTTTCGAATGTATTGTAAAAGTTAATATGCATTAATTTCAATAAAATTTTATTTTCTTTTGTATAATGCACACAATGTTTTTCCTGATTTTTACATTTTTTGTATAGATAACGTGTGTTACAGACCAGAAAATACGGTATTTCCATCAAAATTTCAAAGTTGATTTTTTTGCAATTACAATAGTTTTTCTATACAATACATAAATGAGAATATAAAAGGCAATTGTGGGTGGTGATATGAGATGATCCTTTCCTTGTCGTGGACAGATTACCCTTTCCTTGACTATATATGTACTTTTTACACCCACATTCATTAAAGCAATAAAGAGATTTCAGGCAATTGTTATAAGAATGACAAACAAAAGGAATCATGTGTTACATAGAATGAGCTGATTAAAACAATACAACTTTCTGATGTAATAATGATGGATAACTCAATAAAATTACAGTATTTTCATTTCAAATTATGAAATTATTCCACAAGATTTTGCCATCTGCAGCTGAGATGATACTGCTGAAATCTTCAAACTAAACCTACCGTCATATTAGGTTTCCAGTTTGACTCAAACACAGCCATTGCTGCAAGAGACCCTGAACCCATAGTAGCATAGGGCAACTTGTCAGTTGAACCATGGGGATAAATGCAATAAAGATGTGGACCATTAAGATCAACACCTCCGAGTACTAGAGCAGCACCAATAAATCCCTGAAATTAATCAAATTTAGTTCAGCATTAAAGGAGAGGACAATATTGTAAAGCAAATTGCAAGTGCTACCTAAATGTAAAATAGTCTAAACATCACACCTGCTAAGAAAACTATATCTCAAATGTTGATTTACACAGCATTTGGGTGAATTTACTCCACTTATACAATGACCATTGAAAACACTGCTTTTCAAGACAGCTCTAACAATAAGACTATTAAAAGATTTACCATCCTCATCCCTCTCCCAAAAAAACATACCTATGCATTATTTATGTTAAAAACATACCTGGTATCTAAAGAGCATTTGCTTCAACATTCTATTGGCAGTTGCTACGGGAACAATTCTACCAGTATTAAGACGATGAAGTTCAAGTTGAGATGCTATCATCTGTGTTGTCATTTCAGTATCAGCAGCAGTTCCTGCACCACAACAACTGAAATAAAATCGGTGGAAAATTGTTCAATGAAATATAAAAATAGTACACATACAGGAATAGCAGGTGACTAATAGGTTTTCAATTCATGGAGTCAGATAATGAACTAGAATGATTAATGAATGTTTATATCTAACCTGTTCACTACCAGTTTCACATTGCATATACTATATTAACCCGAAAGGAAGACAAGATTTTTCTCCAAAAATGTCGATTCTATGTCCACGAAAATGCATTTATTTATACACACACCATACATTACATTTAATTTATTAATACAATACATTTATTCATGTTCTTGAAGTTCACATTGTGCAAATGAGTGACTTTCTACCTCGTAGGAACTGGTGGAAGGGGAGTGTTGACAAATCTACGCCAGATCTTTTAATTGGTTGGGTAGGAAATTTGATACATACAGCATTGAAAATGGCTGCACTAAGATTGCTGGCATTTTATGCATGTCTTCTTACAATTTAAACATGTTTGTTACTTTTAGATTGGTGCACCGACAGCAGACAACAAGTACACCTGCAGTTTGAAGAGTATAACCTCTCTTCAAGCACACGATTGGTACAAACATTACTAAGTTTTAACATGAAGTGAGGACTAGTTATTATTTTTAGCAGTTTTAAATAAGTTACCTCAAGTCATAGGGCTGAAATGACATCATAGAGAAGAACGGCTTCTCTATAAAAAGGAATGTATCACAAGGTATAAGACGAAGTTTTGATAGAAAATTTCAGCTAATGGTAATGTTTATGCTGAATAAACTAACAATTGTGAGCCCAGGAAGAAATATAATATGACGGAGGCAAATGAGCAAAGGTGGAAGCAAGAAAAACAGAAACTTGAAGGTGATAATTCAAGAGGGAAATCATTTAGTGGACCCAAACATGGTCATATTCATGAATTAGAATAAACTGTAAAATTTGTGCATTGTCAAAGAACGGATGGAAAACCAGTGTCACGGAAAATAAATAAACTGAAAGCTAATGAACTATCAAGATCACTGTACATCCCCCAGCAAGAATTCAAGGCAAGCAATGGTTGGTGCATAAGGATGAGGGGTGGTAATGGTTTTGGATTGCAATGAAGAGCTTCTCTTTGCACATTATTGTAGTGCTGGCAGTGTTAGCAGATGGCACAAGGTTACCGCCATATGTTATTTTAAAATTGGTATTACAAAGTTTTTTCCTGAATAGACCTTGTTTTTTATTGTGGTCATCTTAAATTCAATGTCATCTTCCTTTCGAGTTAATAGGGTATTTTCAAAAATAACATCAGCCTTAATTTTCATTTCAGAAAATTCTTCATTCTGACTCATACAATGCTATCATCATAATAAATTTAGATAACAGATTGAAGGCAGAATTTCTATTATAATTCTGTATGGATTCCACAAAGCAATCACAAAGAACTTTGTTTTAGACTTAAAGAAACATGGCATTCAACTTGTCTAGATTTGTCAAATCCAAAAAAGATCCACAAAGTTATAACTCATGTAGTTGATATTTTAACTAATGAAACACATGGAAGTTCTATCTTATGTAATTTGCATGGGTAGTGGAGAAAGAACATAAGATTCTTAATAACCTTGTCATTATTCAAGAGAAGGCTCATAGTTTATATGAGTACATTCTAACTGAATGGAGCGAAACTGAATGTTCATTTCATGCTAGTCATGGGTGATTTTTCTGCTTCAAGTGCAGGGCAAATTTATATAATGTAAAAATTACAGGGGAATCTGCTAGTGCAGATGAAAAAAGAGCAGCTGCATTTCTTAAAACATTTGCTGATATTATTAAAGTAGATGGATATATCGAGCATTATGTTTAATGTCGACAAAACCAGACTTCTGGAAAAAGATGCCTGAAAAGACATAGATATCTAAAGAAGAAAAAAGTATGCCCGGGTTCAAAGCAGCAAAGGACTTGTTACCCCTATTGGTTGGGGTAAATGTTGCTGGTGATTATACACTGAAGCCCCTTCTTGTGTTCCATTCAGAGAAAGTTGTAACTAGAGGTTCACTTCCTGTGATTTGGATATCAAATGCAAAGGCCTGAGTGAATTTGGAGGTCTTTGAGGAGTGGTTCTTTAGCAATTTTTGTGCCAGAATTAAAGCTGTATTGTGAAAAAATGGGCATTCCCATCAACATTTTCCTCTTATTGAACAATGAAGCTGCCACCCTATTCTCCTAGATGACATTCACCCTGATACTGAAATTGTTTTTCTCCTGAACACCATTTACTACAGCCCATGGATCAGGGAGTCATCAGGACTTTGGAAGTCCAGGACACTCACAAGACCTTTTCACAGGCAATGACAGTTACAGAAGCTGAGAACCAACAACAAACCACAACCACAAAATGAAGTTTAGAAGGGCTTAAATATTTACAAATCTGTCCTCAACATTGGTCAGGCTTGGTACTATGTGAAGGCCACAATGTTGAAGAGCTGATACAAAAAGATCCACTATTCATCCAAGACTTAGTTGGTTTTGAGAACAATCAAAAAGCTGTCACTGCCAACTTTAATGAAATAGGGAAGCAGCTGGACCTTTAATTGGAGGAGGGCAATGAGGGATTGCTGGATTCTCATTCCAAGAAGTTGACTAATGAAGAGCAAGTCATCATGAAGGCAGAGTAGCAGAAGGCTGCTGATGTTGAAGAACTGGCCCAGTAAAAGGTGTTTGCAACAGCCAAATTAGCAGAGGCCTTCTAATTGATTGATAAGGCTGTTGCACTTTTTGAAAAATAGCATTGTAACGCCTCAAAGTTCCCCGTCTCCAGGGGCATGGCGAATGTAATGACCTGCTGCAAGGAAATCTATCTTGAACAAGTAGGGATGTAAACAGGTTTCCTGTGGTGCAGAAGTGCTATTCGTCGAATTTGCCGTAGTATAATCATATATTAATGTAAGTCCTAGAAATCAGAATATTATTTTTCCTTATATTGTGGTAGCCCCGCTTTTTTGATCCATTCTAAACATATTCTTCTTGTTTTCCCTTTCTGTACTCACCATACAAATGAAATTTCTTTGAAATCCGTTCAGCCAATAACTTTCAAATTCATAGTTACAGAAAAATTCTAACCTTGATATTGTGGTAGACCTGTTTAGTTGACCCGGTTGAAATATGATATTTTGGTTCTTTATTTATATGAAGATTAAATAAATATACTATATTTGATTAAAATCCACTTGGTCAGTTCTCTAGAAATACACGTAAAATAATATTATTGAACTTTTTATTACGGTAGCCCTGCTCTTTAGCACCTCTTTAAACATATTGATTTCATTAGAGAGACAAATCTTATATACAAAATTTAATTGAAATCCGTTCAGCCAATTAATTCCAAATCCTTAATTACTGTAATTGTGGCACTCCTGTTTGGCTGATTCAGTTTAAATATATTAATATGGTTTTTATATATATGTGTACATTATAAGTATTAAATTTTGTTAAAATTTGTGGAGAATTTAACACAAATACGCATAAAAAGAAATTTTTTTATTACTTTTATTGTGGCAGCCCTATTTTACATATCTACACTAAACATATTGATTTCTTTTTTCTATGTTGCACACATCCTTTATACAAAATTTTGTTGAAATCGGTTTGGCCAGTTCCTTTCCAAATTCACAATTACTGAAAAGTTTAATTGAAATCGGTTTGGCCAGTTCCTTTCCAAATTCACAATTACTGAAAAGTTTAATTTTGCAATTGTGGCACCCCTGCTTAGTCCATCCGGTCCAAATATGCCATTTTGGTCATTAATTTATGTGAATATTCAATGTACCAAATTGGATTGAAATCGGTGAAGCCAATTCTTCCCTGATATATGCATATGACGGACATCACAAAGATAATAGCGCTTTTCAGAAATGACAAAAAGCACTAAAAAAAAGGCCACTGTCCAGAATTCTCTTGCTATGTTCTTCATGAAGACTGGCTACAGAACCATCAAGTGAACCATAACCAGACCCATCTACTGCTTCATACCCTGGACCATTTGAACTAGAAGAAAATCTACCCATAACCTCTACTTCTGTTCCGCTTCTGATCTTGATGAAGAAATGGCTGACGATCCTTAGTAGTAGTTCCTTCTTCCATCATCTAACACAACAACTGCCCAATAAGCAGAGTTTTACTCCTGAATAGCCTATTCTTTTATCTCTAAACAGAGTGGGTTATGCCCTTGCAGGGAGAAGCACAGGTAGGGTTGAGAGAGCACAAATTAATCCCAATACTGGGATACTGTGGTAAGTGGAGTGTCTCACTTAACTCATATTAGAAAAGATGAACTGATAGTAAACAGAACCTGACTAGTTTTTAAATTGTCAACTAACTCGTTTCAATATACAAGTAATGTTCTTTGCCCTCATAAAGGCTTAATGCATACACACACAAATAACAAGGTAAAGGAGAGAAGTATGTCTCTGCCAACAGCGACACTTCTTGATTCTAGTGTAGCCACTGAATGATTGGAACGACTACCCAATGCGTTTTCGCACCGATTTTCATTTCGGTAGCCCTTAAGACCAGTTATATAGCATCGCATATTTTTCGAACAACCCCACAAAATACCTGCTTCATTCTTTGTTAAGACTGAACTAGAGCAAATAATCAATCTCACAACTGAAATAAAAACAGAGAAGTTATGATTCTATAAAACAGGTTTAGTATTTGTTTCTGTCTGCTCATGATCAGTCTTTTGATTCGTCACTGTATGACAACCATGTACTATGATGAGTTCATTAATAATTAGTGATGCACAATTACAATTAAGTATCAATTTCCAATTCTCTAAGAATCTGACGTGTAAAAAACATAGTTAAATAAACTTACTACATATTTTCCGCCAAATAGTGAATCTTAGAACAATTTTTGTCAGATACAATGGTATCCTCAGTAGCCCTGGTGTCAGCTCCAAGTATCACGCCATCTTTGTAAATTATACCAACAATAGTGGTTCCTGTTTTAGTATATTTGGGAAGTGGAAAGCCTTTTTGGGCTAGGAATGCATTCCTGAAAATAATACGTTAATGACTAAGCATTTTCATTTTTAAGGCTTTATAAGATGTTAGCATAAATCTTATGGGCAGATATTAATTCTATAAACTGTATGAGTTTAAGAACTACTTTTTCTAACCTTCGGCAATTTTCGAAGGAGAATCCGGCTCGAACATCTTCTGGTACCAACACAGACGCCATGATTCCACAAAATTGAAGTTTAACAAACTTGATAGTTCAATTAATCGAAACAATTTTCCTCTCGAAGTTGCTAATTATAAATCGATTTTAGTCATACCGATACAATCGATGGATCGCTAACATAAGTAACGTAAGTAGTTCCGTTTCGATATTTTCAAATTTGCTTAAAATTGATTGATTCAGTTAATGCCTAATGATAGTTTGCTTTCTTTAAACTAAAAGATTGTGGCGTGGACTCTATCTTGTGAATATCCTTTATTATTATTCTTTATTGATTCCGTCGGTTTAAAATTAAACATGGAATAAGTCAACAAAAATATACATAGGATAACAAAGTCCACTTGGGAAGGCTCTACTTTGTGGAAGGATTCCATTTAAATGAAAAAGAAACTTGTAAATTTCCACTAAAAAGTTTAATAATAGACCGATATTATAATTAGGGTATGGGTTTTTCGGATTTTACCCGATTTTTACCATTCGATTGCCTTTTTAAAATTTCGGGTAAAAACCGAAATTTATTTTCTTTAAACTCAAATTCTTTTAGATTTGGTCACAGAATTTCTATTCGGACGCTTGCAGGCACCTCAGCCATTGAGTGCAGTCCGAGATGTTTGTGCTCACAATCAGTCTGTTTATTCTCTTTGTAACAGGTGCATATGCAGATGTTCTGTGAACATTACCTTGTACAACGAATCAGATGTGGACACCACATGACTTTTTCCATACCTGTAATATTTCTAAAAATAACAAATAGGTTAAATGATAATGAATATTTCAAGGAAATGCGGGAAAATTTTAAAGACTTTACAAAGAACAGAAATAGACTCATTCCGTAGCCTTCTGATATTGGATATAACCAGGAATCTCCAACAATTTATCTAACAATAATAAAAGGCTACTTCTATCCCTTAGTCCCTCTGTCACGCTATAAAAATGCAAATAACTCGATAATGGAACGAGATTCATTTTTGATATTTGGCAGGAATGATCGATTTACATATTGTAAGATGATGGCGAAAACGAATCTCGAAAAAGTCATAGGTTCGACTCCAAGGTAGGCAATTCTAAAATTTACTTAACCCAGAGCTAGTCTTTGACCCAGAGACCCAGTCTCAGGGTGAAAGAGACACAGTTGGTAGGTCAAGTTACAAGCGTGGTTGGTGTCGCCGACTATCGATGTATCGTATACGGTGTATCACATACAACTTCACGGCATGTGTGAGAAGTTATATACGATATATATCGTACAAATACGATATAAAGAAAAAAAAGAAGCATCTAATGTTTTTTTCCAACCTTACGGATATTAACTAAAAACTCGAGCTGTATGGAAAAGGCGCTGTGGCTGACAGAATGTCCGTGAAGTCGATATGCCAAGCGATATATATCGTATATAACTTCACGGGCATATTCACGGTATAGCTGTTCATGATCACTTTTTTCAATTTATTTGTATGAGGTTAGAAAAATCGTATTTTAATTTACTATCGTATAAGGATGCAAATGTATAACTACATACAATCTATAGTAGCATGATTTACGGAAGTCATGCTTCTTTACAGTCATTTTGAATACGATAGCCCAAGAGGTTGATTTGCTATACTGCATACATTTACAGTCATTTAAGAAACTTGACGAACTCATTCATTAAAAATGCCGTTCATGAAAGGGAGTGCTCCAATAAGGAGAACTCTTAAATATTTGGAAGCAGGGAAGTTGGTATTTAAAGATAAGGTAAAAATTCTCACTTTAAATTATAATACTTCTGGTAATCATCATAAAGGAGCTAGGTACGTTTTTGTTATCTATTAATTTAGAACCGTGTCGTGAAATATTTTTCTGATATTTTAATCATATTTATTCTTTCCAAGGGATTTCGTGTTTTGGTATTTGCCGCAGATCCAGTATAAGAATCCTGATGTACAAGTAGTAACATTCAAAAATATGACTCCTTCGCCTTTCATCAGATGTTTTTTGGACAATGGCGCAGAATTTTTGGTGGACATTGACAGTAAAAGTAAAGAAGAAGTGCATAACCATCTCAAAACTATCTTATGCAAAACAGAGTGAGTGATATCTTACAACTGGGTTATCCGTCATATTTGTTGAAAATTTTTTTCTACGAGTTAAAATATCTGTTTATTCTGTTGATAAACCTCATTTGAAAGACCTTCATATTGCATTTTTATATTAAAATTGGTCACGTTTATTTGTTTTAGTGAACAGTTGGCATTCGAGTCTGAAGTGATGGAGAAGAAAGACAATCCTGCCAATTTTGGAAAAGGTTGCCCTCGGCATTGCATATGTGAAATACCAGGCCAAATACCATGTCCTGGAGTAGTGCCATTGCCAAATCATATGCGTGGAAAGTTTAAATTTGCACAAGATTAAAAATAGATATTGCAATTCTGACCAAGGTTCTATTTTTTAAATTATAGAATAATTGTATTGGAATTGCAAAGTTAAACATATTCTTCAAGAAAACATTAATTTTAAAATAAGAATAGTCTTTTTCCATTTAGGTCTTCACTATAATGATGATTGTTTTTAGAAGTAATGGTTGATTTTTAGATTTTTTTATCTTTATTTAAATGTACATATGATAAAAAAGAAATTTAAAATACGTTGAACTCAGCTCATTTTATATTAAAAGCTACAAATCATGTTCTGTAAAATTTTAAATCTATCCCTGTCATCTAATAGTTAATTATCAGTGTGGTATTTATGCCATCAAGATTATGGCCCTGCTATAGGTGCAGAATGATAGAGGCAACAATTTACTCAGCCGAATGATCAAAAGTAAGCTCAGATAATTAAATGGGAGTTCCTTTAATGCCAAAATCAAAATACTTTAAATCATGTTGTGAAAATAGGACTTTATTTTGCTAAATGCCAAATTTGAGCCCCTCTGGCATTATTTCCCCAGAATTTAAAGAGATGTTTAAAATGTAAATACTCAATCCAAAACTTGGATTAACACAAAAATTTCTGAAACAATATTCAAATCACTGAAAATATTGTCATAAAAAATGTTTTCCTCGTATAACATGAATACATCTCTAAAATGAATTACAGTAAAAGCTTTGTTATCTGGCACAGACAGGGATTTGGGGCTGCTGGATAATCAAATTTTCCAGTTATCTGAGCTGCCTACCTACCAAGGATTCACCAACTGATAACAATAGTAAAACTAAAATTTTGGACGTACATATGTAAACCATATTGAAACCAACATATACACTATACTATGTATAGGACAAGCAAAACAAAATTTTTAAAATTTGATTAAAAATATACTCTAATAAACTTCACTTCAAAAGTTTTTATTTATGTATGTACAGTATGTAACTGAACATTTATTGCTTCTCTTAATATCACTTTTAGATGGAATAGAGGTTTTGTTTAAGTCCATTTGTTTATAAAGGTCCTTTACCTTTTCAATTAACATTGACTCTGAGTTTGGAGTTCCTTCAGATCGTTTTATTGTAAACCACTCATTATGTAACCGCACCATTATAGGCTTATGAAATGTGTGACGTTTTTCAAGTCCTTTTTTCGTTTCATCTTTTTGAGATTTAATATCATAAATAGTTGAAGAACCAACCATCAACACTTTCAGATTTTCACCTTTTTCCAAACACCTAATAATGTCTATTTTTTGGTTAAGCATCAACACAACTTTTTCTTTTTTGTCCTGAACTTGTAGATGCTTTATCCAAAGCCATTTTTCTTGGATGGGTAAAATTGGAACAGATAATAAGCAGATAAGTATTAAACTCTTACAAGCCAAATGGAATGCATGAGGAATGAATGCGTGAGGCATGTTCAGTTGGTTCTCAGGAACAGAGCCCTGTGCTTTATTAGGGGCCTTGCACAAGGCTGAATTATGTATTGATAACACAATTTTTTACCCTCATTATACATGTAAATTGATTTTTGATAATGATTCATGAACGTATGAACAAAATTAACTCTATTTCTAATGGGAAAAACAATTCTTACGAACACATTTCATGGTATGCATTATGTTTGTATGTTGGGGTTCCACTGTATCACATGCACTTCACACTTTTTGCCATTCTGCTCATACCTCAGTTCCTAATTGACAACATTGTATCAATCTTCTGCCCTTGTGTTCCACTTACACGACACATTGAATGTTTTTGTCATTCCGCTTTTCATTGTTCCGCTTGTACGTATGTTCCTAATTGGCAACATTTATTCATTCTTCAGTGGCACCTGGCAGAAAATGCAACAACTTTTAGTTGGGTTGAGTGGTTGGGAGTTGAATTTGTTCTATTCCCTTCCCCAAGTTAGGTTGAGTGGTTGGGGGTTGGATTCATTCTATTTACTGCTTCCAAATTGTCCCGGCATGGAATTGTCCTGTTGCCGAATCAGCCGCACTGACTGCCCCATTCCGATAAGTTTTAATAAAGTGCATTACGATGATAACCTAAAATTTTCATTCTGTGTAACACAATGCTTTTCAAATGCATGTTATTGAAATATGAAGTAGTTATTGCATCTGTAGTAATCGTGTTTTGTCTAATTTGTATGCTTATAATATTTTTAAATGGTCATTTCTGATAATTTTTGAGTCTATTGTCCTTGGTCAGGAACAAAATCCCTCATTTTAATATTGTGCCTATGAAAAATTCGTCGTGGTCTCCAAGAATGTAACCTGACGTAAAAGCGGGGACTACTTGTATTTGTAATGTACTACCTTTCGTATATTTTGTAGGTGTCTCACCATATACTTTTTATATTAAATGTGGCTCATGGTCAGCAGAAGGTTTAGGATCCCTGGTGTAGAGTGCTGTTAATCTCAGAGCAGTAGCAGCAGCCAATCACTCTCCCGGTTCATCCCCCTGTCCACTATGAAAGTGGGTAAGACTCCCACTGTGCGTGAAACTACAACGAAGCATAACCAGAACCCCCATATGTGAGAATGCTTATCCTTCTCTTATGCTCTCTCAAAACACAAACATATTTTTCACTTAATTTTTTCTGCCATTCGAGCATCGTGATATTATGTTCATCGGCAAAACCACTTGCTCATCTTTTTTTCTGTTTTGATCAATTCTATTAAATTAAAAAATATGCCCGAAAGTTCCTTTTATTGTAAATTTCTGCAAATTTATCCAAATTTAACAATGGCTTTAAGAATACTACTCACTACACCTGTTACAATAGCATCTGCACAATGCTCATTTTCAAAACTTAGAATTAGAAAAAATTAATTAATTAAAAAAGATTCACACTAAGTCAAGATATCAATAGAAAATGACAGCAAAAACTTTAAACTTTGTTGATATCTGTCAAGATTTTGCAGAAAAAAGAGCAATAAAATTATTTAAAAAATATTTTTTCCATATACATATATTTAACTATTTGATTTTGTGATTTTATAAAAATCTGTGATAGTTGATTGTTCATGTTATGTGTAATTATATGTGATTATATTAATTTATAAATTACACATTTGTTATCAATTCCATTATGGTATTGTTTATGTTCCATTAATAAACCTTTATACCATCAGATCTTTAAACAAAGTTTCTACTAAACATTAATTTCAACTAATTATTTTTTATTTAAAAAACTAGCTCCAAAACTTCTGGTTTGGAAATATGCTGGTTATTAAATTTTCCATTGATAGGTGCTGTATACTAAAGGTTTTACTGTACTACATTTTTGCTGTTTATAAATTGACCTTCAATCTCAAAAAAGTCATGGGTTGACTTGTACACTCAGAATAAAAATAGGAATTTCAAGCCAATGATGGCTGTCCACCCTTATGACAAATTTGATATTTAGCATCTTCATTATGATGGAATCAGTCTTTTTCCACTCTTGCATGAGATTTTCACCAACATCAAATACCATTGCTGTAGCATAGCTTTTTCATGATTTAAGCGAATTCTACTACTTTTAACCAAAAACTGGCTTTCATTCTTTTGGGACCATTATGAGCATGTTAGTTGAGTTTGAATAAATGTTATTGGAAATCACAATGTTTATCACAGATGTCATGCAAAAGTAAATGTATTTCCAGATAGGAATTTCCCAATCAACAACTCATTATTGAGATGTTTATTTCCATGTTTTATTCAAAACTTGGATCTTACTGGACCTCAATTTTGTGTTAAGGAAGATTTCATGAAAAATATTTGTTAATTGGGAAAGGGTTTGGCATAAATAGTGAGTACAGTAAAACCTCGTTATTTTGATCCCGGATACTTCGAAATAGTGTGTAATTCGAAGCTAAGAGCAGTCCCTGGGCAACATCATAGGATTTTGCTTACTTTTTAGTATGGATTATTCGAAATGCATCTACAATGTAATTTGAAGTCATGATCTGGTCCAGTGACTCACGAACATTTCGTTTAATTCGAAACCTTGACCCATATTATGTGTTTTAAGTGGAAAGTTTGTGCGCGCACATGACAAAGGCATCGCATTTTTGTTCTCCGTTTCTCGCAAACAAAATATACATTGCCACGTAACTTCTTTTTACTTATTTAATAGTCAACGTGAAATAAAATTGTAGATGATACAAATAGAGGAATCATCTTATCCTTGCATCACTAGAGCTGCTTTATTCCAGGTTCTTGGATTACTTCACGTATACTGCTTTATCATAGATCTCTACCTCTTCCTCTTAAGCTTTTCAGAAAAAAAACTTCAAATAAGGATAAACAAAGATGCTAGAAGCGCACAGGGACAGGAGAGAAGAGGTTTCATATTTGCCCACTCAGCAAAAAATGCCAAAAAATATAGGTTTTTACCTTAGTAATTTCAGCATGATCTTTAATGTTATTCTCTCTACCACTCTCTGAACTGACACTTTCTTCCGAATCACTTTCAAGTAAGATTTCCATCTATTTTTCATCACCAGGTATTGCTTGCGTTTTTCTATTGGTTGATGCCATGATAACTTTGACTCTTTTAATCTCTTAGAAATTAAACAAAAGTAACGACGGAAAAATAACAAACAATAGCTGCCTCCATACAGCGTAAATGTTTCCCGTAGAGTGGCAAGAAAATATTTTTTTTTGCGATCCAAACACTTCCCATGCATGCCTTTGGTCAAGAGGTAGCAATGTAAATATCTTAGAATGGGCTTGTTCGTGTATTGATGTCAGATAAGTGTTTCTCTCTATCACTCTCATTATATTGTTCTCAAGAAATGCTGAACCAAGCAGTAGCCCAGATCCAAAGACCATTCCTCCTCCCTTTCCATATAGCTCTCAAGTATTGACGCATAAGAAAAAATATTCATCTCAAGAGTGAGAGACATCACAAAGCAGATAAATAGTGCCTGCATCCCCTTCCACCACACAGTAGCTTTTGTGCAGAGGTTCGGTTAATCTCAGCATTGAATAGGGGTTTTTAGAAACCACAATTTGCACAACTACGCGAAAATTCAATCAAAATTTGACGTATAATATAGGTTAAAGAAAACAGTGAAAATTGGAGAATTAAGCACAGTAGGAGGGTCCAAGGTTACTGTTTTGAAATATATCAAGGTTTTTTCAGATTTAAGAAAATTTATTGCTTCAAAAAATAGAGAAAATAGCTATCTCTGCGGCATACCCAGTACAACCACATATGAAGTTTTTGTCTTGCATACTACTGGGTATGCAGGACGTTGCTGAGGGGTTAAGAGCGTTTCTTACAATTCTAAGATATCATCCATAAAATACATCATACTTATGTTTGCCTTTTTAGTTCTCCCTTTCCTTAAACTCGGCATGCTACGCTAAGCTTGACCCCTACCCCTCCCTCCTGCCTGCATGATGCAATGCATGGAAAAGAATTCGTAAGTACATAATTGTAAAATCATCACGTCATAACTAATACAACCACGTTATTTTGAGAGCACGTATATTTTATTACAGCTGTGTAATATGGATTTAAATAAAATTACATTGCAATGTATGAACTTGCCTAGAGCTAATAAAGAATTAATTATTTTTGACCATACCGATGCCATGGAAAGTTTGAACAAAATTGGAGAGAATTACTGCATGATGGTTCCTATCTATCATCTGTACAATATTTCACACATGCATTTTCATAATCTTTTTGCTGAGTACATGTGGTTGAGTCTTTTCTTCTGAAACGTGGTGTAAAAGAGTAACTTGAAATACACACTGGGAAAATTGGGATGTTCACTCAATCCTATATTTCACCTGCGGTGGTGTTTGTAATCATGGATTAAGTGGTCACTTCAGCTCTGTTCATGAATTTGCTGTGTGTACAAACTCGTATGGTCAATATGTTTTATAGCAGAATGGATAGATAAAACTATATTGCAATTTTACTGTCCAAGTAGCAGATCGAAAGAAATTTGAATTTTTTAAAGTTCGTTTATTTCAAACCTGGTTAATTCAAAGTCGTCTTTTTGTGCTCTCTTGAACTTGGAAATGACATGGTTTTAATGTATATACCTAAACATTTATTTTCATGCCAAAAAATTACGGCAAAATCTATGCAATGATATATGATAGGGATAGAAGTGTAAGAGATGGAATCACAAAATATATGTTAAGGTTTTCTTTTCAGATATTTCACTTTCTATGCCATGTTCTTGCAAAAAAGAGGTTTAGAAGCATGCTTATAGCCTCCTTTTCAAAGAAAAAAGATTCAACAGATGATGGAAGTGAGATAGGCATGTGAGGCACTAAAGAATTTTGGCTATCCCTTCTCTGTCTCACTGCTCTCTTGGACCTTAGCTTATAAATAGGCTTGGTAGGATTCAACATTTTTTTAAATCGACATTTATTTTCCTGAGAGATTTTTGACGAATATCAACGCTTCAAATTGCTACTTGGTAGAATTCGAAGTTTATTTTTTTTGAAAATGGACGTTTATTTTCCCGAGATTTTCAATGAATATCAATACTTAAAATTACTACTTAAATATAGGGCTGGCAGTTGTCGGCCTTTCAATTTGATGATTTAAATTTAATTTTTACATTGAAATTCTATGTAAAATTTGTTTATTTTACAATACTCATTGTTTATTAAAATTTTTATATTAAGTTAAATCTTTATGTACAAATTAATTGAACTAATATATCATGTCCAACATACCAGAATAACAGCAGTGACCCACTAGTGGGTCATCTCAACGTACGTGTTAATTTGTACTTTTTGTACTCGACCATGAATTTTGCTTTCTATTGCTTCACTATTTTTAGCCTACTTTCCAGAATGGAAATAGTCTTATAGTTTTGTCGTTGTCTGTCTATCTCTCTGTCCATCCCCCCTATTAACTTTTGAACCAATAGACCAATTTTCATGAAACTTGATGGAAATCTCTTGCTACATGGGCCGAGCTCCCAAACAGGGCCGGCCTAAGCTACGGGCAAGCCGGGTGGCTGCCTGGGATCCCAAAGTTTTGGGGGCGCTATCCCGTCATTTATTTATGTATTACTTGCAAGTGAATAAATATTGGATACCAATTTATATCAAGGAACAGGCTAGAATTTTGATGGCATTCCTTTTAAGTTTTCATTATAAATAATTATAATATATATATAATGATTTTTATAGAGGGATGAATAAATTAATATGTACTTAGTAAATATCTGAAGTGCTATCTCGCTCGGGGCGCCAACATTCTTCGGACCGCCCCTTCTCCCAAGGATAGTTTTTGTTATGAAGATTGAAGTCCCAGGTTTAATTCCAGGAACTATCCTTCCCATTTGATTTACATGGAAAATCTGAAATCCATCGTGCAGGGTAATTTTCTCTTGTACATTAAAATATCTTAGAATTGTAATATCAGAGCAAGTTTTGTACTATTCTCTGAGGAAATGAATGAAGATTCTAATTTTTATTGTAGAATTCGGTTTATCAATTGTATTTCTTAGAATTTTGCATAAATACTGGCGATTTTGCAGTTTTTATCACTCATTATGAGAGTATTGGCAATAGCAACAACTATTATTGGACTCAGATTCAGTATATTCTAATACGTACATGCGTTATTTTTGCCGCATAAGTACATGTGATCAATTTAATATTCTGTTCTAATGCATTTGTAGTATTTTATAATGCTAAATTATGAAATTTGGGAACACAAGAGCTACATATCCACGGTGATTTTAAAGTTATTTAAGCCAATATAAGTATTAAATAAATGATTAAATGAAAAGTAGGCATCATAAGTTCTGTTTGGATCATCTTGTTGATTTAGTAATTTATATAATTTAAAAATATGTAGTATTATTTAAAAAATATGTAGCATATGATAAAATATTTTTAAACTTATTATTTATGTAGCAACAATTACAAAACGGGTAATTTAATGTTCCTGTATCTTCTCTTTTTCACTTAAGTCAAATAAAACTAAAGCTAGTCTTACATGACTTAAACATTCTCCATCAGTATGTTGATTTAGGAGCCCACTTCCTTGATCTCTTATAGAAGTCATGGAATCTGTGGCTAGTGTGGCAGGTAATAATAACATGTTAGGGGGGTAGGGTGCGACAGTGAGAAAGAGTCCGTTATCTTGCAATAATTTTCTTTTCTGGGATGCAAAGTCTTCCCAATACAAATTGGACTAATGTCCAACTAGGAGTTACATGTTGATGAAACAGTTACATCATATTACTCGGCCACATATTTGCAATGCGATGCTTTTTATTTGGATGTTTTTGATGTACATTTCTAGAGAAAAGAAGTATTCCTGTGTGAAAATAGCTATGTATGTATAAATACCGCAAATTAATTATGGCTACAGGGGTTTATAGTGAATATTTAACCTTTAAACGCCCAATTTAAATATCCCTATGATGAATCTAGCTGTCGGACTTATTTTTGGCCATTTAAATTTTTCTTGCTTTCAATCAGATAAAACCTTGTATTTCCTGAACTATAATAGATAAATTAGTCAAACAAAAAGTAATATTTAGCAAAATTGTTTTGATAATAATGGGTATATGCCCTTTTTACTAAAAGAAAAGAAAACCCAAATTCCAAGTTATTCTATAATACGTATAAAGTACAAAAAAATCATAACAACAACAACAACACACCTTGACGCTTTCCCTTGTAGGGTAAGCCATGCACTATGTCTGCCAATTACCAACCCACCACCTTCCTCCACAACCTTCTATCCTTGCACACTTCTTTTGCTTCACTCACACTGAGTCACACATTTCCTTTTATTCCTCATACTTTTCACGTCCCTTTTTCTCAGTCTCACCAACCACATCCAACCAAGTCTTGCGCGGTCTGCCTCTCCCTCTCTCGCCATTCACTCTTCCTTCATATATTCGTTTGGTGATTCTACTCTCCTCCATTCTTTCTACATGTCCGAACCACCTCAGCAGACCTCTCTCATACAGATCTGTCACACTAGCTTTCATACCACATTCGTTCATCACCCAATTATTCCTTACTTTGTCCCTCCTAGATTTCCCACAAACCCTTCTCATGTATCCCATCCCAACCGCATTCAAACTACTTTTATGCTTCTCCTGACACACCCATGTTTCACTGCCATACAGCAAGGTAGGCATTAAAACACTCTTGTATACAGACATTTTCGCTTCTTTTGACAACCATTCATTCTTTGCAATCGACCACACACTCCCTGCCACCTTTCTACCAGCATTCACTCTCCTTTTAATTTCCCCATCTACTCTACCATTTTTACTGAACATTCTACCAAGGTATACAAATTCATCCACTACCTCAATCGTTCCACCATTTATGCTAAATTGACAGTCATTCACCTCATTCTCCCGATCGAACACAACTACCTTGGTTTTGGCCACATTTATCCTTAAGTCCATTCTCACTGTCGTATCATGCAGGCTATCTAACATTCTCTGCAATTCTCCTGGGTTCTCAGCCATTAACACAGCATCATCAGCATACAAAAGTACACGAACATTCTCTCCACCAACCTTAACACCCACCATATCCATACATGCCTGTCTCGCACATTTATCCATGAACACATTAAATAACCAAGGGGACATGACACATCCTTGTCGTACACCTTGCTCAACTCTAAACCAATCACTCATCATGCCATTCACCCTTACACATGCCCTACTTCCAGTATATACTCCCTTTATAGCATTCAGCAACCAACCATTCACTCCATACTCGCTCAGAACATTCCACAATTCATTATGATTCACTCTGTCATATGCTTTCTCTAGATCAACAAATGCACAGTACACTTTCTTACATCCATGCACTTCTCAACCACTTGCTGTAGGGCAAATATTTGGTCGGTGCAACCCCTTTCAGGCATGAAGCCACATTGCACTCCCCACATTTTATCCATAGTTACCTTTTGTACTCTTTCAATCAAAACTTTCCCATACACCTTTCAAGGCATACTCAGCAAACTAATCACTCTATAATTCTTACATTCAGTCCTATCTCCCTTACCCTTGTAGAACGGTACAATTACACCATCCTTCCATTCAGCAAGCACTCTCGAACTCCTTGCACAGATCCCGCATCCAACACATAAGCAAATCACCTCCATACTTCAACATCTCTCCCGTTATGCCATCCACACCTGCAGCTTTTCCATTTTTCAACATATTCACTGCTTTAACTACCTCGTTCTTACTAATCCCCTCATATTCATTAATATTCACTCCAACAGATTCACTCGGATTTTTAGACCCATTCACAACATTTCCATACAACTCTTCAAAATACTTTTTCCAACACTCCCTTACATCACTCTCATTCCATGCCATATCACCATTCTTTCCTTGAATTCCGCTCACACCCTTACTCACTCCTTGCCTTGCTTTCTTCACCCATTTCCAGAACAACTTCTTATTCCCCTCAGAATCATTCTGCATTTTCTCAGCTTCATTCATCCGCAATTGTTCTTTACTCTCTTTCACAATATTTTTTGCAGCTCTCCTTTTCTCTTTATACATTTCGCTCATTTCCATTCTTAGCAGCAATCATTCTCACATATGCCTCCTTTTTCTCATTCACAGCCACTTTAATTCTCTCATTCCACCATTCATCACCTCTCATTCATCCAAAAACTGCAGTCCCACACACCTTAGTAGCTCACTGCAAGATAATACCTTTTAATCTGTTCCAAGCCTTCTCCACATTCTCTTCTCTCATTTCCTCCTTCCATTCACTCTCTAAGGCCATTAGCCTTTCTTTTAGCACACTTTCATATTCCCACCTATTCATTTCCTCTTGCAATCTTTCCACTTTTACTCTAGTTACCTTCTCCCCTTTCCTCTTTCTCACAATCCATTTTCTCCCAAGATCTAGTCTAGAGATCACTAAATAGTGGTCTGATCCACATTCCGCACCTCTCACAACTCTCGTATCATTCACCAGCTCCCTCAACCGTTCATCATACACAACAAAATATATCACACTCTTTGCTTCCCCTCTTGTCCATGTATACAAGTGGATTGACTTGTGCTTGAACCATGTGTTCAAGACAAACAATCCCATTTCCATACATACATTCACCAACCTTTCACCATTATCATTCACTCTTGGGTCACCAAATGGTCCAAGGACCCTTTCCGTGCCTTCTTGTTTTACTCCCACCTATCCATTCATATCTCCGAGCATAATTACTCTTTCTCCTGGTTCACACTCACTCAAAATATCTCTCAATTCTTCCCAAAATTTATTCTTATCATATTCATTCTCACCATCAACCAGAGCATAACATGTAACAAGCATAATCCTGCGCACACCCACTTTCATCCGCACCCACAACAGCCTTGGTGACACTAATTCATGCTTTCTCACATGCATCTTAGCCCTTTCATTCAGTATCAATCCCACACCTTGACTACCGTGCACACATTCATCTACTCCAGACCAAAAGGCCAAACTACCGTTATTCATTTCTATCACATCCCTCCCTTTACGCTTAGTTTCACTCACACACAAAACATCCATCCTCCTTTTATCCATTTCATTCATCAATTCACTCTCTTTCCCATACACACCTCTTACATTCCATATTGCAATCTTCCATACCGGGTCATCATCAGATGGGCCAACCTGCTTCGACCTACGCCACCCATCATGGTTTCGGTCGTCCGAGGCATTCTTATAGCACATTGTAGTAACTTGGAAAATAGAGTAAGCTAGGTTACCAGCCTATACTGTACCCGTGCCACATGCAGCATTCTCTACTAACGGTAAGGGCACAATACCGGTCAGTTTTGGCACAATTTAGCCATGCTACAAGCGAAACCAACACCCAGTATTACCCCAGGTATGCTTATACTATTCTATACAAGCTAGGATCTCTACTCTAGAGACTACCTTGTGAGCCAACATTCCGTTGCCCATGTCCTACCAACTAGGAGGTACGTGCAGTTTACTGACACACTTTGGACACAAAAAAATCATAATAAAACATAACTAACACTACTTTTGAACATATTTTACAACTTTTAAAGTATAGTTTTGGTGTAGTACTTCTTAAAGTATGAAAATATACAGAGCCCTACATCACATATTTTGCACTTCACCACTGTGCTAGTATATTTTACCCTCGCAGAGCATACACAACAGCGAAGGCAATTTCCCTTTACGGGTCAGTGTTTGTTTTCTTTAGCCTCCAAGCAATGCAATTGTATCCCGTTTGTGCTGCCCGGTCCTCTGCTTTGGGAAGTAACAGCGGGAAGAGCTGACGTCCCTTCTTGGATCAGATGTCGCACAAGAGCGAGACTAAACTCTTGCTGCGTCATCTGCCTACCAGATGATGTCAGGAGAACATAACTATTGAGGACCGTGACGTTGAGGAGGTGGAAGTAGAGTTTCTTCGTCCACTTCCAACTATGGTGACTGACCTCATAGCTAGTCACCATCCTATCCCCCTTTTCCACATGAAATGAGAAGGGTGGGGCTGCTGCACTCTCCCTCATCTCTGTTTACAGTTGGTGGGAGGTCTTCCCCGCCCCCAGTGATGAATCGGTGGCATGTTTGCCTCAATGATTCTTGAGAGCATGGCTCAAGGATGAACCCTTCAAAATTTCACACCTCTATGACGAAAATGAAATCTAATGACTTCCAAACAAAGCGTTCCCATATGGGTACGGCCGGCAGCGAGTGGTCTCATTTTGCATTCCCGTATGGGTATGCCCAGTGTTTAAAGGTTAAATATCTAAGATAAATGCTTAAGTATGAAATATAATGAATAAATGGTTGTCATTTATTGGCCAAGAACTAATCTTTGAGAGAAAATTGCGTTTTCAGAACATTCTGAATAAAGGGTTCCATATTGAACGTAGAACCAATATAATTATCAGGAAAAAACAAAGATGAGTCCAGGGTTATCAAGCTGTATGTTTTATCTTCAAAAATACTTTTTGAGGTGTTTATGTAAAAGTTTTTTAATAAAATATATGTACATTCAGATAGTTGCTTAAGCTTAAAAATTAGTCAACATTAAATTTTTTTCAAACATTTTATTCTTTCACCACAAAAGTATCATTTTAATCATATCTTGCTTACGATAAAGTTTATGTT
Organism: Tanypteryx hageni; assembly: GCA_028673005.1. Classification (NCBI taxonomy): domain Eukaryota; kingdom Metazoa; phylum Arthropoda; class Insecta; order Odonata; family Petaluridae; genus Tanypteryx; species Tanypteryx hageni. The sequence goes on along the minus strand of CM054116.1, from coordinate 24,050,775 downwards.
GTAATTGTGGATAACTTATTCCAGGTAATATCCAGAGTATAAAATGATCATTTGTTTGTGCTACTGGAAGCACTGATCAATGAAGCGTTCTAAGGAATGATATAAATGATGGCGCACCCCAGTTAGTCCATGTTCCTCATCAGGATAGCTCTGAAAAATTACCCTTATTATTATTTAGAATTCAACTAAAACAAATCATTAGCAAATGCATTAAATGATCGTATTTAAACAAATGAATTTTAATACAAAAACATCAGTTGATAAATAATAACTTGGTTAACAAGGGCAAAGAAATTATGGTTAAATTAGCAGATTGTCTTTGAGTTCTTATGATATTGTATTTCATTATAATGTGTGTTAAAGAAAAAGAATATTTAGAACTTTCAATATTTTTTGGCATTCATTACACCAATTCAACAATTGTGAGATCAGATACCATTATTTGTTGTGAAGCTTATTTTAAAATTGGAAGACTTGAGATGTCAGTGTCCCTGCTTCAACTATTCATAATACCGTATTTTCTGGTCTATAACACGCGCGTTATCTATACAAAAAATATAAAAATCGGGAAAAAAACATCATGCGCATTATACAAAGGAAAATAAAATAAATTGTTTCTCCTCATGAAACGGAATCCCCAGGAAGGATACGCTTTGAAGCCCACGATGTCCATCTCTTGAGCAATGCATTTCGCTTGCAATAAGACCCTTGTTGTTGAAATCCTAATGCCTTTTGCCCTTTCTCGTATCACCCACTCATACAATTCTTCCTCGAGTTCTGGCCAAAAGCATTTTCTAAAACGCATTGCTCGTTTTTTCCGATGCAACTTTTTCAGCACCAATTCGCCTTTACGCCATTCTCGTACACTTGATTCCCCTACGTTAAACTTTCTTCCAGCCTCACGATTTCCTTTTTCTATAGCGAATTTTACGACTTCTAATTTAAACTGCGAAGTGTATGATATTCGCTTTCGCATATTTTCGTTTTCCATGGTAAATTAAAAACTTTTTCAATACCGACGCCAAGCTAATTCAGGACTCCATAATACCATGTGGTGTACAGTGAAAACAACTGAATAACGGAAAGCCACAGCAAATTTTAATTGATTCATTTTTTTCAGGAAGCGCTAGTTTCAAATCGATTTTTTTTACTGCGCGTTATCTATACATTTGTACCAGGTTTGAAGAAAATCACTTGCGCGTTATCTATAAGGTGCGCGTTATAGACCAGAAAATACGGTAATATCCCAAATGGTTGAAAAGTAGCCATCATATTTCTTATTCATTATGTCAGAGATAGAATGCTTGTAAAATATAATGAACCAAGGAGTTAAGCAAGTGTAATGAGTAAACTCAAAAAAATATGTTGTTTATTTGAGGAGTTTATAGAAAGAGGAAGAATAGTTCAACTACAGTGCGGTCATGATCGATCGAACTAATAGGGTAGTCAAACCATTCAAAATATGAGAATTTCGGTACATTGTGGCTTTCGTATCCAGTCACCTTAATACCTACGGATGGTCATAAACAAGTTCATAAAACACCTTCAACCCCTAAATAACTAATGCAGAAGAATACACAGTTAATATAAGCTATATTATTTAAATGGTAACCAACATTTGACAAATAACATTTGCAAATTGCAGGACACATAAGATGTACAGTGTACCGAATTCTACCAAACTGAATGCCAATGCACTTACAGAATGCTGTTGACAATGAACCATGGTATATTAGATAGAAAAAGCTTTTGTGATGAAATAAATATTTAAATTAAATTGATTTATACGAGGCAGTTTGAAACTTCGAGGTTTAAAAACTTTGTGAAATGTAGCTTTAAAAAAGTATAAAGTTGTTAGAGTGGCCATAAGAACTTACAAGGTTTATAACTAATTAATTATATTTACTTATGTTGATTCATGTTTCAGAAATTTAATTGTAGCATTATTCTCCATTCAAAACTTATTGAGCTATTATTCAATATTTTCAATTGACCTTAATGCGAGCACTAAACCTCTTCTTGGAAGCCAATTTTATAGATTTTGTATCAGTAAATGTTGTAATTCAACTGTATATTATGGATCTACTGAGAAAAGCTTAAATAAAAATCTTACCAATTGCTGGAAAAGAATGTCTTTGGTTTCTAAGACTCGAGATAGCATCATTGATTGTTGGTAATGAACATTGTCATCCAGAGTCCCATGTACCAGCATAAACTCTTTTCCCCTCAACTTCTCAGCTCTGCCATTAAGGTCACTCTGGGCATAGCCTTTGATATTGTCCTCTTTAGTGGGAAGACCCATATACCGCTCCGTATAAATGGTATCTTTAGATTGAAAAACAGAGATGTAATGAATAAAAAAGTAATACCTTATGATTATTTTTGTCAAACCTCTTAAAGTTTTATTTGTAAAGAATAATTTAATAATAGTGGATGCTAACAGTGTTGCTAACCCAAAAGACAAAATATCTTTTAATTATATATATTATATTGTTTTTAATTCCTTGATTTTGCTAAATAAATGTGTGCATTAAATTGATTTATATATCAACCTTCAAAATTACATTACTGTTTTTAAAAGCTCTGACAAACAATATTCAGTTCTTTCTGCATAACTGGGGATGTGAAACGCAAACAAACTGACATAGCGCCACTGACGAGAAAGCGACGAGAAATTAAACTACTACAAGGCGTGACATACTCATACTCGGCATGTGGGATACGACTGCTCGGACCACAACATATTCCAACTCTCTCTCCCGGGTTGGATAAGTTAATTCAAGTGTTTTTGGTTTCTTCCCACATACACTGTGGTCCACCCCGACAGGTTGGGTTGGGTATTACTCGTTGCAGTAGCAAGTGAAATGCCACTGCTAAAATACCACCACTTGGAGAAGAAGTGAACGTCAGGTTTCTGCAGGAATGGGAAGCGCAGCAGAGGCCACCCAATGTATATCCACTTCAACTATGATTCCTGATGGATGCAGTCTAGCAGGATTAGACTGAGGATGCTTCCAGGGATCATGCCTGATTTTAGCAGTGGCATTTCACTTATTGATGAACTACAACTAATGATACCCAACCCGAGGGAGTGGGCCACAGTGAATGTGGGAAGAAACCAAAAACACTTTAACTAACTTACCCAACCTGGGAGGGCAAGTTGGTGTATGTTTTGGGCCAAGCAGTCGTATTCTGCACACCAAGTACGAGTAGGAATGTCGCATAGTAGTTCCATTTCTCGTTGCTTTCTCGTCGGCGGCGCTACATAGGTTTAAGTTTTGCATCCCCAGTTATGCAGAAAGAATCCAATATTCTTGTATTGTTTTTCATTGATCCATTATAAATAACTGACTTAACAATTATAACTAACTTCTCAGAAAATTAATCCATTTCTAGAAAGCTTTCATACCTTAATTCATCCTTTAAAAAAATTAGTTTCATTGTTCTATGAATGTACAGCATTATTAGTTCTTTATTCATTCATAATGTATTTTGAGATACAAAAACTCCTGCAAAATTTTTAATCATTGGTTGTCATGAGAATAATTTTTTGAAGGAGAAAAAAATTCTGTTATAACCGGGAATCAAACCCAGGCCTTCCACTTTCCAGGCAGATATATTATAGCAGATTAATTCTCCCATTTCTGAATGCAGGTGTTTTTCTTAGTTGGGTCCGGGCTAGCCAAGCTATTATCAACCATCCCCAACAAATGTCCTCCAAGAGATACATCGAAGATAAAATCCCTCCATCTCTCAAATGGTGAGATTGCCAATCCAGAAATTGGTGGAAAGAAATGATCATAAGATACTAAGGAGACAGGCATAAACTGTATAGTTCAATTCAAAAATGATACCCAACTTTACAGCTTATGCTTGTCTGCATAGGATCTTATGATAATTTCATTCCATCAATTTCTATTGGTTGTCATTTTCTTGCTATGTGTTTAAAATTAACATAATGCTGTTAAACCCTATTACCATAGTAAGCCCAGTCAGTAACAGGTGCCACAGAAATGCCGCATTTGAAAACACCAGCATCATCCTTAGCCAAGGCCATTCCTGTAGCATAGCCTCCATAGCTCCAACCCCAAATAACAATTCTCTTGCTGTCTATGAAAGGAAATGTCTTTTGAAGATATCTGGAAAAGTGAAACTACTTTCATCATCTTATTTTCAATTTTTTAATTAAATACATTACAAAAAATTTATAAATGACGTGAAATTTATAATTGTTATGCAGTGTCATTTGGTAGATTGATATAAAACTGATAAAATAGTATCAGCATGCATATGCTGACAGGGACCTGAAAAAATATCTCATCAGAAAAAACATTAATGAAGAGGATATGAATAACAAATATGGAGTTAATGTCATGGAATAAATAGCAAGGTTTTTATAGATAAGCATGGGTGTCGGCAGGGGGGGGGGGGGCAAGAGGGGCAGTTGCCCCCCCCCTGGAAATATGAAAAACGTAAATATTTCATTAAAATTTACTTTTAAATGGGAATAAACTGGAAATGTCTAATAAATTAACACGTTAACTATGGATGGCGAGAATTTTTACCATTCAAACGTCACTTTATTGTAACAAATATCTTTTTTATTAACAAAATCTTAGGTTTCATTTATCTATTACTAAATACAAAGCTTGCATGCATGTTATAAAAGATTTTTTTTAAGTAAGTAATATTTATTAAGAACTTCTATGAATTATTGAAATCAACTCCACTAGGTAGGGTCACAGAGAGGACATGGATGCTGGGGCAACAACCCCGGGGTGCAGGACTCTGGGAATGTGAGGATCAGGAAGGCCTGAAATTAGGAGCAGTCGAAAAAATTTCCTATCTTAATAAACTGATGCACGCGAGATAGCAGAACAAAACGATAAAATTCGTCATTCGGAACAGTGCAGAGGGGCCTTTAAGTCTGTTTATAAAATTTTCCAACGTCCGAACAGTGGCGGATTTCCCTTCCCCCTAGAGGCCAGAAGATGAGTGGATGTTCAGGACCAACAGTGCAAGTACATTTTTCTTTTAAAATACATGCATTTTAGCATAGGATTTCCAGTCTAATAAAAATTATCGAGAAAAATCTATGTACAAGTTATAGACCAAGAAATATTGGTTAATAAGCTAAAATTATCAATTTTTCATTCACTCTTATCATTCTACTAATTGAAGATTTTCTAAGCACAACCAAGTATAATAATGACATATGTATTCCTTGGTTACTCAATAAAACTCAAAGGTGCAGTTTGTAAATATTGCATATTATTTCCACAAACTGTTCATCGAGGCACGCAAGGAGCTTTCATCAATAAGCCATTCACATAATACAAAGATTCTCATCAGAGTGCTAAAAATCATCTTTCAAGTTCCTAGCACAAATAGATGCCAGTAATGTTTTAAAAATAAAGAAAAACCCAGAACAGAATATTGTTTGTCAAATTGACAGTTCATCAAGGCTAAAAGTTGAAGAAAATTGAAAGATACTGTTTCCCATATTATCCACTCTCATATTTTGTGGCACACACGACATTGCACTTCGTGGAAAACCCAGCAATATTGGGAATGTGCAAAGCCTTTAGGAATTTCGGATCAAAGCAGGGGATGAAACAATCCGTATACATTTAGAAAATTCTCCAACTAATTCTCGATACACATCGGTGCAAATAGAACATGAGCTGATTGGACTCTGTGAAGAGAACATTAGGCAGAAAATCGTTGCAGAAGTCAGTAAATCAGTCGGATTTTCTATATTAGCAGATGAAAGCACTGACATATCACGTAAAGAGCAATTGTCTCTTGGTGTGCAATTTGTAGACAGTAAGGACATGATACGAGAAGAATTTTTGGGGTTTGCAACCCTTACTAGTTTTGATGCTAAGTCTATTGCTGAAACTATAATGAATAAATTTACACAATTCGGGCTGTGCCTTGAAAACTTAATTGGACAAGGGTATGATGGGTGTGCAACAATGGCTGGGAAGGAGCCAGGAGTGCAGAGCATTATTAAAGAAATATGTCCTAAAGCCATTTTCGTGCATTGTTCTGCACACAGACAAAATCTAGTTGTACATGATTTAAATGCAGTGCCAGAAATAAGGAACACTATTGGCTCAGTCAAAGCCATTATAAACTATTTTCGTGGCAATCCTAGAAGAAGATCTTTGATTCCGTCTATACCAATGCTATGCGAAACTCGTTGGAGTGCTAAGTACAAAAGTATTAGGATTTTCACGCCTAACTTTTTGAAAATTCACGAAAAATTAAACCAAATAGCTGAAACAGAGTTTGCTAAAGCATCCCAAGAGGCACATCAACTAGTCAATGTCACAAACACAAGTTTTTTGCCCAGTCTCCTTATTATTTCGACCTATTCATCAATACTAGAACCAGTAACGCAAGCTCTTCAGGCCATTCAGTTGGATATTTTTAAAGTTCATGAGCATATACTAAAGCTTTTAATAGTGCTCCGAAATCACAGACAAAATGTTGATAGTCATTTTAACGACATTTTTTGGAAGTTAAGGATCTAGCCGAAAAACTGAACATTAATCTAATGCTACCAAGAACATGTGCACGCCAGACCTATTGATCCAATTTCAAAGATTTGCCTGTGGAGGATTATTATCATCGTTCTGTTTTTATTCCGTATTTAGACTCGATTATCTCATCGATGGAATGCCGATTTTCTTCAGAAAATTAGAAGCATTTCAATCTTTTTATGCTCTGTCCAAAACAAATGAGTCAATTGGGATGACAGGAGTATAAAAACAGAATTTTGAATCTTAACATAATTTATGAAATCGATAATTTGGATAATGAAGCGATGACATGGTATGATATGTGGTCAAGTAAGGCGGATTTTGAGTTGGAGAATGGCATAACTGATTTGATTGATCACACAGACCTTTACCCGGCTATTAGGAAAGCAGTTTTAATTGTATTAACTTTGCCTGTTTCTACTTGTATGATAGAACAAAGTTTTAGTACAATGAAGAGAGTAATGACTTGGTTAAGGTCAACTATGGGTGATGATCATTTGTCTGGGCTATGCATGTTAAGCATACATAGGAAATATGTAAATGAAAACAAAAAAATATTTATGGACCAAGAAGTAGAAAAGTTTGGTGCTGCCACAAGGTGTTTGCAATTTTTGTTTAAAAATTAATTTCTTTGATTTTAAGAATGACTATTCTGTTTTTGTTAATAGTTTTTGTAAATAAATGAATTTGTATGAATTTTATTAGTTGTTTTGTCATTATGTATTTTAACCTGAAAAATGTTCTGCCAATGCAAATGTACACATTCATGGTTGTTCATTAAAGGTGGGTATTTTAAATATATTATAAACATGCAATATTTATATTCGACGTTAATCGTTCCGTGAAAATTAGGCAAATCAAAGATTAATACATATTTTTTATTTGCATCAAAGCAAAGCCTATCGGAGTACATTTTACCATGCTTCAAGGGAAAAGCAATCATCATACACAAAGTGAAAAACTCAAGACAAACGTACCCTAAGGTAATTTCAATAGAATTTGGTTCTTTGGTGTAGATTTGTCGTCACCTGGAGGCCGGTTAAGTAAAATTTTCACGGGTTTGAAAAATTGTGTCTGCCCCTGTGTGTTAGGCATTTTTTGTGTTTTGCCCCCCCCCCCTGCAAGATTTTCTGCCGACGCCCATGTAGATAAGTAAGGCATATTTAGAGAAATATAACATTTAAAGGAAAGGAGACCAATGTTTAGTATAGGAATACCTAATAAGAAAATGGAAAAAGTTGACAGATACAGCATCATCACTATAATCCTGCATTCCAAAAGATAGAAATATGTGTGCTGCCTTGCCGTATGTTTGTGTGAATGGATAATCAAATTATGGCATGCAAAAGTTATCATCAAACTATTAACAAAAATGCAGAATATTGAATTTCATGGATGGGGGGGAGATGACTTCTGGTGGAAGTTTTTACATCTGATCCAGAGTAGGATTCATACAATGTTGACATTACCAATGAGACTCGGGATAAATTTGTTGAATTCTTAGGACAGATGTTGAATTATGGTTTTTAAAATCTAATGTGGTTTGAACTAAATAAATTATAATTTTTTAATGTATTAAAAATTTCTATTGAAAAACATTTGTGATATTCTGTACAGCATTATGTTTTTAACAATTTTTTCATTCATAAACATTCAAGATATTGATATTAAAGATTTCAACTCTTATTTAAATTTAATATTTTAAATCTTCTAAAATAAATGCCTGTTAAATATACAGCAAACTCTTCTCCAACACCGGTTTTTCCAGCACAGATTCGCTTATACGCTCAAAAATAAATGCGACCAATTATCTACCGAACACGGAAAATTCAAATATGTGCGGTTTGTCAAACGCAATAGTATGCATACTCTAGAACCATATAAACAATCTCCAGCTTTGGTGTGTTCCTCGCTTTCCCTTGCCTCTCTCCATCTCTCCAATGCTACCCCATCCTCTCCTGTGTTTATCTTCCTCAAACTCAGTCTTGTGTGAACTGATAGTGCTAAGTTCAGTGCTGTACAGTGAGTTAGTTTTATTTATTTTAAAAAATCTATATATCTAGCTATTTATCAGAGACTTCACATGGCCACATTCATGTATCCCAATTAATCCCATATGGTACTAAGTTCCTAAAAAGCGGATTTGCCGAACAGTGTTCTTAAGGAACGTAACCCGTGTTGGTGGAGGGCTCACTGTATTCTGAACATTGAAATAGATGGTTAAAAGTAGTAATTGTTTACTGTGCTGGATCAGCCATCTTTGATGTTGTTATCCAGGAATATAAAGCAACTATTTTCCAACTTGGCCCATAAGTCGACTGTAGGAAAATAACAAAAGATTTTTGAGCAAATGAAAAAGATTAATAAAATTCCAGATTGTGTAGGTTTCTAATTTTACATGAAATCACTTCCTTTTCACTTTGTTTTCTATTTTTATTGAAGCATTGTAGTTAATGTGATTCAGGAGTATACACTTGATTTAAAGAATAATGAATAACATCCTTACCGTGTTACATTAATCTGGTCCTCTATTTCCACCGAACCAAGCCTCCGATATCCCGAAAAGAGGAGTTTGTTTCCATTCAATCCTGAACCCCGTCCATCAATGGACGTGTAGATTATACTACGATTTGTAGCCATGTAAGTGCCCCAATCAGCTAAGAATCTCTCAGTAACTTGATTAGTATCAGGACCTCCATAACTGAAAGAGTTTGGAATTTTGTGAGACATTCATATTATTACATAACATGGTGATGATAATTTAAGTTAAATCTTAAATGCAAAATTTAAGAACAAATAAAAGCAAAACAGACCAATGGCAATACAATTCCATAAATTTTTTTTACTCGGTCATAACAGCACATTATATTACGTAAAAATAATAATGCCTTAATCAGTATTATGGATCTTTGACTGACTAAAGCTATCAACTTGATAGTATTTTTTATAGTCTTAATTTGTGCACTGGAATTTTGAGCTTAATAAAACTGATGTTGCAGGTGTTCTTAAGAATTGAAAACCAATTTGTAACTATATTTTTTCATTGGCTATATTTGATTCTATAGTTAAACTATAATTAAATGAACTGTACTGAAGTTCAACTAATCACAAGCAGCTGTAGGATATCAACAAGATCCTCAAAGAGAAAAAGTATTGGATAAACTTAATCTATTACCTGATACAGTAAAAATCCCCTTTCAATAAACTTTCAGGAGATTATGGATCATTTAGCTGTACTGAAATTTTATTCTAACAAATATTTTTAAATATTAGTCAAAATACCAATTATTATTTAAGTTTTACTACACATTTCTGAGTAAGAATATAGTCAATTAATTGATTTATAACAGCTGTTGGCATTGATTTGATGAATATTTTTCAATTTCTTAGTGAAACTGGAAGGGAAAGTTGGATACTCAATGCCATGTACCATAAAATGGAAGGCAGCATGTTTATGGGAAAAAGTAAGAGACAAGTGGTTAGGGATAACGCAGTCAGTATACAGGATCTTCCGGTAAATAAATGTGGCTAATAAATTGCTAAAATCAATCAAGATAATCAAAATCTAGATCGATTAACAATGTTGGCTCATGTTAAATAGCTGGGACCACATTCAAAAATGACCGCTACATAGACCTCGACCATCATTAACTCAGATTAGGAGTCCGGAACTTGAGGGTTCGAACCAAAACCAAGCTCACATACCTGTCCCCTCACAGCAGGGCATCTGTAGCCAACCAAATCATTAGCAATAAAATTTAAACTTTTTTATGTTGTTATGTTAGTGAGAAAGTAACTCAAGTGTCAAATCTGGGTAGATGTGCTGATTAAGTGTCTTTTAAACATAATTCTACGATAAATAATAAGATATTTACACACGTAATCTTGATGCCCAGGAATACCTTTTAAGAGTTTCTCGGATGGGATTGTATTGAAAACAGTTTATGACTGCAATATTTAAGTTCATCCTTTTTGTAGGTTTTTTACAAACCTTGTTTATATTACTACAGGAAACCCTTGCCATTCGCAGTGTCAGTTTGATTTTCTCATGAAAAATATGTGCATTATATGGAAGTTTGGTTGGGTTGGGACCTTTGACAATATGAGGACATAGCACGAGAATAACATGATAGGTCAGAGATATTTTCCCCTGGCATACACCAATTTGATTAATCTCGAAGTTGCAGCACAAACTTTGTGAGTCCGCTACTTGGTTGCCAAATATATTAACAGAATGGGCCAGAATTGTTATTATGATTAGTCATAAACTGTTTTCAATACAATCTGTCCCAGAAACTCTTAAAAGGTAAATTGCAGAAGTGCCGAAAGATCACTTTGTAATACTGGGTTTTCATTTGCTATTACATGTTTTTAAGATAATTAAATGAATTTTTTTCACTTTATGATGCTTGGTTTTCATTTACTGTTGTGTTGCTGTAACGTTTTCTTTTATTTTCTGTTAAACTGCATTACTTATGATAAAAAAATGAATTTTTTTAGGTTGACTGGGAACCATACCCCCATAATAACATTGCTTCTTATGGGAAAATAGGACTTGCACTTTGCGAATTTGCATTCGCGTCAGTTTTTCGGAACTAATTATTTGCAAAGTTTAAAAAGGTGGTGCATTTCCATTTGGAGACAATTATTTAAAAGTATTAAAATTTATATTTCATTCCTAGCTGTATTAACAATTTAAACAAGTATTTGGTATGATGCAAGTCGGAAAATTTTACATAATTGCATTTATTGATAAAAATATACCCATTTATATTTATTTTAATTTGCTGAATTATTCAAAAATAAAATATTATTGAAAACTAAATTATTTCAAATGTATAAGATTATAACTTAGAACTCATAAATAAAGTGAAAATTCCGAATTGTTAAAAAGAGCTATTTAAAAATTCTAATTCCTTGGGAATGAAACATGGTGAAGAAGTGACACGGAAGCAATTATTTCAAAATTAAGAACTCAGATGTGTTCTTAATAAGGTAATTAAATTGACAGTACATAGAGAATAATTTAATTCTCTAGAAAATTTTTGTCATAACCCTGTTTTTTGCAGCTTTCCGATTGAACTTTGCTGTAAATTTTTATGTTAATTTGGTGAATTTAATAAAATTGAGACTTTGAAACATACACATTGACTATCATAGGATATTTTGTAGTTCCTGATGTATCCATATTTGGTGGGAGCAACAGCATTACTTGAGCCTCTAAACCTCCTGGTACTGGTACCTTTAGCCTCATACGGTCTGGAACTGCTTTGTTTGCTAGCAGGTTGCGGAGCACATTGTTTTTTTCCCAAGTAATTAACCGATTTCCCTCCTGAGAAGTTAATGGAAATTAATAGTTAAACAAGAACACATTCTATCCAATTTCATCAAATAAAAGCTAATATCCAATTTTTAAAAATAATGGTGGCATTATTACCAAAAAGCTCTCACTAATCAACATTTAAAAAACAACTTTTAACAACTTACCTTTGTAAATATAGCTACTTCTGGGATTTGTGGACCAGCACAATACATAGCATAGAATGAATAATCCTTACTGAAGGAAACGGAATTGTATGAACAATTAAAGTTTGGCCCCCATGAGATGGAATAATTTGAAGCAATTTCATTCACCTCACCACATGACATACATTTCATGTCTGGTAGACTTTCATTAGATGTTATTTTGTCTTTAGTTTTGTAAAGATGCATTTGTGCTGGATCATCTTCAACTGTACCCATGAAATATCTGAATATTACAAGAAAAAAATTATATTTTAAACCATAGGTGTTGATAGAAATAACAAAAATAGATACAATAGATATTAATGGCTTTCATTTGAACTTAATTTATAGTACATACCTAAATCAAATAATTATTAACCTTTTCCTGTGCAGAATATTTTAATGCTTTGTGACTTAAATTCAAGGTTTTACAGATAATTTCATTGTGTCAACTCTTTGAGATATATTGAAATTTTTCCTACAGCCATTCAGTAGATAGCAGAAAAGCAAAAATCAGGCTCTTAAAAATGTCAATAGTCAACATTTTCGTGTAAAAAGGGTGCACTGGTGATGGTAACAAAAAACGTCATTGCTCTGAAAAAATTAATGCAAAGAATATTTCTGAACAAGAAAAGATAAATTTTGGTTCAAAATTCATTACAAACATTTTCCAGAAATGTTAGTGCAAGCAACATGCAGTAATGGAACAATTAGGTTATGATTATTTAATTCTCCTCTCATATTATCATATCACTTTCTTCCTTGTAGAAGAATTTCTTAAAAATTTACCAATGAAATTGATTCTGTACTGGTATTTTAAACCCTGTATTTCTATTGAAATATAATTTATAATGTTCACAACCACAATGCAGTTCTAAATTACCTTTGAAAATAACAATTAGCAAATTAATTATTTAGTAAATCTATTAAATTTGAATGATTCTGTAGACCCTGTAGAAACCAATATCTTGTCTGTTGTTCACACTAACCCCATTTATGGTTAGGGTGTGCCTTGTTGAGGGCCTCTTTTTGGCACTCAAGGGAATGCCCTGAAAGGCATATGTCCTTGACCAAGGACTTTTGTTTTGAAGCATTTTGTGCCTACACTCAGCTCTATCTGTCCTTATTCCATATCCTTTTCTCAAATATCTCCAAAATTGTGGTATCTCTATTCTATTTTCTGATGACAAATTGCTACAATGCAGCCCCAAATGTAAGCATATATATATATACATTTTGCCATGTATTGAATTGGTATGAAATGATTATAAGATCCTATACAGAAAGGCATAAGCAGTAAAGTTGGGAATAATTTTGAAATGAGAAAAAAATCTGCTATGACTGGGAATCGAACCCAAGTCTTCCACTTGCCAGGTGGATATTCTATCACTGAATTATCATAGCAGAAATGGGAGAATTAATCTGTTAACGATAGTTCAACGGTAGAATATCCACCTGGCAAGTGGAGGACTATCCGGGTTTGATTCGTGGTCATAGCAGAATATTTTGAATTTACAATAAATATTATGCATAAACTGCTAATTCATGCTCTTGGAATCCTTTTAAGACAAAATGAATTATTTTCCTTAATTTTACAATGGTACATTGCATCTTTTAGAATGACTTTTACATGCTTCTCCATGAAAATTATTTTTACTTTCTCCACATGCAGTATTGAGAAAGTATTGTTTTCACTAAAGGAGTCAAATTCGAGGTTTCATAGGAAATACACATTTTAAGATATGCTGAGTATGTTTTCAATATTTTCTTGATGTCTGTATGATAGGAATTTTGTGTGCAGTCTAACTCAAAAACTACTATTCAAATCAATGTGATACTCTACAATTATGAGTTTAATTAGAAAATAAGGTCTGATTAGATTTTAGCTGAAATTGGTGGAAGTGGAGGTTTGTTCTTGCAATTTTTCCACTTTTCCAAATATCTCCTCTGCGACTTGATTTATGCAAATAGTTTTTATTATTATAGACTATATAATTTTCTGCAAGTTTTGTTTGAAACATTTTTTCGTAGTACAGATTGTTTCAGAGATACTTTGATTATCTATCTGAATTTGTTCAGTATGTTGACTGTTGCCAGTGTTCCGTGAAATATTCCACCGAAAATAATTTTTCTATAAATTTAGATTTCTTAATGAATTTAAATATATAAAGTATTTAATTTTGCTCTCACAACATAAGTCCATCTATCAGGGAAGCAGAAAGTAGCAGGTTACAACTTTTAACCTGCTGCAGTATGCATGTGTGTCCCCGCAGCCAAGGTAAATATATATGCATAATTATATAGGTGTTCCATCCACCAATATTTTCTCCATTCTGAAGTGTTCCGCCACTCAAAAAAGGTTGAAAAACTCTATAAATGAATTACAACTTATTCCAAGTGAATCCCACATTATGTCCTCTGACTTCCTCTCAGGAAAAATACTTTAATATTTCACTCCATTTTCTATCTATGTATAATTAGCCAAAGACTGTAAATTCCAGTTTTGGATTCCCAGCATGAAGTACAGGTGCAGGCTTAACGGCACTCTCAGAAAAAATACTGGGAAAGAAGGAGAATTAGAAGCAGTTAGATATGCATTTAGTTGCTGTATTACAATGTGATAAGTGGCCTGTCATGATCTCTTGATGTTTTGACTCCTGTTCTTTTTCTTTGTTTTTTTTGCTTGTAATTTCTGTCAATGTTGTTTCTTCATTCTTACGATTATTTTCTTATTCATAGTTGTTTGCTCTTTATTGTTGATTGTTTCACTTTTTGTTATTTTGATCATTATTTGCTAATCATTTTTGTTTGTCATCATTTTTGGTTCCTTAGATGTACATTTGTAGTTGTTATTCATTTGTTGAATGTTGTTATTATTTGTTGGTTTCATTTGGACATGGTGAATGATTCTGTTGGGTCGGTTTATTTGTAGCAGCATAAAAATTTTAACCTGTTATTGTGGTGGAGAATTTACTTCTTTGTGAAATTGGAAACAGAGATTACCTTTGCTTAGTTCATATTAATCGTTTCAATGAAATACTATCCAATACTACCAGTTACAGACTGAAAAATGCATTTTACATTGAAGTTAGAGTCTGTTAAATCAGAATCCAATCCTCAATATAAAATATTGCTACAAGCAATCCTAATAGGGTTGATGATGTCACTTATTTTATATGGATTTATTATGATGGTTTCACTCTGTATGTGTATGGCAGCTTAAAATAATACTACGTTATTGATTCATCTTAGACATAATTAAATCATACATTCCCTGAAAAAATGGGTAAGCTATTTTATCTGGTACAACAACAACTAAATTGAATGAAAAGCAAGGTCAAACCCTAGACACAGTCGGTACCTATCTTCCAGAACCAGTGTCCTCACATGGCCAGCTTTATGTGTCAATGTCAAGAGTGCAGTCATTTTACAGTCTCCAGATACAAGCAAAGCAGACTGTGAAACAAGACACTTTTCTGATTTGATGGCATATACACCAGCAATGTTGTTTTTAAACTGTTTTCATGTTTGAAAAATGTACTATAGTACTCTGAATCCAGTTCTTTTAATTTCGTGGAATTTCCATGCATCCCACTAGTAACTTACAAAAATTCTACATGAAAAATCCCAAAAGAACTGAGTGCAGTTTATTTGAAATATTTCACACAGAAAAATATCTCTGGACCTAATTATTTTGAGTATTCATATGATAAATTATAATTGGGTTCTCCTCCAGTTACTAAATACTATTAAAAAAGAACTTACATTACACACACAAAATATGCTCATCTTTAGAACTTTCAGAAAGTTAAGAAATAATAATTGAATGATTAAATATTGTTGACTCACATATCTCCGTTAACATCATCCCATCCTAGTATATTAGAAACAACCATTTTTCCATATGAGAGAGGAGTTATTACAGGACTGAGACCATCTGATTTTTGATCCACTCGAGTCACATGTCGAAAATGGTCAATTTCATTTTCATTTGTTTTCTGTTCTTGAGGTAAGATTAAAACCATCGAAGATGACCCTGGTTGAGTTTTTGGGAAGATTGGTGGAGAGAAGATGTCAACCCAGCCTGAGGGCTCTGAAACTTCTAGAAGCTAAGATAATTAGACATTTATTAGTATACTATGTCAATTATTACCACTGGTTATTCAATGGTTAAATGAAACATTGACATATTCAATACTTAAGATGTAAATTTTGGATAATATGTATATTGATAAAATTTTATTGATGATGAAATATAGATGAGAAAGATTCTTAAATAATAGAAATAAAATGGTATATTTTCTGGCTGGTAATAAAAACAAGACAAGAAGACAAATCTAGATTTTAGAAAAATTGTCCAGGAAAAAGTTTTTGATACATGGACAGTAGACCTTGTCTACTGCAGACTCATCAACTGATTTTGAGTACCCATGGTTGAAAAATTGTACTTGGTTTTGCCAATCTCAGTATCCAGTCTTGAGGATCTACAACTCTGTGCATGGCCTTGTCTGGTTGGCTAATTTTGCCAATATGTACAGTAGAACCCTGTTATAACATGGGTATTGGGAGATGCATAGAACGCTCATATTATAAGCAATCCATGGTATTTTGAGAAATACGTAATGAAAGGTTGCAGAACTATTGTTTTATGGTTAATCCGTATTTATGCAAGAAATTTAATTGCTAAGTTGAATAAAAATGCACAACCAATCTCTAAGGCTGTGTCCCATTTTAAAATGGTTAAGCAGGTGACATAGGCGGTGGAAGCGACCAAGTGAAAATCAAGATAAAAAGTTGACATGGCAATCTCTCTCATGGAGGCAACTAGATGCAGGTGGGCATGCAACCATTGAAGTTTGTTTCAGAAGCAAGCAACCAGAGCAACTAGAGCAACCATAGTTATTTGTGAGACTACCAGCAAATACACCCAATACATGGGGGAAAGTTAGGTGAGATTTTCTGATGGAAAAAACTTGGAGTGAAGTAATTTGAACTTTCCGAGGGATAAATGAGGGGGAGATTTTTTAAGAACGGCGTTTTGAAAACCAAATCTATCAAAGATTTTTCAAAGGATCAGGTTTTGATGTTTCAAAAATACTATTTTCCCTTTAATTTATAACCACAATCTGCAGGATTTTATTCATTTAAAAATTATCATATTTACCATATTTTTCAGTCTATAAGATACACCATGGTTTTTTAAAAGATTTTTCAGGAAAAAATGTATTTTGGTTCACCAAGGCATTTACAAAGGGCCACATTGTGTATCATTTCCAGCCATGATTAAGTCCATATCCAGCAACATTTACAGTAAATATTCCGGCATGATAACAGTTCTCCAATTTGGTGCACTGCTTCGCCTTCTACTCTCAAGCTCCTTGACCGACCCTTGAATTTCTTTCTGTCTGTAATTCGTTTTTGTCACCCTCCTCTCCATAACTCTTCACTTAGTGCCATACGAACCTCCCTAGGGATTCCATCCCTTACTGATCGACGTACTCACTTTGACATTAAAGCATTTTCAAAAATTATTAATGGCAATTTTAGGCCACATGAGCTTCTTTCTCCATTTCCTCTCCGGGTCCCCACTCGTTCTACTCGCTTGAATGAGCTTTTTCACTGCCCTACCCCTCGCCTCTCAATCACTAAACGCTCCTTTCACTATCGCCTTCCTGATCTTTGTAATAGTTTGCTGAAGCGCTTCCCTGACTATGACCCCTTCACTAAGTCTACTAACTTCCAATTTAAACCGAATATTTGATTTGTTTGGTTGCCTATTTTCCTTCCCCTTTCTTCCGATTTGTTTGTCTTTCTATTTGCTCCTTACCCTGATTTCGTGTGATTGGTGTACTATGTATGTCTTCTGTGTATTTATTGCTCGAGTATTAGTTATTTTGTTTAATAGTTTTATTTTTGTTTTATTCTTGTTACTTCGTTGTTATGTGTCCAATGTAATTGGCCTTGTGCTGTTTTTGGGCTTTTTCAAATAAACAAATAAATAAATAAATATAATGTTTTAGATAAACTCAATTCGTAAAATAAATAGCGATGATCTAAAACAAATAATTGCTTCGAGATTTGTATAGATAAATGTGTTCTGCAAGAACTCTGCAGTCGTATTAATTAAAGCTGTTGGAGTGTGCTGCACATGTCGCACGTATAGATGCCCTTTACCGATAGTACTTACTTAAACTTGAGTTCATGATGATATTTTAATTTAATGGGATAAATAATAAATGGAATGCATATGTAATAATGATATGTACGCTCAACTAGTCCTTTCTCTTCTGCAACTGTTTTTGCCTTGTACATAAAGATTTTGATCAATACAGCAATACCAAACTTCCTCTGTTCTACTATCCATTACTTCCTCCTCTAGTTGTGGCCATTTACGACCAACCTAAGACTACATTTCTCTTATCCCATCAGCTTCAGTTTTTCCTTGTTTTCTCCATTCATGGATCATTTTTTTCTGTGGGAGGTGGACCGAAATAACGTCCTGCTGCTCGGTTTTCATGTATTTTTGCGTATTGAATCCCCTGAAGCTTATAGGTAATAGTGTAGGCATATGTTTTCATTCTTGTAACCATTGTGATCTCAATACACATAAAGTTATTTATCCTAGATATGTATAAAATATTTACTGCATCTACACGAAATCTAATGTCCCGTGGCATTAACTGCACTATTCAACAGGTTCATTAGGATTGCAAATTCACCGAAATTGTAATTGCTGTAAGCGTACATGTGTTAGCCTTTAAACGCCAAATGTGCCTGTATGGGCACACAAAATGCAATAGCTTACAGATGTATATTTTTCATAATATTTTTTCGACATGTTTCTTTCCCCTACAAAACAGAAATATTCAATTCTTCATTATTTTTACAATAAAATGCTTTTATTTGAACATTTTAGTGCCAATAATTCTTGAGATACGTGATTTTTACATAAAAGGAACAAAAATACCTCAAAGTAAATTGGGCGTTTTAAGGTTAAAGCTCAATAATGATAATGCGTCATCGGGATTCATGTTGCTTAAGGTATTACTGCATATACGATATTAATGAATTTGTCATTATTAATTATTAATAATGTATATTTTAATGTTTTTGTAACAAATGACTGCTAATTATATCATTTTGGTAATGAGTGTGTTCGTTAGTGTCAGAATTGAGAACAGTAATAATCTTACCTTCGGCATATAAGACGCAGGTTGATTTTGGGGATCATTTTTCTGGAATAAAGTGCATCTTATATGCCAAAAAATATAGTGTCTTTTTGAAACATACTTTCTCATTGCTCCTTAGATTGTCTAAGCGCCCTAAGTAATTCAGTTGCCTTATGCAAAAAATTGTTAGTTCATTTTCCAGTGCCTTATTTTAATAAATTGTTGAGGAATCCATATCACATTATGAAATGAAAACATTGCTACTTACACCAGTAGACAACTTATTACAAATCTCTATTTTCTGCACTGATATTAATAGTAATGTCTTCCTTTCAATGGCAAGGGTACTAGAAGGGCTATGATATGATGCCATTATAAAACAGAGGTTTGAATATTGAAACACATGCACAGGTAAAAAAAAAACATGCACAGTAAGCAAGCAAACTACTGGAGTACAAGTACTGAAAATGAAGAACACTTTTTAGGGATATAAAACATATTTTCCAGAGATATTCTCTTATTAGGGTGCCTGTGGAACACTCAAATGGGATTTTAACATCTATCCAGAATTAAATTAATTTCTGTTAAAACAGTGTACATTTACTTGACATTAGGAACACTCACCTTGACAATCCAGTTAATGTAAAAACATTTTACTATTAATTACAATTTGAACAACGTGATTGCAAAGCAAGTGTTTTTCCATAGTAGTGTTACATATTATCATTGGGAGTGTTGGATCACGATAAGAAGTGCCACATTACAGGCATTTCACTGTATATATGAAATCCTGCTGAAGTAATGCACTGTTATAGATTGAAGGTAAAATTTAGTATTGATAAAATTTTTAATCATAATCAAGATCAATCTATTCCTTTGTTCATAATAATTGTTATAAAGTCAAGGTTATGATTAAAAATATTACACTTATTGTAATTCATGAAAAAATCTTAACGAATGAGTGAAAAAAACATCAGTTGAAATTAAAATACCACTCATAACAAACTGATGCTTGTCAAATAAATGAGTGCCAGAAAATACAAGGATTTCTCTGACCAACTATAGCAATAAAGTAAAAATTTACCTTTGAACAATTTGTTTCCTTGTTTGATGAAATTTTGCATGACATTATAACTGCAACATTCTGGACACGATTCATCCATACTACCACTACTTCATTCTCATCAGCCCATGTCACTGCTGCCAATATATGATCCCTGAGAACAATACAACATTATTAACATTTCAAAAATGAGAATATTTTCTATGCAAGTAACGGAATTGGATAACTGGACAGTTCAAAAATCCAAAATGTACTATTAAAAATTTTATTACCTACTTGCTAACATTTTCAATGGGAGCTGGAATGGTAATCAATTCCTCTTTCAAAATTTTGACATCCTTTGCAGCTGTAAGATTGACCACATGAAGAAAAACTTGAGGATTGGGTGTTCCTGGCTGATTTTGTACATGAAAAAATTAAAAAGTTTTTCAATAATTTTAATCTTATATAATTAACTCCTTTCCCTATATATCTATATGCCTGCAATGTGTGTCATGCTTGGAAGTGCTTCCATTGGTTGATTGCAAGCCAATCAGAGATTGGGAGGTCATTGTGAAGGAATATGTTTACCTTAGTTACGTTAGGTTAAGTGCACATTTCTTTTGAAATTTTATCAATGTTCCCAGTGGCTTAGTAGCTAAGGCGTTCATTCAGATTTGGGCATGGGTGATGCGGTGAGCATTGAGTACATGGATTTAAACAGTGGCGTAAATATGGGTATGCAAGTTACGCGATCGCGTAAGGGCCCAAGACCAAGGGGGCCCTCACCCTTGCATCCATTGTTTATAATAATTTATAAATTTAATTATTCTTAATAACTATAAATACTTTGTTTATCAAAATTCTGTATTTATGTTATTTCTATTAATATCCATTACACTCAGAACACACACACACTCAAATATTCAATTATTAAGTGGGGCCCTGAGAGATTTTTTGCTAGGAGCCCAAAAGCTATAGTTATGCCACTGGATTTAAATCCTCTTCTAGTCAGAATATTTTCTAGACTAATTTCAACCCAAACTCCAAGAAACAACAAAAACATTTAAGGCGATATCATGCTGAGAAAGATAGCTACATTTTTGAGGGGAGAGAGTGAGAGAAATGGGAGAGAGGGAGGAGAATGGGAGAGAGGAAGAGTGGGAGAGAGAAAGACAGGAGAGAGAATGGCAGGGGAAAGGGAGAAAGAATGGCAGGAAAGAATAGAGAGAGAGAGAGAATGAGAGGGAGAGATGGAAGAGAAAAAGGGGAAGAATGGGAAGTGCCTTAATTATAACACTTCATGTATACCCGTCATTTTTGACAGGTACATCTACATCTACAGTTTACCCTGCAAGCCACCGCAAGGGTGTGTGGCAGGTAATTGCACTAGCTTAAATATAACTAGGGAGATGCCCAATGAAATTCAGTGGGAAAGTTTTGTTATGAAATTTTGCAAACAGATGTGATGAGAAGCTATTATCCAAGTCAATGGTACCCAATTACATGAAACCAGCAACAATGCAAATCACTAAGAATATATCAAATTTTCACATTAAAAACTGATCTGTCGATTGATTTGACATGTATTAAAAAATCAATGGCAGCAAAACAAAGTCTTATTCTTTTAGGGACTAATTGTTTCAAGTCTCGAACTCCTATGATGATTCTAAGTAATTTTAATATGCGAATAATTTATTTTCTACATTCAAATGTATTCCTTGTAAATAATGCAACAAATGTTGTTTACATTGGTTGCAATGGAAATCATTTCCCTCTCCTTCTCCCTCTCTCATTAAAAGCATTCAAAGCATGCTTTTCCCCATAAGGTTTGAAATAACAATAGGATTTCGAGGTTTAACAATGTAATTGGTTGGCAAGGCAACATCCCGTTAAAATGGCAAGATTTCCTCAAAATATGTGAATTAAACATTTAACATGGGGGATTTCAAACTGTAGGTGGAAAAAGATGAACAGAATACGAAACTTAATATTTTTTCTTTTGAAATGGTTCAGATCCGAAGCTAATAGGTTAACTCTTTCTAATTTAGATCTCAAAAATAAAAGCCTGCATGTTGAAAAGTTGATGTTTACATGTTATTTTATGGGAAATAAAAATGTCTTCCTTGGAGTCAAACCCAGGACTTTTTCAAGGTGTTTTTGTCATTACCTAAAAAGATGCAAATGAAGCATTCCTGCCAAATTTCAAAAATGTATCTCGATCCTTTATTGAGTTATTCGTACAATTAAAGCATGACAGAGGGAGCCACAAAGGAACAAGGCCTTTATAGATTTTAGATATCTCTCTCTATGGTCTTTCTCTTGTGCTGATGAAGGGAACAATCCCAAAAGCTCCAATGCACATGTGTGTAAATGTGTTTCTCCGACACCCAAGTGGACCTCCTATTGGTAAGTGTTCACTGGGCTTCCTTACCTCAACAACTTGTTGCCATTGATATACCCTATTTACCTTTCCTCTTCCATAATATATGAGTTGTCAGTGCTTGTATACTGCAAGCGCTTAAAAAAAATCATCATACACCAAGATCTAAACTCTTAAATAAATCAACATGATTTCTAGGGCAGCATCACTTCAGCCACATAGAGCCCATATGTATTAGATAATAAATTCCACGAGTTCTCACAAAATATTTATAATTTTCCATGAAATTAAGGCAACTATTCGTAATATCCAAATTTTCTAGCAATTGACTTGTGTCCAAGTTTTCATATTTCAAGTTTCCTGCATGAGCAATAAGAATAATCATCATTAAGACAATTCCCTATACACTAAAATTATGGAAAAATGAGGATATTTTTATTAAGATTATGGCATCATCATCTGTGCCTTTAGCATGTATTTAGATAAAAAAAATCACAAAATAAGTATGGAGCCATCATATTTACCAATTGAAACGAGTTAAAATTCCTCGAAAAACTACGAGACATAGCATTAAAATACTTTTCATGTTTTACTAAATTTCATGTGTTAGTATAATGACATCATCATAAGTTTGCATTGTAGTTTAAAATCAATGACATAATAATATAGTCCTAGAAATAAATGGAATATTTTATGTGTTAGGATTAAGACGTCACCATATGTTTACCTCGTTGGTTGACATTAATAATATTATGCAATATAGTCCATTACTACCCATTAAAAGTATTAAATCAATGCTCTTGAATTATGGAAAATCAATTCCCATTAAAAAGCATTGGAGTTGTTGCTATGGTAATTAATATCAAAAAAACTTCTCATAATTTTACGATTAAAATCAAATTTTTATGCAAATTCAGCATGGATTTGAATTTTGTCATAAAAAATAAACATTCTTTCTTCCACAGTACGCTTCATATCCCAACTTTGTTCCTTAATTGTAAATAATTTAAAAAACCAATTTTATATAGCCCTGCACCATTTTCAATATTTTTCTTATGGGGATTATAAAATCAAACATTGGAGTCAAAAATACCCATTAAATATATTTTCTGAAATCTTGGATTGGAAGTTGAATTGTCTAATAAATCCAGAAATATGGACATAAACATTTTTAACAAATAAACAAATTTTACAAAGCATTTTCACTGTTGATCATATGAGGGATGTTCAGAAAGTAACTACTGATGGTGTATTTTGTGCAAAATACTGGAAATTGGAGTTTTTAAACTTCGTGCCAGTGTAGAGCATGTTACATTTCAGTAACAGGCCATGAGAGAGCAGTGTCAGTTTGAAATGGTGATGCGTTTGGAAGAGTGGTCAAAGGAGGAAGTGCATGCCATGATTTGATTTCTGTGGGCAAAAGGCATCGCGACCGCAGAAATTTACCAGCAATTGGAAGAAGTGTATGGTCCAGATGCTATCAGTGTTCATGGTGTGTCAGGATGGTGCTTAAGTTTGCTACAGGATGGTCCTCCCTGACAGATTAGTCAATTGATGGCCGAACACAAAGCTTTGCAAATGGGACTCAGTTTGGTTCATCTCCAGCAATACTCGCAGGAAGGTCCGGCATTTCTCAGTCGCATCATCACAGGCAATGAAACCTGGGTGCATTGCCACACCCCAGAATCCAAAGCAGTGTCCATGGAATGGAAGGATATCATCTCACCTGTTAGGAAAAAATTCAAGAGCCAGAAGTCTGTAGGGAAGGTGCTACTGACGGTATTTTGGGATGAATAGGGTGTGCTTCATATCAGTGGCGGCTCGTGTATAGGCACTGCGGAACTGCAGCACCCCCTATTTCCACTTGATATTATCGATAACATTTAATATAATGAGTCCTTTTTTCTTTAATTCTTTCTTTATTTTTGTAGTACAATATATATTCCTTAAGCTTAATGTCAGTACTTCAGTAGCCATCCCCCAGTTTATGAAAAAGATACAAAAATCTTTGTATGGAACTGTGCGCTTCACAGTGCCAGCGACGTGGTGTTTGACTGTTGTGCGCATGCGCACATAGGAGGGGGGGTGGGGAGGAAGGCGGGACTGCCAGGTAGAGAGAGCACTGTTGCTCTCGCAGTGCCGGCTCTGGCGTGATGGTGGAAGGAAGTTTTTTTTTACTCAGCGTGTGTTGTGCTTAAAAACCGTGTACCATATTCTTGAATGTGATAAAGTGTAGAAGAGTGTAGAATTAGATTATTATTCTGCTTCCAGCTATTCTATTTGATTAATTTTTTTCGGTTCTTTTATTTAACAGAAAACTTTAACCATGGCCTTGCATCCCCAAGAAATAAGTTCTGTGACTGTAAGTGAACTTCAACAGCTTAAGTTTTCACAGCTATCTCTCCATGAGAAAGTTACAGTTAAGAAAAGAGGTCGTTCAACACCTGATATTCTAATATCTCAGCCAGGCAAAAGCAACAACAAGAAATATATTCGAAACTGATAAAAATCCTCTTGACAATTCCCATGACTACATCAGAGGCAGATCGCTGCTTTTCAACATTGAAAAGAATAAAAACTTTTTTAAGAAGCACTATGAATTCGGAAAGACTAAATGCGCTTGCAGTACTTTCAATGGAGAAAAATTTCCTCAATTGTCATCCAGAGATCAAGGAGAATATTATTGAACTTTTTGCGCAAATTAAAACAAGAAGAATGGATTTCATTTTTAAATGAATAGATCAAGCTTGAACTGCAACAATTTAAGTTAAAGTAAGTAAAAAATGTTTGGTTTTTTTTGTTAAGATTTTATCAAGTTCCTGAATAAATTTTCTTTTTATACATGTTTTTTCCTTTTACACAATTTTAAAACAAAGGCTAAAAATTTTCTGGATCAGCACCCCCACTAATTTTAGCTACGAGCCGCCACTGCTTCACATGGAGTTCCTCAAGTGAGAACTTACTGTGAATGCTGAACATTACCATGCCACTTTTCAGGGTCTGAAGGAGGCCATTCGACAGAAAAGGCCAGGTTTGCTGTGGCAGGGCACACTTCTCCTTCATGACAATGCCTGGCATTACCAGAAACCTGTTGCAACAATTTTGCTGGGAATGCCCCCCCCCCCCCCTTTAGCCCAGACCTTGCACCAAGCAACTTTCACCTATTTGGGCTCCTAAAGATACATCTGGAGAGGAAATGCTTCTGGTGTGATGAGGACATGATAACAGCAGTGCATATATGGTTCAGGTCTTGAAGCCCGAATTTCTTCAGCGACGGAATACAAAAGCTTGTGTATAGATACAAGTGCCTCAACCGTTATGGTAATTTTGTCAAAAAATAAATGTAACACAGTAGTTATAAATTGTACATGTAAGATATTGTTTGACATAATAAATGCTTTAAAAAATTCATCGGAAGTTACTTTCTGAATATCCCTCGTAGTTTATTTTTGCTTGTCATATCCCCTTCTTAGGGCCAATATTTGCTATGACAACACACTATATGCTGTAGTAGTTGTTGTGTCACATTAGGATATCCTCGTGCAATAGGTATTAGGGCAGAATTCTCTGTGACTTTGTTGATGACTTACTCAGCTAGTATCTAATTGATAATTTATGTAGCTCAAATAGTCATAAAAAGTGGTCTTCCAAACTTGTTATGACAATTGGAGCAACCTAATTTATCAAATAGAGAATTGTGTAAATTTAAAATTTTATTTTTGAATTACCTTAAAGTAATGAAATGTAATTAGTTAACATAAATTGTTAAAATTAAAAGGTTTTTTCTTCACTAAAATACCTTTGGGTACCGAATGTGATGCTCCATTGGATACTGAAACTGTAAGCTTCCTGGTTGTCCATAATAAGGAATTGTCATGACTCGAGTTTCAGAGTCGTTAAATGATGCAAAAGCTAGATTTTGTCCAAGTGGTGAGAACCATACAGCAGAATTAGAGCTTAAAACCTCCTCTGAAATGCAAAAGGAGATATTTCTATCACTTAACTATCTTCATAATTTTACTTTCAATGACACATGTAAATACAGCTATAGAGGTACTTAAGTAATTTCCAAACATTTTCATAAAAATCTTTGTAATCCTTATTTATCTTTAATTGTTATATAACAATAAAAACTTCATTTTCCTAGCAGGGTTGGATATGTACAAAGCAGGTTGTCACACTGGGTTGGGTTTCATGGAGGAAGGTTCATGATAATAAATAAAGTTCTATGTGATTGTCATGCAAACATACCATAGAACCTAGTCTTTAACAGAGGGTATTTAAATCCTTAGTAACCTGTGGTGGCAAAAGTTAAATGCCCATAATTTTTCGAAATTGCTTAAATTTCATGTTAAGATACATTACTTGAGAACTATAAATGGCAAAACATTCAATTAAAAAGATTTTTAAAAAGAAACAATAACAAATTATGTTAAACTTGTGGTGCCCACAAAGACATTTACAAAGTCAGTTAGAAATCTGCATGTTTAAAAGTAATAATAACTCATTTCTCCTTATAAAATTAGACAACTGACATTTTGAATTTCATGTTTGTTTTTATAATTTATATGTGCAATTTTAAATGCTTCTTCCTTATGAAAGAGGTAACATTCTAGTATTGAAATAAAGAAAGATTTTTTTATTTGGTCAATCATTAAAAATGACCACAGTCCACATGCAGTTTACTGAATAATAATCTGCAATTATTAACGTTGCAATCTATTAAGTTTGACATTGCTGCAACTATAATTTTGATGCTTCATAAAAAGTGCAAAGCAAATAACGTAAAGCTTTCATCTAGTTGAAGGCCTAATAGACGCTAATTCAATCGGAGGCAACAATCTGGGTCACCTTGGCAATACCCAGAAAGAGTACAAAAAAAACCATATAATTTTGAAAAGAAATGCGTGTTTCTGACAAATTATTCTGTGTAACACCTAAACATCACAAGAATAAGATATTTTATAGTTTTAGACGTAGAATAAAGCAAAAATGGAGAAATTTGGTCCATATTTATGTATTTTAATGAATGAAGGAAATAAACCTTACATGTTGAAAAATCGAAACTACTGTGTAAACATAAGGGAAAATATGATCATCTCCTGGAGTTGAACCTGGGACACTTCCATAAATGAAAATGGTTTTCCCGGGGTCTCCTAGTTGGCAGAAACAAAATGGCATTTATGGCATTTCTCTATGATAAACTGTTCAAGAGATAAAAGGGGGGATGGACAGACATTGAGTAATTATATATAAAAGATAATTACTCTAGAGCAGTGCTGCCCAAACATTTCTAATGGCAGGCCACATCAGTGGTTGTGAATCCCTTGGAAGTTGCCAATTCTTCGGCGGGCCAGATTAGAGTTTAAATTGTTTTCTATAGATTCTGAGGTGCCATATAAGTAAAAATCAAGACTAAATAAGTGTTTCATGGCTAAAATTTCAATATTTAAAGTTTTATTATCAGAATTTTCAAAAAATGTATGAATTTGTGTGTTAAATTTTTTGAGTTGCTTTCTCGCCATAACTTCGCAGGCTGCACAAAAACCCTTTGCAGGCCACATTTGGCCCATGGCCATAGTTTGAGCACCGCTTTTCTAGAGGATAAAAATTTTTCTTCTACGGATTATGTACGCAAACTCTGAATAAAATCAAAAATATTATAGCTGAGCAAATAACTGAATATAAGGTAAAATCTCAGAAGGATTTCATAGTTCTATTTGTAAGTAAAAATAAGGGAAAATCCCCCTTTTAAGGTTATTTCCCTCCAATCATCCCATTGTCTTTTTTTCCATCATTCACATTTCTTGGGAGCCATGCATATATTTCTGGCATTTTCATATTTTGAGATAAGTTTATTGACACATTACAACCATTAGCAGGGGCCTGTAACAAGAATTCTGAAATAGCAAGCCTTCTTAAGTATGTTTACAGAAGTTCAAATAAAATACCATCATGGATTTAAAGATAAGTCATTCAGAATGATTGGGAGTTATTGTGATTCCTTAAAAAGGACCACTAAGCCAACAGCAAATATAGCCTGCAGTACTAGACAGTTAAAGGTTAAAAATTCATCTCCCCCTGGCAGGGCCGTCCTTAGGGTTTATGGGGTCCTATATAGTATTTTTAAACTGGTGCCCCTATGCCTGACACGTGAATAGCAAAAAAAGCATAAGCAGTAAGCCTACATTGTTTACCCTGAGATCCACTTTTATATCAAAAAACGTTTTGATAAAATATTTCTAACAGGTATTAAAAATTGCTAATAAAATGTTAAACTAATTTTGAAAAAAGAAGACTAGCTCTTGGTTGGTGTCCTAAACTTTTATAGTGCCTTATGGAGCTGCATATGCCTAAGGATGGCACTGCTCCCAGGACCTGATAGAATCTATGCCTAACACTACTGACTGGAACTTATCCAGATTGTTAAAATTTATTAGGAGAATATCAATATGAGCATAATAAAAGCAATCCAATAGGATTACAAGTAAATTTATGTTTCTGAAACAAAAATACTGTAATGTTGTTGATTAATATTATTTTAAAGTTTCATATACAGAATAAGAGCATAATTTTTACAAATTCATGAAAGAAACTATAAAATGATTTCTTAAATCTACCAAAGTTTCCATACTAGATATTGCAAGTAATATTCTTTTTTCACAAAAAAATTTGACTCCATGAAAATACCTTCGTAAACCCAATCTGGTATCCCATGATACAAGGTTTCATTGACACCATCATCTGTAATCTGAATGACCTTGTTATCTGTGGCATTTGGCTTATAGTAAATGTTGTTAGCAGAAACAAAAACAAGACCATTGCCTACTGATGACCAAATACACAACTGGAGGGGTACATTCGGTGTCCATAATGGGATGACTGACCTAGAGGAAATTATAAGAATTTCTTTAGATATTAAATTGAAAACATGGTGGTCATGTGAAAATATTTGAGTTAAAACAATTAAGATCAAGTAATACTGAATACCTTATAGAACTATACTTTTTAATAAATTTTATAAACCTGCTTACTATATATATATATCTGTAGCAGATTTAAAATCTTGCAACCTTTGGCATTTATAGATTTATGCCCCCACCGTTTTCCCTTTTTTTAATTAACATAAAACATCTATTTTTTTATCCAAATTTATAATTAATTTTGGTATTGTGTGCATAACTGGGGCAAAGGTAAACAAGGCAATGCTATAGGTCGACCAGACTCAAAAGACCCTTCTAGCAAAAGTGGGCAGAGCAAAGGAGGATGCCGGGAGCTCGCTGGGTACCCCCACTCTTTCGGCTTCGGATAACTTCACACCTTACGGATGCTCACGCCTGACGAAATTCTCACACGGGATAATCGATAAATTTTCTGTTTAATATTTCATGATTTCTGATAAATTATTTATCTGTTGTGTTTATAAAGTATTTTTGATTGCTGAATGATGGATTGTAACAAGTATCAAATCATTTATTATAATAAATATGCATATTTTAATTTCTTAAGTTCAAGCAGACGAGTATAATTTTGCAAATGTACGCAGATATTATTCCATGAAATATCGGTTAAGTATTTTTTAATTACATTAGTAATAAAATTAATGCCACAATTAATAAAAAATTCATTCACCATTACCAGGAGAACTATGTATAAAATGAAAAAGACTCTCCGAAACACGTTCCGACGCTGTGTCCCAGATGTCCTCTGAACCCAAAAAGAAAAACCAATAAACTGCAAATTCTAAAAGGCTGAAACACGTGCCATTCTAGCTATTGAAAAGGAGGGGCCATAAACAAATAAACGAAAGAAATCCTGGCGTAAAGCGTAGGCACAGGAGCCACGATGAGTTAAAATAGTGAAAAATATTTGCCATTAGCGAGAGGTTACATTGTGCTGTGCGTGAATGTTCTCATATTTAGAACCTTTCAGAATCGGTACTTTATTTTAAGATTATAAGGTGGCTCAGTTGAAGGGACTGAATCTCTTTATATGAGAATAAAAGCAAGCCTCAGCTGAAGGGATCAAATGAAAATACGTGAGGAAAATTCACAAGTAAATTCATGGAACTAGAGACTCCAGTAGCCGTACTTGTGCTCTCCACTACATTGTATTTGAGACCGATATATTTGCTTTCCCATAAGAAAGTAGCCTCTTTGTACACAATCTCCCGTGCTTGCCCTATCAATGGTCTCCTGGAAACGGGCATACTTCTTAATGAAGATGCCATTTCATTCAAAAACAACAATAACCACAAAAATAACAAATGAAAGAAAAACTAAAGAAACAACGAAATGCCAAATAACAATAGTAACAATAAAAATAACAAATACTACCAACAATCAACAAAAAATTCAAAGAGAAAGATACTGGGGAGATCGAAACGTTCAAATATGCGCGATGAAACTGACTGAAGCTGCCGCTGTAGTGTGGAAAGGGGAAAAAAGAGGGGCTGCGCCAACTGGAGGGGTAAGCTACGGCACAGGTTCTTTTGAGTCCGGTCGACCTATAGTGCTGGTGATGCTGAGAAAGCAACGAGAAATGGAACTACCAGGAGGAATGGAAGACAAGCATAAATATAAGATTTCGAGGTATGTAATGAAACAACATAGGTAGGGGGAGACATAATATTATTTATTGTAATGAAATTACAAATATTAAGTAAATGATAATTGAGAAATCATGAAGCAATTTCTGGTAGACTGAAGGTGGCAATATCTTTAAAGATTTGATCAAAGGCATCCTCACCACCCAGCAGACGTCTCCTCATAAACTCCTTCATGAAACATTGGAGAAATTTTTGATATTTTAATAGAGGTAACTTTACTTAATGCAAATAGTATGCCGAGTGATGCCACAGAAGATAAGGACAACCAAACCCGAGGGGGGGGGGCACAGTGAACATGGGAAGAAACCAAAAACACTTCACCTAACGTACCCAACCCAGGGGGTCGAGTTGGAGTAATTTCGGGCCAAGCAGTCATATGCCATGGGCCAAGTACACATATACTGCACCACATAGTAGTTCCATTTCTTATCAGCAGCACTGGCATTGCTTTGTTTACCTTTCGCTACCCTAGCTATGAGAACCGAACTTTAATGGTTCTGTTTGGATAGTCTGGGGAAAATTGTGTCATGAATGCAACCTCTAGCTTACCATTCACAATTTCTTCAAGCTCAATTTTTTATCACTATTATGTTCTAAAGATACTTTATATTTTTGCTTTTTACTTCTAGCCAATCACCTTGTAAAACATAATGACAAAATTTTTGAAATTGTTTAGAAGAAACCTTTTTTGAATGCTTACAATTACGTTTTTACTCTATCACCAACTGAGGTATAAAAGTCATTGATATGATTATATTTTAATGTTACAACAAAATTATAATGTTGTTATTGTTTGAAAATGCAATGTCATTTAATATTTGGATCTCTCTTATTAATATTAATGTAAACAAATTCCTTACCCAGATTCCAGATCAATTATTTCATAAGTAGCCACGAAACTGTGCCTGTAGACCTGAAATTGTTTATTGAACCATTGTTATACTATTTGCAACATATATAAAGTGTGATATAAATAAATATAAATTTAATGGAATATATGTAGCACAATGTTATTGCTGTTTTGATGTAGGCATTTCAATTGTTTTATACTAAAAAAACATCACCATTAACAACCATCACTAATCTATGTTGATCTATAGTGAATGACTCTTTGAAGTCTCACATTTTTGTTTTGAATTTTATTTAATTTCATATATTTTATTATTATTTATTAATATCAAAATAAATATTTGAGAAAAGTTTTATGAGGTGGACAATTTTCTATGAAGTATTCCAAAGATCCATGAGAGAGCATAAATATTATATTATTTCTAATCCTATACCATTTTAATAAAATCAGAAAGCTAGGCTAGATTACACTTTTTAGCAATAACCTATTTCATATTTAAATCTTGTTTTAAAAAATAAAAATTCCAAGGCTAAGATTAAATTAAAAAAAAAGTATTTGAATAACTCCTGAGTTTATTCCAAGTCATTTTGTATTGTTTGGTAATTTAAATGAAATCTTGAACAGATAATACCATTTAGCTAATTAGAACCCGATGAGGTTTACTTTGTGAATAAAAACCATGCTTATGTGTATCCTTTATTTTGTGTCAAATATTTTATGAAATAACAATGAAATTCATTCATCAAATTTAGTAATTAGTATTTTTAAATGAATCTCCAATAAGTTAAGGGTTTCTTGACTGATTAATTGAGGGTTAGTATAAAAGTAATGGTAATTCTTTAATAAAATTTAATACCAAATTGCAAAATGTTAAGAAATATTTTATTTTATTTTTCTACACATTTCTCAATTGCTCCTATCCCTTGAAAGTGTACAATACCTCAGAGTACCAGAATTTTGTCAAGGAAAATGTGACTACAGCCTAAAATATCCTTCACGACCAGTATTAGGAAGGCTGTGGATCCAAGTATAAAATCAAGAGGATGATATTGTAAAATTTGAAAATTTGTACAATTTTGGTATTGAATTACAATAATAAAGTGCCACTTCTTATTGATTCTCCCATGAATTTCACAAATATATTAACCTGCTTGATTCCCTGGCAACTCAAACAATTTATGCTATCAACTTAAGCAATGTAAATTTCTTACAAAGCAGGTGTGGTTTTTATTTTCATAGGTCTTTGTTCTCAGAATTCAATTTTTTTTTCTTATTACTTGGGATTCAGGTTTGTTAAAAAGGTAATGAAAAACAGAAAAAATGGCAAATTTAAAAACTCTACCTTTTGTACATAACTGCCGACAAGCAAGTACTTATTGTCTGGTGAAAGATCCTGCTGGTATGAGTTGGCCAAAATCTGCAGAAAATATTGTATTTAAATATGATTAATTCTTCATTCACTAGTAGTGTTAGGATCAATCTTATTGAAGAATAATACGGAAATAAGAATAATAAGAAATAAGGAAATAATATTACCATATTTACTGGCATAATCATTACCCTGGCACAGTGGAGCCCAACCTTTTTACATGGCGTGCTGCATTCATGATGTAAATATTTCAGAGAACCGCAATGGAAATCATGAGAGCTTCAGTGAGCTGGTTGAGTGTTTATGTAAGAAGTTACCAAGGGATTCTGTGGTCTCATATTAACGAAAATCAAGTCTAAATAAATTACTAGTGTTAAAGCTCCACCAGAAAAGGTTTTGAGACAATAATTATACTGAAAAAATATGAAATTGTCTATATCAAATTTTACAGATCACCTTTACAACATAGCTTCACAGGCTGCATAGATTGCTCTCGGGGGCCGCATTTGGCATTCCATTTTTTCCTTATAAAGAAAGTTTTAGTGACAATTACCGAGTTAGAAATTCCAAGGAAGAAGAAGATCTGTGGAAGAGAAATAGGGCAACATCTGCATGTGTCCAATAAAATGCCTTGGAAAATAGATTTTTCTCCTCATATTTGTAGATTAAGAAAGATTAGAAGCAATTCTCTACAATCTAGTAGATGCTTACCATCAGGTACAGCTTGCATGCTCTAAGAGGGCAGCCGGAGATGAATGAGAGGGGAAGGGAAGGAATGGGAAGGAGAAACTTTAAGGGAGAGCCGGCATCAGAACCTATGAGCAGTAACACAATTTTGGTTCACACGAGTCCAAGTTCGTGCAACAAATGGTCACATCTAAACACCACCTCCCCTATAGGCGGTCCTGCCTTGAGGATGAACTCGTCTTACCATAAATGTTCCTACTGTGCACTGACAAGTTAAAGTGTTTTAGCTATACCAACAAAGCACAGAAGTTCTGGCATGATGATGACAATATATTCTGTCCTTGTTCATCTTGCCATTTTTACAGTACCTACTGTGTTTGAAGTAGCTGAAAATTACAATAGCTCAGTTCAAATAAATATTTTAAAAGTGGATTTTATGTTATTGATCAACTCCTATCTCAAATATTTTTTCCAATAAAATGCCCAACTGAACTGTGAATAGAAGCAGTAATACTGTAGTGAAGAAAAAATCCCGTCTGGCCTGACATAAAATATGTCAAACACTCAATATTTTTGGTTGCAAGATTCTGAGAAAAAGTGCAAAGATATGCCAGTAAATATGGTTTTTTAGTTTCTTTTGGCTAAAAAGGTAAAAAATATCTTAAAAACAAAATTCATAA
The DNA here is from genome assembly GCA_028673005.1 of Tanypteryx hageni. Classification (NCBI taxonomy): domain Eukaryota; kingdom Metazoa; phylum Arthropoda; class Insecta; order Odonata; family Petaluridae; genus Tanypteryx; species Tanypteryx hageni. The sequence goes on along the minus strand of CM054116.1, from coordinate 24,015,934 downwards.
TATTACTATAATTAAATTTACAATTATTTATTTATTTTATTTATTTATTTATGAAGTTAATTTTATGATATTCTAGTGACCATGATTAACAAACTGTATCATCTTCTATAACAAGAATTGGGTAAGTGTTAATTTCAGTCAGTGAAATTAATTTACCTTATTCTCATTTATAATGAATGAATAGGCTTTAAATTGCAATAACTTGAAACTTTTAATTCATCATAATTAATTAACAACGAAAGTTTAACCTCACAGAAAAATTAAACAGAAAAAATTAATTACATTTTTTAATCCCAGTAACACTAGTATTTTTTATACTGAAAAAGGAAAATAGGAGTTTAATTAATGAAAAGTTCTAAAATGTAAAGAGCAGAGGTTAAGTGCACTCACCTTTTCATTCAGGAGAGTTAGAGGACGTATAATATTTGTTTTAATATCATACACAAATAAAGTGTTATTTTCATTTTTGTACATCACTTCTGACCCTGTCAAAGAAAATGTTCTCATATAAGTTAAATTATTGGAATCTTCAAAGATAAGCATAATGAAAAGCTCCTTCAGATTTAAAGGGTCTTTTGTTTTTCATATTGTATTTATAGTTTTTTAGAGAATATTTAAGTATATTTCAAAATATCTCCTACTTAACCCCAGGATGCTTAGGTGAGTATTTTTGAATCAGCCACATGGAAAAACTGCCCTGTCTGTGAAGTTCTTAACAAGAAGTCCAAACCAGGACTAATGCATGCTGGTTTCCCCAAGTTGATGTCCCAAATTGATTACTTATATTGACAGGAAATGTTTCAGTATGTGTTAGCTATTCCAAGGAACTCTCATACCATAAATACCATTTGTAATTCATAGTTTATCAATGATAGAAAAAATTGGAAAAGAAATTAATAGAGCATTATCAGGTTTAAAATACTAAAAACAATGTCAAAATATCTTTCTGACATTATAGTTTGCATGAATTTTTTAAAATAAACAAATTTAATAAATGTTACTGTTTATATGATAAAATATGTTTGGATAAACTGTCCATTGCTGATGGGTATTTGAGTGGAAAAGAAAATAACCGATTTGTTAAAGTATTAAAGAAAAAATCTCTGCACGATGGATTTGAGACTTCCTATGTAAAACAAATAGAAAAAATGTTCCTGGAATCAAACCTGGGACTTCAGTTTTCATGAAATAAAATATAGCCCAGAGTTGGGCCCTGGCAGCATGAACCTCATAAGAAGCGTGTTTGTGAGAAAAATGATGAGAAGAGTGATTGGGAATAACCTGATCTGTGTAAGTGGGTTTACAGAAAATCGCAAAGGTAGGTGTGTTGTTCAGCAGGGACAAAGCTTCTTTTCATTCAATGCTTCACCGCCTTCTTAGTATACCCCTTTCCAAACCCAATTTCCTTATAGAACTTAACACCATCAAACAGATCGCCATCAATAATGGCTACCAAATTGGTTTAATCGATAAAATTATCTCCAAAAAACGTTTTCTCATTGCCTCCCAAAAAATCGTTTCTCTTCTGCCTAATCTCAACCCCAAACCTCTAAGTTGGTGCAGACTCCCATTTTTAGGAAACATTTCTTATAAATTGTCCAATCTTTTTCCTAAACTCAAAATCAAACCTGCTTTCTATTCCCCAGTCACTTTTTCCAAATTATTCCTTAATGCTAAAGACCCGATAAAGTTGTCCTCAAGAAGTGGTGTATACAAATTGGCGTGTGATGATTGTGGAGCGGTCTACATTGGCCAAACGGGGAGGAATTTTGACAAGAGGATTAAGAAACATAAACGATACTTCCATTTAAATAACTTGAATTCCCAATTTGCGAAACATCTGTTAAACCTCATCCACCATAGTTCCTTCAACCCTAAATTCCTCCATTTTGAAAGTAAAGGTCGTAAATTGGATGCCCTCGAGCAGTTAGGAATAATTATTTGTAAAGACTCACCCCTTTTAAACGAATACCTTTTCGACAATCATTCTCCTCTATTCAACTTAGGAAAAAAATTGTAATTACTTTGTATCTACATGGTTGCCTTGGCCCGTTTACCAAGTTTTGTAATTTTGTAACAGTTTGCTTCCCCCCCTTCTTTTCCCAACCGCTCATCCAATTACCTCCCATTCATTTTTTTTGTAACCCCTACTCCCTCTCCCCCCCTCATTTTACCCTATATATATGGAACAATTTATATATTTTCACCTGATGATGCTACGATCATAGTGAAACCGGTCGTGTTAAATTAAAGTTGTGGAAACCACAAAGTATTCGTTTCATTATGAGTAAATTCCACAAAGTTGAGCCTGACCTCATTAATTATATAAGTCATTATTTGTTTTTTAGAATTTATATAAAACTAGCAAAGAATACACATTTACACAGGTTGTTTTTTATCTGCCATGTTATATAATATTTCATATAGGTAGGTGTTTAGACAAGTCTTCTTTACCTTGTACATTTAGTAATAAATGTGTTGAATTTTGTTATGTACTGCTCCTTATATGTGGCGTCAACACTTTAATGCCACCTCTAGAGAAGTATTACATGAGGCAGCCATCTTTCAACCCTACTTAATACCCAAGTCCTGAATGTAAATTTTGAAAAAACCAAAGGAAAACTTTCCATGAACAATACCATAAACATTCATAACATTTTAAATTAGTAAATGTGCTAAACATCTCCAAATAAATCCTGGGACTAGATATTATTGCTCCCATGGCACTTTTCAAGAAGCCACCCTTCCTTATTCCTTAGCCTAATAGGCCAGTGGTTCTTAAGCTGTGGGATGCACGTATGAAGATTCCAGGGGGAGCACAAAGCATTTTGGACCATAATCATTTTTACCTCAAGTTTCCATCTCTAATGCTTTAATATTTTTTTCATTTATTTCATAACTGTTTAGATTATATAAATCTTGTACTGATGTGTCTAAATGCTCTGTCAACTTATCACCTCAATAACAGATTTAGTGCAGACAAATGGTTTTATTATATGTACAAATAATATATGAAAAACTATATGAATTATTTTAGGCAATTACAACTTATTGCTGACTGTCCAAAAAATGATGGTAGAATGTCTGCTGTGAGTTGTGCAATGAAACCAAAATGAAACAGATTAGAATTCGCTAAATAAACACATACAGTTGAACTCAGCTTGTGCGCTTAGGTAAGTAGACAGAAACCTATGTCATAAAAATTGGGTAATATTTCTAATAATCTTTCGATAAATATTCTTGAAAAAACAAAAGAAAATTTTCTGGGTGAAGGAGGGGAGTTTTAAAAGATCAGAAGGTAAGCACGAGACAAAAAAGGTTAAGAACCACTGTAATAGACAATGAAGCCAGTTCACCAATGGAAGATGCATTTCTTATGAGTTATTCTTGGGTGGGGTGCTTAATTTCCTTTACCCTTGTGCCATTTTGTCTACATGAAGAAATGGAAAATATTTGGCCTTGAAGTTGAAGTACAGCATTATAACAATTAAATACACAACTAACCTGATATCCAAGTTCCATTAAACCTTGATGGAAATAGTTTGTAATCCACAAAGTCTTCCAAGGTGACCGTAGGAACTTTTTTTACACTCTTTAACTCTGCTGGATATCCTTCATGTCCCATAAAAGAAACTACCAAAACTACCACCAGAATTGTTATTGCTACACCAATTACACCTATCACTGCAAGAGTACGCCATCTTCTCTTGCGAGCTTTTGAGAGAAGCCCCTGCTGTGGGTGAAATTAAAATAGAATGCTAATCATAATGAAAATAAATTTAAAATCTTAATTCCAAAAAAAATATAATACTTAAGAGGAAGAAATGTTTTCTTAAAACATCATTATCATGTAAAAGATATTTTAAATATAACACAAATATTGAGAGAAAACTGAGGAATCAAAAGTTATTTTAAATTCTGTTAATATCAGGAATTAACAATAAAAAGGCTTCAAAAATGATTTCAAATCTACCAAGAAATTTAACTGAAAGATAGAGGGCATCAAATACATCACAATAAATGATAAATAAAAACTAAACAAGGTAACAAATATAATATTAACACAATTTGAGAAAAAAAGAAACAAAAAGTTGTTTCCATTGTATAGGATATATTGTTGTAGTGTATAGGTTGTATTGGATATTTTTTATAATTGCTATATATTAGAAATGTCCTTAACCTTTGCAGATTATTAGAAATTTAAAGAAAATTTCAAAATAATATTTTCCTTTGATTCATCTTCCCATAGTTGTTACCCATCAGGTCATAGTAAATTACATTTCACTTCAACATTCTGCCTGTGAGAGAGTAAATACCTGAGAGAGCCTCAAACTATGTTATCATGGAATCCTACAATAAACCTTTGTGTCACCTTGAGACAGGAGGTACATTATAATTATTTCATAAGGAGGCTCTCTCAATAGCAATGTCATGATGTGGCCACTGCCTGCAGTTAAATTTTGTGAAGCTCAATTACATTTGATCAGGTTTCCTAATAAGTCCTTGATCCTCTATCTTATATTAAATTTTAGCAAACTATTTTGATTTTCATGCTTGAACTAGTAAACTAACAATTTTCTTATTTTTTATTAAAACTTCTAGTACTATTATTTGGTTGTATTGAGATTTCAAATATATGTGATTTATGTTCTGTTTGTTTATGAGGTCCTGCATGCCCTTGAATGAGATTTCAATGCTACTTATGCATTCCTACTTTTCTCTATGTATTTCTGCCTTTCCCATACCAAGAGAAACCTCTCAAATCTTGCATCCTTAAAACTAAGAAGTTACAGGTTCTCAGAAGTGTTCCAACTTCATAAAATTATGCTGACCAAATAGGCTAGCTTCAGAAAGTTAAGAATTATTTCTCTCAGAGTAAATACAGCAGTATTAAAATGGAACACTATGGAATGACAAAATATAAAATGTCAAATAACAATAATATAACAACAATAATAAAATAGATTAATCAATATCTGCATTTATCAAATTGTCACACTTGTATTTTTTAAATAGCCTGTTTTCAGGAGGAGCGTTTTTGGATTGCTAGATTTGAGAAGTTATACTTCAAGTGACAATGTTTCATTTTGTTGACTTATGACAATTTTCAAGTCTGATTTTTGTTTTTCTGCTATCTACTGAATGGCTGTAGGAAAAAATGTCAATATAATATCTCAAATGGTGGACTTACAATAAGGGTTACCATATTCTGGGATGTGAAATGAGGAGACCCTTTTCCTGGAGGAAGATTGTATGTAATTTAGCAGAAATATTGGAATGAATTACTTATACTAAAAACGCAATATGAGAACAATAACTTGATCTGATATACATTTTGAATTCCTGGGAAATATCGTTATTTGGAATTATTTCCTCATGGTTGAATGCCAAAAATGAGGACATGACCAAGAAAATGAGGACATATGGTAGTCCTTCTTAAAATGAAATTATCAGTAAAACCTTGCATTTAGGTCTCAAAGCATTAAAATACCCTGCCAGGGAAAGGGTTAATATTATTAAAGAACAAATGTAATTTGAAATTATTTTTAAACGAAATATAGTTCAAGAAGTTGATAACATGACAAATTGAAACAAGTAAATTATAACACAACAAATAAGGAATCTTAAATTATACATTTTATTAAAGTTGTTTTATTCAAAGGGTTTTCACTTATAAGAAGTTGAAATATTTCACACACAAGTTAAAATTGTGTTAACAGCAAGAATTGGGTCTAAAATTTTCACTTCGAGTTGATATTTCCAAAGTTATGCACATTTTAAACTAATTAAATGGGAATGAAACCAGCCTCGAAGATCATAAGGGTAGAAATCGAGCGGTCAAAATACCGATAAGAACGCTCAATTGCAACAGTAAGGCATTTTTTGAAATTACAAATTATAACATTCAAACAGAAATTATAACATTCAAACAGAAATTATAACATTCAAACAGAAATTATAACATTCAAACAGAAATTATATTATTCTTGAAAGGGCATTTTTAAAAACCAGTTAATCAGTATAAAATTGACAAAAATCATTAGAGTAGACCATTTAAGTCAAACTGCATAGCCTCCTCGATATACAAAATATATGCAACCACAAGAGATTGGCGATATTTCTCAATTCCCTTTATTGAAACCTAAATATAAATCGGCATTAGTCATACATTTGCATTTACTAGGTACAGTCATCGGTGAGTAGAAGTAAACAGCACTGCACCCTACCTAATTCTCAAACTTGGGCAATATTTTGGTACATGATTGCGAGGGCCGCGATGGGATAGCTGAGAATAGACTGCGCTGCGCTGAGGAACTTCCTAAAAAATGATCTACGCAAAGTAACCTCCTTTTCTTTCATTTAAAAACCTCTTTAATCACTCAATTCGTCCGGAAGAGAAAATTATAAAGCCATTCGAGATGCAATCACTCAATCTTTTACACAGATATGGAAATATTTTCTGGTAACTTTCACTCTATGACGTGGAGCGCATATTTATTGCGACTGATTCCATAGTAATTGTCAACCCGAGAACCAATCACGTAAAGGATTGAAGACCACAAGCAGTGCCGAATTTCGAGAGATCTTGCATTCTGCCATCACGAAGGTATAGTTAAACTTCGTCACACTGCCGGAATGAGTAAATTTTGCCGATAATTATCACGGTGGTGATAATTCACCCTAAATATTGATGTTATCAACGGAACGAGCAGTCATACCGAGCAGTTTCACGGTCCTGCGATATACCCATTCCCTATGGCCCTCCGAGTCGTTATAAAAGAGAACCGGGACCGAATAAATGAATAGTTTTCTCACACTATGAAGGTGATTTTGTTTAGGTGCCAAAACGGACAATTTTTCTCCTCATTTCCTGGAATATTCTCGCGAATCTTACAAGACAACTACAAGATATACGTCCAAACATCCTCGAGCGTCCGAATTATACAACGTTTACTTTGAGCCCATTAAACAAATACTACTCGGGCTTAATCCCGTCTTCCCGTTCACAATGGGGCGAACAGTACCAAGGACGAGCGTCGAAAGGTCGGCCGTCCCACTTCCAATAGGTAGAATTGAAAGCACTCATCCACAAACACACGCCCATTTTCTCTCGTTTTTCTAGAAGTAAACCAGATAGGGGGATTTGCCTCACCTGGCTCCCTGCTCCCTCGCCACCATCCATCTCCAATGTAGCCGAGTCTCTCACCATGTCCACGGTAAAGGCGATAATTCACACGGTCACACGTAAACACACAACACACGCGCGCACACACCTGTAGAAGGAAGAAGACCACCCGTCCTCGCCTCGGGAAAGCACTCTTTCTCTGTAGCGCGGACGGAAGGAGTCCCCGCAACTCTAAGCCGCCGCGAGTCACTCACTATCGCAGCGGGTTAAAAGGAGCGCAAGGTGTAACTACCTGGTCGACAGAGAGTACGATCAAAACGTCGTAAACTCCGTGCTTCATTTGTCGTTTGCTACGTCACCCTTGGAGCGCCGCCGTGGCGATGGACTCTACCCGAAGCGCTAGTGGGTCGACCTCTTTCTTTCTCCTCTCTCTCTCTCTCTCTAGCGGAGCGAAACCCAAAACGAGCGAGAGGGATGACTTTCGATCGGGCGGCCGACCAAGCAACGCTGAAAACGGTCTCGATTTCTCCTCGCGCGGCCACTTTTCCTCATCGGCGAAACAATCCGGGCGAACGTATCCACGCGCAAAGAGAGTTCGATTCGAGCGCCACTCGCGCTAAATAGATATTAAACGCTTATCGCGAGGAACGCGTCGTCATGAGCGACGGCGACGACTCGGGTCGTCGCCTCCTTTCGGGAGGGATTTTCAAAGGCGGTCTGAGCGTCTCTCGGACCGTCACCTTGGCACCTGCGAAGCGCATTCGAACGGGAGAACGCGAGGCACGGGCGGGCTGCAGGAGCGCGTCGGAGAAGAAGAGACCTCGGAACAGCACGCGCATCCATCCGAGGGCTGGAGTGGGTCAGGGAGGGAAAGAGGGAGAGGAGGAAAAGGAGGGGAGGGAGGAGGAGGAGGGAATCTGGATAGGTAGGTACGCGGACGGGCTCCGGTGAGCGGAAGGATCGAGAAGAGCGTTCTGACGAGAAAACGAAGGGGAAGTTTTAATAGGGGATGGAGAGGGATAGGAACGGCGTCGGCTGGAGAGGGAAGCGGCGAGAGCACGAAGAGAGACGGAGGATGCAGGAAACGATGGTGATTGGGGTCGCGCGCGAAGGGGAAGAGACGAAGGCCCGGGCGGGGGGAGGAAGGGTTGGAGCGCAGAGCGAAGGGCGGATGGCCAACCGGAAGAGGGATCGGAGCCGATGAGGGGGAGCGGCGGGCGTAGGGAGCGGTGATCGTTCTGTGGCGAATATCTTGGGAATTGGAGCGATTTCGTTGTGATGTGGCGGGAGGCGGAGAGATGCGTTGTTGTGATCGTAGAAGTGGGTCGCGAGGGAGAGATGATGGGAAGGCGCCGAAGTGGGTTTGACCGCCGAGGAAGTTTGCCAGGAGAAGAAGAGGCGGCGAGGGCGTCTTCCTTAAGCGGGTTTCCTGCGCTAATGCTACTTTTGTGTTGAGCGTGGTCGATTAGCTCGTCTTTTTTTACAGGCACACTACGGCCCGCGAGGGCATTTTATTTGACCCGCGATGACATTATGACAGCGAACCGTAATATAAAATACAGATAATTTCATATTTGCAGCTTAAAATTATGGCCGGGAATCCCTTTCCAGGGATGTTATGGGATAACATTATTTATTATTGATTTTCACTAACAGGATCCCTCGCATTATCTCAATTAACTTCCGATGTGAACCGTAACGTGACCCGCCGAAGTATAGTCATCTGTTAAGCCGCAACTGTTAATGCGACCCACCACATAAAAAGTTTGGCCTCCTGTCCTATGCTGTATTCTGATATGTAGAGAGATCGATCGTTAAGTAAGGAATGGGCAAGTTGCATTTACAGTTTCCCTTGTTTAGTTCATGTAAGCTTGATCATTCATTATTTACGCACAACCTGAACTTTCTGGTTTAAAATTTTTATCTCCTCTGATCCGATCATTCTCTACTACATTAATAATTTTCGAGGTTTAATCAGATGCAGATGCAGAATCAGGATTATTGGAAATTACATCGCCATACAGACCAAAATCAAAGTAAGGCCGGTGACAAAATACACACACAAGTTTGCGGACTGTTACGTCTCACCAGGAGTCGTCATATTCGGCGTACGAGTTTGCCCGATGTTAAGCCTCGACAGTGACTCACGCGCTTACACACAATTAATTAATAATTAATTAATTCTTAATTTTCCTGCTGACGATGTGGAAATGTACATTTAGGATGTTCCGTGTGTGTGTGTGTGTGTGTGTTTAGGCGCGTGAGTCACTGTCGAGTGGTTGCTACCCCAAACTCGCACACCAAATACAACGGTCTCTGGCGAGAAGTAAAAATCCGCAAAGTAGGCGTGTCTAGGAGTGTGCGTCTTTTGCCACCAGCCTCACGTGGACATTGGTCTACAAGGTGGTCTATTGTCCAATTACCCTGACACCAAAGGCAGCTGGATTTGTTATTTTTTTAAGAATCAGGATTGTTTTGTTTGCATGTCCTTCGCCCGTAAAACGAAGCTGAGTATGCTTTTTATGGATACTAAGAGATTGGTTTCGTTGAGCGATTAGCAGCGAAATAGTTCCCTTTATTATATTTAGCATGAATTTTACCAAGGTAGAAATAATTGTGATTCTGCTTATAGTTAAAAACGAACTCGCAGTATGATTCAAAGTACGGGCCATGACCCAGTGCAGGGAGGCAAGGCTCATAGAGAAAGTGTGAGCAGTCGAAGCCTAACCAGCTGCAATATATATCGAAAATGACAGGAAACGAAATGTTTCTATTATATAAATGACAATCTTTCCTTTTATTGCGAGTTAATGATTACCCAAGTGAGAATATTTTTTCTCCGTGTTGCCTTCTCATCCATTGGGTCGCGAGACATTCCACAAGATCGCGAGACAAAAAGTTTGAGGAACACTGCGCCAGACTAAAAGTTGTCTTAAGCATGTTGAATTTATAAATATGTGACTTTGTATTTCCTGTCGAGAAGTTTTTTAGATGACGACCTACTCAACACTATAAAATTCGCACACGCGATGGCAACATTGCAATGCATTGCCTAAAACAGTGTTTTCATACCCATCTGTGAGTTAGTTTCTTATTCGTCCAATAGCCTGAATTTTTCACGAATTGTTCATGACAAAGGTTTTTGGTATTTTGATAACTAAATTCATAGACCCTTTGGATTCTCTAAAGCAGCGTTTCCCAAACTGTTCCGCGGAACCCTTGGGTTTCGTGAGAGAACTTGGGATGAGTGTTTTTCTAGGGATTTATTTTTCCGCTTCCCGATGATTTCATATCGACAAATAATGTTTTCCTCAATACTGGGTGACTCAGCGCTTGCCTGACCTGCGTACAACAGAGAATATTTTCCGCCTCCAACAGATAATTTAGATTGGGGCTGTAGAAAACTGGGAAATCCTTGCTTTTCTCATGGCAGACTTTATGTTGCGTGTTCAAGAGTTAGAACTAGAGAGAATGTGAAAACTAAAAACGTATACAAATCAGATTTGCAGTAAGAAAAAATTACGAAATAATATGAAAGGGAAAGCATTTAAATCGAAATTGTATTACAGTTAAATGATGCATCCTTAACTAAAGAAACACAAAAATACTAAAGCTACAATAATTAAAAATTTCAAAAACAAAAAAGGTATGATAAAAAAGGAAAAGGGGTCCCAGATTATTTTTCGACACCCAAGGTAAGTGACTCACAGGAAATCATAAGGATAAAGTTCCTCAGTTTGTCATACGTGAATGTTGAATACCTTCGGACAACGCCGGGTACTCTACAGCTAGTGATAAATAACATACGTATTTGTCGTATTTCTCTAAACTATTCCGTACTATTCTGCTTATGAATGCCAATTACTTGTTGTTTGCGTCTACGACCCAGCGAACGTGCGTGTACTACGAAAAATCGCGAAAAGTGGTGATCCCTAAATATTTAATTTGCTAAGCCAGGGTCTCCCAAATTATGCGAAGCCACGGAACTCTTACGTATTTAAACATTTTTTCTCCCGAAACCCTTACCAAGAGTTGGCAGGCGAAATGACATATAATACTTTATACTCACCGTAACTTTTATTTACATAGTTTACGATTGTACTGTATGCAGTAATTTCAAATTCACTAAAGTAATTCACGGTTTAGATAGAAATCAATAAAAAATAAAGGTCAGCCATTTTAAGCACATATTCATAGGAGAATTTCTAATATTTTACCTATATATTCCTAGACTTAGATTTTTTCCTTGGACAGTAATTTGATATGTGCAGCAATTGTAGTGAATTGCGAGAAGCTTAGATCATCTTCTGCATCCAGCCTATGCCTTCATTTGTTTTTTACTGACGCATATACAGGGAAGGATCTCTCACAGAGATGTTGCTGCGAAATTTCAAAACACGAATGACGATGTCAGAATATTCTTATAAAAGCCCAATCGTATTCGTATTTTCTACTTGAACGAACCTAGTTTTTAATGTGATATCCGTTAAAATATAAAATATTTTTTCTTTTATTTTAAATACAATTAATATACATATCCAGATGCAACGAAAGGGATTGTGATGCTAATATAATTTTTTTGTTGGAGGCGGAAAACATTCTCTACCTGTGGTACGCAGATCAGACAAGTTTATTGCACTTTCATTGAGGAAAACATTATTTGTCGATATGTAATCATCAGGAAGCGGAGAACACTCAAGAATTTCCATAGGAACAAATTCACTCAAAAGTCTCTCTCGGAATTCCCATTAAAGCTTTCGTGAAACCATTGGGTTCCGCGGAGCAGTTTGAGAAACGCTGATGTAGTGTATCCGAGCACGCTGGGGAGTTTTTCTGTTAGATATAAAAATAAGTACTATATCAGAAAGCGTAAAGGTATTAATAGAGGTTCCAAGTATAGTTTTAGCTCGAGAAAAAGTAAAATGGTATCGCGAGATCGAAGGGTGACGGGCATTGTTAATATCACAAAGATTGGTCATAATGGTTTAAGGAAATCATAACTAAAATATCCGTACACAATATAGTAAAACGCATAAAAATTATCGTTATAAACTGCCGAAGTATTCGCAAGAAAAAAGATTATTATTACCCAAAAAATGGAAAGTTTTGCATAGGTCGTTTTGGGAGCTTGTCAACATAAATTCTTACGAGATTTTCCCAGCAGATTAAATGGTGTATCTTGGAGATAAGGGGGAAATGTATCGGAGGTGGAGTTTCTAACGCCGTTAGGAATAGTTTATTGCAGTGTTCCAAAAATTGTGGAGCGCGAAGATATTTCAAGAGGAGCGTAGTATGGTATTTCATTTACCGAAACCAAATGCAGAAATCGAGTAAAAGTCTAGAATGACTATGTCTTACTAAGTTTGAGCCTAACTTGGAGAAAATGTGAAAAGAGAGGCAAGTAAATCCTTCTCATTAACAAGATAATCGTGTTATCCTTTTTTTAGCTATACTGAGACAGATTTTTCTTTTGGTTTCTAAGATGTACTTCTAAATACAAGAACCTGATGTGTCTATATTATTAATTTCAAAACCTATAACTCGTAATTTGGTGTGCATGAGTGAGGACCCGACATTAGTACGCAGTAGTGTCTGAGTGGGGCGTGAGTTAAAATTGTTGAGAAAACAGGTTTATTGGGGATTTTCGAGGAAATTAACATCAGCCAAAATTGCGAAATGATTAGAGGCTTACTTCTTAACCCAAAATCATAAAAAGTTATATCTTTGCTCCTTTTTCTGCTCTCCAGATTTAGGAATGGAGAACATTGGAGAACTAAGCAGAGCATTGAAGACGGTCAGCATGAGAAGAGGTGATACTGTAATTATCACTGGGGAGATTGTAATTTTCCATCCATCGGCTGCGAATCTGTAGCTGGAAAGATATAGAAGCTGGTTGGGAATTAATTGAAGTATTTACAGGCTGTCCCAACTTGACATCGTTCCGCTCATACGTCAGTTCCTAATTGACAACAATGTCTCATTCTTTCGTCATGATCCGCTTACATATTCGACACATTAAAGCTTTACGTCGTTCCGCTTTTCTTTGTCTGGTGTTTGGTACAAGTTAATGTGTATCAACTTGGCCAAATTTGATGAGTTAATGCTGCAATACTTGTTAATCTGTATTCGAAAAATATATGATGCTTGAATGTAAAGTTGTACAGTATGAGCGTTCAATCCAGACTAAATTGGAAAGAGATATTTTTTTACATGAAGAGCATATACTACAGAGAAACAAAGGTGTTGAGAAGACTTTTTACTTTACTGGTTTTGCTTTTCAAGGGTTTAAAAGACGCTGAGCAGCAATGTCATTTGGTGGTACCTTCTTTACAGTTTTGATTGTGCTCAATTATCTTCATGGTCTAATAATCTATCAAATACCGTTTGATTTCTCATAATAATTCATTTGTGTCTGTGTTGATTTAATAATTCATCGCCAGTAAACGTTGTCAAGATTGCAAATTTGTCGTCGACTGAGGTGATTCTTGTAAAAAATTTAGTTAGATTTATTCTGTACGTAAGAGGTTTTTATTGTACTTCTCAATAAAATGCATTATAATGACAATCAAAATTTATGATTTTATTTAAGAACAATCCTTTTCGATAATCCAAGAGATTGATTAGCCAAAAAAATACACACACACAATCCTTTTCTGAGTATGTGCTATTGAAATATGAAGTAATGATTGCGTCTGTAGCAATAATGTTTCGTCTATTCCTTTGCGCACTTATCTTACACTCTTTTAAAATATGCATTTCCCAGAACTTTCTAGTCTAGTGTCCTTGGTTGGGAACGAACCCTCTCATTTTAACATTGTGTCTGTGGAAAATAGTGATCCGCTTTTCGTAGATCCGCTTTTCGTCGCGATTTCCAGGAACGTAACCTGTCTTGAAAGTGGGGACTGCCTCTATTCTATTCTGGAAGAAATTGTTAAGGTGCCGACGTGATTCGGTAACAACGGCAACGTATTCTATTTGCTAGCCTCGACTCGCCCGCATCTTGACGCCCACAAGATAGTAATTTCTGATTTCACATCGCATTCTGCGATAACTGTTAATCCGACCCAGTTAGTTTACATCTTCGGTAAAGCGGATCTTCCAGGTTTCGAAACTTCCATAGCAGACCAATTAACGACGTTCACCATTTTAGTGACTAATAACTACACGGGTTGATCTTGGTTGGAAGTTTTGCGCACCATTCGGAGGGGGTATCCATTTTTAATCCCACTAAACCCATTAACGATCGTAAGGACTCGCGTCGGATAAAATCGAAGCTTCGTGCCCTACTTAAGAGTCAAAGACAGAATCACCCGCGCCTAAAATACGAATTGGTAGTGATGACGCGACTGAGCGTTTAAAATACATAAGGAGTCGTAATTCTGCAAGGGGAGAGAGACGAAAGGAATTCGATCCATGATACTTTCAGAGTCACATAAAAAGAACCATCGAATTTTGATCCTACGTGCACCAAGTTCGAGATGACTCCACTGATCCGAAACTAACCACTGACAACGGTTAAAGTGTGAGCAACTATTTTCTAGAGGCCAATTTACCGAATAGATACGTCTCAAAGTGTGTCGCCATCGAAATCGGCCACTTAATTTACTTTCGTAAGTGTAGATATTCTAAAATGAGCCATCTGAAAATATCCGAAAACGGTATTGAGAAAATTACTAAAGCAGGTTGATAAAAGGAAATCGCGTGAGCCGGAAGCCATAATTGCATTCATTATAAACGCGTTAGCGGATGAAGTAGTTTCCCATATAAAGATCATGTGCACAAAATCGCTACACGAGGGAGTTGTTCCTTTACCATGGCAAACAGTCTATGTTACACCGATGCACAAAACAGGAAGTAGGTACATTAAGAAATTGAGTGGAAAACTATTTACCGATATCATTAAAATCCAGTTTCTGTAAGGCTTTTGAGCACGTTATTCGTAGTTCAATAAAGCTATTCCTCGAAGGAAA
This sequence comes from Tanypteryx hageni, assembly GCA_028673005.1. Taxonomy (NCBI): domain Eukaryota; kingdom Metazoa; phylum Arthropoda; class Insecta; order Odonata; family Petaluridae; genus Tanypteryx; species Tanypteryx hageni. The sequence goes on along the minus strand of CM054116.1, from coordinate 24,000,838 downwards.
AATTTTCCCCGAAAAGAAACAACATGATTTCTGAAGAGGCCTAGTGAGACTCGGTTAGCTCTACTCACAAACGATATTTTGAATGCAACAGACGACGGAGTAAAAGTAGACGCAGTATTTCTGGATTTAAGGAAAGCCTTTGACACCTTTTTCCACGTAAAAATATACAAAAAATTAAAAGCCGTCCTTTAGAAATACGTAACAGGTTATCATTATCCCACTACATTCACACTGTAACAGATTAACGGTTTTGTGTTGGCAGTATCAATAGTGAAATTTTAGAACGTTTTATATTATGGTGCAGAAACTACAATTTCTCTGCATTGTCTGCAGTCAGATTGCATCTGGATCACTGTAATGAACACATGTAATGCTGAAACAGAGGTTATAGGAAGAGCAAGATATTACTGTGCGAGCTTTCCCAGTGTAGGATACTGCTGCTTTCTTCTTTGTCTAACTTGTTGGACATTATTTTATTTCTAACAGTGTCTCACAATTATCTCCCGTTCGCCTCCAGATAAATTTGGTGATTTATTACATGTTGATGAATATACAATTTAATTGAAAAAGTTCCATACACTGAAACCTTGTGCACTAGTTGATGCAGTTGCTCCGTGGATGTTTTCAGAGCCTGGTGTAGCAACAGCAGCGTCATTTATTTCTTCTAGTTCTAGTACATTTGCTTGCACTTGCTGCTTCATGCTATCACCTGTGAAAAATTTGTCCTTAGATCTAGGATCTAGAATGGCAATGGAGCAATGTAGTTCACTTTAAAGGTAACAACATTGTCTCTGGATTTTTTCTGCATCTCAGCCTTCATGTCATGTACGAGGTCTGTTCAAAAAGTATCCGGACGTCAAAACGTGTTCAGGGGACCTTAAAATGTGCATTTCCGTTGAAATCTCGAATTAGATTTTTTAATAAAAACAATACTTTCTCTATACTTCGTATTTGGAGAAAGCAAAGACTCATTATTTCAGCTTAAATAGTTGGAGTTTTCTAGGCTCAGGATTGTCCTTCACGCCTATAGTAGCGGTCACGGGGCTCACAAAGTCTCCACCATACTTCATCCGAGTGAATGGAAGTGGGATGGCGAGGGTTTAGGAAGTTTCGTCGCGGCCGTTCCGCTGCAGCCGTTTCGCCGCTGCCGTTTCGTCACGAATGACGTTTCGCCGCCAGGTGTTATTTCGGAATTTGCGCAAGGAATCATAAAATTGCAATTTTCAATTATTTGGATGTAGGATAAGTATTTCAAAATCTTGCTAATGGTTGGTAGACTTAAAGAAATATTTTATCTCGGAAACGTGAATTATAGGGACAAAATAAATAAACAAGCGTAATATGAAGAAATAGATCTTACGTTACAACTTAAAATCACCAATTTAATACAAGGTATACCTGGTAGGATCACTTCGGTAGAATATGCTACATCGACTGTAGTACCTACTCGTAATCATGTATGTATGTATTTATTACGCCATATGCCGATAGTTTATAGAGATATTTCTTAATAGTTACCTTGGCTTTAAACAAATATTTTATACTTACATTTGTATAAGTCTCAAACTCCTAATTCTTATACATATAAAGAAAATATGATGTGGCCATCACAAGAATTTCTCATTATCTGTAATATTTCTAACAATTAATTCTTTTATCAAAGATAAATATCGAATCATTGAAATAAAAATAAATTTCAACTACTTTGAATGAAGTTCAGAAATGGAAACTTTTCCTTACTTTTCACAATGAAAAAATAAATATAAATGTAATTAACTGCTCGGGACAAAAATACGTAGTATCTTCTTTCGTTCAAAACCGTCATTACTTAGAGAGTTTAATTTGCTATTATGGCCTATTCGTCTGTCTGATCTGAAACAAATATGCTGTTATGGTTTTGATAATAGGCATAAACCTCGGTTGAGGCGGGGTTAACGTCCTCGGCTACCCATCCGGAGGTAGCGGGTTCGAATCCCGTCTAGGGTGGGTTTTTCTCCATCTAGGGCATGAATGTTTGTGTTCGTTTATTGTTACTGTTTATATATTCCACTGTAAATTGGCTGCAAAAGCTGTATGTGGAATTAAAATAAAAAATATTAAATATCTTTGAAAGTTATGCGAAAAGTTCAACAAAAATATGAGTAAAGAATTTTATTATTCCTTTATATGCAGCCATTCATTTTATATCTGTAAAAACGTCTTGATTTCGTTTTAATGTGTTGCACACCTCCTTCATACAAAATTTCTTTGGGATCGGTTTGGCCAGTCCCTAAATAAATTCATGAAAACCGAAAAAATTAATTTGCAATAGTGGCATCCCTGCTGGCTCGATGCGGTCTAAATATAACATTTATTCGCGTATTATATGTAACAAATGTCGTTGAACTGGTTGGGCTAATCTATTCCGAAACCGTGAAAAGAGAAATGTTTCAAATTGCAGTGTCCACTTCTGCTGGATAGTTCAGGCACAAAATCCCAAACACGTGATGTATTTATGTGAAGATTCTATATACCAAATTTTCTTGAAATCGATTCAGCCTATTTTTCTCAATACACTACAAATTCATTAACGACGCCGGCGAAACGGCGGCGGCGAACCGTACCTCACGGCGAAACAGCGGCGACGAAACGTCTCATTCCGGGATGGCGATGGCGTGTTACTGTTCGTAACCATTTTCTCATTCGGCGAGGAGTGTCTTCCGACCACCATTCCATCGAGTTACGAAAAGAGGGCTATTTCGGAATCATCCGATTTAGTTGCATTTGTCGCACCCTTGAGTTAAAATTCCTCATACATGATGCCGTTGAATTTTGTGGAAAGTGAAAACCTTCAAATCCAAATTATGACTTGGTGGTTATATATATGTATATATATTTTTTAAGATAACTTGAAACCATTTCCACCGTAAAATCACGCAACCCATGAGCAGGGCCGGCTTAAGGGGAGAGCCAATGTGGCATTGGCTCAGGGCGCCGAAGTTTAGGGGGCGTAGAAGTTTAGGGGGTGCCAAAAAATCGAGAGCCACAGAAAAAAAAAAAAACAAAAAATCGCAATCGATCAACAAGAAATAAGTGAACAGTTAAAAAACGGATCTATTGATGCCTGATTGTTTGGTATGACATTTTGAGTCAAATAAACATCACAAGTAAAGTTCTCCAAGACGTCATTTGGAATATCTCGCAAGCTGTCACCCGGCTTTCAAAATCAAATGAATACCTTAAAAATTACACAGATGAGAAATTTATACGCGTGCTACGATACAAAAAAGTTGGCAATCGAATTTGAAATTTAACCAGAATTTGTAAAAACAAGAAATCACCGCCGAAAAAGAATGTTTGATTATGAACACGAAGATGAAACCATAGAGAACGAAAGTTTTAGGGTTCACTTTTTCAACAATATTTTAGGCCACGCAATTCAGACATCGAAAGACAGGTTTGATTTGCTTAGCGAAGAACGGCTATGTAAGTAGCGCATAACAAAGCTAAAGATTATATGCTCAAGTATCTTTCACGATGATGAAGTAAAGGAAATCGTCCTGTAATTTTCAGAATTCTCTTTGCTGCTGCCTTTATGGATGCGCGTTAGGTGTGCTCCATACAGTCTTTAGGAAAGACGCCTTGCGCAATGGAAATGGTTTCAAGTTATCTTAAAAAATATATATACATATATATAACCACCAAGTCATAATTTGGATTTGAAGGTTTTCACTTTCCACAAAATTCAACGGCATCATGTATGAGGAATTTTAACTCAAGGGTGCGACAAATGCAACTAAATCGGATGATTCCGAAATAGCCCTCTTTTCGTAACTCGATGGAATGGTGGTCGGAAGACACTCCTCGCCGAATGAGAAAATGGTTACGAACAGTAACACGCCATCGCCATCCCGGAATGAGACGTTTCGTCGCCGCTGTTTCGCCGTGAGGTACGGTTCGCCGCCGCCGTTTCGCCGGCGTCGTTAATGAATTTGTAGTGTATTGAGAAAAATAGGCTGAATCGATTTCAAGAAAATTTGGTATATAGAATCTTCACATAAATACATCACGTGTTTGGGATTTTGTGCCTGAACTATCCAGCAGAAGTGGACACTGCAATTTGAAACATTTCTCTTTTCACGGTTTCGGAATAGATTAGCCCAACCAGTTCAACGACATTTGTTACATATAATACGCGAATAAATGTTATATTTAGACCGCATCGAGCCAGCAGGGATGCCACTATTGCAAATTAATTTTTTCGGTTTTCATGAATTTATTTAGGGACTGGCCAAACCGATCCCAAAGAAATTTTGTATGAAGGAGGTGTGCAACACATTAAAACGAAATCAAGACGTTTTTACAGATATAAAATGAATGGCTGCATATAAAGGAATAATAAAATTCTTTACTCATATTTTTGTTGAACTTTTCGCATAACTTTCAAAGATATTTAATATTTTTTATTTTAATTCCACATACAGCTTTTGCAGCCAATTTACAGTGGAATATATAAACAGTAACAATAAACGAACACAAACATTCATGCCCTAGATGGAGAAAAACCCACCCTAGACGGGATTCGAACCCGCTACCTCCGGATGGGTAGCCGAGGACGTTAACCCCGCCTCAACCGAGGTTTATGCCTATTATCAAAACCATAACAGCATATTTGTTTCAGATCAGACAGACGAATAGGCCATAATAGCAAATTAAACTCTCTAAGTAATGACGGTTTTGAACGAAAGAAGATACTACGCATTTTTGTCCCGAGCAGTTAATTACATTTATATTTATTTTTTCATTGTGAAAAGTAAGGAAAAGTTTCCATTTCTGAACTTCATTCAAAGTAGTTGAAATTTATTTTTATTTCAATGATTCGATATTTATCTTTGATAAAAGAATTAATTGTTAGAAATATTACAGATAATGAGAAATTCTTGTGATGGCCACATCATATTTTCTTTATATGTATAAGAATTAGGAGTTTGAGACTTATACAAATGTAAGTATAAAATATTTGTTTAAAGCCAAGGTAACTATTAAGAAATATCTCTATAAACTATCGGCATATGGCGTAATAAATACATACATACATGATTACGAGTAGGTACTACAGTCGATGTAGCATATTCTACCGAAGTGATCCTACCAGGTATACCTTGTATTAAATTGGTGATTTTAAGTTGTAACGTAAGATCTATTTCTTCATATTACGCTTGTTTATTTATTTTGTCCCTATAATTCACGTTTCCGAGATAAAATATTTCTTTAAGTCTACCAACCATTAGCAAGATTTTGAAATACTTATCCTACATCCAAATAATTGAAAATTGCAATTTTATGATTCCTTGCGCAAATTCCGAAATAACACCGGGCGGCGAAACGTCATTCGTGACGAAACGGCAGCGGCGAAACGGCTGCAGCGGAACGGCCGCGACGAAACTTCCTAAACCCTCGCCATCCCACTTCCATTCACTCGGATGAAGTATGGTGGAGACTTTGTGAGCCCCGTGACCGCTACTATAGGCGTGAAGGACAATCCTGAGCCTAGAAAACTCCAACTATTTAAGCTGAAATAATGAGTCTTTGCTTTCTCCAAATACGAAGTATAGAGAAAGTATTGTTTTTATTAAAAAATCTAATTCGAGATTTCAACGGAAATGCACATTTTAAGGTCCCCTGAACACGTTTTGACGTCCGGATACTTTTTGAACAGACCTCGTACATGACATGAAGGCTGAGATGCAGAAAAAATCCAGAGACAATGTTGTTACCTTTAAAGTGAACTACATTGCTCCATTGCCATTCTAGATCCTAGATCTAAGGACAAATTTTTCACAGGTGATAGCATGAAGCAGCAAGTGCAAGCAAATGTACTAGAACTAGAAGAAATAAATGACGCTGCTGTTGCTACACCAGGCTCTGAAAACATCCACGGAGCAACTGCATCAACTAGTGCACAAGGTTTCAGTGTATGGAACTTTTTCAATTAAATTGTATATTCATCAACATGTAATAAATCACCAAATTTATCTGGAGGCGAACGGGAGATAATTGTGAGACACTGTTAGAAATAAAATAATGTCCAACAAGTTAGACAAAGAAGAAAGCAGCAGTATCCTACACTGGGAAAGCTCGCACAGTAATATCTTGCTCTTCCTATAACCTCTGTTTCAGCATTACATGTGTTCATTACAGTGATCCAGATGCAATCTGACTGCAGACAATGCAGAGAAATTGTAGTTTCTGCACCATAATATAAAACGTTCTAAAATTTCACTATTGATACTGCCAACACAAAACCGTTAATCTGTTACAGTGTGAATGTAGTGGGATAATGATAACCTGTTACGTATTTCTAAAGGACGGCTTTTAATTTTTTGTATATTTTTACGTGGAAAAAGGTGTCAAAGGCTTTCCTTAAATCCAGAAATACTGCGTCTACTTTTACTCCGTCGTCTGTTGCATTCAAAATATCGTTTGTGAGTAGAGCTAACCGAGTCTCACTAGGCCTCTTCAGAAATCATGTTGTTTCTTTTCGGGGAAAATTTTTCCTTCGAGGAATAGCTTTATTGAACTACGAATAACGTGCTCAAAAGCCTTACAGAAACTGGATTTTAATGATATCGGTAAATAGTTTTCCACTCAATTTCTTAATGTACCTACTTCCTGTTTTGTGCATCGGTGTAACATAGACTGTTTGCCATGGTAAAGGAACAACTCCCTCGTGTAGCGATTTTGTGCACATGATCTTTATATGGGAAACTACTTCATCCGCTAACGCGTTTATAATGAATGCAATTATGGCTTCCGGCTCACGCGATTTCCTTTTATCAACCTGCTTTAGTAATTTTCTCAATACCGTTTTCGGATATTTTCAGATGGCTCATTTTAGAATATCTACACTTACGAAAGTAAATTAAGTGGCCGATTTCGATGGCGACACACTTTGAGAAGTATCTATTCGGTAAATTGGCCTCTAGAAAATAGTTGCTCACACTTTAACCGTTGTCAGTGGTTAGTTTCGGATCAGTGGAGTCATCTCGAACTTGGTGCACGTAGGATCAAAATTCGATGGTTCTTTTTATGTGACTCTGAAAGTATCATGGATCGAATTCCTTTCGTCTCTCTCCCCTTGCAGAATTACGACTCCTTATGTATTTTAAACGCTCAGTCGCGTCATCACTACCAATTCGTATTTTAGGCGCGGGTGATTCTGTCTTTGACTCTTAAGTAGGGCACGAAGCTTCGATTTTATCCGACGCGAGTCCTTACGATCGTTAATGGGTTTAGTGGGATTAAAAATGGATACCCCCTCCGAATGGTGCGCAAAACTTCCAACCAAGATCAACCCGTGTAGTTATTAGTCACTAAAATGGTGAACGTCGTTAATTGGTCTGCTATGGAAGTTTCGAAACCTGGAAGATCCGCTTTACCGAAGATGTAAACTAACTGGGTCGGATTAACAGTTATCGCAGAATGCGATGTGAAATCAGAAATTACTATCTTGTGGGCGTCAAGATGCGGGCGAGTCGAGGCTAGCAAATAGAATACGTTGCCGTTGTTACCGAATCACGTCGGCACCTTAACAATTTCTTCCAGAATAGAATAGAGGCAGTCCCCACTTTCAAGACAGGTTACGTTCCTGGAAATCGCGACGAAAAGCGGATCTACGAAAAGCGGATCACTATTTTCCACAGACACAATGTTAAAATGAGAGGGTTCGTTCCCAACCAAGGACACTAGACTAGAAAGTTCTGGGAAATGCATATTTTAAAAGAGTGTAAGATAAGTGCGCAAAGGAATAGACGAAACATTATTGCTACAGACGCAATCATTACTTCATATTTCAATAGCACATACTCAGAAAAGGATTGTGTGTGTGTATTTTTTTGGCTAATCAATCTCTTGGATTATCGAAAAGGATTGTTCTTAAATAAAATCATAAATTTTGATTGTCATTATAATGCATTTTATTGAGAAGTACAATAAAAACCTCTTACGTACAGAATAAATCTAACTAAATTTTTTACAAGAATCACCTCAGTCGACGACAAATTTGCAATCTTGACAACGTTTACTGGCGATGAATTATTAAATCAACACAGACACAAATGAATTATTATGAGAAATCAAACGGTATTTGATAGATTATTAGACCATGAAGATAATTGAGCACAATCAAAACTGTAAAGAAGGTACCACCAAATGACATTGCTGCTCAGCGTCTTTTAAACCCTTGAAAAGCAAAACCAGTAAAGTAAAAAGTCTTCTCAACACCTTTGTTTCTCTGTAGTATATGCTCTTCATGTAAAAAAATATCTCTTTCCAATTTAGTCTGGATTGAACGCTCATACTGTACAACTTTACATTCAAGCATCATATATTTTTCGAATACAGATTAACAAGTATTGCAGCATTAACTCATCAAATTTGGCCAAGTTGATACACATTAACTTGTACCAAACACCAGACAAAGAAAAGCGGAACGACGTAAAGCTTTAATGTGTCGAATATGTAAGCGGATCATGACGAAAGAATGAGACATTGTTGTCAATTAGGAACTGACGTATGAGCGGAACGATGTCAAGTTGGGACAGCCTGTAAATACTTCAATTAATTCCCAACCAGCTTCTATATCTTTCCAGCTACAGATTCGCAGCCGATGGATGGAAAATTACAATCTCCCCAGTGATAATTACAGTATCACCTCTTCTCATGCTGACCGTCTTCAATGCTCTGCTTAGTTCTCCAATGTTCTCCATTCCTAAATCTGGAGAGCAGAAAAAGGAGCAAAGATATAACTTTTTATGATTTTGGGTTAAGAAGTAAGCCTCTAATCATTTCGCAATTTTGGCTGATGTTAATTTCCTCGAAAATCCCCAATAAACCTGTTTTCTCAACAATTTTAACTCACGCCCCACTCAGACACTACTGCGTACTAATGTCGGGTCCTCACTCATGCACACCAAATTACGAGTTATAGGTTTTGAAATTAATAATATAGACACATCAGGTTCTTGTATTTAGAAGTACATCTTAGAAACCAAAAGAAAAATCTGTCTCAGTATAGCTAAAAAAAGGATAACACGATTATCTTGTTAATGAGAAGGATTTACTTGCCTCTCTTTTCACATTTTCTCCAAGTTAGGCTCAAACTTAGTAAGACATAGTCATTCTAGACTTTTACTCGATTTCTGCATTTGGTTTCGGTAAATGAAATACCATACTACGCTCCTCTTGAAATATCTTCGCGCTCCACAATTTTTGGAACACTGCAATAAACTATTCCTAACGGCGTTAGAAACTCCACCTCCGATACATTTCCCCCTTATCTCCAAGATACACCATTTAATCTGCTGGGAAAATCTCGTAAGAATTTATGTTGACAAGCTCCCAAAACGACCTATGCAAAACTTTCCATTTTTTGGGTAATAATAATCTTTTTTCTTGCGAATACTTCGGCAGTTTATAACGATAATTTTTATGCGTTTTACTATATTGTGTACGGATATTTTAGTTATGATTTCCTTAAACCATTATGACCAATCTTTGTGATATTAACAATGCCCGTCACCCTTCGATCTCGCGATACCATTTTACTTTTTCTCGAGCTAAAACTATACTTGGAACCTCTATTAATACCTTTACGCTTTCTGATATAGTACTTATTTTTATATCTAACAGAAAAACTCCCCAGCGTGCTCGGATACACTACATCAGCGTTTCTCAAACTGCTCCGCGGAACCCAATGGTTTCACGAAAGCTTTAATGGGAATTCCGAGAGAGACTTTTGAGTGAATTTGTTCCTATGGAAATTCTTGAGTGTTCTCCGCTTCCTGATGATTACATATCGACAAATAATGTTTTCCTCAATGAAAGTGCAATAAACTTGTCTGATCTGCGTACCACAGGTAGAGAATGTTTTCCGCCTCCAACAAAAAAATTATATTAGCATCACAATCCCTTTCGTTGCATCTGGATATGTATATTAATTGTATTTAAAATAAAAGAAAAAATATTTTATATTTTAACGGATATCACATTAAAAACTAGGTTCGTTCAAGTAGAAAATACGAATACGATTGGGCTTTTATAAGAATATTCTGACATCGTCATTCGTGTTTTGAAATTTCGCAGCAACATCTCTGTGAGAGATCCTTCCCTGTATATGCGTCAGTAAAAAACAAATGAAGGCATAGGCTGGATGCAGAAGATGATCTAAGCTTCTCGCAATTCACTACAATTGCTGCACATATCAAATTACTGTCCAAGGAAAAAATCTAAGTCTAGGAATATATAGGTAAAATATTAGAAATTCTCCTATGAATATGTGCTTAAAATGGCTGACCTTTATTTTTTATTGATTTCTATCTAAACCGTGAATTACTTTAGTGAATTTGAAATTACTGCATACAGTACAATCGTAAACTATGTAAATAAAAGTTACGGTGAGTATAAAGTATTATATGTCATTTCGCCTGCCAACTCTTGGTAAGGGTTTCGGGAGAAAAAATGTTTAAATACGTAAGAGTTCCGTGGCTTCGCATAATTTGGGAGACCCTGGCTTAGCAAATTAAATATTTAGGGATCACCACTTTTCGCGATTTTTCGTAGTACACGCACGTTCGCTGGGTCGTAGACGCAAACAACAAGTAATTGGCATTCATAAGCAGAATAGTACGGAATAGTTTAGAGAAATACGACAAATACGTATGTTATTTATCACTAGCTGTAGAGTACCCGGCGTTGTCCGAAGGTATTCAACATTCACGTATGACAAACTGAGGAACTTTATCCTTATGATTTCCTGTGAGTCACTTACCTTGGGTGTCGAAAAATAATCTGGGACCCCTTTTCCTTTTTTATCATACCTTTTTTGTTTTTGAAATTTTTAATTATTGTAGCTTTAGTATTTTTGTGTTTCTTTAGTTAAGGATGCATCATTTAACTGTAATACAATTTCGATTTAAATGCTTTCCCTTTCATATTATTTCGTAATTTTTTCTTACTGCAAATCTGATTTGTATACGTTTTTAGTTTTCACATTCTCTCTAGTTCTAACTCTTGAACACGCAACATAAAGTCTGCCATGAGAAAAGCAAGGATTTCCCAGTTTTCTACAGCCCCAATCTAAATTATCTGTTGGAGGCGGAAAATATTCTCTGTTGTACGCAGGTCAGGCAAGCGCTGAGTCACCCAGTATTGAGGAAAACATTATTTGTCGATATGAAATCATCGGGAAGCGGAAAAATAAATCCCTAGAAAAACACTCATCCCAAGTTCTCTCACGAAACCCAAGGGTTCCGCGGAACAGTTTGGGAAACGCTGCTTTAGAGAATCCAAAGGGTCTATGAATTTAGTTATCAAAATACCAAAAACCTTTGTCATGAACAATTCGTGAAAAATTCAGGCTATTGGACGAATAAGAAACTAACTCACAGATGGGTATGAAAACACTGTTTTAGGCAATGCATTGCAATGTTGCCATCGCGTGTGCGAATTTTATAGTGTTGAGTAGGTCGTCATCTAAAAAACTTCTCGACAGGAAATACAAAGTCACATATTTATAAATTCAACATGCTTAAGACAACTTTTAGTCTGGCGCAGTGTTCCTCAAACTTTTTGTCTCGCGATCTTGTGGAATGTCTCGCGACCCAATGGATGAGAAGGCAACACGGAGAAAAAATATTCTCACTTGGGTAATCATTAACTCGCAATAAAAGGAAAGATTGTCATTTATATAATAGAAACATTTCGTTTCCTGTCATTTTCGATATATATTGCAGCTGGTTAGGCTTCGACTGCTCACACTTTCTCTATGAGCCTTGCCTCCCTGCACTGGGTCATGGCCCGTACTTTGAATCATACTGCGAGTTCGTTTTTAACTATAAGCAGAATCACAATTATTTCTACCTTGGTAAAATTCATGCTAAATATAATAAAGGGAACTATTTCGCTGCTAATCGCTCAACGAAACCAATCTCTTAGTATCCATAAAAAGCATACTCAGCTTCGTTTTACGGGCGAAGGACATGCAAACAAAACAATCCTGATTCTTAAAAAAATAACAAATCCAGCTGCCTTTGGTGTCAGGGTAATTGGACAATAGACCACCTTGTAGACCAATGTCCACGTGAGGCTGGTGGCAAAAGACGCACACTCCTAGACACGCCTACTTTGCGGATTTTTACTTCTCGCCAGAGACCGTTGTATTTGGTGTGCGAGTTTGGGGTAGCAACCACTCGACAGTGACTCACGCGCCTAAACACACACACACACACACACGGAACATCCTAAATGTACATTTCCACATCGTCAGCAGGAAAATTAAGAATTAATTAATTATTAATTAATTGTGTGTAAGCGCGTGAGTCACTGTCGAGGCTTAACATCGGGCAAACTCGTGCGCCGAATATGACGACTCCTGGTGAGACGTAACAGTCCGCAAACTTGTGTGTGTATTTTGTCACCGGCCTTACTTGGATTTTGGTCTGTATGGCGATGTAATTTCCAATAATCCTGATTCTGCATCTGCATCTGATTAAACCTCGAAAATTATTAATGTAGTAGAGAATGATCGGATCAGAGGAGATAAAAATTTTAAACCAGAAAGTTCAGGTTGTGCGTAAATAATGAATGATCAAGCTTACATGAACTAAACAAGGGAAACTGTAAATGCAACTTGCCCATTCCTTACTTAACGATCGATCTCTCTACATATCAGAATACAGCATAGGACAGGAGGCCAAACTTTTTATGTGGTGTGTCGCATTAACAGTTGCGGCTTAACAGATGACTATACTTCGGCGGGTCACGTTACGGTTCACATCGGAAGTTAATTGAGATAATGCGAGGGATCCTGTTAGTGAAAATCAATAATAAATAATGTTATCCCATAACATCCCTGGAAAGGGATTCCCGGTCATAATTTTAAGCTGCAAATATGAAATTATCTGTATTTTATATTACGGAAATTTTGGAAATCTAGAAGCCCATCGTCCGTGTTTACCTACTCGATAGATGGTGAGAGCATTCCTGTTTCGGAATCCATGAAATACCTCGGGGTAACCTTGAATCGTGGCCTGTCTTGGGACACCCACATAAGACGAGTGATAGGTGCGGCAAATAAGAAGTTGGCTTTTGTGCGTAGGATAGTCAGGAAAAGCACGGAAAAGGTGAGAGAATCCTGTTATTTATCGTTGGTTAGACCTCAAATGGAATACGCAGCAGCGGTTTGGGATCCATATCAGAGGGGACTCATAAAGGATTTAGAAAAAATACAGCGGCGAGCAGCTAGATTCGTGAAAAAAAATTACGATATAAAACAGAGCGTTACGTTACTCATTGATGAGTTGAGTTGGCCATCGTTGAAAGATCGTAGATTACAGGCGAGACTTAAACTTCTAGATAAATATAGGTCGGAGATATTCGTAAATGAAATGAAGGATATTATTCGACAACCAACGTATATCGGACGGAGGGATAATGTGGACAAGATTCGCGAAATAGATAGTAGGACGGAGAGGTATAAGGAGTCATTTTTCCCTAGGACAATACGTGACCACAATAGATAACTGTGAATAATAATTAGTTAGGAACTTGGTGCGCGGCACCCCCTGCCATCCACCGTCAAGGTGACTTGCAGGGTAATATGTAGATGTAGATGTAGACCTGTATTCTAGAACGTTCGATTAGGGAAAGTTCTGGAATATTGTAGATACTACCATGTATTCTGATTGGTCGAACCCCCACCAACTTCCACTATCCTGGGACTATATAAGCAGAGGGCTCAGCCCGCAAGGACACAGTTTAAAGTAAGATCAAGAGAAGAGATCAAGCGAAAAGAAATCACAGCGTAATCGTATCGTATGCCACACTCGAACACTTCGTACAAAATGGCGTGAAACAAAATATGGATGTAGATTTAACCTCTTCTAAGCGCCAGTACGGAGATACAACCAGGTATCTATCCCTTTCACTCTTTAGCCGAACATTGCCTAATGGTGAAAAACGACCTCGGCCTTGGCTAGTATTTTCGAAGAGCAAAGGTACTGTGTTCTGCACCTCTTGTAAGATGTTTGGAAAATCGGGGTCGTTAGCTAATGATGAAGGGTACAACGACTGGAAAAATGCAGGTCAGAGGATGAAGGAACATGAAAATTCAGACGATCACAGGTCAGCATGTGTGACACTGTTAGCGAGGAAGAACGTTGGCGGTAGAGTTGACAAGAGTCTTGTTCTTCAAACGGAAGAAGAAATAAAATACTGGCATGAGGTTTTGAGGCGTATTGTGGCTGTTGTGAGGTCACTGTCTGCACGCGGATTGCCGTTTAGAGGTTCACAGGAGAGATTTGGATCGAGAAACAGTGGGAACTATGTCATGACCCTAGAACTTTTGGCTGAGTTCGATCCTTTTCTGGACACGCATATAAAACGCCACGGAAACAAAGGATGCGGCACAACATCATACCTCTCGTCTAGAATATGCGAATAAATTATCAACATGATGGCAGAAAAGGTCAAAAGCACGATCGTGACTGAGATAAGGCATGCCAAGTATTTTTCCATCTCTGTCGACTCGACTCCTGACACCTCCCACGTGGATCAACTTTCATTCATAGTACGATTTGTGTCTGCAGAGGGATGTCCTGTCGAACGATTTATAAGATTCATACCAAATTGTGGCCATATAGCAGAAGACCTGGGTAACGTCGTTCTCGAGACCTTGAAAAATCATGACTTGGATATCGCCAACTGTCGCGAACAGTCTTATGACAACGCAAGCAACATGTCGGGTGTATATTCCGGTCTTCAAGCGAGAATAAAACAAGTGAATCCTCTGGTAGTTTTCGTCCCCTGTTCGGCTCATTCACTGAATCTTGTCGGATCATGTGCTGCTGAGTGTTGAGAGGCTGCTATACCTTTCTTCGGTATTTTACAGGAATTGTACAATTTTTCCTCGGTCTCGACACACAGATGGGAAGTTTTGTTATCTCAACTGAAACTAAATTCAACAGTTGTGAAGGGCCTTTCTCAGACAAGATGGTCAGCTCGGGGTGACGCCTGCCGAAGTCTCTGTTGCTCCTGGAATGAAATCATGGCAGCTCTTCAGATAATCGCCAGTGACACAAGTGAAAAACCATCTACGCGTTCTGAGGCTTCAGGTCTTTTTAATTCAATTGACTCCCTGGAAATGTGCTTCCTGACCCTGCTGTGGAATGATATCCTGGAAAGATTTAACAACGTGAGCAAATCTCTGCAATCTGTGAACATCGAACTGGGTACGATCGCTGAACTTTATCGGTCCTTGGTAACATACCTAGAAGATATAAGGAAAGTCAGAACCTTTGATCATTATGAGTCGAAAGCTGTGGAAACAAGCGGTGAACAGAACTACGCATACGATATGAAGAGGAAACGTAAGCGAAAGGTTCAGTTTGACGAAGTAAAGGAAAACGAGGTCGAACTCTCCGGTAGGGACAAATTCAGAGTTACCGTCTTCAACGTCATTATCGACAGGTTGATAAGAATTACAGAGACGTGGCTCTGCTTACGAGAAGTTAAGTAAAAAGTTTGACTTTCTCACGATGCTACATAGTTTGGAATCTCAAGACGTCCGTGACGGAGCACGGAACCTGGAAGCCTTCTATCCGGGGGATTTGGACGGTACTTTGGAAAACGAGTGTCTGCACCTGCGAGCTCATTTGTTGTCCGCTGAGGCTACAGGGGGAAAAGGGTTATCGTCACTGGAGCTATACAAGTACATCCTGGAAAAAGGCTTTTTGGACATTTATCCAAACGTGGGAATAGCGCTCCGGATGCTGTTGTGTACACCAGGGTCAAACTGTTCGGCAGAACAGTCGTTTTCAGCGCTAAAGAGAGTAAAGAATTATTTAAGATCTACCACAGAAGAGAACAGGCTAAATTCACTCTCTGTGCTGTACATAGAGTCAGAAATAACGCAGTCTGTGGACTATAGTGAGGTCATCCGTTCCTTTGCAGAGAAGAAAGTTCGTCGCGTGGCAATGTAATCTTGTAATTATATGTAAATGTAAAAATTATAATGTGTAAAAAAGTATAGTTGGTACTTGTATATTTCATTTCTAAGTCTGCTTGTCTATTTTCTAAAGTCAAAGTACGTTAAATAAATAAAAAATAAAAGTAAAATTTGTTTTTTGCTAAATTACCAAAAAAGGGGGCCCCGACTCTGTTAACTGCCTAGGGGCCCTGGGTCTCTATGTCCGGGCCTGAGTACGACAAATACGTATGTTATTTATCACTAGCTGTAGAGTACCCGGCGTTGTCCGAAGGTATTTAACATTCATGTATGACAAACTGATGAACTTTATCCTTTCCCTTTTAGCACGTTTTCTTTAAAGAAAAGACAGCTCTTAACATTCAATAAATTTTCCGTCGATTGGGGTTTCCATGTAATTTAGAAATTTTCTACTAACAAGTGCCTTAAAATTCAACTTTTTTGTTTTAAGATATATTTGGAAAATTCTTTTTCAATTTGATAGCTCTTATAAATCCATTAAGTTCCTACTGATTGACCTTCCACGGTGGTTCTTAGAGTTTCCGCTAGATTGTATCAAATTCGGAAAATTCAAAATTTTGAAATGGTATTTTAGCCAAACTACTGGAAATATTAGGAAAATTCTTTTTGAATCGGATAGTTCTTATCAATCTTTAAATTTTCCACTGATTGGGTTTCCATGTAGATTTTCCGCTAGGGTTAGGTGACTTCAATTTTTAAAAATTCAAAATTTTAAGTGGTATTGTATCTAAACTACAGAAGGTACAGGAGTGAATTTTCCACGGATGGGAAAATTCTAATAAGGAACCCTAAAATTTTCTATGAAAATATGGATGCATCTATCAAGAGGTAGCATATATATGGCATTGCGTAAAAGAGTTCAAGCTGAGTATAAATATGCGATCAAATTCTGATGACAACACAGCTAAAATTCCTCTTAGAAATGGGCAATGGAACTATAGATAAACATGAGAATGGCAACATAAAAATTCCAAACAGCTTCCTTACCACATCAAGCCCATTTATGAAAAACTTTTTGGGAGAAAATTTAACGAACAACAGTGAATCAGACGTAAGGCATATCTTTATTTTATATCCACAGAACAAAGATTCATTAGAAATAAATAAAGAAATACTCCAGAGAATGCCTGGGAATGAAGTTTTCTACAAGGGTATTGAGATTATTCATGGTGAAGATGCTGCCGATACAATGAATTATCTCGTCGAATGTCCGCATACTTTGATACCACATAGATCACCAACATGTGAACTGATATTTAAAATGTGATGCTACTTCGGAATATTTTTATTGAAAAGGGATTATGCAATGGAATCCGGATGATAGTGATTGAGTCGAATCCGAACACAATTGTTTGCAAATTTGTCGTTGGCTCTCATAAAAGAAGAACGGTTATAATTCCAAGAATTGATATTTCTCCGTCGCATCAAGAGCTGCCAATCACTTTAATTCGAGATCAATTTTCTGTTCGTTTGTCCTTCGCAATGATAGTAATTGAAAGTCAGGTACAATTCTTCTAATGTTGGAAGCACTTTTTTTAATCACGGGCAAATTTACGACGCTTTCTCAAGATCAAAGTAGATAAATGGGGTTAAAGGTAAAGAAGCTGATATAACAAAAAATGTTGTTTATAGGGAACTTTTATAAAACTGCATTTTAGGCTGTGCTGCAGAACCAGTTACATAGATAATGACAAAACATGAAGTTTTTAAAGATTCATTTCTATTATTATTTATTTCTTTTACAATATTTCTCTTCGCTCTTTATTTTTATTTTTGATTTTATTTCACTCTTTTTCTCATTCAAATATTTATTTTTTAATTGATATATGAACATATAGATTAAAGAGAGGAGCAATCGTTAATAAAGGGTTTTATAGTGGTTTTTCTTCTAATAATATATATCTCGGAACTTTATCCACATTAGGAGCTGGATGTACGCACCGTTAGATGGATCATCCCTGCTAGTTAAAGTAAAAACAACCAATATTTTATATTTTATATTACAACAAATAAAAATTGTTACTTTTATCATTTAACTCCATATAAATAGCGAAGCTTCATATAGACACAGCTTCATAACGTTTTTAATATATTACATGTATGTGAATGTATACATGTGATCAGTGCCTTAACTAGGGCGGGGCATCTGCCCCGGACGCAACTAAAGAAGGGGCGCAAAAATTGTTAATGGCAAGTTGTGCGAGGTTGCATGGCACAAGGACAGGGGCGATTTCACTACTATACTCGATCCAGACATTACGCATAGCAACCATAAATTTCGATGATGTTATTGATGAGTATGCTGAATTAAAATTACGTAGAATAACTCTTTAATATTAAAATATGTATACTTTCTACATGCACGTACCCATAAATTTACTTCGGGTGGGGAGGTGGGGTGGGGGGCCTGAGGTCGAAAACCAATTTCCAGCAATTGATTAAATAAAAAAAGTCCTATTCAAATAATATAAAGTTTTATAACGTTTTTAGTTCTCATAACTCGACGCAGCAGGTGGCAGCGTAGCAAGAGACAACGTAGCAAGTTTGAAGCGTGGTTATCGCAGATTCCACAAATGTCTGTACACCGGAGGGGGAGTCCGGACCTCCCCCCCCGGGTACGTCCTTGACTTTCTGTATTTCAATTATGTATGTGTCATTATGTATGTAATTATAGGTATTTATTATTACATATTTAAATTTTGTACAATTATAGTGAGAAATTATATCATTTATAGGTTATTTTTATTTATTATTAGATAATTTTTTATGGAAGGGGCGCATATTTGGTAGTTTTCCCCGGGTGATAAAAAAGCTGGTTACGGCGCTGCATGTGATGCATGCAAGCCTCTTGATATTTTATAATTCGTAGCACGACACACTTAGAAGATTGAAAGCCTACCTTATAACAACCGTTTGCCAACCAGATTCAATGGATTAGCAAGGCTTAGAACATCATTAGAGAACACCTAAGCATTATAATGACAACATATAAATTGGTAAAAAAGCAAGAATTTCTAAATTTGTATTAATTTTTTGTTACAATATTTCAAGTTTTATTCACAGAAAAAAGTTTGTACTTTTTAAATAGTTGTTGTTTCAACTTTGTGAAATGTACAATATTTTTTAAAATTTTTTCTTTGCTTCTTATCATTTCATAATATTTTTGGTGAATCTTTCGTTTTTATTTTCCATTGAAGTACGACAATTAATTCTCAATCTGTATTATTGCCACACTTTAAACGTTATTTCAAATTTCTGCTATTCATCTCTATAGGTTGTTTTCGTTCTTTTAGGCGTGTGTCACGTTTGCTCGATGTAAACACCGTCACAGGAGCCCCACGTGCTTACATTAGTCCGATAAAATTCCTTAAGAGGCGATAGCTGGGAGGTAACTTTATTCTTATGTGTAGACAATGATTCAGTTTTGTTTCACCTTCTACTCATCACATATTTTATTTGTGGCTAATAACTTTAATTTCCTTTCGTTTACTTTACTTAGAACTAGAATTTAAAGTTTGCCTTCGCAAAGTACCATTGGTATTTTGGAATGACTACGTGTATGCTGAAAGAATTTACGTTCGCGAATTCTACGAGAGCATTTGATGGATCTTCGAGATTTCTATTCCGGGAACGTTCGAGGATTTTCCGTATGCTCGCTCTAAAAATTCTTCACAAAAATTATTTGCTCAAGATAAATGGTAGAGTGAGCTCAGTTCTCTGCGGCCGCCCGTTTTTGTCCCATTGCATCTCTCAGACGGAAATTTTTGGAGAATAAGTTCGCTATATTTAATTTTACACGATATAATTCGTTATTAATGATAAATAGATCATTAAGTATCCATGTATTTTCATGTCAGGTCTCCGGGTCAACCAATATCACAAGCGCTTGGAAATCGCTCTACCAAACATATCTTCATTGACAAGGATATCGCGCAATGACGCAGGGAGGCCAAATTGTTATAACCAGAAGAATAAAACGGAGAAACTTAACAGGGCACTGAAATTAAGCAAGGTGACGAAAATTTCAACATTTAAGTACAGCAGTATGAAAATAAGAAAAAATCTTGCAATACAAGCTTTTTTTTCTCCTTTAAAATTTAACACTTTATTGAGTAGTTCTTTGTAGTAATTTAATTTCCTTATACTAATCCTGGCTTAAACTGCGGCCAAAACACTTCTATTTTATCACATATTGTGCAATCCGAAAATCGCATAGGCCACCACATGAACACAAAGCTAGAAGTAATTCTTTACATTTAGAATCCACTGGTACCTCATTCGTGGCTTCCTGACCCAGTGGGCGATTCGAGTTCTTATCGCTAATGGCAAAAAAAACATTTCCACCCGTCAATTGTGAATCGGCTTCAGACAAGGGGCAACGGCTATTTATCAATTCTCTCGCTTTGACAAGTTTATCGTATCCGAACTCAGTTTCAAACCCTACACGACATTCGTTCTTGGGCGGAGTTTAAATGCCGATAAAAATGGACCATAACAGAATTTTTTAAACAGAAACGATTTGACCTTTTTCGTGCATTTAAAATAATTGCAGTATCATCCCTGAATAAGTGTCGAGGAAAACTTCATCGAATAACAGCAATTTAGGAATCTCATAAAATTTCATATTTACATTTACAACATAAAGAACGAATAATTAATAAATGGCGCAGACGAAACGGCCGTTCCAACATATTTATTTGAACAATACCATGCGTGAAAAAGTTTCCACACGAAATTTCGAAAACTACATCATTGGTACGATAGCTGATGAAAACCGCTCCTAGTATGCTCAGAATCATTCTCTTTACATAAACAGGAAAAAAAGCTTACGATAAACTCCGGTCACTAAAGTAACGAGCACGAAAACATACCGAAACCATAAATGTTAAGATTACTATCAGCTTTAGCCGAATTTCTTTGCTAGTAAAGGACTTTCTCAGGTGGCTTCGAGGGTCCCCGCCATTCCTGGGGTCCTGGGAGGGCTCTTGTCATTGGAGTGTCTGGCAAGCAAAAATTCTCCCTCTGTTCGTTGCAAATTTTACATAATGATTTCAGTACAATCCATTAATAGCAAATAGTTTAGATTATATTGACCTACGTCACTCTATAAATGATACTGGCTGCGTGATTCTCATAAAGTCAATGCCGGACACAGGTACGGGCGAACCAAGCGGCCGCCCCGGGGCCCGAGAGAGAAATACCGGGTCCCGGTACTTCTCCCCCTCCAAGGCTCCTTATCATAGGATTTTATCCGAAAAGAACAAATGATATGATAACTTTGAAAGTAATTAAATTTACTTAACAAAATGACTCAATAGTAGCAATAGTACCTCAGAGACTCCTTTATTTATCAATATTTCTTCGTAATGAAAATCAACTTGCATCAAAATCTTTTAATATGTATTTTTCGTAAAAAAATTGTCAATTTTTGTTTACTCTTCACTGCGATATTCAGGGAGTCAGTGGCGTATCCATTAAAGAGAAAATGTCGTACGAGAACGAGAGCCCATAAAGTTCATCTCGATCGGGGCACGGGAAAAACCTTCCAAAAGTCAATGAAGTCAATATTAAGTAGCAACTAATCAATTATGAACTTCCGGGATAGCTGGAATTTATATATTCAAACACAGGACAATAGAATAATTAATATTTGTGAACATGTTAAGCGAACTTTGTGTAGGTTTGTGTGTAGTACTAATAAAGTCATAGTATACGATATACTAGTATATTGCCCGTCAAAAATTTCATTAATAAAAACGCAATTAAAATTTTTAATAAATTATTTTAACTATCACCATTTATATTGGTGGAATAATGTGAAACTATGCAGAATGGCATAAGCTGCAATTTTGGGAATAATTTTGAAACAGAAAAAAATTCTGCTTTGACCGGGAATCGAAGCCGGGTCTTCCACTTGCCGGGCGGATATTCTAACCCTGAACTACCGTAGCAGATAATTTTTCCTGTTTATGAACGCGGGTGTTCTTCTTAGTTGGGTCCGGGCTAGCCAAGACCCGGGTTCGATTCCCGGTCATAGCAGAATTTTTTCTGTTTCAAAATTATTCCCAAAATTACAGCTTATGCCATTCTGCATAGTTTCACGTTATTCCACCAATTTCTGACTTTGGCAATCTCACCATTTGAGGGGGAGGGGTTTTCTTTGACGTTCTCTTGGAGAACGTCCGTTGTGGCTGGTTGATACTAGCTTGGCTAGCCCGGACCCAACTAAGAAAAACACCCGCGTTCAGAAACAGGAAAGATTATCTGCTACGGTAGTTCAGGGGTAGAATATCCGCCCGGCAAGTGGAAGACCCGGGTTCGATTCCCGGTCATAGCAGAATTTTTTCTGTTTCAAAGTTATTCCCACCATTTTTGTCTCGCAGCAGTCGGTTGTCAAGATAAACAAATGAGTGATTTTGAAAAAGAAAAATATAAGTGACTTTATTAATTTTTATTTAAAATAGTTCAAATCGGATGAGCGTGGGTCAAGTTTTTCCAATTTTAATTTCCAAAAGAAGAAAAGCCTGCATGACAAAAAGTCGATTATTGCGATTTATCTTACGATAAGGTGACCAACTTTTCAGGAAGCCAAGGAGGGACATTTTCAAATATTTGCCGACTATAAGGAGGGACAGATTACAGTGGCTTGTTTGTGGTGCATTTATTGATGAGTCAGCCTTAAATAGACCCATGCAATAGACATCAGATAGCTTGGTGTGACCTGGAGGGTGTCCCGGACGATTTAAATGACAATTTGGGATATTAATCAAGGTTTTTAAAAAACCGGGGCACAGTTTGTGACATTTAACAAGGCGAGACGAGTGGAAAGGGGGGACTGTACCTCCAATTTTGGGACGGTTGGTCACCCTAACTTACGAAGAGTGCAGTTAATCGAATTTTATTTCAGATTTTTAGGTACTCCTTCTCGTAAATGTTGTTTAAATTGATTGCTATGAAAATCATTTCCCCCTCCTTCCGTCTTTCTCTCCTTCTCGTAATAAAAGCCTTCCAAGGACGCTTAAACCCATAAGGATTGAAATCCTCCTATATATAATTTCGAATGTAAGTTCGTACGTACGTAAACTTCACGCTGACGTCATCAATGGCACTTTTAAACGCGTTTTTAACAAACTTCCCGATTAGGTGGAAGGTTTAAATTTCGTAGGAATGTTTGATTTAGATATAAAAATTATATGACGAAAATAAAATACAAAAAACGATCCTGGTTCGACTCCAGTGGAGCGATTTCCATTTCCCGTAAGATAACACGTAAAAGCGACTTTTTAAGCGCAGGCTTTTATTCTTTTGGAAATTTAAATCAGAAAAAATTGAGGTGCGGTCTTCAAATTTAAACTATGTTTTAAGAAAATTAATGAGGTTTCTTATTCTATTCATCTTTTTCCGCCTACCGTTCGACATATCTCATATTAAACGTTTAAATCACATATTTTGGGAAAATATGGGCATTTAAAACGGGATGTTACCTTGCCGACCACGTTATTGTTAAACTTCGAAAATCAATTGTTGACTCCCCGCACACGTGTAATATATACGAGTGCATAGATTGCCTTAAATTTGGGACTAGGAAGTATTTTTCCAGAGAAGGAGGGAGAGGGTGGGAAGATGGGAGAGAGGAAGAGAGAAAAGGAGGAATAATGGAAAGTGCCTTAAATTTAATACTTAATCCACGCATACCAGTCATATTTAACGCTAGTAAGAATAGGATTTCGAGGTTTAACAACGTAATTGGTAGGCAAGGCAACATTCCGTTAAAATGCCAAGATTTTTCCAAAATATTATTCAAACGATTTATACAGGCAGAGCCGGCCCGAGCTACGGGCGAACCGGGCGGCTGCCCGGAGCGCTATCCCGATCATTTATCTATGGCAGTGGTTCCCAAACTTTTTGTAGGCGAGGCACCCTTTCAAAGATAGGCAGAATTTCGCGGCCTTCAAGCAATGCTTTTATATTCTCACAAACGAGTATTAAAACCTTTGGATATATCCATTTATTATTATCACACCATAATCAATTTATTAAAGATAAAATCAATGCCCTAATTACCTGTAAAGATCAAAATTGTTGATTTATTTACAAAACTAATTTTATCGCGGCACCCCTAAAAATCAGTTGCGGTGACCCAGTGTGCAACGGAACCCAGGTTGGGAACCACTGATCTATGCATTACTTGCAAGTGAATATATATTGGATACCAATTTTTATCGAGGAACAGGCTAGAATCTTGATGGCAATCCTTTTAATTTTTCTTTATTAATAGATTTTACAGCGATGAATAAATTAACATGTACTTTGTATACAGGGTGTCCCGCGAAACGTGTGCATAATTTCTGGTGCTTATTCCTTGGCTTATTTTGCGCGAAAAAGTCTATATAAACATTTGTCAAAATCTCAACCGTTACAGAACTACGAGCACATGAAGTTCGAGCTCCGATTTTTCTTTTGTGAAAAACTTACGTAATGTGCGTCGCACAAACACATCCTTTTCATCTTCAGACGTCGATCAGAGAGACGCATCTTTCTGTATGCGGTATCTCAATAAACGGATTGGGCGCTGGAGTGCTATCTCGCCCGGGGCGCCAAAATTCCTCGGACCGTCCCTGAATACAGGGCCGGCGTGATGGGATATGCAGAGTACGCTACGCATAGGGCCCCCCACAAAGGGGGCCCCAAACTGAGTATGTCCTATTCAGGCCCTACGAGAGGGGAGGCCAGGAGGGCCATTTGGCCTGGGATTTTTGTGCAGTCGCATAAGGCGCAAGCTGGGGGGCCTCGTCGAAAAGAGGGCCTCACCAAATGCCGATTTTATCCTAAAACCTTATGTTCCTCTTCTTTTCCGAAAAGCTTAAGTGACATTGTATGTAACTTAGATTTTTTATCAATAATTAATAAAGTTGCAGAAACAAATCTAGAAAACCATTTCTTAAATATATTATTCAAATAATTTATTAGCTTATATATTTATTTATCTTTTTATCCATCGAAATATCAACAATGAATGTTGAATAGGACATGTCAAGAAGAAATATAAAATACGATTTTCTTACTATGTTCTTGCAGGACGTTCAAGTATTACGTAACCCAACATCCCCAGTTTTTTATAACCGATATAATCCTGCGTAACCCTCAATTAGATCTTCCTCTCTCCTCGTATGTAACGTACAGAATTTTTAATTTTGCATTAATTTTTTTAAATTTTCTCTAGAGGGCCACTTCATTGTGGGTAGAAAGCAATGTAAGAAAAACATTTTTTCGGATTATATCTTTACTTTAAGGGGTTAGAACAGACATGTCAAACTCGAATATGCGTTCGGGCCTCATTAAATCGATGAAAGTTATAAAAGAGCCGCATTGCAGCAATGGATGCTATAGAAGGGCCGCAATTGTTTAATATGGGCCAGAGCTGGAACGATAGACTTTAGCTAGAACAATGTTTCCCAACCTTAAAACATTCGTGTGCCCCTTTCGGGACCTCGGTCTTATCGGCGTACCCACTCTCACAATTATGAAAGAAGCTGTTAAGTCGTAAGCGGTCGAACCACATTTTGATTGGGCTTTAGGTTAGAACTAAAACAATCTAGGAGGTAAGTTAAAAAATGTACAGAAACTTATGAGCTCATGCAGGGATATCCGGCTCGATATTGGTGAGCTCAAGACGGAGATGCGGCTCCACGTCAATAAGACGGTTTCGTTTTTTGCCAACCAACGCCGAGAATCCCAACTCACACATGTATGGGATGGGTAACGGAAAAATATACCGCTTCGTCCGATAGGGCAGGGTACTCGGAATGAACACACAACCAAAATGATGTCAATGTCTTTTGTTCAAACGGTGTTCTCAGGAAGTCAATTGAAGCGAGCTATAAGAGCTGTTCTTTTTCTTAAACTGAGAAGTTATTTGCCAATGTTTGGACATTGAAGAGGAAAGGACTTCTTATCCATTCAAAGCTGTCTTTCGGTTTAGGAAAGTACTTACAAAGACTTCTCTTCAAGCTTTCCAAGTACTCCTTAGTAGGTTGCAGCACATCAGCATCTTGGTTTTCACTTGACTTGACTAAGAAGTATCCAATTCGCCACGACTACGGCGTTTACCCCACAGCTCCAGTTTTGCCTTTAACATGGAATACGGAGTTCACCTTGCCTTGCAAGGATAGATTGAGACTATTCAAATGGGCAAAGATATCTTCAATGTATGCTAATTTACATAACCATTTCCAGTCATGCATACGGTCTCGCAGGTTGGAGGTTTCATACCGAAAAACTTGAAATATCTTCTCGCAGCTCAAACAGGCAAGTGAGGACTTTTCCACACGAAAGCCAACGTACTTCAGCGTGAAATAGGACCTGCTTATGGTCACTGCCCATCTCTTCACAGAGCTGAATCCTGGCATACAGTGGCGGGCCTTTAACAAAGTTGAAATTTTAACGGCTTCGTCAATTACTTGCTTTAGATGTCCTGGGTGGTGAGTGCTTCTCTGTGTATACAGCAGTGAGTCGATTTTGCTCCAGGTGCAACGGCTTGAATACGTGCAACAACTCCTTTCTCTGCAGCGCCATCTGCGCTTATCCCAACACTTCGACCCCAATCCAAGTGACTGTCTTTGATAAAGTCATATATAACATAGAAAATAGCATCCCTAGTTTTACGTGTTGGCAAAGGTTGACAGAACAAAATATCATTGTGAACTTCCCCATTCAGCTCCTTTCTGACATACAACACGAGATTAGTTACACACAATATCGGTGGATTCGTCGGCTTGCAGTGCATAGTAGTGACTGTTGTACTCGTAACAATAATTGATGCTTTACGTTTTCGGCCATATCTGCGTTATTTGACAGGGAAACACTGTCAATCGCAATGCGCGTCACACTGCGCTCTGTTTTCTTCAAGTTTAGAATTTCTTTACGCCTACTGGTTTGTCATGGCATTCTTTCTGTTTGTTAACGAAGTGGCGGTTGAGATTGGATGGTTTCATACTACGCCTTGAGCAACGCTTTCATTGATCGATAGAGGAAGTTCCGCTCTTTCGTTTGATATGTATACATCGACCGCAATAATATAGACACTGCCCGTGCTTTGAACAAGCCAAAATTTATAATAAATGAATTTGTTTAACTATTTTATATCAGAGTTCATCTGACAGCAGATAGAACTGTGGAACAATTTTTAATTTCTTTTCTGCCGCGTCTCACTTGAAATTCTTTTGCGTACCACCAGTTATATGAAATCCCACACTATTCACTTGAGACAAAAGTTAGCTACCGAGCCACAGTAAGTCACAGAAAGGGCCGCAAGTTTGATATGCCCGGGTTAGAAGATTTAATGAAAGAATAACCATTCAGCAAACCCCGACCACTAAATTGGGTTACGTAATGCTTAAACGCTTCCTTATGGGAATTTATTTAGTTTTATTACGGTGAGGGGCCTCAAAATCTGGAAGTCTCCCGGGCCTCTCTGAGTCTCTCGGAGGGCCTGGTCCTATTACTTGCCGTCATCGCAATCCATCGAATACAGATGAGTAGGCTGAGAGTAAGGGTCAGATGTGAATAGGAAAATCAGTAGCACTGCAAGCCTCCACTTTCTACCAGCGACCGATAATAAAATGCGACATTTAAGTTTTTTCTTCCCACCACACTAAAACTGGGAGTTTGACACACTTCCTAGGACTTCTGTTTCCACACCCATCTTCACATCCTTATCCTTCCTCACCATCGCTCTCCTTCGTTTCCCCATGCGGTCACATACGCAGGGTCGCGCCTACTCGGGGCCCCTTCCCATTAAGGTATTTGCATCTATATATTTTTGCAATTCGAGTTGTGCATTCTGTTTGGGAATGTTTCCTCCTTGGTCAGAGTGAAAAAGGAAAGTGGGAGATACTAAAATGACCCGAAATTTTCCACGCAAAATTTTTCCGATCCCTTGCGATACGTGGTCGTATGACTCAAGGACGATAGAACACGTATCAGTGGCGACCGAAAATGGGTTCACCGGAGGAGTTGCCAGAAGGTGGGGGCGCTACTCTGTTAATTGCTATCCCGAACCTAGCGAGGAGCTCCAGCTAAGGCGGCAATCCTTTCGTAAAGTACAATAAGGACCGGCCCGAGTTAGGGGCGAGCCAGGCGGCTGTTCGGGGCGCCAAAGTATTGGGGGCACTAAATCAATCATCTATGTATCTTACTTGCATGTGAATACATTTTGGAAACAAATTTACATCACGGGATAGGCAAAAATCTACATGGAATTCCTATTTCCTGTCATTATCAATTATTTTACAGAGCAATGGATAAATGAGCAAGTTCTTCTAAAAATAGTTATACAAAAATTTACGGACGGGAGCGCTGGAGCACTTTTTCACCCGGGGCGTCAAAATACCTTGGTCCGCCCCTGAATACCATCGACCTTTACCATAAATCATTTCGCTGGAAGAATACCAGGTGTCTACCATTTTTTAAATTCTCCCTCTTACCGAGTCTTGAAAATCCCAAATGTTTTAAATTGGTTTGGAATAGCTTTTCCGAAAAATAGCTTTCCTTATTCCTTCACGATCCCCCTTCTACGTTAAAGTTCATATTCATTTCGACATAGTACAAAGCTCTTAATCTCTTGAGCTTTCGTTGGAGAATGATTGCTTTTCCTCAGCGGTGTGTGAACAGAAGAGTGTGATTCTTGAAGATAGGAAGATAGTATACTTCGTTCAGCGAAAAAAAAATTCTTTTTGAAGCTGAGGGGATCATCGTTCATGCAGAGAAAAACTGCACATACGTAGTGTTTATTTTCTTTATTTAATCGAGGAGGTATTTCATATAACGTGTTTCAGTTTCTACTCGAAAATTATTTTATTGCGTTCCGCTCATAAGCCCTAAATTGTTTTGAGTTTTTGATAAAATTGTAGATAAGTAGTTATAAAAGACAGCTTGAATACGCAGCTAAATGTCATACTAATTATAACATCTTAACAATTTTAACTATTAACCCTATTTAATGTTCACTCATTTTTAAAGAGTGCGTTTACAGTAAAGTACTCTTTTATTCAGTCCTTATATCGAGTCCACATAAATTCATCGATTTATATACACAAGATAACTTTTGAATACGAAAGGATTCCTTTATTTAGAAGAACGAGGATCAGCGGAATGGTAGGGCGATCATTTTGTCGTAAGCCCGGCGCCAGTGATTTTGTATTTGCACGATTCTTTATTTGTTAATTATATCCTTATAGAAGATAATTTAAGCTAGTTTTACTAATGGAAATTATTCTTATCAACAACTTTCCAAATAAGCGTGTTTATATAGGGTTACGTTTGGTTTCGCACTTATTTGTGCATCATATAGATCCGCGATAGTTTGCTAATACTGAGTAGTTAAGAGTGGTAGGTCGAAAATATCTTTAAGGGTGGATTGCTAAATAAGATTTGATATATGTTCTGGTATGTATTATTAAAAGGTGGGGAAAGAGTCAAGTGTTTTGGTAGGAGCGCGAATTTGAGGATTGATCTTAACAGTTTTAAAAAATACATACTTTGGTAAAATTCGATAAATAAAATTAAATGCAATGAATGTTTAAGTTCTATTAAATAACTAGAAAATTAATCAAGATCTTTTATCATAAAATACAAAATAAAGTACAATTGCCATGAATGAATATATTTGAAATACGATCGAAAAATCGATAAAATCTAGTAAATGGAATTTTTCAGATATAATGCTAATCATTAGTTTTATTTTTTTGTCTTCTTAACCATCTTAGTCTTACCATTTTTTATTTTATAGTTACATTTATATTAATTTATTTGTACATTTCTCTATACTATTCTCTATTAAAGCAATCATTTTATTTTATTATTAAACTAGAGTTTAATAATGTCAAACACCGAAACACAAAATTAATATAACATGATATTGCGTGAATTCTGTCATATGCCGTGTTTCGGTGATCGTATGTGGATGTACCGAATTCAAATTCCATAACAATTTCTCCAAATAATAATCGAATTATTGATATCTAGTTCTTCATTGGATTTTTAAATATCTTAAAATGAAAATACGAAGTCGGGACTTTGACGTAGGAATGCATAAATAATTGAAGTTTTGTTTTCTTAAAGTCGAAAAAGATATCGCAACTAATTAAGCTTGTAAATTGACAAAATAACCCAAAAATATTGGGATTTTTGATTGTTCATTAAAGTAACAGGACAGAGTATTGACTTAAAAACAAATGTGCGGCGAGTTTTATAAGTTTCGTTCAAGCAGATATGTTTATCTTTATATTTATGCAACGAATCATTTCAATCAGTTCGTTCAGGGATACATCGACAGAAATCCATCAGCTTGACTGCGCTCTCTATCGATGAAAAAAGTCGTAGTTGTTCATACCACAAAATTCGCTAGCATTGGGGCGCCACGGAAATATCTTGCACCCGGGCGCCAGACGCCCTAGGCGCGGCCCTGCACATACGCTAGAATTTCGACTGGGATCCCAAATAGTTTAGGAGGGAAATTTTCGTTCTGTGGAAAAACAATTTAACCAGAGCCGTTCCATAGTAATTTGACGACTGGAACAAGCTTACTGAAAAGGCGCCTTAAATAACCTTGCCATAATAGTAGACAGAAAAATACTTTAAATTAACACCAAATGATACCCAGAAACGATATAAACAATTAACAGTTAGTATATATATATATATATATATATATATATATATATATATATATGGATGTCAACAAGGTGTTGGGATGAGGAAACCCAGTGAGCACTCACCAATCAGACGACTTCAGGTTGGCGAGGCTCCGGGGATGTCGAAGCGACACACGTAAAATAACACAAAAACACAGAAACATCACAAACGTAAAGCTTTCGGAACTACTCCTTCTTCAGCTACAGAGAGAGTCTTTCGATAATGAAGATGTATTTGGTTTAAATAAAAATAACATTAATTAATAAAGATTATTTTGGAATTCGCTTTAAATTTTCTCCAAAATATTTAGTCGGTGCGAAAAATTGTGATTGCTGGAGCGAAACCGGAACCGAACTGAAATTTTTTGTTTTGTGTGAACCGGAAAGAAAACTGGGTCGAAAAAATTTCGGTCCGATGCCCTGGGATAAATTCACCTTTTCGGTCACTACCACGCGCGCGAGTTGCCCACTAACCGTAATTTTCGAAATAAATTGAACATCTCTTGAAATATTCCTTATATGAAAATTTTTCAAACGAGAGTTGTAGAAAAAAAATAATATCTACAACTTTTATATTTATATATATTAACAAAATCTGATGTGGTCACTACATGACTTTCGCCATACCTGTAATATTTCTAAAAATCTAATGTGGCCACTACATAACTTTCTCCATATCTGTAATATTTCTAAAAATTCCAAATAGGTTACATAATGATAAATATTTTAAGAAACTGCTAGAAAATTTTAGACTACAAAGAACAGAAATAAACTCAAACCATAGCCTTCTGATATTGGATATAGCCACAAAGCTCCAACAATTAAAAATCAAAAGGAGCGTTACTAAGACGCAACTAAGCGTCAATTGTTAACAATAGTTGTCAGTAGGTGGTGTGGTGGTGGCAGCTAAAAATATAAGATATCTCTTTAAAAATGCATTATATTGGAAAAATTTTCAAACAAAGGTTGTGGAAAACTAAATTTCCTACACCTTTTATTCCAGTACATTTTTACATTTATTAAGTATTATCAAAATAA
Source organism: Tanypteryx hageni (assembly GCA_028673005.1). NCBI lineage: Eukaryota > Metazoa > Arthropoda > Insecta > Odonata > Petaluridae > Tanypteryx > Tanypteryx hageni. The sequence continues at coordinate 23,969,065 of CM054116.1, read as the reverse complement.
CGGATAAGTGACAAGAGTAAACACCCACTTCTGTTTTACCGATTTTTACCAAAAACTAATCAGCTCTTTTGACTTTCATAAAAATGTTAAATATAAAATTTCGCGTTGACCTGATTAATAGTTTTTGAGTTAGAGCACCCACAAAAAGGTATCAATACACACCTATTTTGTAAAACCCAATGGTGAATCTGTATCTGTGACTGCTGCAGAAGGCGCCTTTGCATATTATACAGTGAAACATCATATGTCCTACAACTCAACAACTTGCAGTGCAACATTGTATTCCAGAGCATTTACTGATTCCAATATAGCCAAGAAATTTTCATGTGTTAAAACTAAAACTGAAGTCATTGTAAATAATGTTTTTACTCCTCATACCTTAGACATTGTAAAGGAAGCAATCAAAGATGTAGATTTTTTGAGTGTGAGCACAGATGCTTCAAACAAGAAGTACCATAAAGTATTTCCTCTGTCAATTCAGTATTTTGATAATGTTAGTAGCATTCAGACTAAACTAATTGAACTTGAACAGGAAACTTCCATTACCATGTCCCAATATGTACTGAAAACCATAGAACTCTTTGATGTTTCAAGGAAAATTGTTGCTTTTGGGGGAGATAATACCAATACAAACTTTGGAGGTGTGAGCAGAAGGGATGGGAATATTGTATTTTCCCACCTAAAGAATGAATTAGAATGTGGACACAGTCTGATTGGAGTTGGTTGCCCAGCACACATACTACACAACCCCCTTCATAAAGAATTTGATAGTTTAATTATTGATTGATCTAACCCCAACCACTTAAAGCAGACCAAGGAGTATTTCAAAGTCATGTTGGAGACAAGTCGTGTAGGGTGCCTGTGGCACCCGCCTACACGGATGTCATCCTACACTCCAGTGGAGATTGGGTTTTCGAAGCAAAGCAAACATGTAAAACTACGTGTACACTACATACAAAGTCGTGTTGGAGACATGGCTAAGCGGTATCCTTATATTTTTCATGGGTGACAACAAAAGAACAAATTTTGCCATTCCGCCACAGATGACTTATACTGAAGCTTAGCCGGAAAAGCTTAATATTCATGTATGTTTCTTTGTGAGATATAAAGTACCGGAAAGTAACGGGTTAATTTGAAACTAATTTAATTTGGGCTTAGCTATCGAATTAGTCGTCACTTTTCCCCAATGCGATTTTCGTTCTTTTGTTGTTTTGGGAAATTTTTACATGGAGGAACATTTTGCTCGTCCTCACTGGGTTGGGTAAGTTGGTTGAAGTGTTTTTCGTTCCTCCTCAAAGGAACATTTTGCTTGAGAAATTTTTACATAGGAACATTTTGTTGATCCTCAACGGGTTGGGTAAGTTTGTTGAAGTGTTTTTCATTCCTCCTCAAAGGAACATTTTGCTCGACCAGGAATCATCACAAAAAAGTATTTTCACTGGTTTTATTTGCATTTCATTTATAATTACAAGTATTTACAAGCCATGACATTGATTTCTTTCTGTTAGGCATTCACTCCAGTCTATCCCTCACACAATTTCTAAAAATTTACATTTTTACATTTTCATCTTTCACTAAACTATATGAAATCAACAACAATACAGCGATATGCATTTTAAAATCCTAGCAGAAAACAACAAATAAGAACAAAGGTCGCATTAGAGAAAAGTGACATCTAATTCGATAGCTGTTTCTTAATTTGTCCCACGGACTGCCCCTTAATAGTTAAAAAATAATAATGGTTGCATTTATATAGCGCCTAGTTATAGATTAAACTTTAGTTATTGCCAATCGTGGTTTGCTTGTGTCATTGTGTAATGTATTTAAAACTCCCGACGAATATTAGCTGGTACTTGTCCATTCGGTTTTGAATCTTTTTTGGTGTCGGGTAACAATGGTCACTTGCCTGCTACAAAGATGCAGTGTCATTTTTAAATGTAATTTATTATGTCGTATGCTTTTGAAAACATTGACTTTTCAGTGAGTTAAAGGAAATGAAGGAGATAAGGAATGTTTACTATAATTCACTTTTTACTTGGGTTAAATATGAAACATTGATATTTATACTAATTTTTAATGCCAAAGTGAAATTGGTTCAAAATCTATAGTAAAATTAAATGAAAATAGGCCATACAATAACATATTTATGGTTATATTACTTGGGGAAAAACAAATTACCTATCTATTTTTCATGAAAAAAACATTACAAATTTTCTGTTTGCTAATGATACCACTAGTTTCGTTGCTAGCAGTGATCTGGTTATGCATTTGAATGAGCGTATGCAAATGGATATAAAGGAATGGTTTGCAGCCAATAAGTTGGTAGCAAGCGAGGCTAAAATCTCTACAATGGTCCTAGGGCTTAGGGATATAGGACTGATAAATAATTCATCATTTGTAAAATTCTTGGGTGTAGACTCCAAGATTTCTTGGGCTAACTAACCACAGTTTATCACTATCTGGTGAACTCCAGAAACATCTTTATTTGTTAAGAAGTTTATCATCATGTGTATGAAATGAGATTTTGAGAATAGCATACATGGCAACTTTTCATTGTAAATTATCATATGCCGTTCGAGTGTAGGGTCATTCTATGACAGGGACCAGTGATGAGAAGAGTACCAAAAAAAGTATCGACTCAGTTACAATTACTTCATCTGCATTGTACTCAATTACAAGTATCAGTTACATTCTTAAAAAAGTAATTAATTACAAGTACGAGTAAATTACAATTTCACTTCCATATGAATATGATATGATCTTTAGATCGCTTTAATCCATCAATTTCTTGCTTGGCAATCTCACTATTTGAGAGGGAGGTGTTTTCTTCGGTGTATCTCTTTGAGGACATCTGTTGGGGCAGTTTGATACTAGCTTGGCTAGTTCCATCCAAACAAAGAAAACATACGCGTTCAAAAACAAGAAAATTGATCTGCTATGATAGTTCAGTGGTAGAATATCCGCCCGGCAAGTGGAAGACCCGGGTTCGATTCCTGGTCATCATCATCATAGGTAGTCTGTCCGTAGACAGGTCCGTGATTATTCATGGTTAAACCTGGTTCTCCATATACTCCTATTTTCCGCTGTCCTCTTTATGTCTTGATAACTCTCTTTCCCTTTCAAATCGTCTATTAGCTGAAACCTTTTCCTACCTCTTTCCCTTTTCCCATCTAGTTTTCCTTCTAACACGTCTTTAATCATACTCTCTCTCCTCAGGTAATGTCCAACCCAGTTAGCCTTCCTCTTTCTGATAGTCTGTATAATCATTTGCTTCTCTCCTATTCTTCGTAGCACTTCATCGTTTTTCATCCTATCTGTCCATTTTATCTTCAGCATTCTCCTCCAAGTCCACATTTCAAAGCTTTCCAAGTATTTGATGTCATTTTTCCTTAGCGTCCATGTTTCTGCCCCATACAATGCTATACTCCATACGTAGCATTTTATCAACTTCTTGCGGATATCTTCCCTTATATTCCCTGTAAGTAGTTGTTTCTTTCTCCTGAAAGCCGCTTTTGCTTTTCCTATTCTAGTTTTGATCTCATCCGTACATTTTGCCTCTCGTGTTATGATACTTCCAAGGTATTTATATTCTGAAACTTGTTCTAATGGCTTTCCCCCAATAGTTATGTTCAGATTCTCTTCTTTACCCGATATTCGAATGACCTTGGATTTTTCTGTATTTATTTCCATACCGTATTTTCTACCTGTTATCACTAGTCTATTTATCATTTTTTGTAGCTCCTCTTCCTTTCTTGCTAGAAGTACTTGATCATCTGTGTATTTTACTGTTCTTATAATCCTTCCTCCAATTTTGAAATCCCCTGTGCCTTCTAAAGCTTCTTGCATTAGACTTTCTCCATATATATTGAATAGGGTTGGCGATAGGCAGCAGCCTTGTCTTACTCCTCTACCGATATTTATTCCGCAGGTGTCCACATTCTCAAACCTGACCTTTACAACTTGATTCTCATATAGATTCTTAATCCTAATCGCTTTATATATATATATATAAAGCTTACATGATGATGTGAAGTGGTTTGAACCCCGCAAGCAGCTTTGGATTTTTTTCAGATTAGACAGGGTCCAAAACACACACACACATATATATATATATTAGATGGGGTCCAAAACTATTGTCATTGTTGATGCTGTAATCTTTTAATAGACGTCTCTTTATTTTAATGTGGATTTGTATTGATACGAGCATTCCTACGTTTTTTGAAGGGATATTTGTGCTAATAATTATAAGTTTTTATTTGTCGTATTTGTTATCAATAGTAAGTTTTTATTTATCTTAAAAACTTTGTCTTTATTCACTACTTAAGATAGGTAATACTGTTGTAAAGAATGTTAATTTGAACAAATTTAAATGAAACATTTTAAAGTGTTGTATTGTAGCTTAACAATTCTTCAGCTAACTATATTTATACAGTGTTTTATATGGATGGTTAATGTGATGTTAGGAAAAGAACAATTTATTATTTTTGTCATTTAAGTTAGGTGACTAAATTATGAAATATGCAAGGCCCACAAATAAAAATGTCTTTATTATGCTAAATAATATTCTCTGAACATGCCTTTTCATTTATTTCCACAGGTTAACTAATCAATTAACATGTTTTTGTAATAGTATGCATATATATAACAAAATAAACATCAAGAGACTTTGAAATCATATTCCAATTACAAAATTAAATTGTATCTTTCACTACCCTTCAAAATTTTTTATTTTCTCAAAACAATTTCACTAATTACACAACAATAACACTAGATAATGAAAATAACGTTGCAAGTTTTCTCATTTTGATTTTACTTTTTCATTCTGAATCATCGTAACACACCTCATATACACTATATTTTAGGAACTGTTTTCCCCACATACGTGTTTGCTGCATCATGAACATGTAATAGTTGATTTTCCAAGCTTGTTGTACTTCAGTTTCTTAGTTTTAACCTCTCTGCAGCAGATGTAGCACCTATCATGGCATTCTGGCTGAGCTGATGTAGGAACTTCTATAGTACATTCCAGTTTACATTCCAGAATACCTTCCATAGCCAAGATTAATGGCTTTTTCAGCCCGTACAAGTTCCTTGCTCACCTTTCAACATATGAATTGATTAGTTTAAAGTCTAGATTCGAGAGAAACACTTGGCGGTGGTTTGGAAATTCATCCTTCCAGTCTGGAAAGGATTGTATATGCACTTATGCCCATGATGTCAGTGAGTGTGTAGAATACAGACAAGGGCCACCTTCTCGTTCCTCTTTTTGTAGAGGAATTTCTTGCCATTTGGTCAACTGGATCTACTCATCCTTTCATTGCATTGTAGTAGAGATTTATTTCAGTGGTATTCTTAGGAACATCATTTGCCTCTGTATGCTGAGTTGACAACATCAAAAGAAGTCTCTTTGGTTTATTTTGCACCACAGTATATATATGCAACTCTCTTTTCTCCTATACAATATTTTGTACTGTTCTTCGTGAAAAGCTTGGAGGCTGGGTGATGTAAACTCACCCACTTTTTGCGACAAATTTGGCATTGGCACCATTTGTGTCACTCACATCACTACCATCATCTAAAACTGATGCTGTAAAAACAGACATAAGCTCACTATCAAGTTCAGAGTCTGATGTTGCAAGTTGTTCAACATTGACTTCTTTTTCACTGGCTTCCAAGTCTGATTCAATGCAAATTTCTTTCAATTCTCACTCGATAGAGTTTTCATATAACGAACGTCTTCTCATGGTGTTCACTAACAGAAAATGACTCAGAAATGAGAAGAAACAAAGTCAACAAAATAAACTGATAAGACAAATTACAGTGCACTCTGTTGTTAAAATATGGTACTAATAAAGATGAGAAGTGCATACCAACACCACCAAGTGACAAAAAGTTCAACCCCTTAGGATTACCTTTGAGGCCCACTACTAATTATGTAAAAATTAAAAATAAACACGATTATTTTGAGATAGTGTTACTGTTAGTTGGTTCTAAGCAATGCATTTTCACAATACTTATTTTTTTCATTACTTACAATTATGAATATACATTAAAAATTTTAAAAATGAAGCTGTGGGCCTCTGAGGTCCCCCTCCCCCTTGATGTTGCTAAGGTTAACAATATGAAATATATATTTTAACATGTTAAAATTATTGAAAATATAAATGCAGATATAAAAATTCCACATACGGTAGCAGTGCAGAATATTCTGGTTTGTTTGACAATGAAATGATTTCTGCACACCAGGGGTCACATACCTTTGTATGTGCAGTAAATACTGTTAAGATATATATGATGCATTATTATGTTATGAAAGAATAGATTAAATAGATCAATAAAAATAATAATACAGTAAACCCTCCATATTCACAGGAGATACGTTCCTGGAAATCACAGTGAATACCAAAACTACAAATTTTAAGACCAAAGCCCTATGAAAAAAAAGAGGGTTAGGTGGACCATTCTTATGGAAATCAAGGCAAATGTTCATGATCAATAAGAATTAACTTGTAATTATGTAATAACCATATTTATTATAACAAAAATAAATAAAAACTACGGATATGTTATATATGAAAGATAAATAAACAAAAAATGCAAAAAAAAATTTAACTCGCCGATGATGTTAATATTGAGAAGATAATGACGGTGGTAGGTATTCAGGAGGATGGATTAGATAGATGTAGGATCCTCCTGAAGATCTTTTTGGGAAAGGGAATCTGCAGAGGAAGGTGGTTTAGTGGTGATGTTCTTAAAAATACGCATTATGGACGTTTGCTTCATCTTTCATTGCAAATCCTTGTAGTTCTCCTTGTAAGGGGCTGTAAGAGCCTCCAACCCTCTTTTAAATTTTAGACTACGCTCCATCAAAGAATCCATTTCAATAACCTTGTTAGCCAGAGCTTTAGAGATCTCCAAAACCTCGACCAGTGCCTCAAGTGACAGCTGAGGCTTCTGAATCACATCACTCTCTTCTTCCTCGCTGCTTTCACTTAAGCATATGAGTTCCAAAAGATCTTCCTCAGTCAACTATTCTTTATGGGAGTCGAGGAGTTTCTCAACCTAGCTTTCTTTGGGATCCTTGAAACCCTCTCCTCCCACATCATATGCCTATCTCACAATCCTCCGCAGTTCTTCTACCGATGAGACACCTTTCAGGTCTTTCACCATGTCAGGCAACAGCCTCCTCCAGCATGCATTCCAAGTCGATGGTTTAATATCATCTAGGGATTCCTTTATAATTATAATACAGTCAGCGATTTAATACTTTTTTAACAATCCATGACTGACATAGAGGAATCGCTCTCCATCTGGTGGAAAATTTTCACAAACATGCGGCAGGTGTAATGCAAATTAAATATTGTGATGAGACCTTGGTCCATCAGTTGGAGAAGAGAGGTGGTATTAGGTGGTAGGAAGACTACCTCCATGTTCAGATGGGCAAACTGCAGACTTTCAGAATGGCCTGGTGCATTGTCTAAGATCAGAAGAACCTTGAATGTTAGGTTTTTGACCGCAAGGTACTTTTTCACTTCATCTACGAAGCACTTATGAAACCATTCAAAAAACAGCTCAGCAGTCATCCAGGCCCTCCTGTCAGCATGCCAGAACACCATAATATTATCCTTGTTTTTTTCCTTGGAGGGCCCTGGGGTTCATAGATTTGTATATCACCATCAGCTTCATCATGAATTTGCCTGTTGCATTTCCAAAGACGAGAAGAGTTAGCTGATTGTTACTTGCCTTAAATCCCGACGCAGACCTCTCTTCCTTGGACAAGAAAGAGCGAGGGGGCATTCTCTTCTAGCCAGACATCATCCTTATTTTCTGTGACAAGTTCAATTCCATTTTCAACCATTTTAATCGGTTAATGGATTATCAATTTTCAAAATTCATTTTTGATCAATAATAAAAATATGGTTAATTTGATTTTCCAAAGAAACACTGTTACAAGGAAAATAAAAAATATCAACGTTCAGTACACATTTGCATGAGTATATAGACAAAATCATGAAGTACACCTCTGCAGCATAACTATGTAGAGACAAGTATATGTGCCTGAAATGTAACATAGACTTGTAGAGTAACTATCTGTGAAAAATCAAAACAGCAAATTTTAAATAGGTACACAAAGACAACCTGCAAATAATCAAAACCATGAGTATTAAATCCGTGAATATTGAGGGTTTACTGTAATTATATATTAATTATGTATCATAACAAAACACTGTCATGCAATCGAATCCTGAACAGCAGTACTTTGAAAACTTTCTTACTGGCTTACTGTAATGGCTGTCAAAGTGGATATTTTCCATTCTGGTCGATCCATAATCTTCCCAAATAGATATATTTTCATCTGCATGCTAAGAAGCAGTGGACTAAGTTCAACTCACCTGGTCAGTGATTTTCTCAGTGGAGAGGAGGTGGAATAAAAATATTGTCTAATGAAACTGGAAAGCCCACCTGCAGTTTACAAGTTCTATTATGAGTGAGAGGAAAACTCTTTTCTCTGTACAGCCATGTTCATTCAAGCATGGTAAATGGTGCAGATGCAAAGTTTCTCAGTATCTTTTTGACTTTTTAGTATTCAGTGGATGTGGTTGGTTTGTTTAGTTTTGCTTGTATTGGATGCAGTGAGCTTTGCCCAATCTAAAATATTGGTCAAATTTCACTTCATCCAATAAAATTTCTTGTATAATATGATGAAATTTCTAATTTTCAACTTTTCCTCATGCACCCACTTCCTTGCAGTATGAGCTCTTAGTGCAAATCTGAATGAAGCTATGAACACCTCAGAATTTTGTTTTGATTTAAATTTAGAAAATAACTTTTTCAAGCTTGTTAATGTTTTGGTGACTAATTCTGTAATATTTATAGTTCTGGAAATAATGTTATTCCCTGAGAATAAGTGGTCTGTCCATTATATTAAAAAATATTTTTGTGAGAAAAGGAAAGCTGCTTCTTGAACTTGCAGGCATAAGCATGTTAGAACTTGCTGGTTTTTTTCTTTTCATTTGAATGTTTTTCTTACATTTCAGACCATGATTTTATATGGATGATAATCGATAGCCGTGCCTGTAAGGCATTTTTTTCTTTCAATTCACGGTTTTCCATGCCCTTTGTCACCTCCCCTTGCTCCCATGCTGTTGGAGAAAGTCCCTCAACCATTTTGTTTGACCAGGCTAAGGATGACTAATGTAACGGCAACCTGGGTTTATCTCTTCCCCCTTTGAAGGACAGCTGTCACGAAATCTCTTCCGTTTTCTCGCGATATCTGGATGTCATCACGCCGGAATTTGGGCACACAACCTTAATTGAATATATAAATCAAGTTGTGTGATTCTACCCCAATTCATTCACATCCGTATCAATTGTCTCCGCCTAAACTGGCCTTAATGCAGAATCAGGTGACGTCACTGTTAGAGAAAGGCGTGATCGAAGAATCAAACTCCCCATTTGCTAGCCTGGCCTTTCTCATCCCAAAGAGAAATGGATCAGATCGCCTTGTAATCGACTACCACAAAATTAATAAAAGGGTTAAATATGATAATTATCCAGTACCTTTGATTGAGCTAGCTTTTGCTTACCTTGGTTCTGCCAGGTCCTTTTCAATTTTAGATCTCTGCCTTTCATCAGATTCCTTTGTCACACCAGAGTAAACCTATTACTGCATTTATTACCCCCTTTGGTCTTTATCAGTATAGAAGATTACCATTTGGACTCTGTACTAGCCCCCAAATTTTTTCAAGATTGATTGATAAGGTTTTAGGGGACTTAAAATATAATTGTGTATTTCCTTATATCAGTGACTTATGTATTTATTCTGAATCTTATGAGGTACACCTGGACCACATCAGCAAGGTGCTGCAGAGACTTTGCCATCCAGGTCTCACTGTCCAATCAGACAAAATGAAAGTTGCTCAGTCAGCTGTTAACTTCTTGGGACATCAGATAACGTGTGGTACCCTGCAGATAGATCCTGAGAGGATGAAGCCTATAATGAATTTTCCGGTGCCTACTTCACTGAAACAGGTCATTTCCTTTTTTGGTATGTCAGGTTTTTATTCAAAGTTTATTTCTAATTTTGCAAAATTGGCTGCTCCCGTAAATGCTTTGAGGAGAAAGAATTCCACTTTTCATTGGAACGATTCCTTTATGAAGCTTAAAAATGCCTTGTCCTCTCCTCCAGTTCTTCATTTGCCTAATTTTAATGCAGATTTCCATCTCTTTGTGGATGCTAGCAATATTGCTTTGGGAGCCACTCTCAATCAGCTGATCGACGGTAATTTTAAACCACTGGCTTATGCTAGCAAAACACTTAACGCTCAGGAATCTCATCTGTCCACTTATGAATTGGAATGTATGGCCTGTTGTTTCACAACTCAAAAATTTAAGCCATACCTGCAGGTGAGACCATTTCATTTGTATACTGATCATGCTGCTCTCACTTGGCTTTTAATCACCCTAACAATTAGGTAAAATTGGTCATATGGTCTTAAAACTGTCTTGTTTCCATTTTACAATTCACCATGTATCTGCTTCTTGTAATAGGGTTGCTGATTGCTTATCTCGGGTTAGAATCTTGGATCACCATTCTGATCCAACCCCGTTCATATTTCTTGTTTATTGCAACAGGTTCCATTGTCCTTTACCAATATTCGCCATCATCAAGCTTTGGACAGAGACATTTTCAAAATAATAGAGCAAATCAGGTCAGGGAAAACCATCCCTAATTATTCCTTGCAAGGCGACTTACTACATCACCATTCCCTGGGCTCTAAGAAACCTCGCGTTGTAATACCTCTTGCTTTGGGAGAGATGATCTTTCAATACTTTTATTCTTCTCCTATTGGTGGTCATCTAGGCAGTGCAAAAACTTACGATAAAATCTCCCATGAGTTTTGGTGGTTAGATATGAGAGCAGATGTTTTGAAAAGGGTTAAAAGTTGCTATGACTGTCAGATAACTAAACCCAGAAATTGTTTATCCCCAGGTCGTCACTCAGCTAATTTCTCGACTTATCCTTGGGAAATAATATTTATTGATTTTTACCCAAGAGTAAATTTGGTCATGCTTATGCTTTAACTATAATTGATGGCTTTTGCAAATTTGTAATTATTCAACCGGTTAAAAATTCAACAAGTAAGGCTGTAGTTGATATATTAACAAAGCTGGTCTTTACTAAATTTGGGGTTCCCAAATATATTGTCTCAGATAATGTTTCCTCTTTCAAATCTAAATTATTTTATGACATGTGCTTTAGCATAGGGATTAAACATATTTATACTGCCCCCTATTATTCCAGGCCCAACCATGCAGAAAGAGTACACAAATTTAAAGTATGCCTTATCTGCTTTCACACGTGATGCCCATAATAATTGGGATGCATTCCTACCTTCGCTGACACTCTTCTACAGGTGTTTCACCTGCTAAGGTATTCTTGGATCGTGAGCTACCACACCCACTGTCGCTTCAATGGCAATTGCCAAACGAGTTTGCATCAGCTGATTCTAATTCAGCTTCAGGGCAGGAACTTTGGAACAAGGTGCTAAGTAATTTGGCCAAATCACAACAGCGTATTGCTAGCAAACATAATGTTAGACATTCTCCACAAGCCTTTTCACCAGGTGAACAGGTTGTGTTTAGAGCCTTACCTAAAATTTCCAATAGATAAAAAACCTTGGATTTGGCGCCTTCATTGAGTTGGCGCCTATGGCAGTGGCCACATTGGCCATACCCTCGCTATGCCCTCGCTAAAGCCTTCAAAATAAATGTAAATTGTAATGAAATATTGTATTTTTCTTTTTCACAATTTATTCAAACAGTTGTGTATATTACAGAATTAAATAAATGATTCTCAATCTTTTTGGAACCACTGATCACTTACAAAGTTCCCCAATTTCTGCAGACCCCTCCCCATGTCATGTTCATACATTTTTCATTCATTGTCTCATATTTTCACTTTGAAATATTAATCAGAGCTGTGAGCAAGATCAAACAAGTTATAGACATTAATTAACATCTTGTCTCACTCAACTCATGGATCCCTGAGAAATCACATGTGGACCCCTAGGGGTTCGGGGACCCCTGATAGAGAAACACTGCTTTAGATCATACACCTGTAGGTATAGGACTCGTCAGATAAAATATGATACATAGAGAAAGAAATTACAAGAAATACATATGTAGTCATAAAATAATAAACATAAATATATTTGAAATATAATATATTTTAAATATAACAATATAAAAATAATATATTTAGGATATTTTCTTTCAGCAATAATGCGTATTTCTCATGAGACTTAAAATAATTATGTCCTATAACTTGTGAATTGGCTTCCATATTTCTTATGTATATGAATGATTCAATTTCTGCTGAAGTTCTAGATTTCAGGAATGTTACTAACACATTACATGTGAATTAACTGCAGTGGCTCCCAAACTGGCTGCCATAGCTAGTTTTAAGGATTGCTGCGAAAAACTTTTAGTAAATACTAGGGGCTTCTCCCCTACATGCTACGCATGTCAATTCTATGTTTTGCTCTGTGAGGGGAATTCATTCGCTGCCAATGTCCAACCCTAAACCTCTTTTTGGCATATTTTTCATGCAGAAGATTATATTGGGCCCTATTTTGGAGCTTCTCTCTCCCTTCCTCCCATTCCCCTCCCTCTCTCTCTCCCTCCCTCAGCCCCTACTCTCCCTCTCTCTACCTCCCTCTTTACTGTCCCTGTGGCCTATGGCCACGTACCTCACTCCTCACTTTGCTCAGACCTCAAAACCTGAAGGGCTTTAATGGTTTTTTTCTATTTTATGGCTTTGAAATTTCCCACTAAAAATTACCCCAAACTCCTATGAATAATGCTCTCTCATTGATAACGCACAGCAAAGACTGACCACGTGTTCAATGAGTCCCAGAATTCTCATATATAATGCGAACCCATAACCACAGCACTGCAAACAAAGAATGAACGGAAAAGATGATGAGTCAAAAGTCGGGAGTGTAGAAAAATGAGGAGCATCAACAAAAACAAACCCAATGGTGAAGAGAACGTTTAGTCTATGGTCTGCATCAAAGCATTTGTTCTAAGTTGATTAGATCAAAATCAATAATTCATTATGACATCCTTAATTGTCATTATTGAAAGCAACAAGTCAATGCACTCTGTAATTAGATTGCCATTTCTCTTTTAAAAGCCTTGAGCTCATTGCTATGGCAGTTAGAATTTTTTATTTTTGTACCTCAGAAAAATATGCTTTCTTTTTGATTAAAAACAATGTTTTATGCTACTTCAGCATGGATTTGAATTTACTCTTTAAAATTAAACTTTTCATGCTTTCATTTACAAAACTGTTTTGTGCCAAGTTTGTATCTCAATTTAAAAAAGCATATTTAGAATGCTCTGCATTGAATCCCATTATTTTCTTATTGGGGTATTGAAATAGAACACTGGAGTAAAAAGACTCCTTAAAAATGCAAATTTTTGGTATTTTTGTTTTTTCGTTGGTTGTGACCTATGACTGGCCAGCATGCCAAATTTCAAATCAAGTACCTCGAGGCATGGGACACCTAGGAGGGTTTGTACACAAGATTTTCATATTATAGAGAGCAATCAATGATGTGGAAGTGTTGATAGATAATTACAGCAGTAATCTTTCCTCAAATAAGGTAATTATGGTTTACTAATAACAAATCAATTTGTCCAAATAATAATATTAATTCTCCAATGATCTGTTTACAGATATAGGATTGCTCATAATTGCTAGCTCATTAAAATATATAGTATAATAACATTGGGTCATCAAAATACTCATTCATTTAGTAGCAAATTTTGTTCAGAAGCAACTATTTTAGTTTTAATTTAAAGGCGCTGATCCCTTTGAGTTCTTCAGTCAGCTTATTGCAGACATATAGTCTCATATATGTAGGACCTTGCAATGCAAGTTTTATCCAAACATGATCAACATGAATCTCATTGTTTCTTCTCATATTATAAATATGATGGTATGGGTTCTTTATTAACTCACTAATGTTGCTTTTAATGTATAGTAATTGGGTTAGAATATATACACCAGTGGTTCTCAGAGAAAAGTCCCCTACCACAGGACAAGGACCAACTAGGCCTAAAAACAGCTGGAGTGTAGAAAATCCCATGCTTGTGCAGCAAGGAGTATATAGGACAAACAGGGCAGACAATGGAGACCAGAATTAAAGGGCATGCAAGTTGAATCAGTCTCAACCAGCCTGAAAAATCAGCGGTTGCAGAGCACAGCACCTACTCAGACCACCGCATCATCTTTATGGAGGCCAAAGTGGTAGTGAAGGCAAGTGGCTTTTGGAAGAGGCTGTTGAAGGAAGCCATTGAGATCAGGCTGCACAAGGACGCCCTGAACAGGGACATGGGATTCCCACTCAGCAAAGTGGGGAATCCCATACTCCCCAAAATGGTGAAATGCCATAGATTGACTCATCGACCAATGGGAGATGAGTCACCAACCCTTGCTGGGGATGTAAGCATGGATGGACAAACGGCATGGCACTTAGGAGTTCCCTGAAGATGGTGCAAGAGAAAGGTGCCGAAATGTCGGAAGACACCATTTTGACCTGGTTGGAAACCCGAGAACATTTCATCGCATCAGTTCGCCGGGAAAGCATAAGGTATGCCTAAAAACTTGGTTTTGTGAGGCTGGTGTAATACATTGCCATTCAATTTTAATGGAGCATGTTCTTTTGAATTATGAGAATGATATAAGCAGATTAAATGGGTCTTGTCAGTATTAAGACTGAATTGGTTATTTATACACCAGTTTTTCAACTATTGAGTAATAAATTCACTGTCATTAACCAAATTTGTACATGTTGTAGATGAGATGAGAATATTTGTATCATAGACATAAAGAAATGTTTTTGTACTTTCAACAATTTTCAAACTATTTGGATGGTCATTTATGTAAAATAAAAAGAGGATAAGGCCTAACACAACCCTGTGGCACATCACAGGCCATTGTTTTAGCAGAAGAATGATATCTGATTTCATTTACATTAAGTAATACCAGGCAGGGCTGGGCCCAGACAGTTTGCTGCCTGAGGTAAGATATAATATGGTGCCCCTTCAATTTTTTTTAGTGAGCTCTTTTAATTAGATGACTGTTGAAAAAGTATAAAATACTTAGTAAAAATTTATTTACTCATATCATATAATTACTTTTATTTAAAAAACAAAATGAGGTGCATTTTTTCTAACAAATCCCTCATGTATTCGGTTTGTCTGTCAGTCCGACTGTCTCTACGAGCCATATCTCTGGAATTCTGCAACTTATTGTTAGAGAAACCACATTTTCAGGATAGATTTTTCTCTATGAACGTTAGGCATGGTATAAACTTAGTGGATGTAGGATTTGCTAATGGTGGTAGTGAACCCCTCCGAGGACTGCATAGGTCGTTACCAATGCTTCGGCAGGCTGGATTAGAGATTAAATCGGAAGTCACCTGGAGATTCTGTGATACCATACAAGTAAAAATCAATTCTAAATGCTGTTCTTAGGATTAAAGTTCCAATATTAAATCTTTTATTATTATAATTTGAATAAAATATATGAATATTTTATTCTAAATTATACAGGTCTCTTGTTTATCGTATCTTCGCGAGACACATTAAACATTCTCAGGGGCTGCATGTGGCCTGTGGGCCTTAGGTTCTCTACCCATGCTCTAGGATCTTGCAATAAAGTAATATAAAGACATACAGACATATGGCATGGCGAAAACCACTTTTTTGGTCTCACAGACACCTAAAATGTGTACATCCGTCAAAATCACGAAGTCAAATTTTTTTGTGCTTACTACATATATGAGAAAGTAAAAGGAAAGATGAGAAAATTTAAAAACCTAACCTGCGATCATTTGATTTGGAAAATAATCTAAAGAATTATCCTTCAAGCTTTCAATAGATATTGCTAAAGAGCTATGGACAGGAAAATGTCTTTTATAGTAGTTATTAAAAAAGCTTCATGATAACTGTTGTAAACAAGGTATGTTAGGCTGTTTGATTTTCACCAGCAAACGGTCGCCGTAAATAAAATGATAAACTGAATATTGAAATTGATATTATTGTTTTTAAGTTATCTTGTGGATTAAAACAAAGTATATATGCGTGGAAGGCTTCCTGTGGCTTAACAAGTGGTGCCAGTTTAAATGTTAAATATGCGGAGGCTATAATTATATATGGAAAAGCGGCATATTCTTTACAATGCTAAAACAACAGCTAAGAAACTTAAAATAATGATTGATGGCCCTGACTGATGTTATTCATCACAATTTCTATAACGAAATATACAATAGCTGATTTGAGAAATCTTAAAATTAAACTTTTTTTTCCATATAACCATAAATTATGATTTTGAATCAATTCAAAATTATTAAAATATTTTTCTTCCCATTCTTTGAACTGGTATTCAACTAATATATATTACTAGAGTAATTACCCATCAAAGTCTTTAGTAACTTGCTGCGGCTCAACATGAAAATGAGAGGGAAATTAAAAATGAGGCATAAATGAGTAGTAGGAAAATATTTTTTACAGTACAGCTCCGACTCGATGCCTTGAAATGAATATTATAACTGGTTCTAGCACAGTGGTTCTTAAACTTTCAATTGTTGCAGCCCCCTTTGGAATGAAAATAGTAAAAATAAGAAACTTTAATGCAAATTTCATCACTATATATGACTATTAATAGTTTTTATACCATTATATTTCCGAAAATTCTCTGATAAAATTTATTATACATAAATTGTTTTTTTTGGCATTTCACCTTACTTTCAAAATAATTTTTGGCTCTACCAGGGGGCCACAGCCCATAGTTTGAGAAACACTGCTCTAGCAAACTTGAACATATGATCCACTGAGAGATGTTAGCACTTGAGGAGACCAAAAGAAACTGAACTGTGAAAATAAAAGAAGTCGGGTGTGTACGAATTTAAATCTTAGGAAATGGAATGTCGGACGAGAGAGAGGAGGGTTTGTAACCTGCCTTAAACCTGAAAAAATTTTAAGAAAAAAATCATGTGTCATGTGTTTTGCTAAGAAATATAAAGGAGAGCATAGAATTGGACCGAGATCACTGTTTGTAAGTTCTACATTGGGTTGAGTTTTCAATTATTGGGTATTATTTATTTATTCCAAATCATAATTTTCATTGTGGTCAAACTTTGGTGCCTCTTGCGTGAGGCACCTGGACCAGCTCTGATTCCAAGGGTGCCAGTAGTGTAGTGGTTAGGATGCTGGCTGCTTCTTGCCTGCTGCTCAAAGGCACAGTAGGCACAAATCCTCCAAAAGTAGGATTTTTTCTGAGGTCGTCCGGTCCCATTTATGTGGTTTGATGCCTTAAGAGGAAATTTATAGGAACAAGTGAAAAAAGGCTAGACAACTGCCCATCATGATGTTACTGCACAAGCTAGAATTTCAAGTCTCAGACACAGAGCCACCACACTCCTATGAGATGAGTCGGATGATACTCCAGTGGAACACAAATCACCACATCTGACACCATTGTCATCATCATCATCTTTGTATTCCTCATCATCTTCTTTGTATTCCTAATCTTCTTTGTATTCATCATCTTCATCATCGATGTCTTTGTTATCATCATCATCAACATTAAAGACTAGTTCACCTTTACATCATTTATTGTTTTCAAAATACAGTTATGTTTGTGAATCCCTCTTTTTCCCTTGAGTAGAGAATCCAAAATACTCGGATTTTGAACTACCCGGGTAATCGAGTAATTCTTTTATGAAATACCTGGGTACCCGGGTATCCGAGTATCCAGCGTAATTTTAAAAAATATATCATTAAAAAGGTCATTTATTTTTTATTCATGAAATAATATTTTAGAAATACAAGTCCATTTAAGGTATACATTTTAAAATTGTTTCGGATCTTAGTAATGAAGTTTGAAGATACTGAGAACACTCTCGCTAGCTGTTGAAGTATGTTGAATTGTTATCAAAGCTTGGAACAATTTTTCTGTGCAATATCCTCTTTTGCCATGATTTCCTTCGATCAATTTGAGCTCCTTGTCCATTGTTGATTTTGTTGAAGTTTCTTTAGGAATAGCCATAACAGCTTGTATTGTTTTCTGCATCTCACTATAGGCAGAACTAGCAGAACCTTCATTTTCCGTAGCTGGTTCTTCTTGCTCATTTTCATGTTCATCTTCTCCAAACAACCAATCATATGTATCTTTTGCCAATGATTTGATTACATTTTTTGAAGAATATATAAAATCATCATTAAAGTGGGAATTAGGACAATTGCCACTTTGCAAAAAAGCAACAACAACACAATAACTTTGTTTCGTCTTTCATCGATTCTTTTTTTTAAGGCATACATCATTTCAGTAGCGAGATCCCTATCTGCTTGTTGTAATTTATTCAAAAGAAAGATGCAAACTCCTTCAGCTTTCAGTAAATTGCTGTTCTCTTTGCTTATCCTCACCTCCGAGGGCATAAACAAAACTCTCAAAAGAGTGGCGATAGGTCTTATTCAATAGAAGTGATTATCCTCTCAGATACGCAACTTGCAATGGCCACGATTTGGGTATCTCTCACTCTGAAAGATTTGTTTGCCTTTGTAAAGGCCGCCACACATGCTCAGTTTCTACTCGCCATTTTGCCTGCCTGTCGAAGACAAGACGGAACGTGTGTGCTGAAAAAGTACAATATTTTCTTACGTGTACTGTGTTAGGCTCGGCTTGAAGTGAATCTGTCTCTGTCACATTTTTCCGCTTGTGGACCACTTTGGAGTTTAAATACAAAACAATATCCAATTTTTAAAAAGTCTCGATTTTTGCATTAAATAAAGTGGTTGTTTGGCACCCCTTTGACTATGGCGCTCGGGGCAGCCGCCCCGTTCGCCCCCTCCCCCCTTGCTACGCCCTCGCCACCTGTGCTTAATTACGCGTAGTTTTTCGTTATTTTTGTTATTTTCTGTTGGTTTGAATGTTAGAAAATTGTAAAATTTTCATAAAAAATATGCAACTTGATACTCGATCAAATTACCCGGGTAGTCGAGTACTCGAAAAAGGCTTCCAAATTCCGATTACCCGGGTACTCGATACTCGAGCTTGGATTCCATACCCTTGAGCCTTTGGTTTCCATAAATTATGGTTTCTGTCTTTGCAGTATTCTTAGGAATGTATCCCTCATGAAGTTTGAGGGTCTACTTTATAAGGTGAGTTGCATGAAATAATAATGATCCTAAGCATTCTGTTGAAGCATAAAAGGATAACTCAAAAAAATAATTTTAAATAACAAATTATCAAGCAATTCCTAATTATTAAACATTGATGTATTGTTTTGTACCTCTTTGTTATCCCATTATTGTCTCATACACTTTCTGTTTGACCTACTTACAGTAGAAACAAAGTGATTATATAACTGGAGAGCCACATGCAGCCTGTGGGCCACATGCTGGAGACCTATGGTCTAATGGATAGGGAAACGAATCTCTAATTTCCCCATTGTTTTTAAGGCATACTGTTTGCTGTAATTTCCCTTGCTATGTTGAATAACAAGAGTTTATTGTAATAATTTCAAAAGTATCCATTTGGTAATTAGAAAAACTGCATAAATTACTTGCTAGGGATTTTACATCATATACATGTTCAAGACTATCCTTTGATATGGAATCCAGAAAATAGGTGATATATGAGAGCTAATATTATTGTTGTTATTGTCATACAATTGCAATTTAAATGAAATTTTTGAAAGTTTCTGCAATTCAGTCTCATATTACAACGTTATTCTATTTTGAAAAGGTTTTAAACTGCATTAAAAAGTAACTAATTATTTTGGAAAGTTTAAGAGAATTAAGAAAAGGATAAATGGTATTATTTATTACACAATTTTAAAATATACAAAAATATCATTTGAAGATCTCAAAATACATTTATAACTGCTATAACTTTAGCCTTGATTTCCAAGAAGAAAGTAATGTATATATCAGACAACCATATGCATATGTGTTTATATATTTATAGTTTGCATGAATCTTTGTGTATGCATATTTGTATTCATTTGTGCTTGAGTCTGCAACAAACATACTTGTTGTCTAAATTTCATAGTATTTAACAGAGTGCAAGATAACTTCATATAAGCATTGGTATCAGTTTTACTTCTTTACCTTTAATCAAAATTTATGCCAAGTAATAACTGTTTCCTCTTGAAAAGATTCCCAAGTAGATTAATAGTCATCAACTGGCATTAGTTTGGATGACAGGACTATGCCCCACAGTGTCTGATGTGCAGCCACTTGTTTTAAAGAAATGGTCCTCTGGTTTTCCATTCTCATTTGATATAACAGCTTCTGCTTTGCTACATATCTCCTTCCATGCAAAATTTATGTCCTTTTCTTCAGTAAATCGACTACACACCACAAAACGAATCATAAATCTTCCACTGTGTGTTGCTGCAGTTAAGTAGATTTTGTGAGCAGATATAAGTTGCTCATATAAATTCTTGGTTAAATGGTCTGGTCCCTAAATGAATGAATTAAGACAATTATGGGACATACTGCATCAAAATCAAAATATAGAATAAAACTCTGATTTCAAATTTTTTGTATATAATAGAAATTTTTGTCAAAATTAAAATTTTATCAAGTTTTACCTTTAGTCTAAAGCTAATTAATCCCATGCTGGCTTTGGTGACCACTTCAAATCGTGGATCAGCAAGTACCATCCTTTCAAAATCTTGTGCAAGTTTAATTTGTTTACGAATGTGTTTCCTCAAGCCGCTTGCACCATACAATCGTAATACAAACCATAGCTTTAAAGATCGGAACCTTCTGCCTAATGGTATCTGCCAGTTCTGTAATACAAAGCTACATTAAATTGTTTATATGGAAATTTCAGAATCAATTATTTAAAATTGCACCTTCAGAATGTCTATATCCATTACAGAAGTTTTTAACCAGGGCCGCCAAGAATAAGAACGGGCCCAGGGTAAATCAAACTTTCTGGGCCCCCTTTTTTTGCTAAAATTAAAAAAATGGAATAGAATTCCTGGCCAGATCCCAGGAAGTGGTCTGATTTTGGCACTATTTCAAGAATAAAATCAATTCTAATTTATTCTAAAAACTTAGTTGTTCCAAGTTATCACGTTTCCTAATCTTGAGCTTCCCAGAGGCCCTGGGTTTCAGGAATTTTTCCCCAGTATCCCCACCCTCTCAGTGGTCCTTTTCTCAACCTGTATGTTAAGACACAATGTTGTGTCATTAAGAGCCTGGAGGTGTGCCACTGAAAATTTTAATAATGACTTCTAAAAAATAAAGAAAAATTTCTTCTTCTGAATGGCACTACTTTACAATTTTTCTATAACTTTTCATAACCTGCCAATAAAATTAAGCCTTAATAATATTATATTTAATTATATCATAGAAAGTGTACAATGTTTAAATAACATATTTTGTCATTTTCAAGGAATTTTTTAAGTATATGTTTAATTATACTTAAGCAATACAATATCAATATGTATCTTACTACCGTATATACTCGTGTATAACTCGATATCATGTAGGTGCAGATCAACACCCGACTTTTTCATATTTTTTTCGTGTATTTTGTGTATAAGTCAACTCCAAATTTTCAGGTGTAGTAGAATGAATTTTTTTGTATTCAATACGTGTTGATCCACATTAAGTTCTCTTTAGTTCGATATAACTATGTTGTATCAAAGTAGCAATGAAGCAGTTCAATGTCTCCCACAGCACCACTGCATACAATCATAAGTAATTACATTGTATATGCCTTTGTAGTAGATCGAATAACTTGGGATAGACTTCGTATTTCGTCCCGGCACTCATTCAGCAGCGATCTTTGTAAAGGAAAAAAGAGAACAAAGTTGAGGTCTGACCACAGACAATAGGTGGCACCAAAATTGACGATGAATCGGCAGAAAGATATATTATGTGTTCCTATGAAATCCGTGTTTTGCACGTTCTTGGAAGAGGAACGAAGGAACTTACCTCTTGGAGAGTGCAAATATGAATGTGGAAGGAGAAACAAGACAACCCCTAACCAATCAAATCTGGTAGGGAAGAGTTATATTTTGTAAGTTTCAAATTTCCGTAATATGTAGGTATGAGTACGTAGTACAATATCTCAGTGAGGGCAAATGTGAACGTGGAAGGAAAACCAAGCCAACCCCTAACCAGCCTAAGCCTGTGGGGAAGCATAATATTTCCTAAATTTCAAATATCCGTAATATTATATGAGTGCATAGTACAATATCTCGGTGAGGGTAAATGTGAATGTAGAAGGAAAAGACGCGAAAGGTAAACAAAGTGATGCTAGTGCCACCGACATTTCAATATAGAATACTAGCTGCTTAGTGCAGCATTGCTTGCAGCATCAATAAGATATGTGCTTACTTCCATCCGGCATGGTAAATTAATGCAATGGGTGGTTTTATTTTTAGAAATTTTTTCCAAAATACTACAGAACTTTTCAACTATCTCCAACAGTCCCGCATTTATACCAGTTCCCTGTTTGGTCCTGAGATGGCAGTAATAGAAATATCCATGACATAAACATTTTCTATCAAAATTTTCTGTTCAAATTATGTTTTACAAAATGCTGCTTTTAGATATTCATATTTTTTTACTTTAATGTTTGTTACAACATTAATGTAATGCAATGGAAATTAAGAATGTTCATGGGTATAATTTTTAAAAATGCATGTCAAAATACTACAGTGCAACCTGGTGGAGAACACTTAAACTATCTCCACCAGTCCTGTATTTTAGGTTATATCAGTTCGTTTGACTGCCAAGAGATGGCAGTATGGTAAAATTACACGTCAATAGTATTTTCTAACAAAATCTTCTTCTCAAATTAGGTTTTCCAACAATTGTTTTTATTATATACTCGTAGTGTTTTAATGTTTTAGGTGATATTTGCAATCAAAAAAAGAAATATAAATGCTTTTAATGAAATTTCAATAAGTTAGTTAACAGGCCATGGATCAGTGTTGTCCAATAACCATTCGGGAACAAAATACAATGTTAAATTGTCACAGAGTATTGATCTGAGATGCTTGCATATTGTAGTTGTGAAGTGTCATCAGTGTTTTCTAAGACATTGACAAAATGCACTTAATATATAGAATACATATTTCCCTTACATTACAAACCTCAAAATCTTATATTTATGTTTGTCTTCCATTTTTCTGCTTTCTCAGCATTGCCAGTGCGACGCGTCTTGTTTAACTTTGCCCTGGTTATATGCACGGTATCGTAATTTTTATACTATAAATACTACAGCAATACTAATTTAATCAGCGATGCTTAGAGGTAGGTGTTGCCTTTCCACGAATCACCGATGAGGTGTTTTTTATTTACATGCTACAGAGTTGCCATATTGCGCATGTCTTGCTGCCGTCATGTTACCAAACGTTAGGTTTACCAAAATTGCTTAATTATTTGCAAAACATCAAAGTTCAACTTAGGATCATCAAATTATATAGTAATTTATTCTTTCTATACATCTGTATTTAAGTATTTGACAGTTATCGATACAGTTAAAGTACAAGAGTGTAAATTCCATCAAATTTTAATAACCACAGGGAAAATAAAGTTATGGGTTTAAACCTATTGAAAAATTTGTCATGCATAAGTTGAACCCCGAGTTTTTCACTAAAAATTTAGTCTATACATATATGCGGTAATTTAACTGAAAACTCTTGAAAATACCATTGAAATTCATTTTTAGCAGTGAACCTGAACAATGCCCAATAAGTCCAAGTGGGGGTGTTTTTCTCATGAGAAAAATTGAATTTAGGAAAATTTATGCAGAAATGTAGACTTTGAATCCATTACAGCATTATGCTACATGAATTAATGTGTATTGGATTAAGCTCCATAACATCTAATTTGCTGAAAGTAATGGTACTGAATTGAATGAAGATTATTTCATATCAAAATTTACAAGGGATGATAGTAAAATTATCTACAAAAATGTGAATTATGTTAATATTATTCAAGTGTTCAAAAAGTCTCTGCATATTTGGCTTACATGTAGTGCATGAAATTATTAGGGACAATGTAATAATCTAGTGTCAAGTGACTTTTTTAAATCATGTACCATATATATAAAGCAAAATTAGAAATTTAATATACTTACACGATAATCTGGTGCTAAACCTTGTTTCTGGTGTGTTAAATACACTCGTTCTACACTAAAAGCATCAACAAGGTCATTTGCATTCTTCACCCTATAAAAAAAGGAGGAGCTACCTGTTATATTATTGGACTTAATTAAAACTTTGTCATCAAGAAATGAGTGTAATGTTATTGCACTGAAAAATCTGCCTCAAAAACCTCTTAAGGGTACATAGGCAATAGAAAACATTCCAATAAAAATGTTCATAGTCATTAACACTTTCATGCTGGCAATGTTTCTGTTTGGCTCCTCTATCATGAGGCCAGTTTTTACATATGTCCTTGTTTGAGATGCACAGATTTTTAATTATTTATATAACACTAAATTTTTCTACTATGTGACATCATCTCAAAGATAATGTTAGTATGCTAAAATACAAAAATAATTTGATCATTGGTTGTTCACCAAGCCCAACATTGCATGTCTTCTAACAAAGAGTGTTGAAGGTTACTCACCCATATTTTGTGACATATAATTTTTAAAGGACTTTTCAAAATAAAAGTTTTCACATTGCATTTCAAAGCCTAATCTTCATTATCGACTGACTGGAGCACACTGTGGCAAAGATCTACATCAGAAGAGGCATAGGCAAGATTAATATCTAGAGCATTGCTTATCATTACTTCCAAAAACTTTAATTTTCCTATAAATATAACAAATGCCTATGAATGTTATTATGATTTTTATATATTTTTGCCATTATGTTGTTTTGTAACACGATGCAAAAATATCAATATAAAACTTCATAGAAATTTCAGTGCATTGTTATTTTATCATGTTAAATTTCATAGGTGCCTAACCAGGTACCAGATACCACTTAGACCCTAAATTTAACAATGCAGCCACCAAAAAATGGCAGGTGGCTGCAGATGTGGCCACAATGAAGTTTTCCCTGAGTACCACTGTTCTAGAGTTCACAAGGTAAATCAGTCACATATATAAAATATTTGAAACATTGAGAAGAAAAGCCTATTATATTTCACATAAAAGTAATTAAAATTGAGAAACATCTGGCCTTTACAGAAGGATGTATTTTAAGAGATGCATAAAGCTAATAGGAAGATTTTGCAATCTGCATCTATGGAAACTGCTTCTCATATGAATGGAAAAAATTACCATACCATACCATAGGTGGGTCACTATGCCCTGCACTGACTCTATGGTTCAACCAGCTGGTGAATCGAGCCAGCTTGAATATGTTAAGTAATTCCATTTTATGAGAATATCTTCTACCACATTGTTAGGTATTTAAATTTCTTATTTTCATTTTAACTCTTGGCATTTCATCAGTCTTTCACTGGATTATAACAGATGAGTTTTACGTCTTCATACAGTATTTCTCTGCATATATGATGTACTTTTTTTACCAGAAAAATGACTGCTAAAATCAGCCCGCATCTTATATGCCGAAGGTAAGATTATTACTGTTCTCAATACTGACACTAACGAGCACACTCATCCACAAAATGGAATAATTGGCAGTCATCTGTCACAAAAACAATAAATTACACATTATTAATAATTAATAGCAAGGAATTTGTTAATATATATAGTAATAGCTTATGCAATGTGAATTCTGAAGAGGTATTTTCATTAATATGCTTTAATACATGTCTGCTCACAGTGATTATAATTTAGGCGCATTTGTGATGTTTTAGTTCCTAATGAGCCTGTTGAATAATGTGATAAATGCCATGGAATGGTAAAATTTTTGTAGATGTCATAAATATTTTATACATATCTAGGATAAATAACATTATGTGTATTGAGATTGAAATGGTTACAAGAATGAAAAGATATGCATACACTATTACCTATAAGCTTCAGGTGATTCAATATGCAAAAATACATTGAAACCGAGTAGCAGTATGTCATTTCGGTCTATCTTCCACAGAAATAAAGATTCGTGAATGGAGAAAATGAGGAATTACTGAAGCTGATTGGATAAGAAAAACATAGTCATCCTAATGTTTATCTTAAATGGCCACAACTAGAGGAGGGTATGATGGATAGTAGAACAGAGGAAGTTTGGTATTGATCAAAATCGTTATGTACATATGAGGCAAAAAGAGTTGCAGAAGAAAAAGACTAGTTGAGCATATGTATTATTATTACAAATGCATTCCATTCATTATGTATCCCATTAAATTAAAATATCATCCTGCACTTAAACTTACGTAAGTACTATCTCTGTAAAGGGTATCCATATGTGCGACATGTGTGGCACACTCTGACAGCTATAATTAATATGAATGGCGAGTTCATGCAGGGCATGTTTAGCTATACAAGTGTCGAAGCAATTATTTGTTTAAGATCATACCTTATTATTTTATAAATGAAGTTTATTTGAAACGTTATAATTAACTTTTACCATGCCATAATATTTTCTGTAAATGTTGCCAGGTATGGACTTAATCATGGCTGGAAATGATACATGATGTGGCCCTTTGTAAATTTCTTAATGAACCAAAATACTTTTTTCCTGAAAAATCTTCTAAAAAACCGGGGTGCATCATATATGCCAAGAAAAACAGTAATTAAGTTCCATTGACCTGCACTTGATAAGATAATGAAAACTTAAATCTAATTATGTTTAAAGGTGAATATTTTATGTATGCACATATGTACCATATTTACCTGAACATAAGTCAACTTTCATAACATAATTTGAAAAACCTCAAGCCATCTTATATCCTTATAATATAAAATGATTTCTCATAGATCGCCAGTTTTATATCAAGATAATGCAGCATGACAATTTGGCATTCCCAAAGCAAATGTACAATGTGATAAAAGACTGAAAGAAAACTGAAGTGTGCTGTCTACACAACAAAGGTATTTGATAGCAACTGCAGCATGACACAGGCATAAAAAAAAAACAAATCAAAAACCAATGTTTCTAAAATTATTTTTATTTATGATGAGATATTATATATCTGAAAAACATGAATTACAACTAAAATAATCCAAAGAAAGGTATATTTTACGCTCCTTATCCAATATATGATAAACTCTACAAAAGAGATGTAATCAGTAGCAGATTTGAAATAAGACCAAATTAAGCAATGGCCTAGGGACGAGATTTCGGAGAGGCAATAAAACAGGATTTGAGAGCGGAAATAAAGAAATTAATATTAAGCAAACTTTTGATGAATTAAACTATTATGATCCATAGACGGACAGATAGACAGAAAAACCATATATGTATTGTACATGAGCAATTCTTATAGCTCTAAAAAGCATCAAATAGTGGGCAGGAAAATAATTTGGCCTAGGGGCAGAATATTTCCAAATCCACTATTGGATATAATGATTTAACTACACATCTTTGTGTTTGAAGCAACTAACTTTATATTTTCAACTATAGTTGATCAAAACCACCAATATTTATTTAGGAAATTATCAGTAAAGAGCATGTATTACAGAATTAACAAGAAAAACTTTTCAGCCAAAATGTCAACTTAAAAGCAGCATCAGAATTATATTAATATTGAGATCAGCTCAATGTTTTAAGATATTACAAATGAAAGATCTATGATGAAATTTCATACTAACCACATAGCAGAGCAGTCAAAATTAACAAGAAGCCACTTATGGGGATTGAAATTGAAGGAATCAGCATAATGAACACCGGTCATGTGATGCCTGTATTCTGGGCATATAAAAGCAGCACCTTAGGAAAAATAAACCCTATTATTAGGCTTATAAAATGACAGACACACAAATATTTTTATATTTTAATATTTTTTTGTTTTATTTTTTGCTTTTCCAGTCAGGTACTTTGAAATGGAGCAAAACAAAGAAGGGTGGCATTAATCATAACATTTAATAACATTTTTTCCAAACTGATTAGATAATGTAAGTACATGTATCTTTTGATTTGGTTGTGTCTTTCAGAAGTATGGTAGATTTAAGTATATAGTAAAATTACTACAAGTGAATTGATAACTCGGACATACTACATACAATGAAAACGTTATAAAAGTGTATACTGATACCATTAAATTCCCAACAAAAATGAAATTCCTTAGTCAAAAGTAAAACAAATGCAACAAGTAAATTGTCCTTGATATTGTTTTTCAAAAATTTTAATCATCTTTAATACTGACACAAACTGAAATTGTAAAAAAGTTAGAAAGATGACCATTCTTCCTCTGTTGCCAATATATAAAAATTTTGATAAGAGTAGATTATGATTCAAATGTTAAAGGCATTACTAACATAAATGTCTATAAGGCTACTGCTTTTCATAATGAGACCTTCTACGATAAAATTTTATTCAGCAAATGAGGTTTTCAGTTTATTTCTCCTTCATAAAATCAAATCTATATTTAAAAATATGTTATGTTCATCAAGAAATTTAACAAGTCTTTTACAGAACAAAATGTCAGTAATTTGAGACAACAAGGATAAAAGGTTTTACGCTGATGCCATTCAGTGGCATTAAAAAAATAAAATTACTTTATAGATATTTTCAATATTTAAGAAAAAATACCTTGTCCTAAAGATTCTTTAACAGTGAAAAATAAAAATTGTGAAATTAATCAACTGGAAGCTATCAGAGCTTACATGCGACTTCATCCAAACAAGAATTTAATTGTTCATCCAGATATATAGTTTGAGATGTGGAGACATAATTTTGATTGAAAAAGCATCTTGAAGGATAAGAGTACTCAAGGAGTACAGAGAAATTGAGAATATAGTTAACAGACTTGCTTTCATTTAATGCTATGAGGATAAATTGGAAATTATGATTAAATATTATTCTGTGAATTAGTACTTCATTTCTGATCAACAAGGGTTTTCTAGAGTTTCATGTGACTGAGAATTCCAGAATCCTTGTATATAATAAAGCTAATATTATCAGGCCATTATAATACCCTATCTGGTGCTCGAATTGGGCAGGAATGCATGGGAATGCCATTTCATCTAATACAAAATGAAGCCTATAGAATTCCGGTGGTTAAAATTTTCCAATTTGAGCACTGGCCCTAATAGAGTATAATATTGTCTATGAATCTGGTTTATCATATCAGTATTAGGTGACAAAACCAAATCAAAATATTTTTAAAAATATGGGTTCACACATTATTTATGTGAACAAAGCAGCAATGCAGAACTTTAAAATTATTAAATAAAACAAACAATAATCATTTTAGAATTGTATATAGTGGTAAACGGCACATATGATAACAAATTACTATATTCACTGTAAAATGCATATCAACAAAACTATGTTAGCATGGGGAATCAGTAGGAAAGCAATTGTGACCATGTACACTTTGAAAGTCAAGTGAGAACATTATTAAGGTATACTTAAAACTTCTACACCAATGCCAAAATTGTCTCATTGAAATATCAATGTGTTTCACTGTTATTAAATGTTCATGTTCTTCCTTTGCCATGGTGATGATTATTTTGTGATAAATACTAATCATTAGTAGTACAATTCACTATCTTTGCTGTAATTTTGTGGAAACCCATATTTTCAATAAAATTAAATTTAAGGCACGGATCCTATTTTTCTCATCCTCTTGTTACAAATAAATTATGAGAAGCATAAAATGAGATCCATATTTCATTTTCAATTTAAGATGCTTTACACATTCTTAGTCAAAATAATGTATATGTAAGTAATAAATAATTAATAATAATTTAACAATAACACCATATAGGTTTTGAGTAATTAATTTTCATAGCTAACTATTGCTGAATATTGTAGGCAAAAGAAAAGCAGGCATATTTTCTTTAACTGAAGAGAATTAATGTTTTTCTAGGAAATTACTCAAATTAATTGGCATTTATTTATATACTATTTTAAAGAATTGTCGTTATTTCAGGGCTTTTAGATTACCTGCATAGGCAGCATCCACATGTAACCATAAATTATTTTTGATGCACACAGGGCCAAGTTCAACAAGGGAATCAAATGCGCAAGTGCCAGTTGTACCTAGTGTTGCAATAACCTGCAATATATTAATACAGTTTCAATTTCATCTGTGGGTTGAATAAACCATAAGTTCAAAGAATATTGGTGAAAATGTCATTATTAACAAAAACAACATATTTAATTTTTATCAAAGTATTAAGTTCAGCCATACACCACAATTAAACAAGACTTCATTTGATTATCTGCTCATTTAATATGAGTGTATTCTTGTTTTTATGCTACACTATAATGAAAACTTATCTGTGCCAGTGTGCCCTCTTTTAAGATGAGTTGGCATAGGCTCACCATTCTTTATATGCTAATGGAAAAGGAAAGATAGTGATGACAATGGCAACAAGATGTTGGAGGAAGACCAGTGGACACTTACCAGTTTTGGTGAGCAGCTGAGAGTGTTGAAGTAACACATGAAAACACAACACAAAAATGTAAGCTTTTCAGGCTAAAGCCCTTCTTCAGCGACAGAGAGAGAACAAATGCTAAGTGACACACTGGGTGGGGATGTGAGGATGGCAGGATAATGTGAGAAGTTTGGAGATTGGAGGGTATGGGGAAGGGAGAGGGGTGGATGGCCAATGAGGTTAGTGGAGGTTAAGTCCAGGGAGGAAGAAATAATTGAGGAGATGTATGTATGTGGGCTAGTTCCCATCAGTTCCCACTGTTGGAGAAGGGAGTCGGGGGTGTTGTCAGGTAAGGCACAAATAAACCTTATATATATATATATATATATATATATATATATATATATATATATATATAAAAGGTTTATATATATATATATATATACACACACACACACACACCATAATGTCCCGAATATAACGCGATGTTTTCTTCCAATAAATGAAATTTTAAAAGTAGCCCCCACGTTATATTCGAGTACTAGTGATTTTAAAAGATAGTAAAATCGTATTTCGAAAAATCACCGTACATTCTGTCTGTTTACGAGTTACAAGATACTTGTTACATTGTAGACACATTAGGCATACATTACATTGTACTTGTAAAGCATCCTAGGCAAGAATAGATCAAGTTCAATCAACAGCTGAACCTCTCAATAGTCATTAAGTTGAAGCTAAAAGTGTGTTGGTGTATTCTTTGTAACTACAATAGCGAGTTTTTACCCGCCCGTTATTTTAACAATGGGTGACAAAAAGGATGCTGATCATGCTGAGAAAAATGTTTCTTTCAAATCCAAGGTTATCACATGAATTTAAAAATAATTGTAGCTAAATCCGTGTTGTTAAAATTCACCGGACACAAGAAATCAAGGATAACTCTTATGCTTGCAGTCATGGCCGATGGGAAAAAACTGACTCCCTACATAATTTTAAATCGTAAATGGATGCCAAAGGAAAAGTTACCATCAGGTGTAATCTTTCACGTGCATAAGGAGTGAATGAATGAGGAACTTGTGTTAGATTGGCTGAAGGTTGTTTGAGGTCCCGCTATATACAAGGTTTAGTTTTTTTCTTGAAAGACTTTCCAAAAATCTTAGAATCATATTATATTCAAGGTCGCATTATATTCAGGACAATACGATATATATATATATATATATATATATATATATATATATATATATATATATATATATATATATAAATATAATAGGGGGCTCCATCCCCTGCTTGCTTCGCTCATCAACCCCTAGCCACGCTCGCTTCACTTGCATTATGACCTAACCACTGGTCTGAGAAATTGTTATCAAGTAAGAACCTAACATCATGATGGTAATGTGGAGGTGCACCATCTTATTGAAAAAAAATTCCTCTCCTTCATAAAGCTGTTGAATTTTGGGCATAATGGATACTTTAAGCAGGTTACGGTACTAAGCACCAGTAACATTCCCCTCAAAAAAGTATGGCCCTACAATACCCCTGGACGGTACACCACACCAAACTGTAAGACCTGGTAATTCACTGCCTTGTCTAAATGAATTTGCGGATTTTCTGATGACCAGTATATGCAGTTATGCCAGTTAACTGTACCATTGAGTTTAAATGTAACTTCATCAGACCAAACAATCTTGTGAACAAAATTTGCATCCTCAGTCACGTTCATTTTAAACCATTCACAGAACTCAGATCTGCAGTTAGGATCATCTTCAGACAATTTCTGTAACAGTCTTGCACCATAACACTTTCACTTAGCAGTTTTGAGAATCCAGTGTATACTCATTTTACTGATTCCAGTCTCATTAGCACATTGTCTTACAGACTTTTTTGGTGATCGTTCAAATTGCTTTAACACCATAGCAGAATTTTCCGCATTCGTGGAAGTTCAACATCTCCCAGATTGTTGCTTGCACAGTGCCGTAAGTCTCAAATTTATAATGAATTCTTGAAATTGTGATTCCTGTTGGAAGCACAGTCTTGAAGTCATGCCTCCACTGTCTTTGAACCTCACACACATTCTCAAATTTCCAGTACCACTTCAAAATTGCTTTTCTTTGCTCGAAAGTCAAGCGATGCTCCACCATTTTTATTACACTGTGAATTGTGGGTACCAGATTGTTGCTTTTCATTATGGCTGAAGCAATCTTTTAATTACGTCATGCAACAATGAGTCGCTTTAAATTTCATGCAAACAATAATCCGTTAATAGATATTCTATATGACAATGTGTATGTATCTTTTTGTGATACCCTGTATATAAATATATATATATATATATATATATATATATATATATATATATATATGCATATATAAAAGAGATGTAACTAGTGGAGAGCCTGGGGGCCCTGGTTCCCCTTTGTAAGTCTTCAGCTCCCCTTGATCCTCCTACTGAATATTTAAAAATATGAATTAGTAAAGTATTTTATGTTTGTGTTCTTAAAAAATTACTTTTCATTTGTGTGAATAGAGCAGAAATAATTATTAGTTACCGTAAATACCCGTGTATAATGTGCACTTTTTTTTCGAAATATTTGAGTTAAAAATTAGGATGCGTGTTATGCAAGGATACATAATCTTTCTATTTTCATTTGACCCCATATTTCCACAATTTCGGCACATTAATTACTGCCCAAGTATCTTCATAATTTATTGGTGATTTTTATGAAAAGTAAGATAGATAATAGTTAAAATTTATTAACTAATTCTATAAACATACATTTATTAGATATAAAAAAAATGAATTCAGTATTTATTCATTTTAAAAGCCAAGAAATTCTTCGTCACTGGACCATTCTTCTTTGATGTTGTTATCGGAATCGTCATCTTACGCATGATGTCACCCAACACCGGCGCCTAGCCTGGTGGTGAGGTACTGGTACTACTTGCAATTAGAAACAATGGCAGCTGATGCCTTTGAGTACGCTGGGAGTTGATGCTTCTTGTAGACATAAATCAAGTTATCGTTCCCTACTTTTCATGGTTTATTCTTGATTCTTAGAGTCTGTAGTAAATTATGATTATTTGCTATCGTTTTTACATGCTCCATAGTGTTCTAATAAGGTTAAAACTGAAGGTTGGGCGAACCCGTCCACCTCAGACGTGACTAAAATGTATGTAAAAAACTTCGACATAGGATTATCGTCATTCCTTTAATTTATTAGCTCAAACAATGTTATATACCATACTATGAAATTAATATATTTGGATTATTGTGTATATCCTAATATCACCTTGTAAGTAAACAGAGTATGTAATGATTGAGTTAGCTGACGTTGTTTTGGAACATTATTCAAAAATTTCATTTCGAACTTTCGTTATGTCACCAATACATAATACCAATAATTCGATCATTGCTTTAGACCTCGTTACACCATCTACTTTATTCTGGAACGGTAACACTAAAAAAAAATCTGTTCGTGCTATACACGGATATATAGAAAAATCCTAGATTATGAGGCTGAAAACCCCCCTGCACATTATACGAGGGTGCACATTATACGTGGGTATTTACGGTAAGTCATTTGCTTTTATAATATTATTTTTATTTTATTTGTTTAAATTTTTGTATGCCCATGCCAGAGTGACAGCATGGTATAATCCTCACTATACTATGACACTCTTTCCTTACTTGCAAAGTTTTATAAAATGTTCATTAATAATTAAACAATAACCATACATACTATTTTATGAAGCAACCTGTAATTTAAAATTATTATCCATTATTCCAAGGCAGTATTTTTTGCATTAAAAAGTTTTATCATTTATGAAATGTATACTTATTATAGCACTAAAATGTAGGACAGCAATAATTATGAATGACTACAATTGTTATGCTTCATTCATTCACATTATTTATTCACAAAATTTTTCATAATTTGTATTGGAGGAATCATTTCTCATTCTTTCAATAAAGTGATACAAAGTAAAAATTAAGCTTACATAGCATGGAATAAGACCTTGCTCTATGTCTCTGGCCAAGGCTGCCTCAAGGGTAGAACCTCGAAAGCTGCAGTTTTCATCGGTAGGCAGCAGTCGCATGATCATTGACCCTAAAACTCCTGCCTTCTCCAC
Organism: Tanypteryx hageni; assembly: GCA_028673005.1. Classification (NCBI taxonomy): domain Eukaryota; kingdom Metazoa; phylum Arthropoda; class Insecta; order Odonata; family Petaluridae; genus Tanypteryx; species Tanypteryx hageni. The sequence goes on along the minus strand of CM054116.1, from coordinate 23,934,426 downwards.
TGAGGAATTAGACTGATCTGTTTTGAGAGTTTGGATAAAAGTGCATCAAGAAGGAGCATACCTAATGATATGCAATAGAAAATAATGAACAAGTAAAATATATTATAATTTTTATACTATATTAATTTGATGTAAATTTTCCCATAGACTCTCAACACTATATAATTATAATGGACATTAACATTTGTACATTAAATATAAAATAACATTCATATCACATCGATGTTTATTTTTTAAATACAAATTATAATAGCCTTTGAAAATTAGGATAGATTATTAATTTTGAAAAATTTTCTGATTTACTATCCATGACAGCAAAAAAGATGAATATTCAAATTTTGACAACTTAAAGTGTCTATAATAAAATGTACAATTTTTTAACTTTTTAACTTGAATAGTAACCTCATTAAATTTATCATCTTTTAATATATCGTACTCATTAGCTCCTACCTACCGAAGTTTTAAACTTCAACTGTAAAAATACTATATTTGAATATTGTATGTTGAACATATACTCCCCATTTTTTATCTCTAAACTTTCCATCATCATAATTAGTGTTATTTTGGCGAATATTCTTTTCCACTACTAGAAATCTTTGTAAAAAGTTAACAATGAGAAATAATCAAACCGAACCCCCCTTAGTAATGAACCTCTTAAAAACTGTAATTATTTATCAGAAACCATAAAAACGTTTTTAAAGACAATTAAATAAAAGTTTTTCTTAGATAAATTTATATTTTGTTTACCTGATGAGTAGGCAACCAACTTGGCTTTGATAGTTCCTTCATCCAATTCTGGGTGTTCATTCTTTATTCTTTGCATTGTTCTTTCTTTAGCAGCCAACAGTGCAACAAGAGATGCCTCACTTGCTGATCCCTAGCAATATGCAAATTTATCATTAATCCATTCAATGAAGAACAAATTTAAATATCATGCTAATCTTCATCTTGAATATTATGTTTATTTACCCAATGTCAATAAATGTATTAAAACAAACATTCTGATTATGTCTATAATAATAATAATTGGTTGATAATCATTTTAAATCGTTTATATCTCAAAAATGGTAAGAGATAGCAGTTTTAAAATTTCCAGGAATGCTTGAGTCACATATTAAAAGTGATCGACAAAAATATTTGGAAAAATGACCAGAGTTCGACTCCATGGAACAATTTCTATTTCTCATAAGGTAATACATAAAAATGGACTTTTTGACGAGCAGGCTTTGATTCTTTTGGAAAATAAAATTAGAAAGAATTGACCTACAATCATCAAACTTGGACTGTTCTAAAGAAAAATAATAAAATTTCTTATTCCTATTGTCACATTTCACCTATGAATCGAAGGCACTCAGGTTATACATTTAAATCCAATTTATTAGAAAAATTTAAGCTTTTTAATGATATGTTGCCTTGCAGACTGTGCCATTGTCAAACCTCAAGATTGTATTTTGATCTCAATCCTTATACTAAATGCATAAGAAAAGCATGCTTTGATTGATTTAATATGAGAGAGAGAGAAGGAAAAAGAGGAACAGAGAAAGGAGAGAGACAGAGGGGGAGAGAGAGGGCATGAGAGAGGGATGGCCACAGAGAAGGAGGGAGAGATAGATAGATAATGGTATTTATTAGGGCGAGATTGATACCAGGAAGTCTATTTTTCCAGAGAAGTAGAGGGGGGAGAGGGAGAGAGAATGGGAGGGAGAGGGAGGGAGAATGGGAGGGAGGAGGATGGGAGAGAGGAAGAGAAAAAGGAGGAAGAATGGGAAGTGCCTTAAATTTAATACTTAATCTACACATCCATTGTGCTTGACAGGCAATTATGCTAGTAGCTTAATAGTATAATATATATAACTTCATACCTGAATTATGCCTCCTCCTGGACCATCAGAGCAATTTAGGAATTCTTCAGGTAATTCTATCAGTTTACCAAGCCAATCCATCATTGTGACCTCTAATTCTGTACAAGCTGGACTGGTCATCTAAATTAAAAAAAAAAGCAAGGAGTATTTTCAATGAATGTAATTTATTCATGTAAACCTATCCCTCGTTTTATGCGATTTCGACTTATGCGAATTTCACGTTAATGCAATCTAATATGAGTTATTTTTATTTAGTTTTTTAACAATTTTATTCTGACAGTGACCACCAGTCACTGTCAAGATCAGGTCACCCCTGAAGATGCCCACATCGTGGATGAAATGCATTGGGTTTTTTTAATCCTTTTTTTGGCTATAGGAGTTTGACTTCATTTATTCTGTTATTCTAATAGCTTTCACTTATTTGAGGAGTAAGTGGTTACATTTTAGACTTTACATAATGTAATAAGCTATGATGATAAGGATTGTGTTGTAAGTTTTCAATTTTGAGAATATCTCACCTATATTTCAATGAAATATTATTGCACCAACTGAAACAGTGTTTCCCAATCAGGTGTCCATAGGTGCCATGGCATCTGCCTAGATTTAACACAAAAATGCTGCCATTGTTGATAGAACTTGGAATAGCAATACTTCAAAATATTTCTCAAAGATTATTCACAGATATGCTGTCAAATATGACCAATATTTACCATTCCCTTGCAAATTTTTCCCTTACTTCACTTTAAGGTCCCTCATGCCATTGCCTTATGCTGCTCTGCCATAGGGCTCAAATGCTTGGTTACTACTATCTTAATCTATTTCTTAAAATTTCCACTGAATTTGATATTTATTCACCATCTCCATTCTGTGATGGTATATTTGAAAACAATGTCAATTGTTTCAATTAAACTACATATTATAGTTAAAATTTTCACAGTGAACAGACTGAATGGACCTTTTGTTTGTGCTTGTCCAGAGTTTCTGGCTGATCAACCTCTTGAATTATTATAGCCATTACTCCTTCTACACTGAACACATACACAATTGAGGAGGGAACCCAGTGCCAGCATTAATCAGCTCTTTTATGAAGAGCACAAAGGGGGCCAACTGCTTAACATCTCTTCAAAAGAATGGAGTACTGACTTGCCCAGTCTCCTCAAATCACACAAGTAGGGGAAGGATGATCCCAGGTTGAAAAATCTGACCTCTGCTGGATTTGAACCTGGGACCACTGCATGGAAGGCAAACATTCTAACCACTCTGCCATCGTCACCCCTAATGAATGGCAATGCTTACTGACTAATATATACCTAAGCAGTTCACTTAACCTAAATATTCTTTTTCCAAAAAGAAACTCCATCTTTAAAATCACTTACCCAACTAAAACCAATGCACCCAATTCCAGCACTAAGAAGTTCTCCCACAATGCCTGGATATGAATTAGCTGTTGGATAGTATGCATGGAATTGTGGGGAATGCCAATGGGTCACCTAGAAAGGACAATTCATTCAAAATTGATAAATGCATTATTAAATATACTTTCAAACTATTAGTAATTTTACAAGCAAATTAGTGGAGGTAAGCACACATTTGCTTGTTTAGATGTATAAATTAGATCTAGATCTGAGATTTGAAAGTAATTTTTGGCATAGAATGTCTTCAGAAAAATTTGTGAATATGGCTTTACAGTAAACATAAATTCATAAAGCAGAAAACTAAGATATAAAACCTGTATCTTTTAATATCGATATATTGATTTTTATAAATTTTCTTGTTAATCCTCTGAGCATTATGTTTTCTTCCCTATATATAAGGCCCGGCATTGGATTTTTTCTGGATGTGTGGAAACAAGTTGGCTGCCCCCCCCACTCCCTCCCTCCCCCCATAAGTACACATATCTTGGTACCTCTCTCCATTACCATTAACAGTTAAATATAACGTTTTAGATTAACTTAATGCGTAAAAATAAATGATCACCTAAAACATAAATAATTGTTTCGAGAGACATGTCACACGTATACCCTTTGTTATAACGCTCTTTGTTCTAGAACCATTTTTTACTTTCTCCACATGTTTTTGTGGGCGCTCTAAATCAAGAACTAATTACCAGAACATCACCAAATATTATATTTAACATTTTTATGTTACTAAGTGTTACGCTATGAAAAAATAATAAAAAATTACAAGATGAGATTTGATTTCACATTTTCGGTATGTAGCAGAAAATTTTCAGTCAAAATAACTGAAAACAACTACCGAAATTATCAAACGAACAACAGCAGAAACACCATGTTCTCAGACTGCAGATTAACCTATGTTTTTTTTTACATATCTCACGAAAGTGGACACTTATTGATGGTAATGGGCGCTGATTATAAGGGGAGGATGTGTGGAATCTGTTATAGTGTGAGAAAATGACAAAAACGCTGCGACAGTTATTATATTGAAGGATTTCTGGTATCTACTACATTGTGCATTTAAGGATTATTTAAGGAAATAATTAATTTACAGTACCGTTTTAGAGTATCGGAGAGAAGAGCGGCTATACCGACATTTTCAAAATAGGTAATAAATTAGGATTTTAGGAACGCATCTCCATAAGTACTATACCAAAATGACCCCGCATAACGCTGATTCGTTTTCAGGAATGCATCCCCAGCGTTAAACGGGGTATGACTGTACTTACTTAAACTTAAGTTCAAGATGATATTTGAATTTAATTGGATAAATAATAAATTGAATGCATATGTAATAACGATACGTACGCTCAACTGCTTTTTCTTCTGCAACTCCTTTTGCCTCGTACATTACGATTTTGATCGATACAGCAATACCAAACTACCTCTATTCTACTATCCATCATTTCCTCCTCTAATTGTAGCCATTTAATCTTAATTTAATCTTACGAATACTACGTTTCCCTTTTCCCGTCAGCTTCAGCTTTTCCTCGTTTTCTCCATTCACGGATCATTTTTTTTCTGTGGGCAGTGGACTGAAATGACTTGCACTGCTTGGTTTCAGTGCGTTTTTGCGTATTTAACAATTTGAAGCTTATAGCTAATAGTGCAGGCATATATTTTCATTATTGTAGCAATTCCGATATACTATGCATAATATTTTTTCACTTGACGAATTTGTGAGGATCCTCCCCCCTTCCTGAGAAAATCTTACGATCTTGATTTGTATGTGAATACGTATGTAGTTTGGATTTTCCACCACCATAGATAATATTTTGTGACCAAGATATTCATTGATAGCATTTACATTTGTTCTTTTGGCATTTACAAATTTTATTACAACAAAAACAATACGGCTCTTTCTTGGGTTTTCATTTTGTTAAAATGAAGTAAAAGTTAAATATAGAAAAAATTGAATGAGTACATTAAGTACAATTATTCATTTGGTATACAAAAATATATTATAGGCAATACATTCATTCCATTATCTATACGGGTTATCGGTGCTTGCATACTGCAAGCGCTCTAAAAAATCACTATTCACCAAGATATAAACTAATCTCCATAATAAAATGGAGTAATGTGTTTTTTATTTAATACAGTGAATCGTGTTTAAAAATGATGATGTCACCATGTGTATACTTCGTTTGTTGATATAAAATCGCTATTAAAAAGCATTAAATCGATGCTATTGCAATACTGATACCAATCTCTATATATAAAAGCGTTAAAATGAGATTCTGTGTGGATTCATTGCCTGGGATGTGCAGAACGATAATTTTTTTAACGTGTTTTGACAAATTTCCCGACTAGATAGAAGAGAGAAGTTTGGTCGGAATACTCCATTCAAATATCAGAAGGCATTGACTAAAAAGCAATCCCAAAGAAAGACCCAGGCTCGACTCCAGTAGATAATTTCAATTTCCCATAAGATAACGCGTAAAAATCGATTTTTTGATTTACAGGCTTGTACTTTTTAGCAAATTAAAATTAGAAAGAATTGACCTATGATCTTCGAACCGTTTTAAGTAATTCTACGATAAATCTTATATGTTAAAAGCATAAGGTGTCTGCGTAAGAAGTTTCCGCTTCCGGCTTAGTAATAACAGACTATGAATAACACTTTCAGCATTTATAAATATAAGGACTTTTCCGTATTATGTAAAAAGATTTTAAAGTAAATTCTCATAGTAAGCGGTGAATATATCTTGCATTCTAAAGCAAAAAAGAAATGTATAATAAAGTACTAAAAATTTTTGTAATCTCAATCACGGTGACAATACAACGTCTCCGTTTTGAATAAAAAAATACTTTGTTATTACAAACAAGAAGTCCAAACCAGGACTAATGTAGCCTGGTTTCCGAAAGTTGACGTCCCGAATTGATTATTTCATCCAGAGTTTATATCTTAATTATAGCTAATTTTAAATTGCAATTTTATGAAGCCCTGCACAGATTTCCATGCTTTTCATATGGAAGAGTTTTCCCGCATATTCCGAGAAATTAATACATTTTTACAGGATATTCGATTTTACTGGTAGTATGAGCGAGGTCTGAAACCTACCTGTGAAAACGGCCTATTTCTATCTTTCGTGGTTTGGTCTGGGATAATAATGTCAGTCAGTGTGAGGCCGAAGCAGATTTATATAATAGACATTCAGATTCAACCAGTGGCGTAGCTAGGTTTTCCTTCGCCTGGGGGCAAGTCACAGAGATGCATCTGTCTGGAAAATTGTACAGGGAGCAAAGGGGGGAGGGGGGGGGCCTTTGCTCCCTGTACAATTTTCCAGACAGATATAATCTGAGGAATGTGATGGAAACCCAAGTATACTATACTAGCACTTTAATTCGGCATACATTATAATATTATTATTGTTTATAAACAGAAACCTTAATTTTTTCGGTCCACGAGTTTGCAACCCTTCAGCCCTCCGCTCGGAGGCAACTGCCCCCCTCTGCTCCCCCCTCGCTAAGCCACTAGATTCAACTTACTGATTCCAAAAAGAAATAAAATTTTGGCAGGCCTGCTTCATTTTTAACATATTAACTCCAGGAAATTCGTAAAATTGATCTAAATTAAATGTATACCCAAAAGTGTTTATGGCAAACGCTTTTGCAGCGGTTGAATTGCTTCAAATGTTTTCAGAGAATAAAGTTGCGATTTCTGAATTCATGTTGGTTCACTAACATTTTATTAGGCATCTTTGGATTGAAGTGACATTTATGCTTTCTCTTCCTTCCTTTGGCATTGATATTTTGTTTGACCTCTAATTGCTTGCTTCCCAATGTGATCGAGACCATTTACTTTCCTTTCTTTTGACCTTTCACTAACTTAGAGAAGGCGTTTCCATATGATGAAGAGCGGGTCACCATTTCAGTTAAAGCTTAAATGTCGAAACTTTTTCGTGAAACACAACATCAGTGTCGTAATAACTCGAAAGCGAAGCGTGATTTGATGTTATAATGAATGTTCAGAAAAATCTTAAGTTTTACAGATGGAGTTCAAAGAAATAAACTTAGATTTAATTGTCTCTACCGTATGTGAATTAAGATCTTAGCATGGATAAACTTTAATAATATTTTTTAAAAAGTTGAGAGAAAATTACCTTCATTGTGTATACGTATTATAATTCCAATTCAATTGGGCATAAAACTGAGAAGATAATTAAAGTAAAAATTTCTCAGGCTCTGGGAAAACACCGAACAAAACATATTAACGATAATTCAAATTTATATTTTTAATGCACGTATTAATCTTATTTCCGATAAAAAAATTTTCAAATACTCACCCTAAAGATTTAAAAAAAATTGTGTACTGAAATATAAAATCGACGATTTTTCTAGCTTGTTGGAATGGATACATTTTCAAAAAACGAATATTTAAAACTCCGGCATTGCTTATTGCTAAGTTTAAAGCAGTCACTGAGATTACAATCTTGCTTCGCGAATAAAAGTTTCAATTGTCTACTCCGCTAGAGATTATAAAACTCCTATAAAAATTGCAAATGATATTTTAAGTTTTATATAAAGAAATTACGTTCTCTTTGTTATGAATAAAAGTTTCAATTGTCTACTCCGCTAGAGATTATAAAACTCCTATAAAATTGCAAATGATATTTTAAGTTTTATATAATGAAATTACGTTCTCTTTGTTATGAATAAAAGTTTCAATTGTCTACTCCGCTAGAGATTATAAAACTCCTATAAAATTGCAAATGATATTTTAAGTTTTATATAATGAAATTACGTTCTCTTTGTTATGAATAAAAGTTTCAATTGTCTACTCCGCTAGAGATTATAAAACTCCTATAAAATTGCAAATGATATTTTAAGTTTTATATAATGAAATTACGTTCTCTTTTTTATGAATAAAAGTTTCAATTGTCTACTCCGCTAGAGATTATAAAACTCCTATAAAAATTGCAAATGATATTTTAAGTTTTATACAATGAAATTACGTTCTCTTTGTCATGAATAAAAGTTTTAATTGTCTACTCCGCTAGATATAATAAAACTCCTATAAAAATTGCAAATGATATTTTAAGTTTTACATAATGTAATTACGTTCTCTTTGTCATTAATCCTTATACGTATTATTTTATATGTATATATGATTGCTTTGACAATTTTGACATTGTGAAAGATGTCTTTACCCTCTTCCCTTAATATCACGTACATGACAAAATAATTCGTTCCTAGTTTGGCTTTTCTTCCTGTTGAAAGGACAGATTTATCCGGTTGTTTTGGAATGAATTTATAAGTTAACTGATCACTTTTCTGAGTAAGCTCTACGACGAAACAGCGAACATAATGTCACATAAATTGGCAGTCACCAATTTTCTTCGTTCCACCTTTACGTTCTTTTTGTCGTCGAGACTATATTTGAAGCAAAACTGTATGAATATTTTAATATTACCGTTGCATATTTGCTCGCAATTAATTTGTAGTTGGAATTTACCAACTAGTAGTAGTGAAAGAAAAGCAACTAAGAGAATTTTGTCACGTTGAAGGAATCCCTCTCCCTCCCTCCCTCTCTCTCTCCCTTCCTCTCTCTCCCTCCCTCCCTCTCTCTCCCTTTTCAACTCTAAAATGTTTTTATACTAATGTTTACTTTATTTTCAATACAAAAGCACTATTTTTAAATTAAATAAAAAGTGCTTAAATACGCTGATTTACTGCATTTTCTTGTACCTAAAAAGTCACGTTTCATACTTCCAAATAATTATACTTTTATTCAGCAAACAAAGTCAAACTTTTTTTCCGGAGTACAGTATGTCTACTTCAACACACTAGTATACATTTTACATGAAATAAAAAATAAAGAAATGATAAATGAAATGCCAAAACCGTGTGTTTTGCGATTTTTGCCAAACATTGTTTTGGAAAAATACATTTTTTATTTCTTTAAACGCATAAAAAGTATAATTTTTTGTATGAACCTCTTCACAAAAGTCTAACAAAAATATCTAGACCGGTTTCGCTGAAAAAAGTTGAAAGGGAGGGAAGATATGAGTCGAAGAATTGTATGGGGTACGCTGGACCCCAGAGTACCGTTTATTAGTGCCTCCAGAAGTGTACCGTTCTAGGGTTAATCCACCAAGCACTTTCCTCTCCTAACTACATTTCTGACCAATTAAAATTTTTGTACACGATCCATGACTTCAAAAAACGCTCAGAGGACAAATCTCTCATCCAGACCAACAACTGAAATTTATACCAACTCCATCTTAGATTATGGTTCACACTTTCTTATCCTAATCTCAAATCCAAATCTTTATCCTCATTTAAGTCTCAAATTACTGTATATATATAGGAACCCTGGAGAGGTAACATTTAGAGAGAAACTTACCTACGTACATACCTACATTTAAATATGCATAAGGATCTGATTATAACTTGTCTGTGAAGAATGATTTTACATTATTTATTGCTGCTATTTTAATTCATGACTGTTTTACACTATTATTGCAGATTTTTCATCCCCCTTCCTCCTGTTTGGTTGTTTTCCTTCAATGTAGGTTTGTACTGAAATAATCAGCCACTGAGATATTTTCCCACCCTACACTTTTTAATCTTTTCTCTTTTTCTTTGTTTTTAATTCTTGTCCTTGTCTTTACTTACGTCATTAATTTTATCAACGTGTACTTTAGAATTAGCGTCATACGAGGGGTGGATGAGAGGCAGGGGTGAGCTGCCAATCTGTTAACAATGGGTGTGTGTGTATTTTTTGCTAATTACCCTCTTGTATTATTATAGCCATAGCTCCTTCCACACCAAACACACAAACAAGGGAGGAGGGAAACCCGGTGCCGGCATTAGCCTACTCTTAACGAAGAGCACCATGGGGCCCAACGGCTCAACGTCCTTTACGAAGGACAGAACGCTGACTTTGCGCTGTCTCCTCAAACCACACAAACAGGGGGTCGTGCGACCTTGGAAAATATCCTACTTTCGCTGGATTTGTGCCCGCTGTCCTTTCGAGCAGCAGGCGAGTAGCAGTCAGCGTCCTAACCACAGCACCACGAGAGTTCGACGGAGAGTTTAAACGCTTATCTTACGAATGTGGACTTTTAGAAACAACTTAAACTTCGAGTCAGTAATTTTTTCCTCTACAAGTTTATTTCACAATAATTTGTAGTCTGTAAGTAAACAGAATGTGGTTATTGGTTAAACCGTATCACCACATCCCTCTATCCACTTCGGCCTTCTACATTCCTTTGTCACTCTATCTGATCCACAATTAGTCTATCAGTTGAATAATTTTTCTTATTTATTTTTTTTTCTTTCGCTCAAAGGCTTCATTTTAGACCCTTTCGTTTATTGAATCAATGTTGCCAAGTAGCCATTACGTTTTCTTCTCCTAAATTGCGGATTAAGATCTCCTTGATCATACCTATGTTGATTATATCGGTGTCTTGCATTTATTAAATTCATTAAAATATGACACAATGAGTTATCAGCGCGAGATGTTATATAAATAGAAATGAGAAGTTGTTCTTACCCCTGGCATCACCACGCGTTCTACATCCTTCAGCACTTGATGCCACTGCTCTGGCTCCTCCGGGGCCTCTTCTGGTACTAAATCCCGGATGTAGCCAGGCTCCACAGAGGGTAAGACTTGCCTTGGGTAAAATAAACCAAATAATTAAGATAACATTGGAAAATAAAAATTAATGATTAAGTGAGTAACAAAAACATTAAAAACGTCAAAACTGTTTTATTATTCTATTGTAAAAGATGGCAGAGGGCATAGTAAAGAAGTATGAAGTTTTACACGTATTTACATTGACAAAGACATTGATTGTTCCTAAAATACTTCTGTGAATTAAGAGCCTTTGAGGGGTCGATGTTGTTAATATTATTTTTATATTTTTATTATTTTTCAAATTCGGAATATATGGGTACATAATAATTTATAGACACCTTCTTAATTAATAATATATTAAATTGCGATAGTAACGACCAGATGTTTTTCCATAAAATATTATCTTTTATATATTCTTCATGCAGAAAGCAGGGCCAACGGAACGACGGGGCAAATTGTGACCTTGTCTCTTGGCCTCGCGCTTTAATTATTATTTTTGCACAAAGGATTTGTACAAAAATTTACTCTCGGCGGCTCATTGGGCAATACTGACGAAAAAAGCAACAATGCGTTCAATTAAACCTCTTTTCGAAACAAGATGGGAATGTCGGATTAGCAGCGTAAAGGCCATCAGATTCCAATTAGCTGGGATAAAACACTTTAAATGAAATTTCTTCTACTTGAAGGGATTTAAAAATTAAATAAGAGCCAAAATCCCTCGAGGAATCGATTTCGACAAATAAATTCGTGGTACAATCTCTTGCTACCGGTTAATATTGTAAGTAAAATATTACATACCATGAACATCGAAATGGCTGTAGTATTGGCATATCTACAAAAATTAGTTTTACTTTTAAAGAGTTACCGAGGAACAGGGTTTGATGAATCTTTAAGGGAAGCCGAAGAATTACGTAGAGAACTAAATATACTACCCGAATTCAAATCAATAAGAACATTGAACAGTGGTAGAAAACTCCTTCAGCCAAAAATTATAGGGTAAGCCCTATGCATTTCGCCCACCAATTGGGTATCTTCAAGGGAGAACCTGCCTTGGCAGTGAACAGAGTTCAACTGCGACGAAATTAGAAGAAAAGTTTATAACGAAAACCGAAAAACATTTGAGGATCGAAAAGAATTTTGTGCGTCAGTATTGTTAAGTTCGGTCAATTTATATAAAGTTTTGTTAAAATCAGTATCTGTGTTCATGAGATTGTTTCTGTTTTTATAGATGTGCAGATTTTCTAAAGAGTTAAGTGAATGGTTGGCTGAAGTTAACAAGGTTAAGTCCTCTATGTGTATACTGTGTCCAGTTTCGAGGATATGAGTGGCTACGCTTGATTTCTCAAAACGATTGTGTTTGTAATGGGCTAAGTGTTCTTTAAATCGTGTTATTAGTTTTCGTCTGGTTTGTCCTATGTATATTAAATTTCAATGTGAACATTGTATTTTATAAATTCCGGACTTGTTCAAATTCTCCGTTCTGTCTTTGGTGCTATCCAGTAAGTTTTTCAAACTGTGTGGGTTCGTGTATGTTATTGTGCAATTCTTATGTTCGAAAATTTTATTCAAGCCCCTGTTTAATATGGGACAATACGGTAGTTTTATATATTTGTTGGCCTTATTGTTGTCAAGTTTGAAAGTGGTGGAGTTGGACAACGTTTTGTTGAAATTGTGTTTTCTTATTAATTTATTGATTAAATTGGGATCGAAAACAAGTTTCTTTGCAGTTTGTTTTATATGTTTGAGTTCTTTAACATATCTATCTTTGTTAAGGGGGATGTTGCACAATCGGTGTGTTAAGAATTGGAAAACAGCTGTTTTTTGATTCATAGGATGGAAGGAGTTATTTGGAATATAATTGTCAGTGTGTGTTGGTTTCCTGAAAATATCAAACTCTATTTGTTGTTGGTTATTAATGATTAGTAAATCCAGAAATGGTAATGTATTGTTCTCCTGAAGTTCAAAAGTGAATTTTATGGATATATTGTTTAATTGATCCACAAAGTCTTCTATTTTTTGTTTTTTTTTTTTTAAATCAAAAATTGTAAAAATATCATCAACATATCTAAACCAACTTTCTGGAAAATAATGGAATTTATCTTTGCAAGTCTTTTCAAAATGTGACATAAATATGTTGGCTAAAAAAGGGGATAAAGGGTTTCCCATGGAGGTACCTTGTGTTTGTTGATAAATTTCATTTTGAAATTGAAAGATGTTTTGTTGCATGCATAAGTTAGTGAGCCATAGGTATTCGTGGGCAACTTCGTCAGTAAAATTTTGCTTTAATAAAAGAGATTTTAAGATTTGGGATGTTTCATCTAAGGGAACACTTGGGAAAAGACTTTTCACGTCGAAAGAGACCAAAATCTCTGATTCTTTTATTGCTGTATTTTTCAATTTGTTGATCAGATCATAAGAATATTTGACTGAGTGTTTGTCAAGGAATGACATCTGTTTGAATTCATTGTTTAGCCATTTAGCTAAATTGTAAGTAGGGCTATTGATCCCTGATGCAATTGGTCTCATGGAGTTGTCGTTCTTATGGATTTTTGGAAGACAATATAGTTTAGGTATGTGTGGGTTTGAAGTATTTAATTTGAAACTTAATTTTTTGTCTATGATATTATTGCATCCTTTGATGATTACTTTGGTTTTATTGATCATGGAATTTAATGGGTTTTTATTTAATTTGATATATGGTCCATTGTTTAACATGGTTTGGACGTTGTCAACGTATTGTGCTTTGTCCATAATTACAATTTTGTTGCCTTTATCTGCTTTGATGTAAAAGCAATCTTTTCCTCTAAGTTTTTTAATGGTATTGGGGAAATTACTATTACTAGGATGAATCTTTGTAGGCTTGTTCAAGTTATCTTTTAATTGTAATAAACAAGCTTGTCTAATGTAATTTTTTGAATTTTCATCGAAAAATTCTATGGATTTTTCAATGTCGGTAATAAGTTCGTCTATAGGTAGTTTCCTAGGTGGTAATGCAAACTTCAAACCCATATTTAGTAAAGACAATTCTTCTGAGAAAAAGATGTTTTGGATACGTTTTCAATGAATTCAAATTTTTGTGAGATGTGATTGGGTTGATTAGCTATGTTTAGTGAATTACCAATCTGTTTTTGTTTAAGAATTTTTAATTTTTTGTCTAAAGTTAATGATTTAGTGTGATATTTATGAGAATTGGTCTCGTGCATTTTATGTTCAAAGTTGTACCATAGTTCGAAGCCAACCTTATTTAAGTTTTTTGTTATTTTTAGATGTAAATCGTAAGCCGATATTTTTAATAAACTCCTTTTGGCGTATAAGTTCTTAATTTCTAGTTGGAACCATTTGTTGATGGCTAATTGTTTTACTTTGGTCATTATATGGTCGTTCCTTGTTTTTGAGAAGACATTCATGAAGTTAGGTGTGACGTTATTACCTCTACAAGCTTTCAAGAATTTTATGTCAGCTGCTATATTGTTGATTCTGGTGTGCAAATTGTGAAAGCGGTTTAAATCCTTAGTCGAAAACGTAAAAAATGAGGTATCATTATATAATGACATGTCAATTGTGTAAAAGTAAAGAACGTAAAAAACAGTAAAACCGCAACCAAGTTGTAAAAACCTCGTGGATAGAACCAACGAAAGAAGACAAAGGGGGGGGGGGGGGTAATAAAAGTTATTAAAACAATTTTTAAAAATGGGCGATGAGATCGTAAAATACCTCAATTGGAGGTGTGAAATGTGCGGCTGCTTTAGGATTGAAGCCAAAAGTAAAAATTGGCAATGGTGTATTTTAATATGTGGTGATAAGAATACAGGTAAGAGGTATACTGGTGATAAAAATAATAGAAATAACCCACGATCAAATATAAGGAACATGAATGTTGGTGACCTAGTGAAATGAAGATCGCAGGGCGCGATCACGTAAGGTAGACTGGTGAAGAAACAACATTGTCAACAGTAAAACGTTCTAACGAAGTAGGTATTAAAAGTGGATGGGTGATATCCTGGTTTGCCAAATTCCACTCAAAATTAAAACAGTGGTCAATCCAAGTCGAAGCGATAAAAAAACAAACAACCGAACAGAAGGGCAGAACCAATTCTGACGGAAAACGAAAAAGTGAGATTGACAAACCCCCACGTTTGCCAAGTACCAGTAGAGCTAAACAAAAGCCGGAATTGCTGATAGAACAGTAGATGGTAGCTCTTGAACACTTTGGCTCCAAGTTGAACAGTGGTAGAAAACTCCTTCAGCCAAAAATTATAGGGTAAGTCCTATGCATTTCGCCCACCAAGTGGGCATCTTCAGGGGAGAACCTGCCTTGGCAGTGAACAGAGTTCAACTGCGACGAAATTAGAAGAAAAGTTTATAACGAAGACCGAAAAACATTTGTCAAATGTTTTTCAGTCTACTAGAAATGAAGATTATTTCGAACATAATCTAGGCTTTACCAATTTGTCCTTTGACAGGTTCGAGGGCTTTCTCGGTGAAGTGAGAGGCAATTCCGACCCTAATAGTGTGGTCGACAAATACACGCAGGACAAGGACTCGCTAATCGACACGCACCTCGAGTTAAAACCTATTATAAAAAACAGAGCGCCCCGCACGCGCGTGTTCAGACTGGTGACCAACCTCGCCAAAAGCACATAGTATTTTATCGCTTGATTTTAAACTTCCGCTCTGACCTGTCTATTCTTGATGGCTTAACTGAATATTTTATCTTTGAATGTAAAATCTGTCCGAAGCGAAGCTAAATGGCTATCACTAACAATATTTCTCAGACGGTAGCGACCTGAGATTTGCCTTCTACAGGAAACTAACACCGAAATCCTGCCTTCGAATGCGCTTCCCGAATATGATTTTACTTTTAACGCTCCCAGGACTCCATATTCCGGTACGGCGATCGGGCTGAGAAGCAACTTGGACATACGTCACCTGAGTGACGAGGTCATATACGATGGCCTTGCTCAGGGGACCAGGTTAGTTTTTGGTTCACCTCCGAGCGAGTATTTTGCGTCACGAAGGAACAACCGCACTGGCCGTTGTGAAAGCCTTGGATGAGCGTATCGCTCGTTTTAATACGTCCAATCTAGGCGGAAGGAAATGCCTCCTAGTTGGAGGTTACTTTAACACCACTCTTTCGCCGACGGAGGACAAAACTAGCGGGAGAGAAAGGAATCCTCGCGTTGCAGAGGCACTTAAGACACTGGTGGTAACTCGTGGGCTAGGGGACGCCTGGATCGAAATGCATGGGCGCTCTTCGGGCTACACTTGCGGGACCCTGCAACCAAACGGCAGTCGGGCACGTCTCGATAGGATATGTGTCTCTCGCGATCATGCCGCACGGTTACAGGAGGTGAGACTTATACCGTCCTTTTCCGACCACTTGGCCCTCTGTCAGTCAATGCTAAAGTGAGCATGGGATGTCCAAACTGGAGGCTAGGCAACTCTCTATTAGACAACAGCGAGTATGTGCGTGGGGTGGAAACTCTCATCACCTCACTGGCAGAATGCAAAAGGCTGCGGGAAAATCCCTCTGAATGGTTGGGTCTGATGAAAGAAGAAATCATGGATGCCACCATAAGATTCGGGCGGTGGGCCAGGAAGAAGGGGGGGGAGGAAGTCGCCAGGTTGGAGAAAAGGGCCATGGCAGTAATGCCGTGTGAGGAGGAGGAAGCTCAGCTCTGCCTAAACGAAATTCGGGATTGGTATTCCAGGGAAAGCGTGAAAATCCTATCCAGGGTCGGATGGGAAAACTTGGCGGCAAACGAAGCACCAGCCGGGTCGCGGCTAGCGAAGGAAGCTGCCAGGATAATGCCAGAGCCACTCACCAGGCTGAGAGTGAATGGCAACGTGTTGAAAAATGTCGCCGATGTGTGCCAACACGTGCATCAGCACTTCAAAGCGATCTTTGAAGACGATGAAGACGAGAGTACTGGGGTGACAGGCGACGGCTATGCCGAATTAAGTAAGATAAGCCATGTGGAAAAAGAATCCCTAGACCTCCAGCTCGAACTCCAAGACTACGGCGAAGCCTTGAGGTCTCTTAACAGAAAGCGAGCACCGGGCATCGACGGTCTAACGGTGGAATTCTATCTCAAATTTTGGACGGTCCTGGGCGAGTCTTTCAAGTACGTCATGGATGACAGCATGACAAACGGACAATTACCGTTTTCTATGCTCTCCTGCACAAGAAGGGCGACAAACTGGACCTGAGTAATTTGAGACCCATCTCTCTGACGAACGCCGATTACAAAATCGTGGCGAAAGCTCTTTCCTCGAAGCTCGGCGTGGTGGTCGGATCCGTGGTCTCCTCAGAACAAAGTTACTGCGTCCCGGGAAGGACCATCTTTGACAACATCTCCCTTATCAGAGGCCTCATTAGGCTGAAAAACGACAGGAACGATCATCTAGCCGTACTTTCGCTAGATCAGAAGGGGGCGTTTAACAAAGTTCGCCACAGCCACTTGTTCAAAACCATGGAAAAGATGGATCTCCCCCACTCCTTTACCGATAGAATCAGGTTGTTATACAGAAACGCCGCATGTTTGACGGCACCAGTACAGGCCAGGAGAGGCATTAGACAAGGGTGCCCAATATCAGGGCAGCTCTTCTCCATAGCCATAGAACACTTGCTGTCCATGATCAAGAGAAGGATCCAAGGCGCTCTTGTTCCAGGAGGGAGGGGCCTACGGATGGCGGTATCGACATACGCCGATGACGTCACCGTCTTTGTCGACGACGACGATGACTCTTTTCTTCGGATAAAGCCCGCGTTTGAGGAATTTGCATGGTGCGCTGGGGCGAGGCTCAATACGGAGAAATCTACTGTGCTATGGTGCGGTGCATGGAGGGGAAGGAAAGAAACCCTCCTAGATTTTAAATGGAGCGACGAAGGTATGAAAATTCTTGGTGTATGGCTAGGAAACAACCAGGCAGAACAAGTCTCTGTCAACACGGAATAAGTACAGCGTAAACTTAGTACAGGGTGGATAGGTGGCTACATAGGACTGGCACGATGTCCCTGAGAGGCAGGGTACTAGTGGCAAACCAATTCTTGGCGCCACGGATGTGGCATGCGCTCCAGTGTGTCACTCCCTCGACTCCATTAATCAACCGCCTTCAGAGCGTCAAAAACAACTTCATCTGGAGGAACGGAAAACACTGGGTATCTGCCGACAAAATGCTCGCCCCTGTCAAGGAAGGAAGATTAGTCCTGGTGAACGTCAGGAATAAACTCCGGGCACTAAGAATACTCCGCGTACAGAGGTTACTCACCGAGCCAGCGGATCTGCCGTGGAAAATATCGGTGGCTCGCAATTTGGAAAAGGTTGGGGACCGACACATGACTGTCGAACTTTTTCTGGACAGCACGATTATGGATCTTAGACAGGTAGATTCGTTCTATACATCCCTGCTGGAATCGTGGTGTATTCTCGACGTAAGAAATGACAGTGGTGGGAGACCTTTCCCTACCGGTTGGCCGCCTCCCGTCCCGATCCCAGCCATCGGAATAGTCAGCAAAAGACTGAGGACATTTTAAACCTTACCTCTGCCTAAACGAGATGTGTATCGAGAAGTTCAATACGCCGCTAACAAAAACCAGTGGCCCATGACGGGGAAACATTCCGGGGATGAGGTTAACTGGCTCGAGATCAGGGTGAAGCCTAGTTTTGTCACCGATACCGACGTTTCCTGGCGATTGGCCCATGATAGGTGGGCTGACGATATATTCCTGAGTAAAACCGGCGTGTTGAGGATAAGGAATTGCCCTTGGTGCCCAGATAAGGACGGGGATTCATGGCATCTGGCAGTCGAATGTGACAAAAAAGGTTTCTGTGGAAAAACGTTTTGAAAATTGCTAAAATTTTAACAGGCGAGAGTGTCATTTATTTAAAAGATCTGTACGGAGGCCTAAAACAAAAAAATCTCGCTTTGATACTAAAGGAGTTACAATTGCCAACTACCTCATCACATTAGGGAAAAGTGTTATATATAAAGATTTTACCCTGCACTGCAAAGGAAAGAAGACTCATATTGACTTTTGGGAAGATTTAAAAAAACGATCAAGAAAAGAATTCTTCTTGAATGGACCAAGCATAAAGCTAATGACAGGGAGAAAGCATTCACGAACTTCTGGAGTCATAAAAGCATCCTTTGCTGGGTTGATCAAGGAGAGCTGATACCGGAAAGTGCATATCTAAAATGAGGGCATCAAGGAAGATGCAGATAAATATTCCTATTTATTTATTTATAAACTTTTACTCGGTCATTGTACTACGTTAGTGTTTTTAGATATGGCATTAATATGACCATACAACGGAGACGGTGAGCCGGTTGGAGTAATCCCCAAGGCTGCGGTAACCAGCCCCTTCGGCGGGGACCTTCAACTGATCACCTCTCTCCTTCTCAGACCGCAATTTAAAGGGAATTTGATGCAATATAACACATCATGGACCGTGAATCATAAAGATACACGGTACGGTAAATGCAAAGGACACAAAGTCCATAAAAGGCAAAAATTGATGATATAATAACATAAAAATAAATAAATGAGGTGACGACTGAGAGTATAACAGCCCACCGTTACCTTTAATAATAATAAACACACGCACGCGTGCGCACACACACACCTTTTATTATTATAGATAGATTTCAGATAAAAGTACCCTTCTCAAAACTGGAAAGATTTGCAAATTGCATTAGAACAGTGGTGCCCACCTACGGCCCGCGAAGGGATGATGAAAAGGCAATTTGAAAAATGTAACACAAATTCATACATTTTAATGAAAGCTGTGATAATCTAACTTTTAATGTTGAAATATTAACCATATAAACCTTATTTTAAAGTGATTATATAGATAACTTCCAATTTAAAGTCTAATACGGCCCACCGAAAACTTAACGACTTCCAATGGTTGGTCACCATTGCGTTAGAAGACAACGAATCCAGTTATTTAGTTGGCACAGAGTTGTACTACGAGGAACTGCAGAATTTATTTAAAAATCATTCTCGACGACATGTTCAAGATTGCTCATTGTTTTTATGTACGAGTATATATATATATATATATATATATATATATATATATATATATATATATATATGATTTTTAGGCTGGTTTCCAAAGGAAACAGCCGTATGAAATGGTCCTGTCTGTGCGTATGTATGTGCATCTTCCACTAACGACTTTTGCATCAATGGACTGATTTTCATGAAACTTGGTATGAGGCTCGTGCTGCCGGAGCCCACCTCCGAGCTCTATTTTATTTGGCGAAGATTGAAGCCCCGGGTTAGATTCCAGGAACGTTTTTGCCCCGTTTTTTACATAGGAAGTCTCAAATCCATTGTGAAGAGATGTTTCTTTAATACTTTAAAATATCTTAAAATTGTGATATCTAAGGGGAAAAGAATGTAGATTATAATTCTTATCACAGAATTTTGATAATTGATCGTATTTTCTTGAATTTCTAGTAAAACCTAGATGTGTTGCTTTTTAAATGGCATTTTATCGGATTGTTGCCATGGAGACGATTATTACCGAACTCTGCTTGAGCATAGACGAGTGAACAAATGTGTTATCTTCTTTTCCACTCGACTACCCTTCAGCAATGGACAGTTGATCCATACATATTAGTGTATAAACAGTAACATTCATTAAATGCGTTTATTTAAAAAAAATACGTGCAAAATATGTCAGAAAGAGATTTTAACATTGTTTTTAATATTTTAAACCTGATTAATTTGTTTTCCAATTTTTCTCTATCATTGGTAAACTATGAACTACAAGTGGTATTTATGGTATGAGAATTTCTTGGAATGACTGGCACATACTGAAACACTTCCTGCCAATATTAGTAATCAATTCGAGACGTCACTGTTGGACAACCAGCATGCATTAGTCCTGGTTTGGACTTTTTGTTTAATACTGAAATGTCAACGCTAAAAAACTAATTTTAACCTGATTCTCACTCATATGATGCTTAGGAATCCCTAGGTAACAAAAGATTTAGCTTTAATCCAGTTCACCGAAGCATTGGTAATTTCCAATGCGGCCCACCGAAGGATTCACTGCCACCAATGCGGCAATCATGCAGAAATGTTTTTCCCACTCCCTGCAATTAGATCAACGGTACCCAACGCTTTCAGTCGACGAACCACTTTTAGTATGTTTCTGAGTTCCCTGGTATATTTAAAAACTGTTCTGATATATAAAATGCCGAATTTAAAAGAAAATACTTTTATTAAAATAAATAATTCGTGTTTATAAATATGAATGTTTGAAAAAAAGCTTTTGCTAATAAATGCTTGAAAGAGGATTATAATGGCCCAGTGCGGCCTTTGGCACGAAAAACGCAGCATCTGAAAGGCTATAGTATATATTACAAGTTAACACTGCTTCGAAGAGATATACGAAAAATTAGACTAGAGATTTGCCCTTTGAAGATCAACGGGAGAGCTACATTAATTTCAATTCACCCAGAAAGTAAAGTGTTTGAAATTGTATTGCATTCGAATACTCCAACTAAGTATTCTATAGAGTCGCTATAATTTTCTATGATGTTAAATTATGGCATCCATATTTCTTGCTCTTTTTCTTACGACTTGATTTTCCAGTCTCTGGGATGGTTGTGCTTCCCATTCGTTTTTTCCGGTTATTTGATAGCCTCTTGACATGATCTGCCAATGTTTTAGTTCGTGGTTTGTTTGCTTCAATTCAGTTTCATAATCAGAGTTAAATTCAATTTACACAACAATCTGTACAGTTCACAATACAGCGATTCGTACATAAATAAATATGGAAATCAACGAAAGAATGAGTTAATATCATGTTATATATGTAATTTGTTTCTTCAGTTTTTAAATTTATTATTATAATTTTTTAGGTATATCTTCTGAAGTTAATACCCTCAAAATGAAAGGAATGAATATACGTATTATCGATACTTGTTTTCCATACATATTATTCGACTTTAATTAATTTAATTTAGCAAAAAGATATTTTTACTGACAAAACAGTAGACTTTTAACATGTTGAGGGACCGACCAGCAGTATCGTTAATGAAGTTTGTATTAATAAGTCTCCTATAATTCATTTTTGAAACTTTTTGCTTTTGAAATGAAATCGAAGAATTTCTTCATTTTGCCTCGAGAGACACGTAGACTTACGTAGATACAAACAACACGCAATTTAACCCAAATAAAGCGACATTAATTTATAGTTTCTTGCAGTTGAAATAATAATAGTATATTAAATATTACTTACGTTAATTTCTTCGTCGTTGATAGTAAATTTTCTTTTACTTCCTAAACGCTTTGTTTGAATGGAAAGAAATTAAAAGTGGCCTGTGTAACTCCTCAATAGTGGTAATTTTGATTCATTCCCTCCTGGCTAGGAGGAAGAAGAGACCGACGTAGTCTCAATTACGCCCCAATATAGACGTTATTCAACTCAATACAATCGTACGTTTTCTCTTCGATTTTGCAGAGACGACGGAGCGTAAGGATATTGATGCATGGCTTAGGCTGGCAATTAAAAAATCCGATTTTACATGCTATCCCAGTCATGATATTACTCGCCATTAGTCCATTTGAAGTGTTATTTATGCGTTGGATTTGTCAGAAAGTTTTTTTATAATCTAATGAATCTCGCCGGCAGGCTAACGTAATGAATGGCGAAATCCAAAAAAATAAATGGTTCAAGAGATAGTGCAGAGAAAGCAGTACGTCTGGCGTTTGGGCAACGAATAAAACTTGAAACGATTGACCAAGTAGGTTAGATCAAAGTGCACGCGAGATTAGGGCTTCAGGGCACCAAAATGAGAGGTTATATTTGGAGAGAAGGTTAATCCACGCCCACTCTAGTAATGCAATGCTTTGGCCTCTAGAATCGCTCGTTTTTCTCATCGTCACGATATAGCCTTTATTAGCGTATTTGTTCCATTTGCTTCCTGAATACTTCATTCATTTTTACTTATTGTTCTACTTCAAAATGACAAAAAAGCTGTTATAATTCATAAGCCATTTTTAATCCGGATATCGAGGTTAAGAAAAACGAGGCATCGTACATGTTAATGTCAAAAGTTGATGAAGAGGCATTCTTTAAATTTTCAGGTGGATGAGCGCTGGGAGAGGGGGGAGGGGAGATTCTTCAGGTGATCCATTGCTTATTTAGCTAAAATTACAAATTAAATCCAATAGATGTAATAAAAACCTCTTGTAACCATAAAATGTTTGGTTATATTTAATGTGCACTTAGGGTACATACCAATGTTTCTAAGTAGGAAAAAACGCATCTAAATTGTCATTTAATTGGTAGAGGAGTTATTTAGATAATCTAGATTATCTATGGAAGCATTGGTTAGAATTGAGTGGAAATATAAAAGTTTTCAAACGTAAATGTGAGGGTAAAAAATGAGATATCGTAAATTTATTTTTACTAGAGAAAGCCGTTCTACGATACGATGTGTAAAATAAAAAGAATTATTAGTTACGTTATAATGAATGTTGTTTAATATATATATTTCATGAATATTTATTTCGTTTTACATTCATTTCATTTACACGATTATTTGCATTATATAATTGCATAGTAGTATTGTAATTATTTTATCGCAAAATTATAAATTATTTCTAATTTGTAATTCAAAACTACATTAGCAGTTAGAATTTTAATGTTTTGCGGATTTCCGCATCGAGACATTCCGACGTACAGTTGCGCGTGAGCAAACAGGCGTTTCTAGAAAAAGACAAATTTTATGTAACATTAGCCCTTGAGTCTTGTTAATTGCTATTCCAAAATCGTTTGAAGGGTGGTATCAGATTTGAATTATCTGAAGGAATGAGGGAAATCCTGGAAAGAAAAACTCTTTCCCCTTTTCTTGCTCCATTCGCAATAACAACTTCTATCAACTTGACCATGTTGATATGATCCGTTTGGTACCATTTATGAATTATTCTTTGAATAAAAATATCTACTTAATCATTCCTGGGAGCTAAGATTGCTAAAACTTAGGAACAAACATCCAGTAGATTAGTAGAAAGAGAGTTAGAGTCTACGCGGAGAATGGCAAACTGAATATAGCTGAATAACGCAGCTTTAGAATACAATTCACAGATTTCATACAAAGATAATCAGCAAATTCAAATTGGAGGTATGTCTAGGCTTGCCATCAATTTCATGAGCATATCCCGGACACCGGAAGAGATGGAGGGGGGAGGGGGGGGGGGTCGAAGGTGTAAAAAAAATTTTAAATCCAATTTAATTATGCTAAGTAATGACAATGAAATAGAGAATATAAATTTAAAGTACATCTTAATTTAATAATTATTTAATACCTTAATCTAATTGATGAGTGGGTCCAGGTTGAGGAACATTAATATTATTATCCTTATTGTCTGCCTTCTGTTTCTTTGCTTCTTTATCTGACTTCTTGTATAACTGATATTTTTCTGATGATAACACTTTTTTCAGAATATTGGTTTCTTTCTTTATTTACTCATAAAATTGGGAACAACTTTAATCTGAATTAATTTTTAAATTTAGCAAGCTTTTACGACAACGTTCGGCAGACCAAATATTGCCCATCATTAAAAAATCTCAACCAAACTCAACTAACTTATATATGTTGTCAATACAAATGTTGGTTTTATTAGCTATTTCAAAGATGCGCATCCATTTCTGAGCTAAAGTTGTTGAGTCGAGCTTCCATTTTTCCGCCTCATTCGAGTATTTTGTATTCATTGATGACCTTTCGTCAAATAGGGCGTTCATATTGAAAAACGACGATGATTGTTGCCCTGTTACAGAATTCAAGTATTCAACGCTTTGTTAGATATCATCCCATTTCAAATTTGAATTAAGATGTTTCCAAGAAAATATTTTAAGTTTTTCAAAATTTGATTACCAAAGTTCTAGATATCCTAAACTTGTTTTGTAAAACTCATCAAAGTTTCTTAATAATTCAATTTCAGAAACTATAATTTCTTCTTTTACTTTTAAAATTAATTGCTTCGCAAATTTTGCAGACCTACTCTCTTCAAGTTTACTCATGAGTTCGTAGTATATTGAAGCATTCTCTACGGCAATTATTTCATCCGATTCTAAAACCTAAAAGTAGTGTTATGGAAAATTGGAAGTGTTCCATGTAGAAATAACATATCTATTTTATTCAGTGGGTTTTAAAAAACGATTTTATAATTGTTGGACATTTTTCTTCAATCATAAAAAATAATTTTAAGTCATCAAATATGTCGAGAATTATCTGAGTGGCAGGTAGCAGACTTAAAAACCGCGTACGGCTATGGGATAATAATTTTTTATATTTGACCTCTGCCTCATCACAAAATGATTTTAGTTGAGTTTTTCTCACTGTAGGTTTATATGTAGAAGTAGGTACTTATAATTTTTGACAATTATCACTTCAATATCAATGGGAAGTTTATCGGCAGCTGTTTGTACCGAGTTATTGATGATGTGAGCCGAGCAACCAATTCCTAAAATAGATCGTCCCAATTTCTCCTCTAATTTTCTGTATAGATTATTTTCTCCATTTCTTTTCACGCCGCCAAAATTAGTGTGATGTCTGCAGAGAAGCAAAT
Organism: Tanypteryx hageni; assembly: GCA_028673005.1. Taxonomy (NCBI): domain Eukaryota; kingdom Metazoa; phylum Arthropoda; class Insecta; order Odonata; family Petaluridae; genus Tanypteryx; species Tanypteryx hageni. Next base: position 23,908,926 of record CM054116.1, on the reverse strand, counting down.
AATTTTTTTCTCTAAGTTATGTTTTCTGGCAGTTATCATTATATGATTAATAAGTGTGTCGGAAGTCTCCCCAGGTACTTCTTGAAAATGTAATAGTTTTACTTGTATCCCTGAATCTGATGTAAAATATCTGACAACGATTGGAGCTAATTTTATATCTTTTTTGTTTGAAGCATCGATACTCAGAGTGACGAAAATCACTTTTTCGTGATATGTTAATACTTCATTAAAAATAAGTGGTGATATTATATTAGCTACAATGGCTTCGGTCTTTGTCTTCCCAGAAGAAAACTTCGGATCATATAATTTATTTACTAACTTGGATGTACAATCCGATGACTTGAAGTTAATTCATGAACTGCTGAGTGATATGCAAAATGTACACTTTCTTTTGCCCATTTTATGGTATATACCAACAAGCATTACCATAAAAATTAACTTTATTTAAATAATTCTTTTATTCTCAAATCTTTAATTTTTTTGTCTTGATTTAAAAACCTGAGCAACGCCGGGTATATTTGCTAGTCATATAAATAAGAGAAAAGGTGTATTTGTGTTTGTTTGTTAACGCTGTAACTCCAAAACCAAGAAACTTAGAGACTTAAAACTTGGTACACTTACTAATGGGACTATTAGATTGTGCACCTTTGGGCCAGAATTTTGATTTTTGCGGGGAGGGGGGTGCCATTTCACATAAGATAACACTGTAACTCCAAAAACCAAGAAACTTAGAGACTTAAAACTTGGTACACTTACTAATGGGACCATGTGGATGTTCCAGAATACTGATTTTGCGGTAGGGGGAAGTGGAAGGGGGTGCCATTTCCCAAGTAAAAATCGATTTTTCGATTTTACTCTTTTGCAAATTCAAATTAGAAATAATTGACCGACGATCTTCGCACCTGGAACGTTTCAAAGATACATAAATAACGTTTGATATTCTTATCGTCAAATTTTGTCTACGGTACAAAATCGCTCAAGTTCTACGTTTAAATCGTATTTATTTGATAAATATAAGATTTTTAACGATATGTTGCCTTGCTGACCGTGTCGTTGAGATTGTATTACCGCCTTAATTCTTATACTATATGCGTAAGGAATCGTGCTTTGAATGCTTACTTAATATGTTTTTGTCTTGACTTAAAAAACCGAGTATCGCCGGGTACTTTCAGCTAGTTAACAGTAAATGAGATAACTCATCAGTAAAAAATCCGTTAATGGCGATATTTTTGTAATAGTGAAACGGCTCAAATTTGCAAGCTATCAAAGAGGTTGAATCCCGAAACAATAAATGAAAACACATTTTGTAACAATTTCACCTTAATAAGCTGAAGTCCATATCACACAAAGTAAAGTTTGACGTAACTCATTTTCTTAGGTTTTCTCACTGTAGGCCTAAATATTGAAAGACTTTCATATGGGTGAAACTGTCGACCATTTGTCGTTTTCTTGGTGGGACTCAAAACTCCCATTGAAAATTTCATTTAACTCTATTAAAACTATATGACGAGGTTGATTTACAACATCTCAAACACCATAAAAAGTCGTACTAAATAGCATTAACAAGACAGAAAATATGTTTATTAAATCATGTGTTAAGTTTTACTTTCCGTTTTAGTCAGAAAATTAAAAAGAGTGGTTTCACAAAGAAAGGAGCCAAAAATCGATGGTTCCAGTATTAGGCCCAAATTAGATAATTACATACGACATCAAAACTTAACAATATAAACGGCGCAATATACATTGCACAAACTTTCTCATATACTTATATACGTTTGGTCTCACTACACTCTTTGCCCCGACATTAACTCTGTGTGCTTGGCGATTCAAGGCCAATTATGTTAATAATGCGTAGCAACAGAACCAAAGCGACTGACACCATAATGACTCTCACGTCTAATACCTCTCACTAATAAGCGCGTGGCGTTAACAGAGAAGTACGGAATTTTAAAATAGGGAATCCCCGGGTTCCCCCCTTCCCCTCTGACGCGTGCGCTGAGCGTCTTGTACAGAAATAATGCCACTGGACGATATATAGTAACTTTTTTGGGACATATGGCTTAGTTAATATTATTTGTGACATCAGGCTGTAAGTTTGGAAGGATTTTAATCGAAATCCTTGTAGCCATTTTTGATTAATCTTGTTTCAAAATATCCAAGAATGAAGTACCCTTAATTGTTGTTCTTCAGAATGTCTTTTATGGATGATATTATCCACAAGTATGAGATATCATTCGATTTTATTTAACTGTAAGGCTGTAGTAAGACCTACAGACGACTATTGTTATCAATTGACGCTTAGTTACATCTTAGTGACGCTGCTTTATATTTTCTTAATTGTTGGAGCTTAGTGGCTATATTCAATATCATAAAGCTATGGTTTGAGTTAATTTCTGTTCTTTTAAAGTTTTAAATTTTCTCTCAGTTCCTTAAAATATTTATTATCATGTAACCTATTTGGAATTTTTAGAAATATTACAGGTGATGGCATAGGCATGGGTATTCATGAAAAATTCGACTTCGAGATTCCAACGGAAATACACGTTTTGAGGTCCCCTGAACACGTTTTGACCATTTTCTCGAAGATGTCTGTGTGTGTGTGGGTATGTGTGTGCGTATGTGATAGCTTTTTTGTGGGTGCTCTAACTCAAAAACTATTAATCAGGTCAACGTGAAATTTTATATTTAACATTTATGTTAAAGGGAAAAGAGCTGATTAGTTTTTGGTAAAAATCGGTCAACCCGAAGTGGGTGTTTACTCTTGTCACTTATCCGTTATTTTTAAATATTTGCATTAATATTTGATAAATGTAAAAATGTATTGGAACATAAGCTGTAGGATATTTTATTTTCTACAACCTTTGTTTGATACATTTTTCCATAGAATGCATTGTTTAAGAGATATCTTATATTTTTAGCTGCCACCACCACGCCACCTACCGAAGACTTTTGTTAACAATTGACGCTTAGTTACGTCTTAGTAGCGCTCCTTTTTCTTTTCTTAATTGTCAACTGGAAGTAAATATTGACAACGATCCCAGAGCTAACAACGTGTAATTTGCCATATAAATATGGAGAAAGTCATGTGTTGCCCACATCAGTTTATTTTCTGATATGACCACTTTCATGTGATGGAAAGAAATCGCGTATTTACCCCACCGCTGTTTTAGTGTAAAAACGTGAGAAAAATTGGGGCAATTACGCGAGTAAATGCGGTATATTTTCTGAGGTTCATTAACTCTCAACTTGGGTCATAATAGACTGTAAAATATCTCGATTTTCTCGAATCTCTCTATTTTTAAATTTATTTTCTTCGTTGCGTATTTATTTTCGATTTCCTTTCACCTAAGTGTCATTTCCTCCCTTTTGATTTCACAATATCTTGGAACGTAACATCTATATCGTGTAGTCGTTCATTCCTACGTATTTCCATTGAGTTACTCATCCCAAATGTTGGCCATCCTTTTCAGGAATAGTACTTCGTCCTTATCCTTTATTTACCCCTTTCCTCGATTGTTATCGAAGGCAACTCTTCTGACGTCATTTCTCGCTGCTTTCCGGACCCTACTCGACCCCGACGACCTCTCACCCATCCCTTCCACGTCACCAAAATTATTATATTTCTGGCGCGGACTCACACCATGCTCTCTCCCTACCCAGCACCCCACCCTTCCCTAGGCCAATTCCTTTCATATCCGAATCGACTTCCGAACGACGCGTGCGACGCATTGGCGACGGCTCTCCCCAGTCGCCTCGACCTCCGCCCTCATCCTCGAACAATCGGATGAAGGATGAGTCATCTTCTTATTCGAGGAATACCGAGAGAATTAAGAGTACCGAAATCCCTCTTACCCACCCTATCCCTCCGATCTGCCTAGCGCTCTATCTACTATTCATGGCGACGCTCCATTGTAAGAAATATACGAGGATGTCATAAAATTCATTGATCCAACTACAACGATGCACTACTGCTTACAGATTGCTAAACTGAGAAACCGTACTTATTTATTCTGTGCTGTGTTGAGTGGACAATGATTTGCCAATCAACTTTCATTAGATGTTTTGCACTCTTAATTCATAAATAACCTAAATGCCGTCCATGAGAAGACATCGCTATTTCGATACCTCGTTTTCTGCCCTTCTTATTTTAAGCTCTGTTTTCCTAGCTATTTAAAAAAACAAAAATACTTGTTGAATGAGCGAACATAAATTATAGAATATTCGTAAAAACTAATACAAATATTTAATAAAGTGTGAAGTTGAAGCACCAGACCTTTAGCAAAGGGGAGACTGTTCTGATATTTCTCATTATCCCAGAACTTACTGCTTATTGCCATCATTACTGATTTGGGCTTTAAAAAGTTGGTAAGTATACGTATGACTCCTTGATCTAAAACATAACCACTATCTGCAATGTTTCGCTTGGTTTCGTTTTGCAGAAATTTCCGTCGAGCTCACTCGATTATCATCGCTTACCTCAGAATTTACGCTATATGTATTCTTTTATATAACTGACACTGCAGACACTAGTATTTCGCGCAAGCACGAATTGAAAACAGATATATAGAATTAGAAATTTACAACTTGAATTTATCAACTATGAAAGATAAGTTTTATATAAGCGTATTTAATTTTACCCTGATTAAATCTATTAACACCTTCGTCCATGATCTAGTATTGAGGCTCTGAGAACACCTAAGATGTGTGCCATGTGAGCAAGTTGTCAATACATAGTCAAAGCCTGGAAAAATCAGGAAAATCCTAAATCATATATTCACAAGCAGACTCTATTCAAGTCAGCCGTTGGTGATTGGTGTGAGGCGAGGAAGTCCGTCACTGTGAGAACCTAACTAGCGGAAGTATATTTTTTATGTACGAAGTCTAAGTTCGGTAAAAACATGGTTTTATATCTTGTCCTAAAAGCAGAACCTTTTATTTAAAAATAAGTATAAGAGCTGCCTGTGGTGTGAAGTTAAATAAAAATGTAACACCGCATACACAAAAAATGAAACTTTTTATGTATGCGGCATGTTTTCTAGAGAAATCAACAAGAAAAGTAATAGAATAAATCTTTTTAACCTTGCATAGAGGGTGACGCAGAGGGGCTAATCACGTTTGATGCTTGTATTAAGCCTTTTAATTTATTTTTTATTAGAAGTTTTCTAAAAAGGCGTTTTAATTTTAAGGACTCTGTAACTGGTTTTTTTCTGAGTGTCATCTGGAAAATTGAAATTAGCACAATCGAAACTCCACTGCTATTGCGCTGATTTTTCAAGGTCCAGGAGTTTTATCGACGAGAACGGTTGAATTGAATCTTTTCCTTTCGAAGGCTATGAATTTCTCAACGTACGGATCTCAGTGTCTCCTAATACAGTACATTCATTATCTTCGAATTTCTTAAAAAAGAAAATTTTGAACGTCTTGTCAGGCTTCAGATACTCAGCGCAGTATCAACTATGCATAATCACGGTAGATAAACACACAGCGGATAAACACAACGATCGGCAGCAAATTAAATTTTATAGAGAACCACTTTTTAAAATACGGCCTAAATCAATAAAATGTTTTCTGAAACTATTTCAAGAATAACAAAAATCAATATTGCGTACTTGACAAAATTAAGAAAGTTAGGAAAAATATTTATTTGCTGCAGCTATTAGAGGGCTCACATTTTCTCTGGAAAATATAATGAGTTAAATCAAAGGTTTCCTCCAGTAAATGGGTGATTTTGCTATAGTATGTCATTTTCACTTCTTATGAAAGTGTCTAATTTCACCAAAATAAGTCCGGCAGTAAAGCGCCTGAAAACTCCATCCAAACACGAAGACTATTGATTGTTATTCAATACTACGAAACGTTTCTAAAAATATTTCTTTTCGAATTAATCATAAATAAGCTACTCGAAGATATTTTTAAGGATTATGCACCAATGCTGCCGTCATAATTGGAATAAGTGGCAGCTACGCAACTTCTACGTTTATTCAATATGGTTAAACTTAGAAAACTTTCATAGAATTCGACGTAATTAAAAATTTCAAAATTTATTTTAAACTGCGGGAGTGCGATTGCCAACACCTTTTGCATTCTTCTAGCGCTAGCGATGCTGCAATACATGTATCTCAGGCTTTCGAGCGAGGGCGGGAATAAGTGCGGCATATACAGGGTGGAGCTATGAATGGCAAGGTCGCAAGCGATGTCTTTATAATCTTCCATTCTCCGATGTTATTTGGGGTATTGCAGCGAAGCATGTATTATACGGTATTTACGCATTCCCTTCAACAAACTAGTCTCGTCTTCTGACTTCTCCATTCGCTATCTTTATTATTGGCAATTTTATGTGGGACATAAGTGCGTAGATAATACAGATAATTAACTATACCAAAGAAAAAATAATCCGATTAAATATCAACTTTTCCTTTCATAATTCCGTTTCAACTTCGAATAAAATCATCATACAAAGTCTTTTCTCTCTTTACATCTAAGTAAAATGTGGTAATGCCGCCGTTGTAAATGAAAATTTTATTAAACCGGGAGTTTTTATTAATGGCTTTTTCATTATAAAACAAAATCACTTAATGAGTTCCATTATTACATATAACATCTACATAATGTGTAGAAAATAATTTTTTTTTAATCGTACCAAGAAGATTTAGAGCCATAAATATGTTGAACTGGCGAATTAAAGTTATACTTATGTTTCGAAAGCTGTCTCCAATGATATTTTGGCACGAGATCAATTCATTTTTGCGCCAAAAAGTTTTGATACAATCAATTTATTGAAGAGGGTGGAGTTTATGGATTGCGCATTGGATGGTCATTTGCTTTTGGAGCTGATATGCATTATCAATCCTAATAGGAAATGTAAAAAAAGGATTATGAATTGACGGGATTTTTATAAAACTTAATTTCGATCACCGCATTTACTGAAAATACGACAAAGGTTTATCTGGCTGCTATCTTATTAACAAAAATGACAGAAAATTTTAATCTAGAAGAATAATTTTGGCTAAAATAAATTTTCTAGAATACTTGTATGCAGATATTGGAGCATAAAATAAAAGTGTTAATAACATCAGTTCCACAATAAGGGAAATTTGACAATGATGACATAAATTTCTGCTCTAATTTAATATTTAACCAATTTATTTCTTTTTCTTAGTTAGGATTGATTGATAGTTTTCAAATTTAATGTTGATTGTGGTATTAATTTTATATTTACATGGAAAACGTCATTTTCTTATTCGTAATAAGGAATAAATGGGAATCAGAGAATTGCACGTTGAATGGACGAGTTTAAAAAGCTTAAAGATATGAATAGAAATTATAAGAATGATAGAATCGGAATATGAATTTAACGAAGGAAAGAAATTTAAATTTCTCGCGACAAAAAAATGTCCTGACAATTCCGTGCCTTTTCGTGAACAACTTATTAAAATATTAACACAATTTCAATTTACCATAAAACGAGATACATTAAAAAAATTATTGTCGCGTCATTTGAGATAATCGAACCATACCTCGCCGTCGGCATAGCTCTTCCCTTTGGCCGTCTTCTACGCGTGACCCGAGACCTTACCATCCACGCTCGTGATCCGCGGAGAAAGAGAACGCGATAGCTCCTCCTGAAAGCGAAAACGCTCCTCGAAAATAGCGGAACATATTTAGGGAAGAAGAAGAAAATTGCAAGCGAGAAAGAGTTCGAAATGACCCCTCAGGGCAGAGCTAAGCTGACGCGTGCAGATCGGCCGATAGATAAGAAATCCTCCATTCGGCTTTCTTTCGCACTCTTCGGCGAAGCCATTTACTCTGCAGTCGACGAGTCATTCGGGATGGCGCACAGTTCGCCGCGCGATTAACCTACCTCCATCTCACATTTTGTTAATATTAATGACGTGAGACTAATCAACCGCGGTTCGAATTAACGAATTTCCCAAGAAGTTAAAACATTTAAAATCGACATTAGCTATTCATTTTTTCGGGATTCTTTTCCTCTATCCATTTGAATAACGTCCGCTTCCAATATTACTGGAAACGATCGGAGAAATGTGGCGAAAGACCGAGAGTATTTGCCTCCGCGAATGTTTGTTTACTCTTAAACAAACCCGAACGCAAACACGCATGCAAGCGACTATACCAGAGTATAGAGTCGAAATCAGAAGCGATTAGCTTCTCCTCCGCGACGGAGATTACTCAACGGCCTGACGGAAAGAAAAGCGCTACGGGGTCAGGGTCGGACGGAGTCGGGCATCGCGAGCAATTCCTCCGCTTCAGAACGGGAAACCAAGTTCCCATTCGAGTTGAAAAAGGAGGATTGGTGGAAAGGTTGTCCCGCGGCAACCTGTGTGCCTCCCGAAGCACTATTAAACCCATTGTACGTCATACCTGTCTCGTATGCCCTCTAGATAGTCGGCGATGTAGTCGACTGTCGCCTTGCCGAACGCTCGAAACTCCTCAGCGTCCATGTTCAAGGGGAACGAGGGCGTCTGCAGCGAAAAGATACGGAGAGACAAGTGGACGGCGCGTATGTCCCTCTTGACCACCACTTTAACAGTGCCATTCAAACGGAGGTTGGAGGAGTCGAGAGGAAAGGATGTTGGTGCGGGGAAGCGGCGGTAGAGGGGAGAAAAGGAAGGATAAGGAGAGGGCTATGAAAGGGGGAGAGCGAAGTGGAGGGGAAGTTATGAAGGAGGTGCGGGTGGGGAAAAGGGGACGGGGAGAAGAGAGGGACTAGAATCGCATGAAGGGAATACGAGGAAAACAAAAGTGGGATTCAGACGGAGTATTTCAAGACCCTTGCTACAAAATCAACTCTTCCGTTGCACAAAGGCGAGGTTAATAAGGTGGTATTTATTCTTTTATTCGATTGGTCATGCAGAGCGGTTTAATGGCCTTTTAGGATGAACTTAATAACGGTGATGATATATAAGAGAAAGGAGACTACGGCTAAAAATATAAATTTACAATTAAAAAATTTTTTAATTGTAAATTTCAACGGTGATGATGACGATCACGTACCTCCATAACCACGACCCGCGACCCTAGCGCTAGCGGGCAAATATCCGTCCCTCCACCGATGCTGAAATATGCAAATATAATTTATAAAGATAAATCTCGGTCTGCACGATATTCTTAGTCAGCAGGAACTGAGGTTAGTCGCGTTCTCAGGGAGACGGCCATTCTAAAATAATCGGAATTCTTCCCAAACATACCGATAAACAATTCTTCCCTCGGAGAGCCGCAGCCTCTCGCTCTTACAAACGTATCTAGGCGCCGGGGACGTGTGTAAATAGAACTCTCGTCGCGCTTCCGTGGTCGTTTGGGTGTCGGGTTTTGGACATATTGGACACAGTAATCTCCAACCACCGCGTCCTGATACCGCTATTACGATAAAATCCGGGAATAGACCGTTACTGCTTCCTATTGAACCAGCGGTCTTTAAAAGCGCAACGCGGATAGGGGCAATTCGAATGCCACGAGAGATTTGCCATGGTATCTTTCCGCGCTAACTCAAGGGACAAAATTTAATCTTAATGAAAATGAAGTGATCATACTCGGCTCAATCAAATTCGTCTTCTAAGGAAACTTCGATGTACCTTAAAAATATAGGATAAATTAAAATATAATTTTTATCATAAAACCTCGTTAAAAACTCTCGAGCAAAATATAAGATTGGAAAAATAACAATTATACTTTCTAAAAATATAACAAAATGTATACTTATAGGAAATTGAGAGCACCAGCGTCAGAATATTTTTGTTATTTTGCAATGATATTAGAGTAAAGGAATTTTTGAGTGAATTGGCCCTCAATCGATTAAGCAAAATAAATCTCCTGTATCTGAGGAAATACCCGCGCGAGTAATAAAATAGTTAGCCTTTGAAATCGCAACTTATTTGAAAGCAATACTAGAGAAAACTATTATGAGAGGTGTCGTTCCTAAAGACTGGAAGGTAGTACACATCATAAAGTTGGTAGCAAAGAGAACCCTGAAAATTACAGGCCGACTTCCTTATAGTGAAAGATACTCAAGTATATAATCTTTATTTCTGTTATGCACTTTTACATAGTCATTCCCCGCTTAGCGGATGCCAGCGCGGATTCAGGAATGGCAGATTATGTGAAACGTAGCTCGGCCTTTTTGTGAACGATTTGTTGCGACGCGGAGAGAAAAATATGTACTCAGTTTGATGCCGTTTTCATTGACTTTAGGAAGGCGTTTGATAAAATATCTCATCAGAAATGAATAGCGAAGCTAGGAAAATACGGTATCTTTGTGTGTTGGGTGAGAGACTTCCCCTCGAATAGAGAACAGTCATCGATGGGAATCTCCACTGTAATTGGCCTAATAGCGACTGTTTTCGGATTTTATTTAAATAAAGAAATTAAACAAAGAATTACTTGTCCTCCGTTAAAGTTACGTCAGGCGTTGAACAGGAAAGTGTATTAGGCTCTCTTCCATTCTTAATCTACGTAAATGATATTTGCTCCGTAGTTTGTAGTAAAATAAGGCTTTTCGCAGATGGCACCGTCCTAGATAAAAATATAAATAACTAGGGTGACCAACCTATTTCTGCTTAGTGTCAAGAGTGGTATATCAAAATTAATTACAGTAAAGGTGCCGCAGTAATGCTGTGGAAAAGCAAGACCAAAGAAATAGATTTCGAGGATAAAATCGATGGAATGAATATTCAAGTAGCTGAGTATATTAAATATCGTATCTAGGAGTTACTATTTGTTGTGACCTTTCGTGGGACAATTGTCGGGTTATAGCCCATCCAAAAAGAAATAGGCTTTCATAAACAGGATAGTGTGAAATAGCACAAAAAAGTACGTGAAGCGTGTTATTTATCACTAGCTAGACCGCAGGTGGAATACTTCTCAAGTATATGGGATCTATGAGAAGGAACATATGCTAATTCAAATGGAAAGAACATAACGCAGAGCAGCCAAGAATAAGGAATAATTGAAGCACGATCGTGACGATAAGATACATGACATCGATTGTAGAAAGGAGCGTTATCGAGGCACGTTATTTCTGAGGACAATACGAGATCACAACAGAAAAGTCTTGCCTCTGCGCGAGGTAACTACTAGGTAGACTTTGGTGCATTGCACCCGTTGCCACCCACCGATTTGGTGAATATAACATGTACTGGTCTTCTTTCGAAACGACTGGCTGATAGATATTACACTGTGGTATTCCCTTTTATACGCCATTGACGGAATGCAAGACAATCATGTCAATGAAAAAAAATAAATTAACTAAATGAAATATTTCTCATATATGTAGGCACGTAATATCTATGTATAGAAAGTAGTGTATTCGCGAAAAAATCGACTGCGAAATTTGGACTGAAATACGAGTACACGTTTTGGGTGTCTCGCTGCGTCCAAAAATGTTGCTTTCGCCATGCCGCCTCTCTGTCTGTCCGCACCTCTAGAGCCTGAACGGTTAAATACAATAAAATGATATTTTGTATTTAGATATACTCTTATTCAAAATAGAAGACATGAACGAGATAGAGCAAAAATTAAGGGTAGTTTATTCTTATGATTCACTAAACTAGCCTTAATTTTGTAGAATTCCATCTTAAGGAAACGAAACAGACTGACAAAAATTCCACTATATTATCGAGAAACACGACCTAGGTTTCTACGTGACAACGTTATTATCAGGAGGGATAATATGATTCCGAATATTTTTCCACCTGATGTTGAAATTGTCACGTTGTCGTGTTTCTCGATAATACAGTGGAATATTTGTCAGTCTGTTTCATTTCCTTGGTTTATTCTTGTCGATTTTCATAAAATGTCGATTTCCAAGGATTTTGATTGAAATGTATTCAGTCATAGAGCTTGGTGTCATAAAAATACTATTTCTCAATAATAACTATGTAGAATTCAGCGACTTTATAATCTATCGAATTTTACGCCCAACTCGCCTCAGTCAATCCTCTAACGTAACTCAACAATCTTCGTCTAGCACTCGGACGCCGGACCTCGGGTCGCAAACGACCCCTTCTCATAATTTTATATTTTTGTATCTTTTTACTTTCTCCATATACGTAGTATAGGGGAAAGTATTGCATTCATGAAAAAATCGACTTCGAGATTTCAACGGAAATACACGTTTTGAGGTCCCCTGAACACGTTTGACCATTTTCTCGATGGTGATAACTTTTTGTGGGGGCTCTAACTAAAAAACTATTAATCAGGTGAACGCGAAATTTTATATTTAACATTTATATAAAAATCAAAAGAATTGATTAGTTTTTGGTAAAAATCGGTCGACCGGAAGTTGGTGTTTACTCTTGTCACATCCGTTATTTTGAAATATTTGCTTTAATATTTGATAAAAATGTACTAGAATAAATGTTGTAGCAAATTAAATTTTCTACAACATTTGTTTGAAACATTTTTCTATATAATGCATTTTTTAAGAGATGTGTTATATTTTAGCTGCCACCACCACGCCACCTACCGACGACTATTGTTAACAATTGACGTTTAGTTACGTCTTAGTAATGCTCCTTTTTCTTTTCTTAATTGTTGGAGCTTTGTGGCTATATCCAATATCAGAAGGCTATGCTATTAGTTTATTTCTGTTCTTTGTAAAGTCTAAAATTTTCTCGCAGTTTCTTAAAATATTTATCATTATGTAACCTATTTGGAATTTTTAGAAATATTACAGATATGGCGAAAGTCATGTGGTGGCCACATCAGATTTTTTATCTACAAGTTGAGTTTTAAGCTATCCTTTCATAAGAAAGTAATCTTCATTTTTATAGTATTTTCAAGCAACATTGTTAGAAACTTACTTTGTATCAAACGTTTATTTGCGCCTGGGTCACGGTAGACACAGCTGTGTCGTTCGGAAAAAGACGCCAAAATAACATGTGAAAGATGTGACATCGAATCAGATGATTTAGAATAGCACTGTTGTAATTATACGTTCCAATGTTATTACTTTTATGATTTTGCTTTCTCTGTTTCCTAATATTACTTCTGAGGTCCATATTTTAATGATTGAATTTTAACCGGATGACGTTATTTACATTAAAACTTTATTTGAATTTTGAATGACATATATTATCCATAGTGGAATTCCTTATGGTTTAATAATAAAATGTTTATAAAACATTAATTATTTGTTTTATTTTGTTAAACTGAAAATATTTTATACTTAAAATGGTTGGGTCCTTCGGGACCTTCCGTGTTATTACTATTAGGTCCGGCGTCCGAGTGCTAGTAATGCTATAGCGCCTTTGCTTTGCCAATCCACACGATACTTGATATTTATGCATGGTACTAGTATAAAAGCCCGTCAATATGATGAGAAGAAATATATTTACGCATTTAGTATAAGTGACCGTCAAAAATGACGGATATCTCTCCCTTCATCTTTCTCCTTACCTTCATCTTTCTCCTTACCTTCATCTTTCTCCTTACCTTAATCAAGTTCCTTATTCATATCGCAATTCTAATTAATTTAAAAATACAAATAAATAATACGCTGCACCAGGGCTTCACAAACTTTTGGGATCCGCGGGCCACTACAGCAACCCTCCAGGCCCTACGGACCACCTCATTTCTTACACAAACGTACTTACTGCAACTACGTCTAAGAAAAGGAGTTAATTGGATACGTAGTTTATTTGAACATTTTCAAATGTATTACACAGGTTTCTGTCTGTTTGAGGGGCGTCTTCTTGTTATATTCCAAGAATTATTTTCAAAAATTGTCGGAGAAATTCGAGAAATATAAAATAGTTCTACAAACAACATCATAATAAACATTACAAAATACATTTTATTTCTAAACTATGAACGTAATACAGAATAGTTGTAAAATAAAAAAAATATTATTATAAGAACAAAAATGGATGTATTAATGAGAACCGTGATGTTGCATACCCTGCATAAGTTCATCAATATTTGGAGCCAAAGAAGTCAGAGATAACCTTAACGTTGATTGCAGGTTTAATAAAATTATAGTATTAAAAATTTATTACTATGAAATATTAAAATAAGCGCCATTTTAGGATAAACATTGTAACAATAGAAGAATTAATGCTCAAACAATTAACGTTATTGAAATATTTAAACTATTACAGACAAATCGCGATGCGTATATAGCACGGTAGAAGCGACGCACACGGCTTTGCGTCTGTCTTACTCCTCTAGAACAATAGCTAAAAGGTTGAAAACCACTTATTCGACTACTCAGGCAATACTCATAGGTTACATAAAAGAACAATGTATATGAAGAAACATTTACAAATTGCCAGCATTTCAAAATGCGTTTTCGTACTCTGTACGCCAGCGCGCCTAAGGGTTAATAAAGTATTGAATATCTGTGATAGTGTAAGAATTGATTAACTTTTCCCAAAAAAAAATTCAACTATATATGCGGTTCATTCTAAAAAATTACTTTCGTGGACCACAAATGGTCCGCAGACCATAGTTTGGGAAGCACTGCGCTACACCATATTTTCTCTCATATCACATAAATAGTTCTCAATTCTCCCGCTCTTTAAGAGAGGCGCCACAGTTGAGCGTTGAAACGGTCAATCAAACAGACACTTGCCTTTGACATAAGAGAATAACTATTAAACAAGTTTGATTTTTACAAATATAACGTTATCGAGATAAATATTATACTATTAATAATATTAATACTATTTACGTGCAGAAAATATTTTCCGCGGTTTGTTGCTTATGGAGGAGCTCCTTGCAAACAGGAGTACGCATACGTCTAAGGGAAAGTTTTTGCAGTGTATACTGCACCGATTCGTACCAAATCGTATAGTAAAAGTCGTGGTTTTCTGTGAAACATAATCTAAAGAATAGGATTCTTGATTACGCCTTTTCCTATATAAATTTGAGTAATATTTGTTTTTATACACTCCACGTAAGAGAATTTGTGTTCCTTCTGAAAAAGGAAAAAAGGAAAAGATCTCTTATACGCAGAAAATATGAATTCTGCAAAATTTAACATTGCTAGTCAGTAGGAGTCATTGACTTTAATAACTCAACAAATGATCTCATTAAACTTATAAATCTTATATTAACATAATAATAAATTATAAATATAATTTTAAGCTTTGAAACCAAAGATTTCTTTCGCAACTAACAACGGAGCTTCCCATGACGAAAGCGGAAAAAAAAACATTTTTCTTATCGATAGTTTGAACTGCATATGTGACCCGTTCCAGAAATGTCCTGAATCTAATACTGAAGAGATAGCTCATAATGTGTACAAATCTAACTCTGTGAAACGTATTTATGACAAAGAGATTAAAGTGCTGTGTCTGAGATCGGGGGTGTGTAAAACCACCGCCCACGAAAGCAGTTAATGTGACTTACGAAGATATGACGAAAAACCAAAACAGAGAAATTCGCGTATCTATCGAAATTATTATAATGTGTAATAAAAATCTAATACAAAAGATTGTTTAAAACCATTAACACGATACCAGATATCTTAATATCCGATGAAAGCTCATATCTGGCCCGCCAAAGTTATCGTAACTGAAATCAACCTAAAAAGTTTTCCAATCCCCGTCTAAGAAGACATGATACAAGATTCAGGAGTTTGAGAGATTGAATCACTCAAAGCTTTAATTGACATCTTTGGCAAACAATCTTCAGTTAGTGAGATATACGACGCGATGGAAAAATATACTAGATTTATTAGCACCGAATAATCCAGAGCGTATATATCTTGTACCCATAGAAAAAGGAATATGCAATAATAAGGCCGTGTACGTGGAGTTTAAGTTAAAAATTGCGAAATAGATCAAAAGAAGACAACTGTATTCGTTCACCAAAGCCGATTTTTCAAGTTTGAAAGTCTTTTTTGTGTAAATTATACCATAATTTATGCGAAGCAACAGAAATGCTGGCGCTGAAATATCATATGTATTATGTATCATATGTAGAGATATAATACGAGAGTGTTTATTCTAAACAAATTGAAGCGCGAATGAAGAGCGTAGGTGGTTCAACAAGGTAGTTGGGAGCACTCTTAGGTGACAAATAACATCCGTGTAATTAACACATCATTTATATCTACGCATGAACATAGTGTAACGATGGGATAAAAATATAGGGAGCTAGGATAATAACGCGTAATGTTTTCAGTAAATTCTAAAAGAAAAATTTAAGCTATTATTTAAAAGAGAATCTAAAAGCATTTTGGTCATGCGTCATGGAAGTGCAAGGTAGTTGCCCTACCACTGCATAACTAACAATAAGAACGGAAGGCAGGGACTGTAGTTTACGATAGTGTTAAATGAACATTTTCCGAATGCCTTTTGTGACGTCCATCCATAAAGGCAACGACGGGAAGAACTCCGAGGATTACAGGCCCACTTCTTGAAAAGTACTTGAACATCTAGTTTCTACTCATTTATGCGATTTTAGATAGTTGTTTTTCCCTTAGCAAATGTAAGAAAGGCTTCGAGATACAGTTTGATTTTGAGTCCAGCTGATTCGCATCTTGCCTTACGTGCGCAATGGGTATCTGAGAGCAATGAATAGCCTGATAGGAAGGGAGGAGAGAAACCTGGTGCCGGCTTTTAGCCTGCTTTAACGAAGAGCACCGATGGGGCCAACGGCTTAACCTCCCTTCCGAAGGACGGAGTGTTGATTTGAGTGCGCTCCTCATTTCTCTTTTTCTCATTGGCTCGTCTTCGTCTCCTTCGGATACAGTCCGGTCTTTTTATGAAGGGTTTATTGCGATGCGGGAAAAAATATTCAGGCCGATGTCGTTTTTATTGATTCCGGAAAGGCGTTTGATAAAGTTCCTCTTCAAAAATTTATAGCAAACCTAGGATAATGGCGTATTAATCCCAAAGTTGTGAGTTGGGTGAGACTCTCAAATTTCGGAGAAATAGGAAGGGAAGTGCTCAGAGCTCGTTAAAGTAACATCGCGCTATCTGCTGCTCATATTTTAACGATATATGCTCGGTAATTCGTAGCAAAATTAAACTAATCTTCGATATCTTTGCATATAGAATGTTAAACGATCGGGAAAACTTACCAGCTATTTCCACGTAGTGCAAAGTATGACAAATAGAAATTAATTACTGTAAATGTTCCGTCGTAACTTTCTGGAAAGGCAAGGAAAAAGCGATAGATGAAGAATATAAAATGGATTGACTGGATATCCAAATACATAGTAGAATCTGTTAAATATCTAGGCGTCACTATTTTTCGCGATTCTTCGTAGGAAATGCATATTCGTAGGGTAATCGACGCAGGCAAAAAGACATTTGCTTTCTTAGGCTGTGAAGTACGGAACAGTAGGAATTTTAGGGGTATCTGAAACACCCATGTACATAGGGAGACGCGATTATGACGATAAAGAACGTAAGATCGACTTTAGGATGGAGCAATATCTAAGTTCGTTTTTTCAGATGACTACATAAATAATAACATGATAGTCAAACCTGAGAGAGAAATTGTTTAGAGGCCGTTCTGTGCGTTACACCCCCTGCCAACAACCGCTTTTCAACAGGGAACTATCGAGTATGTCTTATGGTTTAAAAAAAATTCAAAAACGAATATTTAAAAAATATTTGTCTCAGGTATCTCCAATAGCGACAACAGGGTTGTGTAAGAACTTCTTCTTATGGAATCTATTTTCGGAAAATTGCTCTTGGTAGCTTAGGTCTCGCTATCAACAATTACAAAAGCAATTATACTTAACACATTTGGACAAATAATCAAAATATCAGTTTTATGAAAAAATGTTTGCAGAAAATTAAATTCCCTATGACTTAAATAATGACACACTTTTACATTATTAAGGTCGCGTAGGAGATATGTATTTGGAAAAAACGGAAAAATAACAAAAATAAACCTTCACTTCCGGTTTACCAGTTTCAGGAAAAACCTTTTCAGATCTTCAATTGCTAATAAAACTCTTAAATATAAATTTCTGTGATGATCAGATTATTGGTTTTTGAGTCAGAGCGCACAGACATCATCGAGAAAATAGTGAAAACGTAGTCAGGGGACCTTAAAACGTGCATTTACATTGAAATCTCGATTTAGATTATTTACGAAAGCAATATTTTATCTATATTGCTATTATGGATAAAGTAAAAATGGCCATAACAGTTCCAGGTCACTCCATTTAGAATCTAAAGGTTACTGATTCGATAATTTGGAACAAGTGGAAATATTTTATTTTGCACAACTTTCTTCTCAACTATCGTTATGTAAAATCTTTTTATGTATTTGTGTCTTTTTTGTTTTTATCCTTTCACTTTCCGTCCTCCCTTTTCCTGACCGTTGTTCAAAACAGCAAACCGATCATAACCGCCATCCCTCTCTGGTCTCCTAACATCCCCTTCTCTACCCCTTCTCTCTCTTTCTATTTAGAGAGCTGACGGAATTACTTTTGTCAACTCACTATGTTAGTATTTAGAGACAGCCGGTCGTAACGAGAAATATATTTCGAATGGAAATTCGCAATAATTTTTATTTTGTCATAACTCCTCATATTTCTATGCAGGACGACCTATGGGGTAAATTTTTCATTTGTTTGCATGCTGGGGAGTATTGGATTCGAAATTCTAATTTAGGACGCTGCCACACTTTCGGAAATTCTACCGTTGGTATTCCTTCGTGGAGTTTCCACCCAAACATTAGGAGTAAGGTTGGCCGAAAAACCGCACGCTTATGTCGTCAGAACGCGGTTTTCGCGCTTACTCCTCAAGCGTAGGTTTTTCCAAAGTTTAAGGAACCGGTATTTCCTTATGAAAAGGCGAGAATCCGCCGGCGTTTCATTTGACACCTTCTCAACTCTCTCTCTCTCTCTGATTCATATCCATAAGACGCTGAAATCCGAAAAGTGTTCGAAACGGAGAAATTTGTCACGGATTTTTGTTAAGCTATAATTTCAGTAAAATATTACCGCAACCTCCACACCTCTAAATGTACATATTCCTTGTGGAACCGAATCCATTCCCCTCAATATGAAACCTATTTATTGAACCGCTCAGCGTTGGCCACCCCTCAAAGCATGAAACATGGCTGTCTTATAGGAGTTTTACTCTATTCATGTGCTCAATAATTGACTTTTCTCTTTTTCTTCAGAACCAAAGCAGTCCGAATTCGTTGGCGATTTTCTTGAGAAACAACTCAAACAGAGCCCATCGGCCAACCAGGACCAGAGTAGAATATTTCTTCATCATTACGTTGGATGGTATTGGCAAAATTAGCATTTCACTTATTCGTCATATTTTAGCCTACTTTCCAGAATGGAAATAGGCTTATAGTTTCGTAATCGCGCCCTATTAACTTTTGAACCAATACATCGATTATCATCATCACTTGGTGAAAATCTCTTTCTACTTGGGTCGAGCTCCCGAGGATAGTTTTTGTTAGGAAGATTGAAGTTCCGGGTTCGATTCCAGGAACTATCCTTCCCATATGATTTACATAGGAAATCTGAAATCCATCCTGCAGGGTAATTTTCTCTAGCACATTAAAATATCTTAGAATTGTAATATCGGTGCGGGATTTGTACTATTCTATGAGGAAAGGAATGGGGATTCTAATTTTTGTCGTAGAATTTTGCTTATCGATTGTATTTCTTAGAATTTTGTGTAAATACTGGCGATTATGCAGTTTTTATCACTCATTATGAGAGCGTTGCCATAGCAACAACTATTGTTGGACTCGGATTCGGTATAGTCTAATATATACACGCGTTACTTTTGCCACACAAATACGCGTGATCAATTTATATTCCGTTCGAATGTATTTGTAATATTTTATAACGTTAAATTATGAAATTTGTGAACACAAAGAGCTACATATCCGTGGTGATTTTAGAGCTATTAATGGCAATACAAGTATTAAATAAATGAATAAATGGAAAGTGGGCGTCATAGGTTCCGTTTGGATCATCCTGTTTATTACATCGATTTAATCTAGTTTGTGGAATTGAGCTTCACGGCACAAATAAACGATAAAAGGTGAGCAAAGTCTCCAAATGCCGTAATTTATTCTAAAATTAAAACTCCCCCAAAAAGAAGGAAGGAGGGGAAAATTAAAAAGAAGAATTAACTCACCCAATCAAACACACAATCACTGCCGTTTAGGGAATTTTTAAGGCCGGCGCCAGGGACAGCAGGTCAACACCCAGGTTTACGGGAAGGTTCTCCGCGCCAGCGACCTTCAATCACACACCTCTCATACAAATCAGGTTTGCGAAATAGACTTTTTGAAGTGGACCTTTTCTTACGTACGTAATTGGGTAAACTATCTTTTTCTTCTTCAATTTTCCCCTCCTTTCTTTTTGAAGGAGTTTTAACTTTAGACCTTGTTCGCCTTTTATTGATTTAATCTAAGTTTAGTTTCGAAAATAAATAGGGCAGCCCAAAAGACCTTTCCAGCTTGAATTTTATTCTGGCCATTACAATTTCCATACTAACAACACTAAAAACATGCAGCGTTCGAATGAAATGAGATTAAAAATGTGTCGACTTAGCATACATTGCATTGTGTCATAGGAGAAGCATAAAAATAAAATAGCCGATTTCGAGACACAAGGACATTTATTAATGTCAGAAATTCCAAATGGTATAAATTGAATTCTTGCATCTACCGAAAACAAAATGCACTAGATACTATTGCAAATGCCTCGTCCTCCTCTAGAATGCGCTACTATTGCAAAGACGATGATTTAGCTCATAATTACAAATTTAAAACGTAGGAATAAAAGATAAAAATTATTTTTATCGATTAATTTCCACGCATTTGGCAAAATTCGTACGCCTTACTTTACCAAATAAGAATTATTTTGCTTCATACGTAAGCTTTAAATAATACTAACTATTTGTCGGGAATGTATATCAAAGTTAAAATTTCGTTATACTCAATCCTAATTACTTTTAATGAATGCATACCAGCTTCTACTAGTGCAGTATGAGAATGCTGTAATTTTAAAGTACCTAACTGTTTCTTAGAACTGCCTAGCATTGAATTGACTACGTTTTCCCGCGGGCTCAATCAACTTGGCTCTATTCACTCTAAAGAATATAAGCCATAACTTGCGGCAAATATAGCAATATGGATCACATCCAAGACTTAGGCTAGGTTATCAGTCACCGTTGGAGTTGCAACCCTGGGCTTCAAAATGTACTGTAGAGCATTCGATATCGTCCGCGCATGGTCTACAATTAATGCATTGTAAAAAACAAGGCAGGAAATGTTTCTGTTGACGTCATCTGTGATTATTAGGGGAGGATTTGTTTCTTTGTATGGAATTTGTGGCTAATCAACCTCTTGAATTATTATAGTCATAAATCCTTCCACACCGAATACATGCACACAAGGGAAGAGGGAAACCTGGTGCCGGCATTAGCCTACTCTTTACGAAGAGCACCAAGGGGGCCAACTGCTTAACGTCCCTTAGATTATTGGGAGGATAGACCACCGATCTCTTCAGGAATAAACAATGGAAATGTTGATTCTCATGAAGGAAGTCTACCCTGGAATGTTATTTATAAACAGCAGCGCGCACAGGGTATTGTCTGTTAGGACATAGCGTTTCTTAAACTTTAGTAATCTCATGCGAATTTCTTTGCTGCGGGGACCCCCTAGACTACTGCTGGGGACCCCAGTTTAAGAGCCGCTGTCAGTTAGGAGACTAAATTTAAAATATTGACTAGCAAAAAATCTATTCATAGTAATAAGTTTTCTCAAAAGCCAGAAAAAGTTAAGTACATAAATAATAATAATTGTAAAATTATTTAATCCAATTTTAAAACAAGCAATTTATTAATTTTGGTCACCCACGGGGTATTATGTTTACTAATACATTATTTATCCATTCTCCAGAGAAATGCTACTATTAATCAAAATAATTTGTTGTTTATTTAAATAAATAAACTGATGTGGGCAACACATGACTTTCTCCATATTTATATGGGAAATTACATGTTGTTAGCTCTGGGATCGTTGTCAATATTTACTTTCGGTTGACAATTAAGAAAAGAAAAAGGAGCGTTACTAAGACGTAACTAAGCGTCAATTGTTAACAATAGTTTTCGGTAGGTGGCGTGGTGGTGACAGCTAAAAATATAACTCTTAAACAATGCATTATATGGAAAAATGTATCAAACAAAGGTTGTAGAATATAAAATATCCTACAACTTATATTCCGATACATTTTTACATTTATCCAATATTAAAGCAAATATTTCAAAATAACGGATAAGTGACATTTCCGGTCGATCGATTTTTACCAAAAACTAATCAGATCTTTAACATTTGTAAAAATGTTAAATATAAAATTTTGCGTTGACCTGATTAATAGTTTTTGAGTTAGAGCGCCCACAAAAATCTATCACATACAGACCGATAGACACACAGACATCATCGCGAAACTAGTCAGAACGTGTTCAGGGAACCTTAAAACATGTATTACCGTTGAAATCTCGAGTTCGATTTTTTTCATGAAAACAATTCTTATACTACGTATATGGAGAAAGGAAAAATGCATAAAAAGTATAATAATATGAAATATGAAGAACTCATGAACACACTACTTCTGCTACTTCACAGATTGAACGTTTCCCCGTCTATTTCTTTTGCTGGCAAAATATCAAAAACGTCTTTTTTGTTAATGGCACAAAAAAAACAAACTGGGCACATAACTTTAAGAAAACAAGGCGATGAGAAAACCTATTCTCCATATAATAGCATTGAACCCATTTATTTAAGATATCACTCTTGAAATAGCCTAATAATTACATATGTACTTGTTAAATATCTGAAAAATTAGCTTTCTTTATGATTCTAAATTGATTTTTGAGATCTTTCGTTACTGATACAAGTTGCCATAACGATGAAAGAAAATTTCTTTTGGCCTATCTATTTTCATGTACAGAGAACGCATTGGGATTTAAACAATTTTTAAATGCAAATTTTACATTAGCTAACCTTTGCATAAAGCAGCCAAAATAAATGTTCCTGGGTAAAACATTTAAGGAGTCAAGATGGGCCGATGATGAATGATTGCTCAATATCGACTAAGTGTTCATTACTTCGCATTCACATTCAAATTCAAGTGTTTCAGCATATTAATATTGCACACTACCATTAGATTACTTGATTTGAAAGGTAGAATAACAGGTGATTTATATTCAAATAATAATTATGCCAAAATGAGTAAAAAGTTTCATCGAAAACATATTTACACAGAATAACGCAGGTTTTCATAAAGTCCGAAAGAAGCCGCGACTCCTACGTAAGCGAGCGTCTTACATAACTTCAGTGTCCTCCACCTGCGCATAAAGAGATGAGCCCTTAATGAACTACGTCGTGGTGATTTCAAGTCGCGGGAAAAGTCGTTCTTTGAGAAAACTTCCATTTTCTTTGTTTTCAATGTTCCTTTAAAATCTGAAACTCTAAAACTCTCTATTCTTGGTTCACATTCAAATTTGCCTCTAATCATCCGCGAATCTTCTCTCTCTATCGATTATCTAATGCATTCCGTGGCATGCCGTTCTAGAAGGTCAATTCGGATACGCATTCATTTTGTCGGCAAAAACGTAAAGATTAAACAAATAAATTCGACGCATTGTTCGGAGAACCTCTTTAATCTATAGGTAAAACAATAAAAAAAACAGCAGGGAAAGAAGAAAATGTTAGGCAATTCTATCCCAATCCAGTGCGCACCCGTCTTGATAGAATAATGTTTGCTTTAAGCATGTTTCCTGATGATGAAGACCATTAGGTATTCAAACTCCCGGTCTTTTTATGTCTCTCCTTTCTTTCGCTTTTTCCTCCTTACTTCCCTTCTCTTGCCAAGCCTCTCTCTCTCTCTCAGCCGACCGGTTCTCATCTCCCGCTCTCAATTTCTGCCATGGCATCAAACTCTACATTTCCTTCCATGTCTACGTCGCTTTGCCCCTAACCTTCCTCTATTACACGCCCTTCCTTCCTCCCCCATCTCTCTCTCTGCTTCGCACTCACTCCCTCTTTGTTATTTCCTCCTGTAGCAATCTGACCGTGACTGTCTCCCAATAGCACCACAGCGATCCACATCTCGGGTTTTTCAAGGCCTAATTCAAATCGTCCTTGTGTTTAAAACACAAAATCACGTTCAAGATCTTTTATGATTAACAAAGCGTAAAAATCTGATGTCGCATTTTTCATTACCATGGCGACCATGGAACGCGTTAGCTCACAAGGAAAAGAGAGAGGTCATATCACCCATTGAAAGAGAGATTTTAATCTGAAGGAATTAAGTAACATCCGACGTAACTAAAGAGTAGAAGAAACATCGAAGCGCGTTAATACTCTTTCGAAACGGGCGCTGAGAATCACCACTGGATAAAACCGCTCATTTACTTAGAACCTATAACTTACATAATGAAGCTTAAATTTTTATATTGAATTTAGGTAAACCCAATACGTTAAAACCCCGGAGAATATACTGTCGATGCTGCAAACTCTCCAATGAAATGATAATTTTACTGTCGTCTCAAAGACCGCATAATTGTTTACGAACTAAAGTTAGCCAGAAACAGTTACAAAACATATTGTAAAATTCAGAAAATCTCAGTTCATATTTAATGCATCATTAACCGACAGAAACGAACCAAGGAATGAATGACTTGCCCAATGAAAGGCATAATCCATTACTTTTGATATTAGAGCAATTGAATTCTAGATCGCACAAATCTACTTCTATGACCTTCAGAAAGCAATTTAAACAAAATTACAGTCGTATCCAAATAATAAAAAGCGCAATAACAGCTCTTACGATGGCTTTTTTCCGTCGCAACCAGAATCTTTGCACTTATACGAAATTAGTTTTTTTCTCATCCCCTCAGATTCCACGCTCAAGGTTAGTCTTTTTTCATTTGCTGCTTTTGCCTCTTACTTCCTCTTCAAAAAAACAGAGAGAGAGAGAGAGAGATATGTTGTGCCACCTCGAGACCCGGATGTGTACAACTTCTTCTGCCGAAAAGAGAGCGAGGAAAAGGTGAAGAAAAAAAAGATGCTCTTTTGCGCCGTGTATTTTGGTAGGAGAACGGCACCTGTTGCCGAGGCGTTGGCAGCAGCAAAATCAGCGACGGTGAGAGGAGTGGTGAGAGTTGGATGACAGGGATGGGGTTGGTGATCTGAGAGGACCGAGTCCGAGAAGAGAAAGTGCTCCTTTCCCTGGAGCGATCGAGAGCATGGCGCTCTCGGAAGTAACGAAAGTCAGAGAACGCGTCGCTCTCTTCGAAAACTTCATCGAAGGAAGCATCGAAGCTTTTAAAAATATTAGATATTTTTCCAAAATTGTTGTTTTTTCCCTTAGACAATCATCAGTATTCGCATTATGCAAATTTCCGGATACTTAACACATATTTTGCTATAGACACTGATCATCTAAATGTACGAGTCTTTGAAAATTTACTTCGGCGAAACATTAAATCCTCTAGGCGTAGTAAGATATTTGATGGAAATGTTCCCTCCCACACTTCCGCCGATGTGAATGACGATAAAAGAATAGGGAAAACTCGAAATTTTAAATTTCTAGAAATTATCCGTCACGCGTTTCCCTTAGAAAATGATTATAATAAGTATATTACGAATCTAAGTATAGCCGCCAATAATTAGTACCGTTCCCAAGAGTTATTAACGGAGAAATGCGTAAATTTTCTAGGGAAGCCGTTAACTCAGCGATGAGTTAAATTATTCGTAAACAATGTATCGTTTGGCAAGCAGGATCTTAACAACAACATAACTAAACTTTACATATTCTCACATTCCACTACCAATATGGCCACATATTCCATTCAAAAGCTGAAAATAACAAAAATATTGTAACTAACGAAATTTTAAGATTTGTATGCCAGCCGTATCTCTTAATGCAGTCGTCCTCAACCTTTAAAACGTGGCGAGCACGAAGTTGCCCTCTAGAATATCAAGCGAGCACTACTATACTGTTGCAAAAATAGGAATGATCATAAATTTAAATCGAACCAATGCCAATGCTATTCTTAATGTTCTTGCATACTTTCAGAAAGAAAGAAACCGAGCAGATTAAATTATTGGGACTATGAAAGGCGATTTTAATCTCGGCAGAAGAGCACGGTAGGCTACCAAATAGCACAGCGGTTCTCGCGAGCACCAGGTTAGGAACCACTGTCAATACCTATAAACTCAGAGAGTACAGATATAAAAATTGATAGATGACTACTAAAGTTCTGCTAAAAATTTTAACTTAGTAGAGCCAAGCTTTAATAAATTCACAACCGGTTTCGCTGCGTCACAGCATCGTCAGGTAACTGGTGAGAAATTCTAAGAGACATTTACATATATAGCCTTTGAATGAAGGGAGTATTGAGTATTGAAGTAATAGATTATAAAAAAACTTTGCATATAAAATATTTGAAACTCCATTTGCTTTCATCTCGTTCTCTAAAGTTAGACATTTTTTCACAAAAAAGGATTTATTTAACGGGTTAAACATTTATTGAATTGATTGCGACACAAATTATATAGAAAAAATGCGACAATCTCTCAGAAACGAATTTTATTTAAGCAATGAAATACTTCACCTCCGCTATATACTCGGGCCCCTGCGAAGCTTCAAGATTCGATTCAAATTCGAATCGGATTTAAAGATTCGATTCGATATCGCAAAAAAACGATTCGTAAATTTCGAATCGGCAGACGATATATCGACCAATGAAAGTTTGATGTGTTCTTATTAAATTATTGGTCTAATTTTAACCCTCATAGTGTAATATTCTAAATATAAGGTACTGGTGAGGGAAATTTTGTCATTTGAATCGTCCTCCCCTCCCCCCAAGGTACAAACGAACAGAGAGGTCGAAAATA